>CM042223.1:21080997-21680997 GCA_023566465.1 Cottus gobio | reverse complement strand
GTGCTGGCAGGCATACAGTGGGTACGGAAAGTATTCAGACCCCTTTAGATTTTTCACTCTTTGTTTCATTGCAGCCATTTGCTAAAATCAAAAAAGTTCATTTTATTTCTCATTAATGTACACTCAGCACCCCATCTTGACAGAAAAAAACAGAAATGTAGAAATTTTTGCAAATTTATTAAAAAAGAAAAACTGAAATATCACATGGTCATAAGTATTCAGACCCTTTGCTCAGTATTGAGTAGAAGCACCCTTTTGAGCTGGTACAGCCATGAGTCTTCTTGGGAATGATGCAACAAGTTTGTCACACCTGGATTTGGGGATCCTCTGCCATTCTTCCTTGCAGATCCTCTCCAGTTCCGTCAGGTTGGATGGTGAACGTTGGTGGACAGCCATTTTCAGGTCTCTCCAGAGATGCTCAATTGGGTTTAGGTCAGGGCTCTGGCTGGGCCAGTCAAGAATGGTCACAGAGTTGTTCCGAAGCCACTCCTTTGTTATTTTAGCTGTGTGCTTAGGGTCATTGTCTTGTTGGAAGGTGAACCTTCGGCCCAGTCTGAGGTCCAGAGCACTCTGGAAGAGGTTTTCTTCCAGGATATCTCTGTACTTGGCCGCATTCATCTTTCCTTCAATTGCAACCAGTCGTCCTGTCCCTGCAGCTGAAAAACACCCCCACAGCATGATGCTGCCACCACCATGTTTCACTGTTGGGATTGTATTGGGCAGGTGATGAGCAGTGCCTGGTTTTCTCCACACATACCTCTTAGAATTAACGCCAAAAAGTTCAATCTTGGTCTCATCAGACCAGAGAATCTTATTTCTCATAGTCTGGGAGTCCTTCATGTGTTTTTTGGCAAACTCTATGCGGGCTTTTATATGTCTTGCACTGAGGAGAGGCTTCCGTCGGGCCACTCTGCCATAAAGCCCCGACTGGTGGAGGGTTGCAGTGATAGTTGACTTTGTGGAACTTTCTCCCATCTCCCTACTGCATCTCTGGAGCTCAGCCACAGTGATCTTTGGGTTCTTCTTTACCTCTCTCACCAAGGCTCTTCTCCCACGATTGCTCAGTTTGGCTGGACGGCCAGGTCTAGGAAGAGTTCTCGTCGTCCCAAACTTCTTCCATTTAAGGATTATGGAGGCCACTGTGCTTTTAGGAACCTTGAGTGCTGCAGAAATTCTTTTGTAACCTTGGCCAGATCTGTGCCTTGCCACAATTCTGTCTCTGAGCTCCTTGGGCAGTTCCTTCGACCTCATGATTCTCATTTGCTCTGACATGCACTGTGAGCTGTAAGGTCTTATATAGACAGGTGTGTGCCTTTCCTAATCAAGTCCAATCAGTTTATTTAAACACAGCTGGACTCCAATGAAGGAATAGAACCATCTCAAGAAGGATCAGAAGAAATGGACAGCATATGAGTTAAATATGAGTGTCACAGCAAAGGGTCTGAATACTTATGACCATGTGATATTTCAGTTTTTCTTTTTTAATAAATTTGCAAAAATTTCTACATTTCTGTTTTTTTCTGTCAAGATGGGGTGCTGAGTGTACATTAATGAGAAATAAAATGAACTTTTTTGATTTTAGCAAATGGCTGCAATGAAACAAAGAGTGAAAAATCTAAAGGGGTCTGAATACTTTCCGTACCCACTGTACTTTCTAACCTAGCCTGACTAGTGGTTTCCTCGTATTTCCAGTCTTTATACTGGTAATACTCCTAATTCGCTGACGGAAAGCAAAGTTATTCCTTTAAATTCGTAGGTTGGATATGTTTTCAACGTCAATGGATTTCATATCTTCCGTCTGCACATCATTTGAGCTGTAGCGCTCTTATGTTCATGCTCTCATGGCGGTTGTCAGTGAAGGTTCACGCATCCTTCGCTGTCACTTCCACTAGACTATGGAACAGATTGACATCTGCCAACATAAATCGACAAAATATTCTCAAAATCCATATCTATTTTTGTAGTATTTTAAGTCTGTAAGAGCGAGTAGTGGATGTTTTACTTAACTTCCAGGCTCACATTTACTTGGTCAAATTAGCCTAATAACTGTTACTTACTCATCTTTATTTTGTGAAAAGCCAAAATCAATTAAATATTTATACGATTACACGTAGAATCTGATAGTGCTTAAACTTCCACTAAAGTGGTCTTTGACCATGATTGGCCCAAAGGAGTCCATGTCTTGAAATTGAAAGGAGTGTCTCCATCTACTCCTCGGCTGAACGCAAACAAAACACATTCAAACCGAAATAGACAGCTCACAAACCCCGTGACCTGAGATTTAATGCAAATGTGTAATGACAGCTAGTCTCCCTCTGAATGACCAGAAGTCACTCGCTACGGCCCCCTCCATTAGAGATCACACATAGCCTTGAGTGGCTGAACGGAACAGCATAGGTTGTTCCTTGGACCTCAGATGTAGTCTTAAATCACATAATCTGTCACAAGCTGTTCCTCATCAAGAGTTTATTCTGTTTTTCCTCCGACAGAGAACAATACTGTGCACCTCTGCCTATTCTAAATAGCAACATGAGTGAAAAACACAACTGAATATAAGGATTGCAAAGAAACCGTTATATGCAACAACTGGATTAACATGTGTGTGAGATTCTGAAGGGGGTAAATCCTATATTGTGCCCAATTCAGGATAAAAAAGAAGAAAAAAAACACAAAACCGCTAGAGGGAGGAAGCAGTGCAATTCCCTGTGAAATGTTTTCTAGGCCATTTATAAATGATAGATGATGGAGGCGATTTGTCTCCACAGTTTGGACAAATTGATTTGAAGTTAAGCATAGCTGCAAACCGAATGAGCGCGAAAATGACTACAGTTGTGCGAGGTGTGTATATATATATATATATATATATATATATTTGTCAAATGGCATCAGAAAAACACTGTCTCAAGAAAAACAGTCGTACATTTCAAAGTGTTTTTTTCCCCCGCAGGTACTCAAACCCTTCATGGAGCGCGTTCCCATCCAGAAGTATCGCTGCTGCCAGCCTACATATCAGAGTGCAGGTCTGCAGACACCCTGATGTGCAGTAGGTGGGCCATGTGGGCCCGTGTGGCAGATATATAATAGATGATAGATTTTAAAGTGGGCCTGGTGCTCCAGCACAGCTTATGCATCACCTGGGTTGCGATTACAAAACTGCTTTACTGAAATGTTGTGCTGGGCACATCCCGCCTCTCGACAATCCCTTCCCCTCTCTACTGGAGATTCACTTCATCTGTCCTTTTTACACAACACACACCATCATCCCTCTTTCGCACTTACAAATACACTCACCCACACACAGACACACAAACCATCTGTTTGGAGGCTTGTTGAAGTGCATTAGTTGTACCTGGCTGCAGGATGAGCTGCTGCACGTTTTCTGTCCTCTGCCCCCTCAAGCCAATGTAAGTGGTTAGAGCCTGATCCAGATACCCTGCTACTACAGTTCATGTGACGAAGCACCTACTTTACCATCATGCAAATGAGAACATGCTAATGGTGCAGGAATATATTGAGGTTCTCCAGCTTGCTCAGTATTGACTGAAAAAAGGGTTCTGTTCGTGCGGGGGGATATATAAATGTGGGACATATAAATGATGCACAGGGATGCATTTAATGTTTTAAAGGGCAGGTCTCCTATATAAAAATAATAATAATAATAATAATATAAATCCTTATCAAGCTCTACTGGTAACATGTCATTCATCTGCATTTATTTTTTTATTATTTATCTCATAGATATCTGAACAATAATGTGTCTCTCCATTTGTCTTCTTCAGTCCTCTGCTCCAGGACACCTCAACATACGAACAGGAATTGAACCGCTGACCTTGTGGTTAAAGTGCTTAAATATCAGTCTTCCCATCTAACTCAAACATGAACGTGTATTTCTTAAAATATTGAACCAAACCAAAACTATGCATGGATGACATATTGTATTTCAAACCTTTATGAAACAACATCAAATTAACTTCTTTATTTCAGTCTCAGAAATCTCTAAAGATGTTGTATATATATGCATCGCGTAATCCCATATGGGTCATCATGACCCACAGGGACACGGATTCTAAGAAAGGAAACATCATAATCAATGAAACGATTGCAACTTGAGACAGAACAGCTGGTGCCATCAGACCCATGGCCCTCGAAGCCATTTTCCATTTCCTCTCCAAGTGAGGATTCTATTTTTGCACAAAGTATCATCATGCACTCGTGGCTTTCTATTTATGCTCCGAAAAGACGATCACTCAGCGAACCCCCTCCCTCCCCTCCCCTCTTTCTCTGTGCTCTCCAATTATAGTCATTAATGGTTCATCCCAAAGAGATAAGCCAGGGTGGCCAATAATATCCGGGCCTAAGTGAGTTGTGAAGTGACTGGGAAATTAAATGTGACAGGCCGCAGTTGAAACAAATGAAGGGCCGCTGAGATTGGAGTTGCGGCCTTATGAGAGGAGAGTGAAATGGAAAGAGTCAAGCTGTCAAGAGAGTGAAAAGAGAGAGAAAAGGCTGGGGTTGTGAGGCGAGGTGAGAAAGATGGCAGGAGGTGGAAAAAGAAGAGGTAATGCATCAAGGGGGTGCGAGAGGTGGAACAAGCGAGCAACAGGAGGAGTGACATTTGAAAAAAAATGCGGCTTACGGAGGTGATGGATGTTGTGTTGCAGAGGCTCTATCATAGCGGGAAAAGCGTGTGTCTAATAAAAAAACATTTATTTATGATGGCCGCATGCCATTTTGGTGTATTGAGTCCTGCGAGCGGGCCTGCTCACCGGCATGGCTCACAAAGCCATCGCTTACTGTATTTTTCTTTCAACAACAAGACATTTGGACTCGTCAGCTGACCGAAACAACGTTATTAAGAAGGGCTCCACCGATGTCACACATAAAGTATGTTTACGGTTCCTGGGGAGCACTACCGCATATGTGAAAATTACATTGTAATAAAAGGGTTTTGCCGCTCCGGAGGAGGCTGCAAATCGGAAAACTTGCCTCAAGTGACTGACGGCTAACGGTCACATTACCGACTGATAGCAGAGCGTGATGTGGGCGGCAGGTTTTCACAAGAAAGAAAAATGTAGTGCATAAAAAAGATGTTATCTCTGGTTCTAATGCATTGATTTTTTTATTCTATTCCCACCAATGTCCCATCCCCGCCCAGCCCATAAGTCAAAATGTCTGCCAGTGATAAATATCTATTGAGTGGTTGTGAATCTATGTGTGGGATATCGAATAAGGTATATTTACTCATGTCTAAACATCCTCTCCTAAACACAACAGATTCAAATAAAGTTGTGTTGTTGTTGTTGTTGGGTTTGGTTTGTGTTGTTCACTGCAGCCCACAGCAGGAGAGTGGGTGTGAGTAGATCGTGCCTCGTTCAAGTGGGTTACAAGCCAAAAAGGTAAAGAACCACCTATCGGATACTTAGAAACAAATGTTTTCCGCATTCAAATATGGATAAGGCATTGATATGTGAACACAGCATTATATATCTTTTTTACGCAGAAAGTTAAATCTCTTATGTACACAATGGAGTTTGTCACGTTTTATAAATATTATTATAATTATAATAATTTAACCTCGCAGTAGCCTCACTTATCTAATACAAGCTAGAGCTGAAACGATTAGTGGATTAATCAGTTAAGTCATTTCAGGTCCTTTTCTGAGTATTTCTTAAACATGAATAACACATTTTTGGGCATATTTGACTAGTTCTAACATTTATGGAGAAGAAAAGAAAATGTTATATTATATCATAATAATCAGGATTGGACAATGAAAATAAATGTTAGTTTCAGCCCTTCTTGAGCCAGAGAGTACAAAAAAAAATCAAAGGATTTGCAAATAGTGTTTGACCCAGATCTGATGATAAGTGGCAGAAAAGAGTTTACCAAAAAGATGATGGGTGTGGGAGCGAAGATACAAAGATGAGAACAGGCTGTAATTTCATTATTTTGTGCAACAAAAAAATGGAGCATGAGTGGAAAGTGCTTTTCACTGGTGAACAGCCGCAACAAAAACAACTCAGCAGAGCCATTACTCTGCACATTCCCCTGCATTATTGTGCGCATGACTTACCAAAGAGCCGGCGGTGGAATATAAACTTCCCGGCTACCATGCCAGTGATTATGGCCAGTATCCAGCATATTACTTTCACGATGTTCCAACCCAGGCCCGGGTACTTGTTGAACAGGAAGGAGAAGCAGTTGCCCACCACGATCATGTGGGCCCCCGTCTGACTGTGGGAGATGGGGTCCTCGGCGAAGATGAGGAAGTTGAAGAAGGTGACGAGGTAGGCCACGATGAGACGCGACCACGGGTGCTGGAAATAGTAGCGAAAGTGGGCCCCTATTTCCATCCTGCTGAGCCCCCCAGCCATACTACACCTGGAAGGGAGGGGGAAAGAGGAAGAGAGAGGGAGAGAGTGCTTCTTTCAGTCAGATTATATTACACTTGAATCAGCAGGGCAGATTAGAGTGAAAACATCCCTTCAGACTGAGATTAGTGGTAGGTTTGGTGCAGATTGGGATTATGCTAAATTCAGACAGCGCCAGTGTCAATAATGCACCTCCATGGGGATGTTTCAGTGCAAAGACAGGCTTTCCCATCAACGCTACGATTGTCAAGCAAACAGAGACAGAGAGGTGGTGATGGCAACACAGCAAAGTTTCCTTTATGGAAACAAAAGCCAGAAGTTGAAACTTTAAAAGACTTAATTCTCCGACAGTCGGTGAAGCAGGTTGGGGTGCGAGTGTCATACCTGGATCAGGTAGAATCTTGAAGCTCTTATAGCTGTAAAGCGCTGGCTTTGGGGAGGCTTATCCTCTCAGCCTGTCTGATCTGTGCTCCCCTCAAAAACATTGCGGCAGCTTTACGCCGACGTTTCGCTCGGGAACACCTGCCAAGCAGCGCCCCCCGCGTGAGTGACTTCCCAACAGTCCGCCCCTCTGGATTATTTAAAGCCAACCCACGAACTCCCCCCTGAACTCCCTCGCTGTATAACCCACTGTGACCGGTCTGACTCAACGTCCTATACACCTGTTCCCTGCTTTGACACGGTTTCCTAAAATACCCCACAGTGGGGAACTTGGGATGATGCTTCAGAAATAGAGCTGCCAAAGCGAACCCCCCCATGTGGCTATTACATTTCCCTGGCTCCATGTTTGTCTTGTCATTGTGTGCCACCTCGGGTGGCGCAAAGCGAAGGGATTCCACTAATAGAGGTGGGATTAGGACTCAAAATCATCATACTTTCCTGTCTTCATCCCATTCTAACTATTAAAGAGGAGGGGTTTTGACAGGGGACCTGCTCTCAGTTATGGAGGCCAGCGCCTTCTGGCAGGAGAGTCCCACACATGGGTGGAGAGGCACCCAAAGGACACCCATGAAAGACAGGAGACACAAAGGACTCATCAACCAGGGATATACAGCATGGCATATGATAGTGGGCTATGGAGGAGAGAATGATGGGAATGCAACCAAGACTGATCACCCTCATCACCCAGCTGCTTATAATAACATCCGGCTTTAATCTCTATAAACCACAAAAAATACATTTGGACTGACCCAACAGAAACAGTCTCTTAAGTGCTGCAGGAAAATGCACTGAACACACACACAATTCATGCCAGATCTGTCAATTCCTGAATATACAGCCGCTAAGAGCATAAGTCTAAACCACACACACACACGCATAAGCCACACACACACACGCACACACACACACACACAGACAGACAGACACACACACACATCCCCTCTAAAGTCAGAGGGGACGTCGCCAAATGTCACAGCGCCGACCGACCACATATATCTCGGAGATAACACAAGCTTGACTGGAATTATCCGATTACAACTTTAATGTCGATGCACCCGGCGACATCTGGGACGGGCCGAAATTCGTGCCCGCCCTGCCCATTGTGCACGTGCGCGGCAGCGGCAGACCCGTCCGCCGTCGTGAACGCACCTGCTCCACGCCGTGTTTCCTCTCGGTCGACAGCCAGGGGACGAGAAGCCCCGGTCCCGCACGGCTCTCCTGTCACATCAAGCCGACAGCGACGCTCTAATCATCCCAAACAGCAGACTACGCGGGTCGTGGGTCGTGGAGGGGATTATCCACGCGACCTGTTGTTGGTATACAACAGAGGTACCCCCAAATCCTCTGCCATTGTGCTGGAGCGTCCATGCGCCCGGGCGGGCTAGCTCTGCCGGGCGGGCGGGCGCCTCGTCAGCGGGTCCCCGCCGAGCGGTGCCGTGTCTGGGCTGCAATCAGGACGCTGGTGCTGCTGCTGCTGCTGCTGCGGGGCGGATGGAGATAGCTGGGTCCACACAGCAAGCATAGCATCTGTGCAACGCAATTTAGCCGACACGCATTATTCACCAGCATCAAGGCAGAGCGCGGACAACTTCCGCCCTCGCCGTTTCAAAATAAAGCTAAACGGACACTTTTTTTTACAGTACGGGATGTTGTATCGCAGATATTTCTTTTTTGGCTAGTCTGTCTGTGCTATTATCTAAGTATAATATAACGTATTACGTATAATCATCAATATATTTTTTGAACTCTCAACTGATGTCGATTTTAGCAGCACTGGACTTCACTAACACGCTCCTTTTTTTCAATGACACAATTCACACCCTTATTTTGAAGACGTGTTTCCGGTGTTGCTCTGTGCATTGTGACCGGTACTGACCCACATAGCTGATATTCCCTCTGGGAACAGGATGATTTTGCTGCTATAAAATCTATTCATTCATTTACTTATTTATTTGTTGACGTAGAGGTGGAGCTATGAGTAGGAGGGACATAGAGCAGAGACAGGAAGCCCGGTGGCTTCCAGATGTTGCAGGATTTCACGCCAAATACGATCTGCTGCCACGAGAGGCGGAAATCTCCCGGTTGTCACACATCAGGGACCTAAATCAAAACGGAGAAATAACTGACTTACTTTAATCGTGCTCCGACCACAGTTACATAATATGAAGAAGCAATGTAATAATGTTTAGTACACCACTGTTGGTTATACTCATGCCAGCAAAACCCGAGCCGAGAAATAATGTATTTTAATATACTCAATTAAAAACAAATATCGTTTATCTTCCATAAAGTTCCAATAAACCCACATTACAATGAACCCATGTGTGTTCACAATGTTGTTTTATTGAAGCTTAGTTTAAATACCCAACAGTGTTCAACATAAAACATAAAATGTTATTATATTATGTTATATTATATTATAGGCAGAACAACCTTTCTTGTGCTCTATGGGTGCTCTTTATAAGCTGTCACAGTCATTTTTTCCAAGAAACAAATCAGTACTCGAGTACTGATTTGTACTGAGTAGGCTTACCTAATTGAGGAATATGCCACATGTGAGCCAGGGCCTCTCTAAAAGACAGGGCCACAATATTAGGTAATAATGCAAGACACACCCAAGTTGATAATGTATTCAATATACTAATACAATTTTGCATTAATATAATTATGTACAACCAATTAAAAAACATGAAACAGGGGTTGTTTGTGTCCTTGGGGTCCGAGGTCACAGGATATTTGCCTGCTTTGCCCTGCAGTCCAGCATCGTTAGTAGTTATATTTCAGTAGTGGAATGTATCTAAGTTACTTAAGTACAACGTATTACTTTGAGTATTTCCATTTGCATGTCTACTTTCAGAAGCAAACTTTGCAGGTGTATGAATAATTGTTTTGTATGGCCCTTCTTTACCAAGGGCCCCTCCTTGAACAAGGGCTACACAAATGAAATGCATGCTTGCAAGTTTATGCATATAAATCACATAGCAGATCAACAACTATCATGGGCCATTTTGTTTTCTTTTGATACTTTAGGTGAATTATCCTAGTAATACTTTTCTACTTTTACTTAAGTCCAATTTTGAATGGATGACATTTACTTTGAAGGAGTGTTTTTTTTCTAAATGTTTACTAATGAAAGTGTTGCTATTCACAAATGACAACAATATATTTAAAGACATTTAAAAAAGTAAACAAATAGTTTGACAGTGCCACGTGATCTTGATGTCGATGACGACAGACTCGGGGCGGGTATAGTCGATGTAGTCCACTTCCTGCATCTCTGCCCTGGTTTCGCCTGAACAGCTGCATCAGCCCTTTATCCGACGAAAGAGACACCATGTCACATCAAACGGGCATTCAAGGTAGATGCGTTTCCTTCCTCTTTTTCCCCAATGTCTCCCCTTGTTGTGTATTCATGCGCGTGTTCGATTCCCGGGGCGAGCCCTAAGTACAGTTTGCAACGAGAAGCTAGCGTCAAGTTAGCTCGCCACTCCTAGCTAGCTTTGAGCCACCGTGATGTGTGTGTGTGTGTGTGTGTGTGTGTGTGTGTGTGTGTGTGTGTGTGTGCGCGCGCGCGCGCGTATGTGTGTGTGTTTGGGGCACTTTGAGGACTGTGAGGTTTAATCCCCGAGTATTTAGCCACTCGTTTCTGAGCCGCCGTAATCGCGGCTACTTCGTGTTTAGTTTCGCAGTGCATGTCATGAAGCCTCAGTTTAGCCCTCTGAATGGACGGGTGACGCCTTGGTTCAAACTCACTGTTGACCTGACGGACCGGCCGGTGCTCCGGTCCACACGTGAATAGACAGCGGGCGACACCGGCGCCGTGTTTATTCCGGACGTGCACCTCGGTAGGGCGTGACGTCCTGTTGTGTCAGGCAGCAGCACCGCCCGGTTTTCTTTTTACAGTCTGTTTTTTTTATTTAATGCAACGTGCAAATTATGTGAGTTAATGACAGACGAGGAGATGTGGAGACTATGCACGTGTCTGCTAACTTCATGCTTCATTCAATGTATTTTTTCTTTAAATATACATTATCATAAAATGCATTGGGTGTAATCGGCTGTGTTGTTCCTATGCTCCCCCCTCCACCCATGTCAAAATGAGATATATAGATAGATAAATACTTTATTCATCCCCAGGGGGGCATTTGTTTGTGGCAGTAGCAAGCACGTTACATAGTAAACATACAAATATTATTACAAATGATATATTGTGGGAAATCCCATTATATACAATAAAATAGCAGAACATGCAAGTATATCCAGTAAATTAGAAGTATATGCAGTAAAACTCGTTCCATTTACACACTATAGCTGACAAGACTATAAATGCATATAAAAAAAAATGTATATCCCAGTGCTCGAAAGGGATAAATCCCCTGTGGATAAAACTGCTCATATAATGTATTATGGTATTAGCCAGTTTAGCTTGCATCCGTGTTGTCTGTGTTATAGGAAACGGTTATTTCCTGTGTGATTTAAAAAAAAAAAAAAAAAAAAGAATAAATAGCAATCATGTTGCATGCATAAATGCATGTCTAGTTTGACTGGATCCACAGCATTGGTGGGGTTGTCAAACAGGAAAAACTGCTGTCAATATACTGATTTGAATTGCTTGTAGTGACCTGGTTTATCCAGGGCTGAAAGTGGTCATGTTAACAAGAGTGTGCTGTTGCCGAGCCGCCATCTATTTAGAATAGTTGGAGACTGACGCCTTCTCTTGTCTTTCCTCAGCGGGTAATGATGTGAAGGACGCCTTTGCCAGCGCCAGGAGCGGCGACCAATATCGAGTCTTAAAGATCGTCATTGACGGCGGTAAGCAGTGTCCCAGAAGTCCGAATGTTTGCTCACAGCTTCCTCAGCCAGGAAAGCGCTCCACTCATGTGTCTCCTCCAAACTTGTCCTCAGGCCGACGTTATAATGTCAACATGTCCATGCACTGCTGACATTTTTGTTGCTCACATCTGCGTTCCAGAGCAACTCACGATGGACACCACCAAGAAAGCGTCAAAGAAGTGGGACCAGGAGTACGACTCCTTGGTGCTGCCCCTCCTCGCAGACGATGTGCCCTGCTATATTCTGTACCGGCTGGACTCCACCAACAACCAGGGCTATGAGTGGATCTTCCTGGCCTGGTCACCGGACATCTCCATGGTAGGAAAACCCATGCAAAACCGCCTTTTAATGAATAGTTTTCCATACTTCACAGCATTCCTCCCCCTCTGCAGTGTCAGATGGGTGTGGTGACCACATCAAGGCGGTAATTCTGTGTACGCTGGTAACAAAAATGGATACATGTGGACAGCAGCGCAGTCATTATTTCCGAACAGACCGCTTGAAATCTAAACACGGGTAGAGATTATGGTCTTTTCAAAATAACACGGCGCTCCAGTCTGAACCTCCCATCGCCGACTTGAAATTCACCCTCTTAGTGCTTTTAGGTTTCTTTTACTGCGTTGTTTCCTTGTCGTGCAAATTTATTTTTTGCATGTACTTGACTCATAAAATGTCACCTCAGTCATTGTGATTTGGTTCCATTCAAACTTGATGAACCACTTACGGGATTGTCACCGTGATTCGAAATAGCCACGAGGCATAGACGCGCACATGTTTCTGTAGCAGCGGTAAGAGGAATGTTGCAAGGAGAGGTCCGTGCCCAAATAAAGTGCCGTGCAGGATGTTGCCAGCACCGTGACTGCACGGTGGAAACTGAGTTTGAATTCACTTTCTAGGGGCCATAACTGCACTTAACATTCCTGCTCAAAGCATAGTGCTTCAGGTTGAGGCTTGCCTGGAAATTGCAAAAATTCTTTCGCAACCAGTGCTTGCTGCTGATTTGAGTAAACTTTATTTGAATAGCCTTAATTTAAAAAAATAAAATAAAATTGTTTCAGAGGTTATTTAAAGGTCCCCTGTGGAGCCTTTAACTAGTCGTACTGCTGTGGAGCAATGTTTTTAATGAGCGGCTTCCCGGTAACTACGTGACATGTAGCGATGCAGCAGCAGGGGAGAAGAAGAAGATTGCAGGCATGTGAACATGTTGCATCTTGGGGGTTGAATGTTTGCATGAATACACTGCGACTGATCTACGTAGTGGACACTTATCGTTTTCAGTTTTCTAAATTATAATGATTCTCCAACCGTTCTTATATTTTCCAACAGGTGCGAAATAAAATGTTATATGCTGCCACCAGAGCCACAGTGAAGAAGGAGTTTGGAGGCGGGCACATCAAGGATGAGATCTTCGGTACCTCAAAGGTTGGTTCTACGGCAGCGACACTTGAACTGATGTTAAAAGCTCTTTTTTTGGCCTCGAGCTTCAGTCCCAAACCTTCAGAAGTCCAGCTTCAGTCATATACGTTTAGGACAACTGACATGAGAAACGATGTATTAATGAGTTAATAAAGAGCTCTTATTTGTTCTGTTTCCTGTCAGGATGAAATGACTCTCGTCGGGTACAGGAAATATCTGACCTCGCAGGCGGCTCCCCTGCCCCTCACTGCTGCAGAGGAGGAACTGAGAAAGATAAAGCTAAATGAGGTACACACACACAGAGATGACACATTTGGACTTTCTTGGTCATCATTTCCGTTTTGAGTTCATCGTGGTGTGTGGCGTGAGTCTGTCCTGATGTGGGCGGGGTTTAGGCTTGTTCTGAAAATGGATGACACCACGCCACGTCCTTCCACTTGGAGCTTCCGTGGGGTTAAAAATAGCTTACCTCAGCTCACAGCAGGCTTCTTCCTAATCACGTCTCTGTGTGTGCGAGGTCTGACTCGCATCAGAAGTGGAGTATCAATGAAGGCCAGCGACGCGTCCCTCCAAACAGCACAAGGTCAGCGGCAGTGCAAGTCTGCATATGCTTGCCCGGCAGTATCAACACAGCGCAAAGATGCTGATGCATTAGAACAGCAGGATGTTGGCAATGAATCTATTAGGCTTAGACAGCACACACCCACAGCTCCACCAGAGCTATTGTTTACAGTTCATAAACCGGACTCAGCCCGAGCAGCAAAGTGGTTAAAGGAGAGCTCTGTATTAGTGTTCAGATTTATTATTTCCATGTTGGGAAAGCGACACGCAAATGTGATTGCTCTGTAGCTTTTTATTCTGCGGTGATTCTGCGTAAAGCACAGGTGAGCTGAGTCAGTGTGCTTTGCCTTTTGGTGTTTGCGGTGATAAGATAAAGGAATACTGTAGCGTGATATCCATTGCATGCTGCCGATGACGTGAAGGGATTTAGGGCCGTACCAGATTGACTCCACCAGGCGAAAAGGAGAAGAGAAAAACAAAAAACAGCATCTGAAGTTCCACTTTTCAGGCTTCGTGGGGCCGTTTCATCTAAATGAACAGTGAACGGTTCTTCTCTTTGTAGAAACTACCTATTCTGATTGCTGCTCTCTCAAAGCCTGCCGCACACCTACAAGCGCAACCTTTCTTACCATATAAGGAAGTGCCTCGAGTTGTGCTCTCCCTCTCCAAAATGTGGTCAATTAAAAGCAGCAGAGCAAATGGTGAAGTGAGGTTTGTGCTCGCCCCACTTGACCAGGTGTTGAAGGAAGATAATGTAGCATTAATCTGTACCGCCTAGATGAAAAAGAGGCTTCTAAATATTTATCATTGATGGGCCTCGGAGACTGCCTGTCTTTAACTAAGCAGATGGATAAAAGGACCGCAATCCCTTTCGGTAGGCGAGGTAGCTACATCGGAAGCTCAATCATGTTTGCACGCCATTTCATTTTGTGGGAACAGGACTCTAAAAATAGATGCAATCCATCAGCGTAATCCCCCCCAGCAATTCCACTTTTGGTGGTGCCTCGTCACTGCGGATACAAGCACCTCATGTAATCCTGATGCTCCAGCGCTCAAGCTACTTGTTGCGCTTTTAAACCTTTTTACTTTCTGATAAAATCTAAATTTCATTGCATGAGTTATTTCACGAAAAAAGTCACGAGTGGAAAACCTCACTGACAGAGCATTGATTTGGTTCCTCGTATCACTGAATTTAAAGATCAGCGCTGACCTCACCAGCACGATGACGTAATGTCACCAGCACGATGACGTAATGTCACCAGCACGATGACGTAATGTCACCAGCACGATGACGTAATGTCACCAGCACGATGACGTAATGTCACCAGCACGATGACGTAATATCACCAGCACGATGACGTAATATCACCAGCACGATGACATAATATCACCAGTATGATGACATAATATCACCAGCATGATGACATAATATCACCAGCATGATGACATATCACCAGTATGATGACATAATATCACCAGCACAATGACATAATATCACCAGCATGACATAATATCACCAGTATGATGACATAATATCACCAGCACAATGACATAATATCACCAGTATGATGCCATAATATCACCAGCACAATGACATAATATCACCAGCACGATGACATACTATCACCAGCATGATGACATATCACCAGCATGATGACATAATATCACCAGCACGATGACATACTATCACCAGCACGATGACATACTATCACCAGCACGATGACATACTATCACCAGCACGATGACATACTATCACCAGCATGACATAATATCACCAGTATGATGCCATAATATCACCAGCACGATGACATACTATCACCAGCACGATGACATACTATCACCAGCATGATGACATATCACCAGTATGATGACATAATATCACCAGCATGATGACATATCACCAGTATGATGACATAATATCACCAGCACAATGACATAATATCACCAGCATGACATAATATCACCAGTATGATGACATAATATCACCAGCACAATGACATAATATCACCAGTATGATGACATAATATCACCAGCATGATGCCATAATATCACCAGCACAATGACGTAATATCACCAGCACAATGACATAATATCACCAGCACGATGATGTAATGTCACCAGTATGATGCCATAATATCACCAGCACAATGACATAATATCACCAGTATGATGACATAATATCACCAGCACAATGACATAATATCACCAGCACGATGATGTAATGTCACCAGTATGATGCCATATCACCATCACGATGACATAATATCACCAGCATGATGACGTAATATCACCAGCATGACATATCACCAGTATGATGCCATAATATCACCAGCACAATGACATATCACCAGTATGATGTCATAATGTCATACTAATGTCATACCGTGGCGTGTGTATGTAGACACATTCTTGTGTACACAATAAGTCAAGAACATGTTTGACAACGCAAACCGGTTCCCATTACAACGTTTTTGACGGCACTCATGTAAAAGCCACCTGCGTGTTATTTTAAGGCAAAGGATTAATTTGCTCAATAATGCACTCATCTGCCTTATTAATGGCCTCAGTAATGTGTCCGTGACGGAATGATGGAAAGCTAAAGTGCCCTGTGTTTTGTGATCTGTGTGTCTGTGTTTTGTAATCTGTGTTTTGTGGTGCGTTCAGGTGCAGACGGACATCAGTGTGGACACCAAGCAGCAGACTCTGCAGGGAGTGGCCTTCCCTGTTCACAAAGACGCAGTTGCAGCGCTCGAACGTTTTAGGGACAAACGAATCAATTACGTCCAACTGGTGAGTCCTGAGGAGCAAATCATTACTGAGTGGGTGACCTTTGCTCGATCAATAATTTCATTAACCAAATTAATTGTGTGTCTTTCCCCATATATATTGTTTGGAGAGATAGAAATGCTTTTAGTCAGTGGTTCACGGACCAACACAATGAGTTGCTCATTTTGCCCCAAAAAGCCTTTGTTGCCTCATTGCCATTCAAGGGGTTGATGTCACAAGATCAGAACAGTGCAAAGCACAATGGGACTGTTGTGGCTCTGTCGCTCCTTTGTCTCGGTTCCCCTTTTGGTCTGTTATCCTAAAAGCTTTTTAAGACCGCAGAACGTTTTTGTTCCTGACTGCTGAGCAACTGTTGAGTAAATGTTTAACTCGGACACCTGAGAGCCGAGAGGAGTTTTGTATTCACTGTCCCCACCCAGATTCTGCTAAGTCGTCTGGAATTCAGTGCAGCAACTTCCTGGTTACGAGTGCACGCCAGCAACCTCAAGAGTAACTTTTCATTTCCTTTGTCAACAGGAAGTAGACGCTGAACAGGAGCTGATTCGGTTGTGCAACACTGAGCCAACAGAGGTGAAAGACCTGCCAATGAGAATCCCTAAAGAATCTGCACGTTACCACTTCTTCCTCTACAAACATTCCCACGAAGGCGACTACTTACAGTCCACAGGTGAATAGATGCCGTCAATACGAACGCACGCTGTTGTTTCTATCCAGCTGTGCTGTTTTATGGTGCTTTGTGTCCGCTCTTCTCATTGTTCTTTTTCTTTTGCAGTATTCATTTATTCTATGCCCGGGTACAACTGTAGCATCCGAGAGAGGATGCTGTATTCCAGCTGCAAAAACCCCTTGGTCGACATGGTGGAGAACAATCTCCAGATTGAGATTGAGAAAAAGGTGAGAAACCTTCTGTCAAACAGATCTTTATCATTTTTGTTTACAAACTTTAAGCCCTCGAAAACGTACTTTTTGAATCTTGAGTACTTCTCAACAATTAAATTCTGAAATAACATAATTATAGAAGAATTTCACACTTCATAATTTAGTTGTGCTTTGTCTGCGGTACATGCATGTGGTTTGATCTAGAGCTGCAACAGTTAGTCAACTGACAGAAGATTTATCCACTATTTTGATAATTGATTGTCAATTTACAATGTTTTGAAGCTGATTGAGAAACTATTCGCCTCTATGGGAAAGTCCATTCCTGAAGGTAGAAGCGTATTTCTCGAAAAGAGCATGCATTGATATGAGGGTGTGAGTTTGCATCTCATACTTCTTTCCGTTGACAGTTGGAGATCGACGATGGGGATGAATTGACCAGTGATTTCCTGTACGAGGAGGTGCATCCCAAGCAGCATGCACACAAGCAGGCCTTCGCCAAGCCCAAAGGCCCCGGGAAGAGGGGGGGCCGCCGCATCACCCGACCCCCCGCGGAGGAGGACGAGGAGGAAGATTAAACAGACCCTCGGCACCCGACCGCCACCTCCACCCCCGAGCACGTTCCACAGTGGAGCATTCCTGCGATTGGGGGGGAAATCATATTTGACACGCTTGTTTATTAAAAAGAATAGAACAACTTCAAAGTCCCCCAGAGACCCAACTATGCACGCCAAGGACAACTGAGCAATGACACACTTCAGAAGTTCCGTTTGTAGCTCGCCAAATGGAAACGTATTTATGTATGTTAGCACAGTCACGAAAACTAATTTGCAATGATTCAAAGAGTACCCCCCAATAAAAAGCCAAGCTTGAGGTTTTTACATTGTTGCCAGCTCTGAGACTTTAAAAAGTGTTAGTGTGACTAATGTGAACTTGCGCCAATATGATAAAATCCCTCATTTTGAGTTCACATGCTCAAATTCTTAACTTGCATTCCTTAAGTCTGTGTCAATTAATGTTTCCGTGTGTAATGTGTTGAACATTTGTCTCCTACTGTTTGCGCAACGCGGTGCTCCAAAGCAGAAAATATATAATTATCCCACTTGCGTCTTATTGATTTAACAGTGCATTTTATATTGGAAAATTGACTTCTTTTTTGATATAACTGGTTTACATGAAAGAAAAAAAATCATCTGCTGAGAAACTTATTTTTCTATGCAAGTGCTGTAAATGTACATACTGTAGCTGTGTGATGCTCTATGATTAAGAAACAGTCGGGTCTGTTCTGGTGATTGTGCGTGTCGGTGAGGCTCACAGTGGAAAGAACGGGCTTCCAGAAATATTATACTTCTCATGTTTCACAAAGAGGAAGCTACTCAAACTTTGCTGGTTCCCATTCAAGAGGGAACCTGAGCACGCGAATAGGAAAGGGAATACTAGAAGTATCTTGATCAAAATGTTGCCACATCCACTGGTCTACTGATTATTATTATTAGGAAAACTACTAAGCTCACCTCATATTTGAAGGGGAAATCCTTTCCTTTATATTCATACTGTGTCATTCTAATAGAAAAAAAAGTCATGTTTGGTCTTATTTGTTTTCTTACAAATCTTTCTTTTAAAGAATAAAAATAAAATATTTAAATCACTCATTTTCTGCTTCATTCATTTTTATTCTTTGACAATAAATACATGACAGAAAGTAGCCAGAATAATTGCTTTCAGTCTTTTCCAGCTTGACAGTATAGCCTTACAAAATGCTGTAGAATTACTTTATTACTACGTTGCTTTCCTTTTAAATAAAATACAAAATACAGTATATTATTAAAAATAAGATTTTAAAAAATGCAGAAAAAGATATTGATGCAAAAAAAGCCTTATTTTTTAGTCAAAGTGAAAAAGTCAATATCTAAAAATAATTTGTCAGTGTGTGACTAAAGCAGGCTCAGAAATCTGTTTCTGGGATGCTATGCTTCACTCCTGCGCCTCAAAATCCAGCAACATGCTTTTGACAGCTCCATTAAGCTCCAGCAGGACCTGTTATGACAGAAATGAATATGAATTACTAACAAATGTACAAATGTTTTCAGCATTTTCAAACTGAGTAAAACCTGACATCAGATACAGAAAATATAGAAATATGGAAATGATCAAAGCAAATCCAAAACTATATTTATGCTCCTATATATATATATATATATATATATATATATAAAAATTCCTCTTTGTCATAAACCTCAATTGCTTCCCTAAAATGATTTAAAACACATCAACAAGCCACACTGCTGCCCTGGGAAAGCCCAGAAGTATTATGTATCTATGTATTAATATTGCAGATGCAACACCTAGCTCAACGCCTTACATCTTCATATCTCTGCCGGTACCTGTTTGATGACCGGCCGTCTGTTTTTCCTGTCATGGAGGCAGTTACAGGCCAAAGAGTAGACGCTCTCCACCTGGCTCAGGTCCCAGTCTGCCATCGTTTTGTCCAGGAAGTCCTCAAAGGTCAGCTCCTCGTCTTCATCATCTATATCGTGCCTCATCTCCATCTGGGAGAGTGAGGGGGGAGGAGGGGTGGGGGATCACACTACAGGTGACTGAAGGCAGCGATATACCTTCATTAAAAACTATGATATGAAAGAAGCAAAAAAAAATACATATATAACATATTGCTTACTTTTAAGTAATTATTAGTATAATTGTTTTGTCCTGCTGGAGGAACTTCATTTCTAGTGTCCATTTACACTACAAAATATTGCTTTTTTTTACCACTTTATCCTTTCAGTCACTCTTTAATGGCAACTCACTGATAATGTGCCCTTGCTAATTAAATACAAAGTCTTTAATAAGCTGTAATTGTAACCTGTCTCTTGAAGGATACACAGTGAAAGCCCCCTTTGTGCTGCTCACCAAGAACTGTGGCTCACGGTTTTCAGCGGCTGGCGGGAGTCCAGACAATATTTCTAACAACACCTGTAGATGGCAGAGAGTCGGGGTCAATCGCACAGCTCCGGACGACAGGAAACCTTTGTTACTGCACCATGTGCCAGCTAGCTGCACAGACTCTGCACTGTTTCCACAGCTGTCCTACTAAGATTTAAGCTGTATATACTGCACTATATGGAAGGTCAGCCGGTTGTATACACTGCTGATCCCATATATCATTCAATGTCATAAAATGGATAATATATTCGACATACACAGCTGTGGTACTCAACGGATTTAGAAATCTTAGTAGAAAATAATGACAGATGATACGTAGCAAAGACCTCTATTTTCACAAACAGGAAGAATACTGTAATGTTTATGTCCTGCAATTATGCGCATGTCAGTACTTTGATAAAACTTTGCACTCAAACTAAACTGCAGAGCCGTGTGCTATATTTTCGCTGACAGTTGCAGTTTCTCCCTTCCTGACATAATATCCCCGTCTGTGTGTGCAAGCGTTTGAGCAAGCGTTTGTGTGTCTGTGTGTGTGTGTGTGTAGAAAGCCTACCACTCCAAAGCTGAAGACATCCGATCTTGGTGTGATCTCTCCTCGTAGCGCCTCAGGTGCCATGTATGCACGGGTACCCACGATCCTCTCCGTCATCATGGTGGTCGACGTGCGCTTGGCCGACGCTCTCGTCAGCCCAAAGTCTGAGATCTTTGCCACGAATGTTTCATCTAACAAGATGTTTGCACTGACAAGGAAAGCAATACATCCTGAGCACAGAGAGATTTGAAACATACTATCTCATCAAGTGTGAGTCACCGTTTCGTCTAACGCTCGCCAAAAAAAAGTCAATGCACGTATTTCTCCAAATGTGGAACTATTGCTTTACGAAAAGATCATTCAAAAGGGCAAGGTGTCACGTTTAAGGTCACCAACGCGGAGGAAAACAGCCGATAAATACTACTGCAGAGCCATTTGTCCCGGGATTGCATGTCGATTGTAACCTTTCCCGCTAAAGACAAAGGCCAGGTGTAAGTTAGTGTTAGTGTGGAAAGAAGCTATTATATACCTTTTAACATCTCTGTGGACGTGATGGTTGCTGTGCAGATACTCCAAGCCTCTCGCTGTCCCTTCAGCTATCAAGGATCTCTGTCGCCAGGACAGCGGAGGACTTCCCTCCTAAAAAGGACAATTATTAAAAGCCCATTATCAAATGATCTAAGTACTCGAAGTCAGAGTGTGTAGTGTGGATGGTGCTTACCAAGCAAGCCAGTCGGTCTAGCAAAGAACCGTTGACCATAAGGGCGTACACCAAACATGGGTGCTGTCCGTCACAGGAAAATCCAACCATGTCAACCAGGTTTTCATGCTTCAACCTGTGGCACAAACTCATGAAACCCGCGTTTGCAAATATATGAATCATTATGTTAACCTATGTTGGGCTGAAAGAAATAGCTGGACCTTATTTGCTTGCTTGCTGAGAGTTAAGGGATGTTACGATGACAAGTATTTAGGAGCTATAAATGCTGCTGGGTGTAGGAATCTATTAAAACTGAAGGTATTTGTTTGTCCCAGGCTTAATACAGCCTGCCTTTCTGAAAGCTCTTTTAATGCTTCCACACTCTTAAATTCCATTACTTTGATTAGGAGGTCTGCTTGTCTGCTCCAGCTAATAAAACGTAATGGTTATGAGGTGGCGGTGAGTCACTCAAAACCAACCTGATTAACAAGAACATGGACAGAGGACGAAACGTACACTTTCAGGGTCTGGACCTCTTGGTTGAACTGCACTCGCAGCTCGTCCAGGGAGATGTCATCCATCTAAATGAGATCACATTTTTGACGTTGTAATTTGGAGGATCTGCATCAAGTATCGATATGGGCAGGACAGTAATTTCACTTACTGGATTGAGCTTTTTCACTGCAACGGGCTTGTCGTTAAGGAGACCTTTGTACACAGTGCCGAAGCCTCCCTCTCCCAGTCTGCGGCCGCCGTCTGAGACGGGGCGGTCATCGAAGTTGCCCGTAATCTCCATCAGCTCGTTGTAGAAGAAACTGGAGAAGCCGTCTGAGAGACACACAGAAACTGTTGTGGTTAAGGTCCCACTGCCGCCACCTGCTGGTCAATGTTGTAATTTCTTTTCACAGAACTGGCATAATTTATAATTTAGAAATCAAGATGTTAGGAACTCAGATAAAACCGTCTTGTTCATAATGTGCAGTTATGTGTATTTCCATTACTGTGCTTACTGCACTACAATGCAGAGGGAATGATTGTACTTTTTACCGCTTTATATTTATTTGACAGCTATAGTAAGATGTTATCTTGCAGATTGAGATTTTACACACAAAACATATCGGTAGTTTAGAAAATAGGATGCGTTGTTCAAGATTTACCCAACAGTATATTGTGTATATTGCGTATATATTGCATAACTTTAACTTGTAATTGAGTTTTTATATTGTGTTAATGCAGCATTTACTTCAGTAAAACCTTTGAATGCTTGTTCCTCCGCTAGTTGTTTAGAGGTAAATGCCAGCTCGCAATGCTTGCACATTGTTTTATTTCCAGCATATCTTATCTGCTTTCTTATTATTATTGTTTTTATCGTATAATATTTTTTGGGTATTTTATTCCATTTTATTCTTGTATGATTTGTAATTTTTCTGTAATTCTTTTTCTGATTCACCCGTGTAAAGCACTTTGTAACTTTACATTTATTATTATTAATAGTAGTTTTATCAACCCACATTTTTCTTCTTTACACAAAGGGGATATGATATTTTACCAAAAGTCAAAACATGCACATAAGGCACATAAATAAAAAAAATCCATATTTATACTAGCCTCTCTACAGGCGTCTGTGTGAACATCAATAATGCAAATCATCCTAAAATATGGATTAACTGCGTTTGAAGAAAACACCTGTGTGGCCTGGCTCACTGTTCTCCATTGGGATCTGTGGCTGCAGAACAGAGAGTTCAGGAGGCGGCCGTGTCTCTGTCTCTTCCAGTAGTCGAGTTGAAAGCAGGCTGTTTGTTTCCACAGGTGGAGAGGTCGGCTGTGTCTCTGGAGGGACGGCCTCTTCCTCTGTGTGGGGACAAAAGAAAGGACATCACGTTATTTTGTTGACACTCAAAAGAGTGGTCTTAATATCTTAAAATGGTTGTGATTACTTTGTGAGATGGACTTTTATGCATTTCTGACACAAACAAATAAACAATGTATTTATAGGAAGCATTTATGTTGAGCATTTCTATGTATACATAATATATATTATTATTATTTCTACGGCATTAAAGTATGTCATTGTGTAATCCCACATGAAACAGACCACTTCTTTATATGATGTTTTCCATTGTTGTTTGATTTTCAGTATCTATATGTTTTTCACACTTCTTCCACTGTCAATTATGAAAGCAGTTTATATTTTTCATGGTAAAGTTTTACCAATAAATTATTACCAGGTGGGTCTTGTTATTGTAGTTTTTCATCTCATTTAACTGGGATCTTGAACCTATGACCTGGTAGTGTTTGTGCCTACCTGCCTGTGTAGACTGTAGACCAGGTAGCAGGACACTAGCAGCAGCCAATAACTTGTGACTCCTCAAAATGTCCACAAGTTCACCCACTGTACTGTTACTGGTACCCCAGTCATCCAGCAGCTCCACTGTGGGACTCTTACCCTGTGCAACAAGGCCTTCGAACCGCCTAAAAAAAACAATACAGTAAATAGATGAATGGATAGATAAATACGTGCATACTCCATCTATAACAACAACAACAACAACAACAACAAAAACAACAACAACAAAACAATGATTACATCTGCATCTGATGTGCCACCGGCTAGAATCACCTACCTGACATGAAGCTGCGAGTACCTCAACTCGCCACTCGGCTTCCGTATCGAAGTAATAACATCTTTCCACCTGTCCTGAGGGTCCAAAAAGTCGGACAACCTGCGACGTACACTGTAACTGAGGCTGCGAATGTAAGTTGCGGAAGTTACTGAGTTATTCATTCTACGAGTAAAAAAAAACTGACACAACCCAACTTTGTGTTTTGTCTGACAGTTATACCGACATGGTAACTCACACCGCCGCTATGGGTGCTAATTATCCGCCATTGAGTGCACATGAAAGCAGAAGAATAGCAAACGGGTATTTTTGCTCACGATATATTGCACACAGTCTCGTAAAGTGTGCATTTCCCATATTGAGCAACTTCCCCGAACGTAGCACAAGCGTCATACTTTAGTCTCCACCTTCAACGCGGAAGTACAAGCGGTGACAGATAAAAAGGCGCACGCCAAACTGTGCGCCCGCCGGATGTCGGTAAGAGCACAATTAGAACATCCTGTAGATGTATTTATTTTAGTTAAGAGACTATCAGGGAACAGAAGAATATAAAAGAGAAACAGAAAGAAACAGAGATATATGTCCTGCGCCTTCCTGCATGCTTGAAGTATGACAGTGCCCTCTAGTGGACAGAATTAGGAATTGACTTTTTCAACCAGCTTGAGTTTATGTTTTTTCAAGTTATTATGACAGTAATTTCTTCAAGCGGATTAATGTAAAAAGTGTGAGTCTTTGTTCGATAACAAATTATGACATAACCAGTAGAGCCACCATACCACATGTGCTCACTGTCCTCCTGTGAACGTTTGTGTTTATTGTACCTGCAGTGTGGAAGAAGGATTCAGATATTTTATTAAGTAAACCTATGAAGTATTGCTAACAAAATGTACCTACAATATTAAAAGTAAATGTACTGATTATTCAGAATGACCCCATCATAAGGCGTGCATTACCCCATACTGACAAAACAAGAACAGGATTTCAAAACATTTTGCCAACTTGCAAAGATCTAATTTTAAATATTGAAATACAGGTATTCAGACTTTTTTCAATTATACAAAATAATTTAGCCCAGGTGCCTCTGCTTTTCTTCATAATCTTTGAGATGTTTCCACACCTTGATTAGAGGCCACCTGTGTTTAATTTAATTTGATTGGTTCATGTCTGAAGGAAATCAGACATCACTCACCACCTGCGTTGAACCGTCCCAACGGTGAGGCGGTGGCAGCGGCATCATGCCGTGGGGACGAGAGCCTGTCCTTGAACCGAATCAAACATCCCGGGAGAGATCTGGAGATGTCTGTCTGTCCACTGACGGGCCCCCAGTCAAACCTCTCTCTGCAGAAATTCCTAAATTCAGGTGCGTAACGCTTGATTTGTCACACCCCCAAAAAAAGGGTGTGTGAGGCTAATATCGATGCCATGGGTCTTACTTTTAGTTTAGCAAAAGACATCTAAAATCCTGCTTTTCACTTTGTCACAATGGGGTATTTAGTGCAGATGTATGAGGGGGAAACGAAACTTGGAAAGACGAGTGGACATGCAGCTGTGCTGTTGTCTGCAAGAAACCAATATAATAAATGATCAGACTTAATCTAACTGAAGTAACACTTTAGAACAGCTTATTATGCTTATTATGCTGGCAGTACTGGATGTGTTTTCCCATGGATGTGGATTTCTGAGAGATAGGACTGGCTGATTATTAAAACAGGTAAGAACTGTGCAACACTGTACATTTACTCCCTGAGCAGGTCACGTGCTTCAGCTAAAACCACTGGCCATGCTGGCAAGGTACACCAAACACTTGACAAGTGGAAAACCCTCTCAGACGTATTCTCCTCTTTCAAACCTTAAAAACAAAACAAAACTCATCAATCCCAACATTCTCTCTAAAGTGCATAGCGTGCATTTACTCTATGTAGCAGCGATTCTTGATCTGTTTATGGCGCATTAGTTGCTATTTACACAGTGTTTGTGCGATCAGTTCCATGTGGACTTCCATGTGGGCCTGGCTGTAGCTGCATGGGTGGGGTAATGAGTGTGTGTGAGATGAATATTATATTAAAAAATGTGAAAGCATTTTATTTGAGTGAAATCACAGCTCAAATCCAAACCTAAACCAAGGAGGCGCATGAAATACAACGAAGAAACTATGTGACGCTACACATGGAGGGAAGCAGAATTTCAAAATGCAATTTAAAAAGACATGATGTATTTTTCATAATACTGATATGTGCGATTGTTTTTTTGGAAAGCATTCTGAAGTTAGTGGAAACACTGACCAAAAGCATATGGTCAAAGCAACAAAAATCCCCCACTACACACGCACAAACCATCCTTTTAATGACGCGTTTGCTTTTGAGGAAAGTCGGACGAGCGACCTTTTTATGTTTTTTCACAGCTTAGCATGATTTTAGTTAATCCTCAAACAAACCCCTAATGGACTAATATATATATATATATATATATATATATATATATATATATATATATATATATAATCTTCTGACAATGCATGCACATGGCCTGACTTGCATAAAAAGAGACTTCACAAGTGTAAACACACAGCAATTAATTATTTTGTATGGAACAGCTTAATGAGCCATTACTGCAATTGTGGCAGCCAAGAGTGTGTCTCGTCTTTATTCCTGATGTTTACTACAGGCTTTCACAAACACATAATCATAAAAATAAAGCCTCACAAAAAAGGTGTGTGTGCGCGCTACATTGGGGTGTAAACACAAGCCAGACGGGGTGAGCAGTTGAGTGTAATATTCCTAATGTAAAGATGTGGCCTGGTCTCCGAGTGACCTTCAAAGGGGCCTGACGTTTGACGAGGACCTGCGACCACAAGCCACTGAGCTCTCAGACTAAGTGTGTATGTGTGTGTGTGAAACAAAAGAACAAAAGAAAAATGTGTATGAAAATGGAAAATAACTAAATACATATTTATAATACACATTTAAAAATGCTGGTACATCATACAATTCAAACTCAAATATGTTCTTCATTTGGCAGCATTGCAACATTTTTCTGTAAATCTTTGAGTATTTTGGAAAGGATATCTGTATCTCAGTTAAATCTCCATTCTTCTCCTACCGCTTATCGGGCTGAACTCTGAAGACTACTGAGTAATTAACTACTTAACACCTAAAATAAGACGGCAAAGCAAAAACCCCCTCCGATGGATGTCGCTTTGAGTAATCACCGGCTCCAGAACAGGTGCATGCAGCTCATTAGACGAAAAACCGGCAGATTTATCTCCACGAGTCGACAGCACACGGGCCATGTGTACAGTCACTGGGAGTAATTAGCAGTCTCGTCGTGCAGTGCAACAGTTCACCCGGCTCATCGGAGGTCTCCCACGTCGGAATTCAAATGAGCCAAATGAATGGGAGGACCCGCATGGGGAGACAGAGAGGAGCAACAGGGGGTATGGGCACAGCATCAGGCTGGAATAGAGGAGCCTCAATGTATGTCTGTATGTCCACACAAGGCCTTTAGATGGACGTTGAGAGTTTACTGCTGCGAGTCTCCTCTCCAACTGGTGTCATGTATTTTTTTTTTTGTGAAGGGAAACCCCCTGGGCGTCTACAGCAGTTTATTAGCTCTAGTTTTGAATGGACTTTATTGCTATATCAGAAACATTCACAGCTGCGTTTACACTACAATAAGAGCCCGGCCACGCTGTTGAATGTTTAGTGTGCTGGTTTTGTTCCAGTGAGAAGACCGTAGTTACCTACGTAACACATAGAGGGCAGTAGTGGCTTGCAACTCCTCATAATTGACCACTGTGATCAACATTAACACATGCTTTTAGACTTGCAGAAAACTGGATATGGATCAAACATTAATCACATGGCAACCATCTCAGAAAATAAATGTAATTTTATGCAGAGCTTACAAATGACTGTGACTCATTCATTCAGTCAGTGAAGTCAGAAATTAAAGCCATTTTTGTGTCTTTTAAAAGTCTTAACTTGAGCACAGCACGGTCTCATTTCTCTTGTGTAGGTTGTTGCTCATCCAGGAAAATATCTGTAGCAGCTGTTTGCTCGTTCAGTCTTTTCCCTGGGCCTGTGAAGCACACGCACACCCGCACACACACACACACACACGCACACACGCATCAACAGCTCATCAGGAGTCGACTTCTAAGGGGGGATCTGGCGGCATCTTGAGTGGCAGCTCGCCGTTGCGTTGCACTTGAGTGGTCACCGACACTGCCTGATTGCAGGAGGTTGCCCTATCATATTCCCTCAAAGAATCTCTGGCCACAATCCCAAAATGATCTGACCAGCCGAGCGCACCAGCATGAGGAAGAAAAAAAGCCTCCCCTGGCATATCCACTGCTTGAAGGATTCTTGTTAGTCGGGTGTATTCTAGGACATCTGGCAAAAGGCCATGAGTCGTGCAATGCAACTAAGCCATGCACGCAAGCACCCGAATCTACATAGCAGGTCACATGGACACAAACTTTGAGATATGTTTATTGTATTTTAATATCGTTCATTCATTCATTTTAACATGATGCAGCTGATAAATAGAATTTAAATCGTACATTTGCTGTAACTACTAACCTTCTCGTCTTTATAGAGACGTGACAAAGACTTGATCTGATTAAAACAGCCAGAGATTCCACTCAATGAGCATCTATGTGTGGCATGTGCTGTAAACCAGTGTCGATCAAAATGAACAACCTCAGCCTTCAGCAGTCCGTTTCAATTTTTAATTGTGCCGACTGCAAGTTCCTCAAGGCCACGCTACCCTTGAATGTTATAAACCCTGACATATTGTCATTGAAAATGTATGCAAGTTTGGAAGTGTATGAATTGAGAACATTGTGATGGCTTGGAGGCCATTGGGTATGATGACACATTCACCCGTGGGCGTGTTTCATTATAAAAAACATCAAGCTTAGGGCAGTACACTGAGATAAAGGGATCTAATCGCTTATTTCTTTCTGGTGAACCTATTATACTAAGGTTATTTCTAATTGTTTTACAAGTCGTCTTGCTTAGGTTTGTTATAGTACAGGGGTATTCAACTACAATTCAGCGAGGTCCAGTTAGAGAGAATTTCATCATGCAAAGGTCTGGAAAATCACAATATTGTCCAATTTGTGCTATATGATGTTGTGCCAAATGTATTGACGTAGCCAGTTATATTAACATTTGTGTGTAATCAACAACCAAATGTCAAATTAAAATGCTCTGACCTCAAGGTTCTCTGATCTCAGGGTTCTATGCTCTGACCTCAGGGTTCTATGTTCTGACCTCAGGGTTCTCTGACCTCAGGGTACTCTGACCTTAGGGTTTTATGCTCTGACCTCATGGTTCTCTGATCTCAGGGTTCCATGCTCTGACGTCAGGGTTCTATGCTCTGACCTCAGGGTTCTCTAACCTCAGAGGTCTGCTCTGGCCTCAAGGTTCTCTGATCTCAGGGTTCTATGCTCTGACCTGAAGGATCTCTGATCTCAGGGTTCTATGCTCTGATCTCTTTTTTTTTTATAACTTCCCTGTTCAGTGAAAACCACATTTTGTGATTTGAATGTTTCTGATAAACAGAGATTAAGTGTTCCTTTATGGTTTGAGAAAATCCTCCATCTTAAGTTAAATAAACTGTTTTAAAACCCTCTTGGATTGTGAACAAAGCTGAACAAAGCTGAAAACGGCTGTTTTTTCTGAGCTCATGAGAAGTGAGACTTTTTAGACACATGTGGCTCACCGGACAAACTTAGGACTTACTTATGATTTTATAGATATGATGCATTGCTGTACCCAACAGTACCGTAAAATTCGGGTTATAAGGCGCACCCGTTTAGAAGCCGCATCTACTAAATTTAAAGAAAATGTTTTACTTTTACTTAACTAAAAGATCAAAATACTGTTTTCAAGTCAATTTTTGTTTACATTAATCCACAATTGTTAAATGTTTTTACTTCGTAAATGAGTCTCTCTGAGTATCTATGCATTGTCTGTACACAAAGCCTCACTTCCTTCTGCTCAAAGCTCTCTTTGAGCCTATAACCTTCTATGGGGGATCCTATTGTTTGGGCTCTCCAAGATATAACTGGGGCGTAATTCATGGGAATGGGGGCTGGCTGCAGGTCAATAGTGACCCTGAATGCTGCAAAGGCCTTCTGATCTTCTAGAAGCAAATCATTGATGGTAGGTAACCCCTGCCACTGATGCTTTGCTGCACTAAGGGCGGAGGTGAAAGGAGCCAGTGTGGCCTTTTGACATCCCAGCCGCGACCCTGTAATCCAACGCTCGTCAGTGCTAATCCATGGCTTCACAGCCACAAAGAGACCAGCAGCACATGTGTTTCCATCGCTAACATTGACGTCCAACTAGGAACCTCGAGACACAGATGAGTTGAGGAAAACAAACAGGCTTGTTGGTTAATTTATCTTTTGATTTTGAGAGGGAAAATGGTTCCTCTTTGACAATGGCCGATTCTGACGGCCAGCGAGGAGTCAAGGGGTCAAGTCACTGACATCTGAGTTTGTTTCTCCCTCTTTTTCATTCTTGTGCCATGCAGGTTTCTATGAGAAATGCCAAAACACTGGAGAGGAACTTTCTTTGAGATGTTTAAAGATGTCAAGAGGGTGTTCAACCCCAGGTGGGCTGGTACACTAATCTGCGGGAGCCTCTGCATACAAAAGCTTTTTTTATTATTTTTTTTAAATGGTTTACAAATTCCTAATTTGTTGAAGGTTTTCTGATCTCTCTTTTCTTGGTTTTTCCCCTTGTATTGTCATCCTATAATACTCTTGAAAATACCGTTCTTTAGTTGGATAAATAAACCCGAGGCGGAATAGAGTGGTTGTTCCCATCTCTCACAATGAGCTCATCTGAGACTTCAAAGCAGGTCTAGACCTCAGCTTTGAGGTCTTGAGAATATTCTCAGCTCACAAATGACAAAAGACTGCCACAGGTGGTTTATTCTTTAAACTATAAAACAATGCGTAGCTTATTTGTTCCTCACTTGTTCTTGAAAACCTGTTACGACACGCTGATGGATGAGGTTAAGGGCTACGCCAATGAAAGGGTAAAGAAGAGGAAAAAAGGGGTGGACACATTGACAAACACTGTAACTTTTTTTGGAAAACACGTTTGCTCTTCTAGTTGATATATATATCACACAAATACAGCATAGAATGCTTTTTAATGATTCAATTGCAGATAACCCAGAAATATCAGTTTAATGTGGAGTCCAGGCCAATTGGTAACAGCCGGAGCATATAGAAATGACAGAATTATTTTGTAAAGATCTTAATCTTTTTAGGTTTATTCTTAATATTTAAATCAGTTGGTGGTCATGGAATTAGGGCCACCCTGTATGCTTTCTTTGAATAACATTCTCTGTTAAAACTTGCTTAATCCATTATCCGTAATAAATAACGGATATACAAAAGAAAATATTAATTCCCAAGTCCCAGCTCCTCAGCAGCCCACGATTTTGTTCTTTGTGATCAAATCATAAATCTCATAATCACTCATCTGAAGCACAAGTTTCCATTCATTATATTGAAGATTGTAAGTGTTTATCATGCGATTCATCCCTCCCAATCTCCAAAACTAAAGCCGTTTTGTCTTGTGCATTGATTACACTAGGGGTTACCGCCCGACAAGTCCTTGAAAAGCACTCTTAAAATGCTGAATCATTCTAATCCCATGGATTTACCCTTTATCCATAGTGAGTTGGTGGCAATGCTTAGTGGACTATAAATAAGAATAAAGGGGGCTGTGGATGATATGGAGGATTGAGCACAGACTAAGTCTATGGATTAAACAGCACAACAATGGTGGACAGGATGGTTATGTGTGTGTGAGAGGTATAGAAATAAATGGCTCTTTTGTTGATGCAGCCTCCGATCACAAGCACATGAAGAGTCTATTATTTTTTATTTATTTATTATCAAAACGGCACAAGCAGTAATGTTTACAATATTCGTAATTGAATTCGGTTTTCAGATCTTCATCATATTAAGTTGCATCCTGCACTAATTTTCTACCATTACCATTGATCCAGATGATGTTGTGTTTTTACCAGGGATACATCTGGTAAATATAATGCTCACATGAAATTCTCTGAATCTGTGAGCTGGCGAAGATTGTTTGAACAGTCCACTAGCTAACAGATCACAATGGATTATGTGATACTTAAATATGCAAAGGATAGGCTTGCCAAAAAAGAGCCAGATTTCTCGAGGCCTTTGGGATGAGCCTTGAAGCTTTTTGACATATTTAATCTGGAAATATGGACTTTGAAAGGTGCAAACCTGAATTTGGGAGGGAGGGGGGTTTGAAATTGATCAAGATCAGCTGTGTTTTCAGTTTTAACAGTCGCACAAAGCCTGTCCTGTGGATGGACTGTTTTGAGTAAAACCACTGTATATGTATATACATGAGTAATGTCTACTGACTGTACGTTCAGTGCATGTGAGCTAACCTCACTGGTTAGCTAACCTGGTTAGCTAGTAAAGTAAATAGCTAACCTCACTGGTTCGCTAACCTCACTGGTTAGCTCACAGAAGCTCACAGCGTCCACCCTCATGTTCCCCATCAGCTAAACACTGTTAGCTCTGCCAGCAGTGTGGCTGTTGTTTGCACTGTTAGCACTGGTAGCACCATTAGCTACATGCCACCGGCTAAGCAGTTGCCATATTGAGAGCCTGGTAATGTTCACCAAAAATGGTACCTATGTCGTAGAAACATTTATTATTTCCTTCAAAGTTGAACATGGGCATCAATGGCAGCATCAAACATTAATTAATCCTCTCAATACCTACAAAGTTTAAAATCCTGTCATGTGTTGCATGCATTTCTGTATGTTACCCCTTGTGTTTCCCTCAGGAAGAGGTCTGGCTCTTTCAATAGGTTTTAAGTCATCCATGCTTCCCCTTTGCACCTTTGGAAAAACCTGCCACATAAAGGAGGGCCTGTGGATGTTCGGAACAGGGGCCCCATTTCCAAGCACTTAGCTGTCATGTAAATCTGAGGGTGTCATCGTAAAGTAAAACACACAGTGTTGTCTAGCTCTGTACTGCTTACAGTAGGCTATGTAGCCTAGTGCAGGCACTTCTGTAGGGCACGGAAATTAACCGGAGAAGTAAATATCTACAATTATAGATTACAGGATAAAAAAAAAAAAAAAAAGTTGTAAACTCCCTTAAAACTCATCTTTCTGAAATGTGGCTGCCTAACATATGTGTTGGTAAATTATGAGTGTGAATCCTTTTAACTTCAATCACCATGTTTGGGATGTGGAGATGATTGCTACATGGTGTAATTGAAGAGTAGATCAAAAGCAGAGGCAGAAGTGTTTGCTGAAGACGAGTGTCAGTCTGTCAGAGTCCACGGAGGGAGCTGCAAGTACAGACTGTGGCACTGTTGGGAAACTGAGTCCTCCAGATTACAGGCCTGGGATTATCATTATGAGAGTCGCTGGGTGAGAAGCAAATCCTGCCCAGAGTAGATCTGCAAATTATTTTTTATCGACTGCACTCATTACATTTGCATGACATCTGAGAGTGGAGGTAATAGATATTGTATTGTTCATTATGTACAGTGAGAGTTGTTGTCAGAAATCAGAGTAAGATCTTGTATTTTCTGCCTCTGCGCCAGCGACAGTGTTGTCCATTCGTCTGGACGTACAATTATTGTGAATCTGATGTCTCAGAAAATTTCTTTTAAATTTGGCACAAACATCCACTCGGACTAAAGGGTGAACTGATTAGAATTGGGGGGCTCAAAGGTCAAGGTGAGTATGATAGCTCAAGACTTTTTATCAAATATTATTATATTATTTTAAAATAATGAAGCCATAAAAAGATGAAGTGATGTTTTTTGGACATACATGGATGTGAACTGCAACTTGACTATTTATTTATTTTTAAAGATAGTGGAGAGAAGTCGACTTGCGCAGAGAATGACTTCACTCATCCTGTGTGTTGTGATGCAAACTTCTCTGTGCGTTGTTTCCATAAACGGGTCAGGCACTAGCTGGCTAGCTTAATCTCCTGTTTCCTATCTATATAAATCAATTTTAATTACAGCTAAATGTCCCTTAATTAATATACGTTTATCGTTAAATAAATAAAGTTTAAATAAAAACTTAAATTGAACTCAATAATCATATTTGTAATTCTGGAAAGTTATATAGCCAATATTATTACATTTCATTTAGCTACAATTACAACATGTACAACGTATAGTAGAATGATATTGGTAAATACACTGAAATCTCTCTGAAGCAGTGTTAATGTAGGAGGTGTTGCAGTTATTTGCAGACAGACGGCAACACTGGCCCAATTCACAGAAACTCCAAACTATAGGTGAACTAATGTTACGGCCGTTCCATTTCCATTCCTGACAGATCACGTTGAATGTTTGTCCAGTGCCCCACCTCCCCTGACATCCCACCACCGTCTGCCCCGCATCCATCAAGAATCTGCCACGCCACACCCAGTCTGTCATTGATAGAGTACAGATGCTATCAGGGACGCATGCCGCCAGGTCTGGAGGAGGCTGGATAACACTGTTTGCTCTCTGTAGTGCACTGGTCACCTACTTTCCTCTGCGTCTATTACAGCTAGAAGAGGAGCAAGAGGAGGGAGGGAGGGTGAGTCAGATCAGGCTCCAGATAACTCTCTTTACGTTTCAAGTAGACCTGCTGGACCACCAGGTCAATGGATCCCTCCTCTCGCCTCCTTTCAGTTACATATCCCAGAAAGAAGCACCCTCACCAGTTGATGATTTGTGTAGAAGACATCAATAAAGGAGCAGCATGGTTCATGTATAGCGGTGAAGAGCTAGTTAGCTCTTGTAGTCACTAGTGCAGTGTATGTAGTGCCGTAAGATTACAACAAAAGTAAAATCAGAATATATGGGAACCCCTGTTTGAAAGCTTAACCTGCAACAACGTTAGATTAATGCTTATAAAGCGTTACATTGTAAAGACTAACTATTGCTATGTCAACTATCCAGGGCCTGCTCCCCCAACAGTGAGGCAACACTACACAGGTGTTGTGTAGTCATGTCACGTTTCAGGTTTACCTGCTGGTCAACCAGGACAAAGAAACCACTCTCCAGACTCTTTAGTGGCAGGGTGTTGCTCTCACTAAAGCCCCATGCACATCACTTCAACATGTGATAAAATCCAAAGCGGGACAGCCCTGCCGCGCCTAGGTATGGTTTCAAAGCTGCAATTGGACAATTGCTACTCAACAAAGGGGGTCAGCGAGCGGGGTCAATGAGGACAAAGCATCTCATGCTGTCGTGGACAGTGTATCTCATCACACTCTCCAGCTATGTCAGGATACAGCGACAGCCTCACACCAAACATTTAGCCAAGTGATTGATGTGCATCACTAAACCTGTGACTGCTCACCGGCAGGTGAAAGGCTATATTCTCGCCATAAACTCATAACCACCACCACACAGGTCCTCGGGGATAAGGAAGACAAATTGAGGTGTTTGAGACGGATGCCAAAAAGAGGGAGAGAGATACTCACCAGGGCTTTAGCTGTCATATATTTTAGTTGTGATAAAAGGTGGGTATTAGCACATTTGCGTACATCGTGTTTCTGTAGAGGATAAAGGGAAAAAGTTTGGGGGCTGCTTGGGATGTGAGGAATAATGTCTGTTTGAAGTGTCATCACCTCATGTCCTAAGCACCAGGTCAAAGGGCACAAAGTGCACTTTGTCGCCCTTTGCGCCAGACTGGAAGAGCGTGTCCCCTTATTGCTAGAGGAAAAGAAAGAATAGAAGTACGTATTTGGTCTTGAGCTGAGCACCCATCCACCACCTTGGCCTCGACTCCTATTCCAGTTTATAGGACGCACAACTTCCATTGGTTTTGAATTAAAAAAAATTATTCTATATGTCCTTTAACTATCTGTATGTCCTTCACATATGTCAACAAATGTTCATTCAATCTATGACATTTGGTGAAATTCAGACATGCGACAAGTTCAATATTGATATACTTTGAACAATCAGTGGGGGCGGGGCCTCTGCAACCAGCCTTTTTTTCACTTCCCTGCTTTGCTTTTCACTCTTCTCTAACTGGGAATGTTGGCATTGGTCGAAGCAGAAGGTGACGCAAAACTTTATTTCTGAATTAACAGTAGCAAACATGAATAGGGAATAAAATACACAAAAACACTTATAAAAACTATAAATATGGCACGAGAGTGAAAGGTAGGCATTATCAGCACAATTAATTACTTAATGACTGTTCAAGGTGAAACTTAAAATTCTAATGATGATGCTGGATTGTGAATGAATAATAATGCATTCTATTTTACTTATTATTATTTTGTGAGTCAAATGTTAATCTGCAACGTTACCAGTAACATTTCTCTGTCGGGTAAATGTAGTTGTACTACAATGTTTTCCTCTGAAGTATAAGTACACAGTTAGTAGTATACAATTTAATTGCTTATTCTTTGACGTGCTTTGGGAGCCTTTTGGAAGTTATTTCCAGGTACAATGAGTGAGAAGAGTAACATTATTCAATAATTTTCATTTATTTAACAGTGCTCAGCTTCTTATTTGTGCCAGTGTTATTTTTAAGCTTATTTACATCTGCAAAGTAGTTCCTGGTCGGGAAACGGAGCATTGCTGACTGTATTGCTGAGGACCAAAGGAAGCACAGTGTCTGGTGTGAAGTTGTCTTTATGACCGTTTCTTGAAAAAAAACTACAACTACCACAATCCCTACACTAGTTGTCCAAAATAGTTGTAATTGCTGAGGAAAGGCTGGTCTGAGAGCAGAGCTCCTCCTCTGCATACTGCTCATTGATGGCACATTGATCAGTAGGTTAAATGCAAAGCCAAACACAATGCGGACAATCGTACAGCAACAGTTTGGAGAGTACTCCACACTGTATTTGTTTTTTCTATTCAATGTAATGCAGTCTGTGATTCTGCTTGTTCAAACCCAGAGTTTACTTTGATAGAATTTAGTATTTGTCTCCACCTGCATCTGGAAAGAAAAAGACAAATGCCTTCCAGGTCATGATTACATGTTACATTTTGTTGTAACGTTTCTAATTAGAGAACACACAGACAGAGGATGTGGAACAAGTTGAGTCACAGTTGGTTTTGGTGTCAGAAACCTTTTCATTCACTTACAATACATTAGTTTACTTTTTACTCGAGGCTCAAACCTCTGACTATAATACAATACATGTAACAAAATGCAGCTATATACTTTTCCCCCTGTGCAGTAAATTCCATCTGCCCTGATGCTGACCCTGCAGGGAGGCTCCAAGGCTCTGCAGTACTGTACCAACATGCATTTTTCCATTATTCCATGTGTGATTACATCCATGATGTAATGGGAGTGTGCCACACTCGCCCCGGAGCTACAGTGGGACTTCTGCTGCTGATGGAATAATTTACAATCTTCTGGTTTGTTTGTTTTACCTCTCATCGGATGGAATTCCCCTCTTATCTAAATCCAATAATTACTTAAACCTGGATGTCAAAACAGTTTCCATTATTATCATAGCCCCCTTTCCCCTCTCTCCCTTTGATGCCAGTTGTTACTGTGCAGGAGCACAGTCCATGGGTCTTTGTTAGCTCAACTGAGTTGTCAGGATCCACAAAGAGTTAAGTCCGTCCCAAGGGACAGAACAACTGTTTGTCTGATCTCAGGATGTTGTGCTGACTTGTCAGATTTAAGACCACACAATACTGTGTATGACTTTCATTTATAACCATGCCTTAAGACGTGGAGTTTACAGAAACAACATGCTGAGGATGTTTTCTTAAGAAAGACGAAGAATGATAGGCAGAATAACACAATAAACAACATTTATTCTTAAACAAAATAGTGTGGTGCTTTGGGCATTTTCTTTAGGAAACAATGTTATATTGTACGCTGGTGTATTTATGACCCAACCGTCATTGTGAAAGATGGAAAATTGCATTGTAAATAAGTCCCTGACTTTTGTGTTTTGGTGCATTTCCTTAAAGCAATCTCCCAGAGCTGAAGCATTCACTAATGGGACAATCTTGGGGAAAGGCACTTTTTGTACAAGACCACAATACCTTAATTGTTAATGGCTTCCCACCCAATGTGATGGCCTGTATAGCAATCTTAGCATAATCCTTCTTTTGCAGATGTGCTTTGTTAAAATGTTGGGGTGTGTGGTTGGTTTGAGCTGTTGTTAAGGTGGCTTCAACCTCTGGCCTCTTCTTTCACTCTGCAGATCTCTGGGAATTGTCTGTGTTTTACCTGCACATTCTTCTGTCCCCTCAGTGACCTTGTTGATTGAGGCAGGGGGGGGGATGAGTGTTTTCTGGTAATTAAAAGTTGGTGTAGGCGTGGCTAAAAGTGCCAATGAAAACACAAAGCAACGGGTTAAAGGGCATCAGTGGCTCCTCTCCAAGAGAATTTGCAGATGCCATAAGTGCTGCTGACAGAAACCTTTCAGTGGATGAAAAGATAATTTGAGGGAAGGTGAGTATTTTGGGGATAATGGCTAATTATCTATTGCATCATAATATTTTGATTTATAACATTTCCACGGCTTCTGACCATGTTGCATTCACCAAAGTAAGTGAGATATAGGAACAAGGCAACACTGCATTGAAGTCAGGATAAGAAACATGAGAAGTCTGACAGGTTGTAAAAAAAAAACATGACTCAGAATACATGCACCACTTTATTTGGAGATAAGACTGAAGGTTAATGCCCCAAAAAACTACGGTAATAATCCCTTATTGCAATGGGGGAAACAAGTATGGTAGGTCAAACTTGAGCCAGGAAGTCAGACTGTAAACTCTCATGGATGTTTTAAAACAAGCCCCCTGAAAGAGCGAACAAATAACACAACCGTAGAACCTTTCCGAATTTTCAGCTGTAAAAATGGACCAGATGTGGATTTAGGAAGGAAGAGAAAAGGGAGGGGAGTGCAGGCATAGCAGAACATTTACCCCCTCCGGGGCTTTCCCTGCATGTCTCCAGCTTGTGCGCCGTGAATAGCCTCTCTAAAGTCATTACTGTCCTAATTGGACCAAACTCAACATGTTTTCTCAACGTCTTAAGTAGTTTATGATTCAGAGACACGATCACTAAGAGTGTGTCCCCCGTGGCCTCGGGGGCGACAGAACTGGATCCCATGTGAGGAGGATGGAAGACACCTGTGCCACATTTCCCGTGATCTCTGTATACAGCAGACAGCAGCGTGCCTGCTCTGATGACCGAATTGTAGTCGGCTTATTGTGTCCCGGGGGTCCAATCTGTGATGAGAGTATAATGGACAGCCATGTCCTTTTTCAACCTCTCCAAAGACACCACAGGGTTAAGCAGGGAGATGGGGATGATAATTAGAAGGTGCACCAGTAGGACACAGTGTCCACTGACAATCACCTAAAAGAGAGTTCATTCCTCTTCACTGATTCCTATAGTATTCATGCGATTAAGAATCGCATGTGAATGAACAAGCTGGGCGGCCAAAAGCTTGAGTTTTCTGTGCTTCAATGGCCTCTATGCATGATATTTGCTGTACATTGTAATGCAGCGTTTGGGACACGCTCAAGGGAGTCTGAGGCAATCTAGTATGATTGAATAGAAACAGAGGTCCATTCTTTTGATTTACTGGGACAAGAAAGTAGAAGGGAAAGCATTCCCTCAAACACCACTCTATCCCTCACTTGTCTTGACAAAGATGGATGCTTGGCTATAGCCGCCTTTTAATCAAGGCTTAACAATACAGGATGTATTCTAGCATGTGCCAGCAGACCACTTTGGAATATCCCCACTAGTTCTGCATCTTTTAGCTAATGAAACTGCATCACTTTCACTTGACCTTTTGCATCTATACAACTTTAGTGACATCGCCCTGATGCAGCACTATGAGTTCCCGCAAACTAAATCATAAAGGCACCATGTTGACCTTGACAACCCCTCCTGAGGAGCTGCGCTTCTAATTGATTGGAATGGGCCGAGGTCCTCTGGAAGGAGTCCTCCTGCACGCTGTGCTTGGCTGCGTCACCTGCACGAGGAGAAGGAGGCGGCAGAAGCATGGGCACTGTGAATGTGTGATGCTTTTGGTTGCAGGACCTTTCTGTGCCTCTCTCTTTTTCTTTGGCAGGACCAGGAGACCCTGCGTGGGGGCCACCCCCTCTGACATCAGCGGGGCCCCGCAGCCCTGGGAAGTTGAGCATGTGAGCTTCCCCAGGTCATTAGGGAGAGGCTTGAAAAGACTGTCACCAGGAAGGAGATAAGCCGCGAGGGGCGCAGTAATAAGGCCCTGAATAATAGCCCCTCTGTAGAGAGCCACTGAGGACACAGACCCAGGGATTAAAGGGAGACTGAAAAGGAGAAAGTCAATGGACCTCCACAAAAATATGAACCGGAGTGTCGGTGAATGGTGGGGGGAGTTATCTGCATTCTGGGGGCTCCTTCCCTGGGCCCCATCAAGCTCAAGGAGAAGGGAGGTGTTCTGTGTTGCTAGCTTCTTCTGCGATGAGACGGGCTATTTTAAAGCGAGGTATTTCTGCTGTGTTGGCATGAAACGTCAACAGCGCCACAAAAAAACCTTCTTTCACATGCACTTGCTGACCTCATGATCAGATCTCTGAGTTCCTTTCTCTTGCAACTTACATGTGTTGTATTCCTACTGTACAATAATGTTACCACGCCTGTATTCTATAAGGGTAGTGTACTGACTGTGTGCATTTGTGGATATTTCAGTGTACTTGCTGTAGGTCTCTGACTATATGTGTCTAACCTCTTTGTAAACGTTGGCACCGTCTGCAGGAGTTTGTTCCTTCTTGTCAGTTAATCCTGATAACAATTCAGTCACCCTTTTTGCCCACATTCTGTCCACACCCTTGGAAACTTTTTCTATAGGGCTTATAACCAGCTGATCAATGTTTTCCTACAATAACAGTACTGGAAACTGTACCTGCATGTTTATAGTGGAACTCTACCTCATCGTGAGATATATATATATATATATAAAAAAAATCTATATTGGATTCTCTCTGTAAGATACAATTCTGATCCGTATTGAAGTGTTTCAAAGCGATATGTTTTGCCGGCTTTTTCTGTCACAGGACTCAGAATCAGCTAAATCCATACATGACTTAATATGCTGCAAATTGCTTTCCTACCTTGGGACCTGTTCCTGGATCAGCATTGATCACCAAAGTGAGTTCAGATTGTCAGGCGGTTCGGCCCAATGCACTCAGCCACATTGGTTGTAACACAAGAAGATAATCGGCCCCATGCCAGCTATTCAAGGTAAGGGAACCTCACAAATCTCTCTAATCTGTCAACGGAAATTCAATTTTTTCGGACACCCAATAAAATGTACAGTCGGGGGGGTCTATTTGTGAGTCGCTCTCGGGGAGGTTGCTGCAACTGATGAATTGCCAAATAATTAGGTCATTCCCTTCAATGCACACTATCTGAATCAATTTCCGATCTCACCGCAGTGCTGTGCAGCTTACCATAATGTGAGCCACATTGTCAGTTGCTGGGAGCAGTAATATGAAGCGGACACGTGAGGCTGAATTCAGGTGGGCCCGATCCCATCTGCTGGAGCCGTGAGGGCCGCCAAGGCTGCCCTTCAACCTCACGGCACTTATATGACCAACAAGGACATTGAGTGAGACACCAACATTCCCCTCTAATTGACCATTATCCAAGGAGTGGACATGCACAGCTACATGTTTTGTCCCGGCTTTGTGATTCCTGCACTCGCACACATGATATGACGACAGACGCTCATTTCAATGCACGCTTTCTACGCCTACCCAGTTCTGAAGTGAAGTGAAGGCTGGCCACGAATGAAGCCTTCCCCTTTCACTCCGACACTTCAGTCCAAGAAGCCTGTTAGCAGAGCCCCTCGAGACTCAACCTCTCTCCTCACCCCACTGTCACCTCCCACACAGCTGCTTGCCGCCACATTGTCCGCCCATCATTGTCAATGTCACTGTCACCGCCATGCACAACATGCGCCCACCCTACCGCTAACCTTTCCTCTCACCAAGCCTGGCCCCCGGGGTTTTAGATGTCGATTGTTCTGGGACACGGACGTGGAGCCGAGTGGCGAATCAAAGCCCTGCTTCTCCCCGCAGCAGGCGACCCCCTCGGCTCTGGCTTGGTCTAGCCCGTTCGGCAGCCCACGGCAACCAGACTTCATTCCCCAGATCTCCGCTTTTAGGAACCCTGCCACTCCCCCCCACCTCCCCATCACACTCCCCATCCACAATCCCTGGCCAGGAGCAAGCCCAGAGAGACAGGCAGGTCTGTGAATAGACTGAATGGGCATTTCTTCAGACAAGGCTAATGGGTGGTCCCTTTACCTCGGGATTGGACTGCATGGAAGCAGCCCAGCCAAAAGAGCTCTCATGCAATGTCACCTCGAACAATAATCGGCAAAAACGCTCCAGAGTTTGGACTTCCTGGACAGACATTTACTTTGCCCCATTTCTTTTTGTTAAAGGGATTTTCAAAGGCAGCTCTCGCTGAGCAGGGAAGCTGTCTTGAACTCAACCCCCTCAGCTTTCCTATCTTTCACCCTTCCTCTTTCTTCTCTCTCCATGTCTTTGTTTGCTCAAGAGGTGTCGAGGATAAAGGTGTCTTTGACTCACAAAGCTTTTACCTGGGAATATGTCCATCACTCACATGCCACTTGTCCAGTTAGCTGAAGCAGAGTAATTTGTCCATTCACCGTCCCCATTGATGTGTTTCCAGTGTTTCTTTAAAATGCCAGCATTAGATCTGCTTTTTTACGCTTCTTCCAGCACATGCGGTGGCCTCCGTTCAGCGGGGGGAGTCCATGTGAGGTGTTGTGTGAGCTTCGGTGCAGGTGAGCGTGCTTTCCTTGGCTTGTGTTGTGCAAACAGAGGCTGTCAAAATGCAACAGGGCCTCTGAAGGAACCACACCAGAGAGATCTATGTCTGTCATCTCATTGTGGAACACACACACACACACACACACACACACACACATGCACATGCACAGGGCTGACACCGGCTGCATGTAAAGGTACCTTTGATCAGAGTTTCTCTCAGATCTCCAGCAGCGTCCCTGCCATTTAGTCCTGTTTACACAACTTTAAACTCTAACTAGCAGAGGGACAATACCTGGAACGCCCATTTAAGGAGCTGGGGAAGATGTATAGTGGAGGATATATTTGGATAACTTTGACCTGACTTTGTCCTGTTTTTCAGTTCATCTTTATTGTCGCTGTCATCGCGATTGTTCTTCTTTTCCTTCCTCGACTTCTCCATTTCCTTCATTTTGAATTAGTCTGAACAACACTGCATTAGCCTCCAACAAAAGACACAATCAGGTCAGTTTACATGCCAAGTACCAGCTCTATCCATGCCATCATTTCAGCTTTGCTTTTTCTACTTCAATCATTTTAATTTTGCAATCATAATTTGATACCACAGCTGCAAAACAGAGGCAACATGATGAGACATGCAGTCCATCATGGACCCTATCAAGCCTGATAAAGATTCAACCGTGTTTCTCGAGCTGCAGCGCTCAGAAACGTATATGAAAAACAGAGTCGAGGTGGATGGATGGGAGATCAAAACCGGGTGGAAGCTGTGATGACCTGTGCTGAGCTCTTACAGCAGCTCGCAGCCCCCTCATGGGGGTAGGGGGTTAAATGAAGACCACCTCCAAAACACTATCCTTCTCGAGGACTGCTTCATGGACTCATGCCACAGGATTTACGCAGTTTGGGATTTGAAACAGACCTATGACTTTTCTTTCCCCCCCTTTTTGGCTGGAGAGTGGGTGGAGGTGGTGGGGGAGGAGGCGCTGAACCGTTTGTTGTGATTCTGTGATGTCATTAACCTGCCGAAGGTCATAGCTCATGCACGCTGCTGAAAAGCATTGGAGGTTGTTATGAGTGATGGATCATCATAAAATGTATTCCTTTTAAAATGTTCAATCCCTAGTGCCTGTTTTGGATTAAGTGTTCTGGAAAGGGACAAATGGTTATTTTTTTTACCAAACTGTGCACCCACTCTCTCGTGTACAATTTCACAGGTTTCATATTCATATCCGTTGTTTTTTTTGTTATCAAGTCACGGGACTACTTGATACAGTTGTAACTCTGAATGAATGCGTAGAGAATTGAAGTCTTCATCGTGGTTATATTTAACCAAGATTAGATTTGTGAATACCGGATCTTTTGAAGTTGCGTATAAGATAGTAGCCTCAAACATTAATCCGACGTCAGCTTTGACTTTGCTGCACCAAATATAAATCACATACATCTGTATTGCACAGGGACAACACACACACACAGAGACACACATGCACGTACAAACACATGCAGATAACATGATTAAATAAGCCACGGAGACTGGTTGTCTACATATATCTCAAGATAAGGTCAAAGTGGACAGCTGATTGCCAGGTGTGGCACCCACTTCCTGTTGGCAGCAGGTAGTCTCAATCTTGGAGAGAGTCTTTAAGCCTCTGATTCAAATGTTTACCCTAGTTGTGAACAACCTCGAGGTTGTCTAACAGTCGAACAACCCAAGATGACTTTCAGTTCCTTCGTCTTGAAGTCAATGGCTTTTTTGAACGGGATTTTGGGTTGGAGGTCTGAAATAAGATCTGTTGTTAACACAAGCTAAAGAGATTTTTAAAATGTTGTTCAATGACATGAAATGCGTCACTGAATATCACCGCACACACTAATCCGCTTTCACAGCCTGGTGTGTACTCGCGCTCATGCTACCATGTGAAGTGTGGCCTGATCAGGCAAGCTCTGTCCACATTTTGCTTGACACACATAGCTTGAAAATAAAATCTTGATTATAACGCATGTTTTCCCAAAATCAATTTCGGAAACATGCAGTGTTTTTGATTTATTCTTTGTCGCGAGTGATTTCCACCGGGTTTGGGACGTGATTTTGTTCGTGTGTATGCTAGTGTGAGCAGGCACGTGCACAGACATTTTGGGGGGCAGGTGCTCAAACCAAAAGAAAGGGCACCCATCGCCAAAATTATTTATGAAATTAAAAATAATAAATAAATAAAAAACACAGTAGGATATTTTCAACTTATATATTTATTGTTAACAAACCAACTCAAATTATCAAATTGAATAAATAAATGAATAACAGGCACAAACAGACAAAACAAGGCCATATTGAGCCAAATGCAATCAAAAAATAAAAACTCCTCTGAATAAATTAAAGGATCTTCACAGGAGCATCCTCCTTGGTGCCATCTCTTGGAAGATTTGTATGACTTCACTGTGATTTATTTCGATGTCTTGATGAAGGTCGGAGAGTCTTTCTTCCCCACAGAGACTCCTGAGCCTGTTCTTGATTATCTTCATTTTGTCACTGGCAGTGTTGCATAGATCCTTACCATCTTCACAAATGTGGGAAAGATGAGCTGGCCAGTGTTCTCCTCCACAATGGCAAGGATTTCTTGCAGGTTCTTTGAGGGAAAGCTGGAGTGGAACACCTTTACCTCTGTCTTCAGCTGGTCCTCATTTTCCACATCGAAGTCGCAAAGAACATGGACAGCTTCCTCTGCCTCTGGGTTTGGGGTGCTTGTCCAGTTGGCACACACTGTTAGAGAGTGGAAGGACTGTATGAGTGTGCCAGTTGGACTTCCAGTGATGCTCCCATGGAATCTCCTGTTGAGCTCTGCAGTCAAGGTATCAATAAATGTGTAGTACACATTCTTCCTGTAGTATGACTCCACAAAGTCAATCTCATAACTCACTTGCGATGCAGTTGTGCTGTGTTGGAAACGCACTGGCACTTTCCGTTTCCTCTCCTGACCAGGCACTGTTTCTGTTGCTGCCCCTGAACATAACTCAGTCCTACACTCTGTCTGTCCTTCCTCGTCTGTGATGGGCTCCTCTGGACCAGGTAGGGTTACTGATTCTCCCTCATTTGTTTTACTAGTTGAAGGCCTGATCCAAGATAAAAGAGAGCTCCTACCTTGAGCTGCTTGCTGCAGTTCCCTGTCCTTCTGCTTTTGGAGTCTGTCTTTTCTTGGCATTATGCTGCAAATTTTGTAAATGAGATAAATCAATGTTGTGCATAATAATCGAGAGTGACTTACATAATCTCTATAAAGCTGACAACACAGTACACACATATTTTTTACTGTTTTCTGACTAGACAGCTAGCTAGATTAGACAGCTAGCTTACATTTTCCTTATGAATAAAGATGATTGGCTACATACTACATACTGATCAACATACTTTCGAAATTGTTTAAACGGCATTTATACAACAACACAAAGAAAATGCCTGCCTGAATATCTCTCCCTCTCTCTCTTCATTAAACATGACTAACATCAGTAAACAGCTGGACAAGGCTTTGAAATCACGGATTTCGTGAGTTTTTAGTTTGTTTATTTCTTTAGGAAACGTCGGACCAGTTGTGACGTAATGTTTTCAGCGGCGCTAATGTTGTGGTTAATTTATCACCAAACAACGTCGGGAACTCAAATAAATGACCCGTCAGATATCAAAACACATTTGGGGGGAATTGATGACAGAGAGAGTAATTGTTATTCTTAAATACTGATGAATGAAGAAAAAATTGGGCTCCAGTAGAAGGGGCACTTTTCTCATTCAGGGCAAAAGGGCAGGTGCTTGAGCACCACTAGGGGTCTATCTGTGCACGTGCCTGAGTGTGAGTGAGGTTTTCAAATGTGTGCATGCTATCCTGTGCACAGTTTAACTTTTAAGCAAGTTAAAGTTTGAATTATGCATTACGGTCCCGCAAATAACTTTTGGCCACACTCAAGTGCACACACCTTGATGACATTAAAAAGCTATAAACACACTCGACAGACACTCAAAATTGCTCTCTTTTCAGTAACTGCCTCTGTTGTGTGTCTCTCTCTGGCTCACTCGCAGACACACACACACACACACACACACACACTTGGCAGCAGTGGGACCTGAACAAAGAGACTACCAGTGTGCAGTGTGAAATCTCAAACTTCCTTATCGAGGAACGTTCTGACAACACTAATTTTAGATGTCCTAGTATCTCTGAGGCCGAGCTATCTGTGGCTGAAAGTTCCCTGGGTCTTCTGAGAGCTGCCATCTTGCAGTCTGGGAGTACCAGGACTTCATCAAGGGACACCTTAGCACACTGAAACTGTCCGGTGAGTTCCAGCATGAGCACAGTGTGATGATGTCTGTGTACGTTTACCGTACAGATAGATAGTGTGATGTCCATCTAGTCATCGAACACTTGGCAGGAAAATTAACAAGTGTACTTTTTTTCAAAATGTTGAACTATTGCTTTAAGGCTCTGAGTGAAAGACACAGGATGTGGTTCTAAGATCCATTTTTCTTTACTAGGAGAGACAAAATGTGAGTATGTGTGTGCACTACACCTTTGTGCTACGAGGTCCTAATCCTGCTGTAAGGGAATGAAATGAGGCGAAAAGCTTTTTATGAGAGCGTAGAATAGCAGTGAGCTGTGAGTGAGTGTGTAAAAGGATGAGCCCTGCTTTAGAACGACTGACAGTTAAAGCCTACAAATGATCTGCCATGCCCTATTTTCAACTGGTGGCCTCAAGTTTTCGGGATCATGATACGTATAGTAGCTTTTGAAAACTATATATCATCGATCCTTTTCTTCTGCCAGTAATCTTGTCCTTGGAGGGAGTGCCACTTCTTGTAATTCATCCATATGTTATTCAGTTTTAGAAAATAAAAGCTTCTTCAGCTGGTTAATTCATTCTACAAATTGACAATAAAAACAGTTGATTCAGCTCATTTCAGTTTGAGGGGATTTGAACTCGGCTGTAGTGACTGTGCAGCTGTGCAACTTTTTTTGCACATTGTTGGTGCCATGCGACGCGGGAGGAAGTTATTCGCTGTTACACAATTTCACACTTCTTGGAAATACCTTTTTTTTAATGCAACGTAGAAAAATATCTTGCAGGCTGGACTCCTCAGTATCTGTTCAATGTCAAAAATAATGTACTCTTATGTAGTTCAAAGATTATATAAGAGTAAGAAGAAACAAAAATGATATAGAAAACAATACGTAACTCAAGAACTAAAACAACTAAACTACTAAACTAAACGGTTTCTTACATTCCTGTGTTTTCATATAAAGGATGGCCAATCAGTTTTCTTGGATGGCACATGCCACCCTAGGGCCTTCCACATTCACACCCCTGGTACAAGGTGTAATAACACTATATTCGGGCCCAACATCTGCTTGATTCAGGGAAGCATACGCATTTTCTTCACAAGGTTCCCTCTGTTGAATTTTACCCCTGAAAATGTAGAATGTAGAAATAACGATTGTAAAAACTTAATCCTTTTGATTTATGGACATTAGTATTCGGGTGTGCAACATTCAAGGTCATTTCACATTCTCACCGTTTGTAAGTGCAGATGCTCAGAGAGGTGAGCAGGACCAGGTTCACACTTAAAGACACACCAGCAATTACCCAGGGAAGGGCTGCATCCGGCTCGGGATTCACAGCATCAGAGAAATCTAAAGAGATTCATAGTTGGAACGTTATTTAAAAAAAATGTCTTCTGTTGAAACTAACCAAATTGCAGCTTTCAACAGCAGGTCAGCAGCAAGTAAACATCAAGGAAATCCCTCTAAATCCCAAAGTCACTTGAACCAATAGTCAATTTAAAAAGTATGAGTATCGAACAGTAACATATAGGCCCCATCAGAACCAAGTTTGGAACACTGGGTTTCAGCCTCTGGGACTGAGCTATCAAAAAAATATAAGATAAAGTAAAAAAAAAAAAAAAAAAATCAATATAAGTTAATTGTGTCATGTTTGTAACAATATTACACAATAAATATAAACATAAACCATAAGAATGACCCAAATTGACTCAAAATGCTCCCCGAGTTTTGAAAAAAATGCTGATTTAAAAAAAGCTAGGACTAGCTAGAAGGCTAAACTCAATGGTTTTGGAATCCTTAGAGCCTACAGAGCTCTCACACAAAGCATCGCAAAGATATGCACAATAATGTAATTTGTGTCCAGCAAAACATATGAAAATGGACTTACTTATGGCTGAAATATGAATATTCCAGGCCTTCCTGCTACCTCCTCACAGCTAAGGCCACGGAGCACCCTGCTGCAGTGAAACGAACACTGTTCAGGGACCACCGAGGACTGTGGGAACTTTCTAACTTGAGGGGAGTTGACATGCATTCTCGACATGTCTGAACTAAAATATTTATTAAAAATACTTAACTTCACTTAACCATATAGGCCCCATCCGCCCCAATTTTGGTGCTTTTGGGTTTAGCCTCTGGGACTGAAAAATACTTAACTTCACCCAATCAAAGCCATACTTCGCACAGATACTCCTACAATATTGAGTTATTTTATTTGAGTATATTTATTAAAGTGTTCATTTATATGTTTAAGATAATAAAAACTAACTTTGAATTGTATTTTCCGGAAAATATATATATATTTCTTTTCTTTCTGTGTACTATCATAAACCAACATATATATGGCCTTATTATCTATCTTCACAAGGGTTTTCTGTATATTATAGCTTTTTTAATTTTTCAAATAGACCTTGTGAATGAAGAGATAATCAGGATTTAATATGAGATAAAAAGCATCCACAATTTTGGCTGAAAAATGGGTGGCTGTTTTCAAAACACTTTTACCTACTCACAGTTCTCAGTGTAGTTCCGGAGCAGAGGTTCAGTCTCCGTCTGTTCCAGTTCATTGCTGCCGATGCATTTGATGTGGTTATATTCGGTAGCAAGCATTGTGATGGTACTGTGAACTGTCTGGATGCGGCTCCAGCTGGTGACGGAGAAGTTAGTGAGAGAAGCCGAACACCAGTTGATCCGTGGCAGAGGATTCCCCCGAATGATGCACAAACAGACCACACGGTTTCCTTCTACCATGCACTGGGAACCATTTTGGATCTTAGGAGGAACTGAAAGAAAGAAAGAAACATACTTCAGAAATTACTTGAGCAATTTGTATGACCAGTATAGAGACAGTATGGGCTGGAAGCATGTCAAATTCATATTTAGTCAAACAAATGCTGCAGCCTACTTACATTTCACAGTCAAGGTGACAGTTTTCTTGACAACATTGTGACCATAATCTGCCACGCATGTGATTTCAGTGTTGTGGTCATCTGCGATGGGCGCGAGTTTGAATGTATCAACAGTATGATCACAATGTCCATCAAAACACTGCAAACCACTCCCATGAAACAACAGAGATTGTCCATCAGCTTTAGTCCATTCCCAGTGGACCTTTGGGCTTTCATTGCACACTATTTCAGCCGTACATGTCAGTGTGCCAGATTGTCCCTCCACCATGGGAGAAGCCCACAACTCTGGGCTTTTGGTTGGTTCTGAAAATGAATGAAATGATAACATTGTCACTTGTTGCAAGCTACTTTCCTGTCAATCAGCTGAGCCTTTGAGAATGCACTGGAGGTTTTCAGAAATAGTTCAAAATGTTGGTAGAATAAATTGATTCGCTTGTTTTCTAAGTGTGAGATGAGAAGATTGATACCATTCTCATATCGTGCATCAAGAACAGAGCTGGAATCAAGCAGGGATAAACAGCCTGGCTCTTATTGGTTTAGTCCATACATACAAAAAATAATTAATAAAAGGCTGAACTATTCCTTTAAGACACATGTTGTTCTTTTTTGCTGTTTTTATTTTTAAGTCACCAGATTTCCCTTGAATGTGTGAACAAAAAAGAGTTTTCAATCAATTTGAAAGCAAAATTACAACAGTTTACCTAATGGTTCAATGTGGAATGTATTCATATTTAATGTATTTAACGTTATAATTCATCATACCTTTGACACATGGAAGCTGGCATCTCCCAGCCTCAAAAACAAGGCAGAGAATCACTGAGTAGATCAAAGTCATGCTTGTGTTCTGGAGGAACTTGGAAGCAAATTAATTGTTGATTAATCAATGGCAAATATTATGTTTGATTATCAAACTTCAATATTTATCCACTCAATATTTAATATTTTAACACAGCAATGTTTTAACATACATATCAACTATTAAGGAAAGTCTTAGCGTTAGTCTACAATTCATGAACTCACCCCGCAGTCCGCACTGTGATCAGTGTCGTATTAGATCTACCATAATATATATATATATATTTATACATATATATTTTTAGTACACTGATAACTTCCTTTTCAACTTCCGTTTTCAAAACCTCAACCAGCTGAAGCTTTTGCAGCTCAGTTTTTTCCACAGTTCACACTTTATATTTATATTGTTATTTCTTAGTGGTGAACTAAGTGGTCATTTGCAGGAAACACTGCATCGATATATTTAGGCCATCGGAGCTTTTCACACTCACAAAATAAAGAAGAAACTTTACTTGTCATTTTACAAACTTTTAAGATAAATACATGATGTAGGTCTTCTGCATTTAACGGGGAGCAAGGTTCAGGGTCTTGCTCAAGGACACTTTGACATGCAAACTATGGGGAGACCAGGGATGGAACCGGCTACCTTCTGGTTTCAGGATGACCACTCATCCCTGTATATATACATACATATATATATATATATAGTATCAGTTCAGTAAAGATTGAAATCAAGCATTGTGGGACTTATACATCCTCAGTTCTGAGGGTGATGGGTCTGAGAGAAAATAGTGTATTTTTACAAAATGTCAATAGCAATAGCAGGTTTTATAATAGTAACAATCATACCAAAAAAAAGGTAATATTACTCAGACAGGGTTCATACACATTATGACCAAACATTTTGTGAAATCTTGGTGTATATATGAAAAAGTGAGAAAATGTAGCGTTTAAACTAACAATGACGATTCCAAAGCATACAGTATTCCTTAAAGGACACAAATGAATGAGACAATAGTGGCTCAGTGGTTAGCAAGTCAGTCTTTCAATCAGAGGGTTGGAGGTTCAAACCCCGGCTCAGCCAGTCCATGTCGTTGTGTCCTTGAGCAAGACACTTAACCCTAATTGCTCACCGTTGCTGTGTTTACGGTCTACTGTATATCATGTAAGTCGCTTTGGATAAAAGCGTCAGCTAAATGAAATGTAATGTAATGATTAAAAGAATAAACATTTATAGATGTACTCAGCGTATGCCTGCTTGTATTTCATAACTCAGCGTAAATGAACGACATGAACGTATGAATATAACACATTTCCATTACTTTTCCAAAAACCTTTGGGATTTTATTTTTCCAGGCTTTTCCAGGCCTGGAAATAACCATTTGAAAATCAATGACTTTTCTATGTTTTCCATGACTGTATGAACCCTGCCAGAGTGAACTGACTTTTGAAATGAGAATCATCATTTAAAATGCAGTGTAATAGAGGACTTTAACTTAATATGTGTCCTAAAAACTAGAGAGCTACTTTATGTGTAACGCAATGCTCCAAGTGAGGGAATGGAGCGTCAAGATCAAGTAACCCACAAAGCTCTTGCAGAGTTTCTTCACTCAAGCTTGTCTTTTTCTGGGCATCCATGAAGGAAGTGAACCCTCCCGCCAAACTCTCATTGGGTGGTGTTATCTATTTCCACCCCTCGGACCTCACTGTTATATTTGGTTGCTGGTCACAAATAGTGCAGCAGTTGTCCAGCTTGTGGCCTCTGGGGACTCAAAGTATCCTGTAAAATCTCCTCTTCCTTTCAAACAGATATCAATTATTAAATGACATAATATGTCCGAGCACAAATTAATGCAACGCTCGATTATATGCAAAAGAAATGGTGTGCACAAAAACGAAAAGTGCTGGTTTGAAAACCGATCCTCACCATAGTGGATGCCAAACCTCATGGGAGTAGCGGGGGAATGGGACATTTAAGTGTGTGTGTTTATAAACAGAATAGATGTCATCTCGAGGCGGGAAGCCATCAAGTTAGAAGCAAGTGGTGTAAAGTAATCTATCCCTGAGCTCTGAGATATATAAACATCACCTGTTAACCCTGACCCATGCCAACGGATTGAAGAGAGAGGGTGTGGTGAAAGAAGGAATGTATATACTGTATATGTCTGTATGTATGTGAGAGTCTGGGAGACAAGAAACTGAGGGATAGAGAGAAGGGCAGCTTTAATTTGGGAAACCCAGTTACTGTATTTGCTGATTTTCCAAGAGTTGGAAGAGAAGATCAACACTAATCATGTTTGTAGTACAAGGAGGAATGCTTTACTCTAGGAACTCACTAGTGAACATGCTGCTTCTCATTGGTTTAATACATACACAAACAGTCATTTACAAACTTTTTGATTTAAGGCAGTTATCTGCTGTCGCTTCTTCTTTGGCGCCAGCAGCTGGACAAAGTGACCTCACAGAGGTGCTGAGTGATGGAGCTCCTGTTTGTCGAGATTGATTTCACAGCGTCGCTCTCTTGAAACTACACATTGCCATTTTTGCATCTGTCACTGTACAGGTTAAAGAAACACGTTACGATGTATTAATTAATAGCAAAGCCCGACTAGCTATCCCCCTGCTTCCAGTTATTATGCTACACATATCATGTTTCCAAACTAACACTAGGAAATACAGCAAATCATTTTAGATTTTTTTTTGTGTGTGTGTGTTTATTCTATAATTCATGAAAACCAACAGAGGACTCTCTTATTCTTTTTTCCTGAGTAGTGCAGTCCATCATAATACATATAAAGTCTGCATTGAGTGTAGTCAAAGTTACAGGAGCCTATGATGGTAAAACAAATACATTCACGTTTCTAGAACTGTTGGGTAAAAACTATTAAAACAAAATGCACACAATACATATTGACTAATGAAATGCAAATGGACATTTCTCATTTTTACCTGTGCTGTCAAAACTGCCTCTTGACAGCAAATCATTGTCATGACACATCTGTATTCAGCAGGTATAGAAATAAATAGCAATCACATGTGACGGGTTATCGAGTAAAGTCCAACACTGGCCAGAAATATTTTTTATAAAGCAGACTGAAAAAAAGAGCTCACACCAGGTTCTTCTTTCCCTATGAGCTCACATGCATGGCTCCATCTCCAGAATCATATGTGCACACTAAACTATAAGCGGACCCGCAGAAAGATCCAAGGACCCCCTACTGGACTGTCATCAAATCACATGAGTCACTGCCCGCTTAGAGCACACAGCTGTTAATATCCCAAATACTAGGCAGCTGTCTCTGGCATGGCCTGTGCCACTTATCACTGCCAGATTAGTCCACTATGTCAAATGGTCAGCATTCTGCCTCCTGGCCGTACTTTGAGTAAAACATGATGAATGCAGGTGATTGTGTGGCGTTCAACATATCAGGTGGCAGGAAGTCCTCACGTTTTAAATGGTTCCTCTTGTCTACTGGACACATCAAACTGAAAAGATGATTCATTTCTCATGTATACACATATGTAGGGGTCTATATGTCTGCATTATGAAGTTAGGAATTCCATGCTGAAAACACTTGCTGGTGGGGAATGTGAGAAAAATGTCAAAAGAAATCAGCACCCACTATTTCTATCGTGGGGATAGATGCACGGTTTGCCTGCAGACAACTGCAGGAAGGGAATACATTTCTCCGTGAAACCTAATCACTCTTGACTTGAGCCGTGAGCGTTACGATGGGCACGTCCTGTCTGGGAAGCACTCGCATAGCTTCTGTTTAGATCATCGTCCCCACTGCATTTATGAGTGTGATGTCTTAATGCAGTTTATGACACCTCCCCCACCTCTTCCTGGTGATCTTTTTTCAAAGACAAATTTAAAACATGATGTCGCTTTGCTTGAATGTATTAGTTTTAATACATTAGTTTTATTTTAGAGTAATTGATACAATCATTGAATTTGGCCTTTTCACATCTTTCCCTGAACCCAAACATACACACCTGCGGACCAAGCCCCACTTTTCACTCTAACCTTTGTATACCTACAATGTAAAAGATGTGCACTGTTTTTACAGTAATATTACTGTATTCCCAACAGTTTCTTGAGTGTATGCTGTGTACAGTACATTACTGTAGATTTTCATTCTGTGAAATTTCTATAAATCTAAATACAGTAACACTAAAAACTCTAATTGTGTGTGTATATATACAGCAGGGGCTGTAAAATGGCATAATTACCATAAAACTATAGTTTCATTGTTGACAGTAAGTTACAGTTAACTTGACAATCAACATCTCACCCATGAAGAGCTCAGCTGAGAATTCACTGCACAGATGAGGGAGTTTGTATATATATATATATATATATATATATATATATATATATATGTTTCCAAACTCCAACCTATTTATTGGCAGATAGGGCTGACATGTGCAGGTGCAAATCTGGGCTGGTATAAGACACAGAATGGAGAGCGAAAGGGAGGTTGGTTTGTATTTGTGAGACACTATTTTCAAATGCTAGAAAACACATAACTGACATAAACAATACTTAACAATATGATACACAAAACGTGGAGTAGCTATCAACATGAACAAACTGATAACTAATGAATCACTCGCATAGTTCCTGAATAACTCTTACTCAGGACAACATACAAATGATGAGGAACAAACTTTTCCAAGATATTATGGGAATAAAACACTATGCAATCTGTTTCTAGATATCAGAATATTTAATGAGTCATGCCTGATTAACTCTGATGCAGCTGCTGTGTGGTAAAGTGGTGCATTATAGTCTTAAGCCATTATATCCTGTATTTCTTCCTGGTTGCTTTACTTACTTACCTTTTTTTTTACCTGCTGCAACTTAATTGTTTCGGTTGACTTTACCTTCTCTCAGTGATGTTTTTGCCTGCAACAGGCAGCTGTTTTCAATATGTAATCTGCTGAAAAGCATCTGTACACTGCTCATCACCAAACAGCAAAAAGACAAAGTTAGCGACTAGCTGGTGAACATAGTGGAGCATTCAGCAACTAAAGAGCCAGGGGTTGGGGGAGACCAAAACCAAGCTAAGACTTCATAGCCAGAAAAATGATCAACTGGCTGGTCAACATGGCAGACATCGGGCAAGCGAAAGACCCAGATGAATTTCCCAAAGGTTGGTGACTGAAAAAGCTGAAGGAGCATGAATATCAAACTTATGTTTGTCATGTGACCAGAAACAGGACCCCAAATGGATGGTAATGTTGCTACGCAGCTATACAGGGTGTGTAAAGGAGCAACTATTTAGCAGGCATGCAACTTAAAAAAAACTTTTTTTCTTTGTCCTATGCTAAAGTGTAACTGATCATTTTCTACTTCGGTCACTCAGCAGGCGTTTGCTTGTGATGTGATGACATCAGCATTACGATAATAAACACTAACCCTCCCATGAAAAGAGGACGTCAAAATACAAGATCAGTATTTGTGACAGCAGCAAGACATCATTTATTTACATGACTACAGTCATTGCAATGTCAAATTAATAGCCTCGTTGTTTTGTTTCTTTCGGCAAACAGGGATCTTTTTGTTTTCTGTCAACCTTTTTTGTTGTTTTGCCATAATATGATGATTCATCAGCGAGACAGTACTCAGCATAGCGGTGAGAGAGTGCTGCTTTGACATTGTTTTACAGCTGTCTGCAGGGCTAAAACAGACAATGCCTCACTCAATGGGAGCAGGAAAGAGGTTGACAGACCACTGTGTTTAAAGGGCACTAGGAATTCAGCGGCTTATGAAGCCTCGTTGCGGCAACGGGGGGCAGAAGCCTATTTAGGGGGGGGGGGGGGCCTTAATCTGCGGTGCAAGCCAACACAAGTCTCAGGTGGCCGAGCTCCTTGATCACTGCACCATGAGAACCACCTGAACGGTCAGAGAAGGGGGAGGGTGGGAGCAGGGATGGGATAGAAGGGGGGGGGGGGGAGTATGTTATGGTAACTCCTTCAGTGACACAGTAACCTGCTTTATACACCCCAGTGATTTAAAAAAATAAAAATAAAAAAAAAAAAGTCCTGAGAAGATTCAAAGTCATTGCACCATGCAGATTATAAAACAACAGGAAGAGTTTAATAGACATATATGTATCCTGTTACAACACCTACTATGTAATGCTGGAGAGTATTTCATTATTACTGTCACGATGAACTTGTTGTCAAACACGACTACAGCAACGCGTCGTGATGTACTGCAGTTTTTTTGGTTATACCTCCTGTTAGAAACCGCTCTCTCTGTGTTCATGTCCCAATCTCTGCAGAGGAGACCTCTTACACATGCAGATACGCAGCAAAGAAAAGCCAGGGTGCAAGGAGCGGCTGGTAAAGGCAAGGCCCCGGGTGTGCATCAGGAGGTATAGATCGCTGTTATGACTGGGGAGTTCAAACCCAGTGAACCATGAGCGGGAGAGAGGAGCTCCAGCGCTGTTTGTGCTCTCAGGCTTGCACTTTGCTGAAGTTTGGGGTAAAGTAGAAGAGGGTGTGTGTGTGTGTGTGTGTGTGTGTGTGTGTGTGTGTGTGTGTGTGTGTGTGTGTGTGGGGGGGGATGATAAATCACCTGACATGTCAGTGGACAAGCTTCTACTGCCTTCAGTTAGAGTGTACAGTAGGAATAGCTGAGCGGTGCTTTGTACAGTGATTCTTGGAGAGCTCTAAACATATCTGGCAAGAAGGTCTGGTGTTGAATGTCCTGATGTTGATTCAGTGTAATGCGATATTAGTCAGTGCAATGACATTACGTTATGTTTCAGCTGTGTTCGTATGAGTCCAACACCTATTTTAATCCTTTGCCGAGTTAAGTTCCTAATTCATCTCCCTGAATTAATAGTGCAAAGTAGGTTCGTTGATAGCAATAATGGGGTAACAGCACTGTATTGTAATTATGGCATAAATCTGTGTCAAAAGTAAATAACTGATGAAGGAAAGAAAGATCTTACATCGAATGCTAGAGGGAAAATTAAGAAAAAAAATAACTGCTTTGTTGTACAAACTGCATACTAACGGAAAACGCAAGAAATAAGCCACGCTGTGCATATTGGGAATAAAGTATAACAAAGAATAAGGCTTGACATGTGAATACATTTTTTGTGGTCACCATCATAACCATCAAACGTCATAAAATACAATGTTCCATACTTGATACATGATTTCTATTGATGCGTAGTGGTTTACCACAATGATTTGCTCCCATAAGCTCTCAAGCCATTGGCCACATCTGTTTGTTTTTCAAGTACAACGCTTTGCTTTAGCCAGTTGTCAGTCTAAAAAACAAAGTACACCCAGGTATAATGGACACGAAGACAAGCAGGATAAGAAGTGCTAGTATCACCGCCATAATTAATATTGTATTGTCGCTATACATCAATAGCGTGCTTCAAAGAGCTTTAATAATTAGTCCTCATTTCACCAAATCTCAACCTCCCCTTTCTCCTGACCTCGTAGGATCAACTGTGGCCACGGGCCACGCGAGGAAGAGGGCCAGGATATGTCATTGCAGATTTGAAGGATTTGAGGGAAAACCAACCAGCCTCATCAGCACTTTGTTATTAAGACGATCTCATTTGATCTGTGATGTCCTCAAAATGTGCCCAATTAGAAGCTAATGTGTGCTTAACTTCCTGCTGGACCTATAAGCAATGAACGCATCACTGGCATAATGGTGTTTTTTGAATATTAGTGCTCTTTACAATAATTAATCCATAGGATTGGACTCAGTGCAGTGAGAGCACACTACAAATTCGAGGATTCCACGAAGTGAAACAGCCTGAAGCAGAAACTGACTCATGCGCAGGGACCCGACCGTACATCTGGCAGAAATTGGGGATGTTTTATCCATTAACTTTGGCATCTGTGGAGAATTAATGAGTATGCGGGTAGCTGCGCTAACCCTAAATCAGCTATGGAGAGGAGTCATATGGCTAACTTTAAAATGTGCCGTGGGTGATAAAAGCCAGTTAGTGGCTGGCTGGGTGAAATTAATTAAAGGTGATAGCTAGAGGCCTTGGCACCTGTGTGCCATGCAGTGCAAGATCCAATAGGTAACCTCCCTGCAGTGGTTGTTACAGTCTGGGAAAGCTGCACATCTGGGGATGATCATTATTTTCACCACCAAAAAGGATAACTATAAGGTATTTTTTTTCTTTCTTTGGTTCCAATACCGTTTTCATTAGATTGCAAACATATATTTGAGATCATCATAAAAAATAAAATAAAACAAGATGTGATTTATTATATACGCTATATATTGCTGCCTTTCTGTCTCAACTGGGTTATGTTTGTCAAATGAAATTATCTTTCCACATTCTCACTTTGCTCTTGATGATGAAAGCACAGTGACAGTGGTTTAGTGGTTTGAATAGCCTCACAGGAGGCTTGGAGGCTGAATGAATAACACACCAGGGAGGCATCAGATGAGTTACAGTGGAGAGATGAATAACTTTATCTCAGGAGCTCTGAAATCCAGATGCAGCTTCAACACGCAGCATTTGAACTGACTCTGTCCATTCTTTTATAAAAGTTGTAGACTAGAGGAAAGTGGTACATGTGATTCTTGTTGTTTTATAAGCCCGTTTGAACTGTTTCCAGATGTCTGTCAGTGTGAGCTCACTTATTAAGGGTTTATTATAGCAGATGTTGACACATTTAGATAGAAACCTGGTTAGATCGCGATGAGGAAGTTCTGAGCTGAATGTATCTCTCTACATAAGAATGAACCCATGTGATAAAATGCTACAATGTTTAAAGAAGCACAACATAAATTAGTTTGAGAGTTTCTCTTATATATTTTTGCTGCAACTCCAGCATGTGTGTTGGGATGACAGGGTGAAATATTCAGCAAAAACACAATCGAATTGATGCGGCAAACCAGTGGTTGGGCAACCACTGACCACACTGGGATGTTAGCTGAAATGTGTCCATGAAAGCACTAAGAGAGAGAGAGAGAGGGAGAGAGAGAGAAATAAAAAGAGCAAGAAAGAGCGGACCGAGAGAGAGAGACTTTTAAAAAGTAATAGCCATGACTAGGGGACTAGATGTTTTGTGTCAAAGAAAAAGCTTACAGGGTCCAAAAGTGTTTCCGGTGAGCCCACCGAGTCTAATTACTCACAATGCTGTGACATTAGTCTTCAAAGGACGTGAAAAACAAGACCCCTTTCACACGTCCATCAACTTTGTGGAAGACTTTACGTCCCCAAATGATTAACGAGAAGCCGATCATGGCCAAGGGTGTCCAGTTTCCTCCAATAGTGGTCAGTAAAGAATGGCTCATGCATAATAATTTCCCACGAGTTAAAACTACATAGTACCATGGATATATTCATAGTAGACTAAACATTATGTTAATGTACAATATATTTCAAGCTCAAAACTCAATTAGGGAAATTAACTCGTCAGTATATTTACACTATCAATACTATCACAGACTTGCACTGGTTATAGAAAAATATGCATATGGTACAATTACACGTATATTGATGTACCCTGTATTGAGACTATTATATTTCTAGAGATAAGAATGTAAGAGGAAGTTAAGCAGTTCCCAGTTTAATAGGTTCATTTGTGCAATTCATCAACGCTCAATGTATTATTTTCTTTATAACACTCTTTACATTAAATGTCTGCCCCTCATCAGACACAAACGGTAGTTATATGCCAACAATAACACAGTGAGCCGACCCGCTGATCTGAAGGGTGTTTGTATATTTTTATATTCATATACATTTCTATCCTGCCCTTGGAAAAAAAGATCATCAGCTTGAATAAACACTTCTCTGGCAGTTTCAACAAAAGATGATCACGATAAAAGTGCCAGTCTGAAGAAAAAAAGAAAGTAAAGGTGTTATTATATGCAGTGTATTATAATATATATCTATTATAATACTAGATTTATGACGCTGACGACTTTCCTGTAACTTTCCTGTTGTCATTTGGCCCTTACAGATATTATCAATGACAAGTGGCCAATATCGTTCTAGTGATGCAGTCTATTGTATTACAACAAAAAACTATAAACGTTATGCACCTCCCGCCAGGACAAATTCCTTGAATGTGAAAAACATACAATAAACGGTTCTGATTATGATTCTGATAAAAATAATTGCTCAGTAGTTTGTATCAGCAACAATCACGACTGAGGACAAACCCAAAACCCAGAATTCAACACGATGTACATTTCATTTCCAGTCTTCTTGGGACACTGGAGCACTCCCTGCCCCATGTGTGGCGGCGGAGGCGCGCTCGCCATTGGCTCGGCCGCCTGTAGGGGCGTTGCTTCGCGGTTTGAGAGTGCTTAGGGTGCACGGGGTGTTCAAGGGATGGCTAAGGGAAAGCGTACTTGGCACTGATCCCTCCTTGCAGTGTAGACTGCATTTTACACTAGGCAGCAATTTGTTCTGGGGGGGATGAATGTGTCATAAATAGTTGGCGCTTACAGAAGGGCAGCGGATGCATGTTTAGCAATGCGATGAGGCCAGTGCACTTTGCAAGACTTGCGCTGCAGAGAGCCTCCGCGGATCCCGCGACCTGTTGCTGACAAGCCGGGGAAAAGGAGAGGGAGAGGGGGGGAGCCGCTCGGGAGAGACAGAGGGTACTTGCCTGGGAGACGACAGCCAGGGCTTCTTCGCGGAGGAAAAAATCATGCAGTTTGCAATCTGGCTGGTTGGACTAATGTGTCATCTGTCAGCGCTGGTCCGGGACACTTTGCAACACCGATTGCATCCGAAACAAGGTAGTGTTTTTGCTGTGATTTAGCAGTGCGGGGAGGTTGCAGTGTCTGGGAAGATGTTTCAAGAGTGAAATCTGTGGTGGTTGAGAATGATGCATGGGTGCGAGCCGCTTTCTGCCTTTGACTTTTTGGTTGTTTTGTTGTTGTTGTTGTTGTTGCAGAAGGCTTCATCAAGCAGCTGTCATCGTACGAAATCATCACCCCGGTCCGCGTGAATGACTTCGGGGAGTCATTCCCCCACAAGTTGCACTACAGAAGGAGACGGCGCAGTCTGAACGGTGACCTGTCGGGTCTGCGGGTCCACTACAGGATCGACGCGTTCGGGGACCGTTTCCATCTCAATCTGACCGCGGAATCCGGCTTCATCGCCCCCTCGTACATGGTGACACACTTGGGAGCGGAGCAGAGCCCCGCCGCGGACTCCCACCTCCACGACCAGGGCGATATGCGCCACTGCTTCTTCCGCGGACAAGTCAACGCCAAGAGCGAGTACCCTGCCGTCTTCAGCCTGTGCACTGGCCTTGTGAGTAGCAACTTTTCACATTTATAATGGAGCGATGCTGACAGGCCTTCCACTCATGCACGTCCCCCATAACCCGCAGCAAAGGTGAAGTGTGTGGGAGTGTAACAAGAGCAAGTGTTACTGGACAAATGTCACCGATGAGGAGAGCGCGCGCGGCTCTCTGTGGGGAGATGCTGCTCTGGCGCGCAGTGCTGCCTGTCTGGGCATCAGGGTTGTGGTTGTGGTGGTTGGAGACTGGGGTTGGTGTGACAGCTCTACTGAAGTGCCCTTGAGCATGACACACTAGAAGTACCTGATCAGCTCTAGCCAGGGTTGATGCTCTTTGACCTGCACTGACATATGGGGCGGTGGAATGCCCCGAAGAGCTTTGGTGCTTTTACTTTATCAACCACTTGTTTGCTGCTATAAGAAACCTCCAAACCTTCTCATACAAAAAAAAAGAAAACAATAATAAACAACAGCAGACATGCTAAAACTAATAGTCAGTTAATTGATTGGTTGATCGACTGAAATTTCAAAGTAACATGTAACATGCTGGTTCCGGCTACTCAAATGTGCCGAGCTTGCTGCTTTTCTCAGTTTTGAATCGCTGTAAGTTGAATACCTTTTGTATCAAGAGACTGCTGGTCTGACAACACAAGCTATTTGAAGATGTCACCAGAGATTTCTGTGAACTTGTTTATTTCACTCAAAATCAGATCAGCTGCGGCCCTAAACTGCAGACATTATAAATCCGTCTAAAGCAGCTGTTTGCTCTTTGATTGCCCCTTTACCATATCTTCTAGATCTTACGAGGCTGTAATAGAGTTATTAGGTAATAATGAGTTTACGGCCCCATTATACCATTTGAGGATCCTAAAGTCATTTAGTTTGCAGACTCCTGTGTGAGAGAATCTGAGAAGTGTTGAAGGGGATGACTTCATGGGTCACATAAGGTTACTGGTCCAGGGGCAGGGGGTTGACCTCAGTTGCACCAGCCGGATCCTGCGTTGTTGGGGGTGTTTGGCTGGACTCAGCAACACAGACATCCCCTTGGAGTCTCCCTGCCCATCAACACCCCTATCAGTGACATAATCCTTATTTTAGAAAGGTGCACTGTGTATGGTACCAGGATAGCATGTTGATCTACTACATTCACAATGCATACAGTGATTGTACTCTTGTTAAGACAGACTTAGCATAATACAAAAAAAGGTTGTGTGATCCGTGCCAGTGGGGATTAACTCCCATTCAGTGTAGCTTTGGAGAACAGAGACCACCACCAAACCACATAAAGTGTTTTTTCGTGTTTATATAACAATTTAAGGCATGAGGTATGCTGGAATTATCAGGGTAATAAGCCTTTAATTGCCCCTCTGCCCAACTTTGATGTATGACTCGCTTATCCAAACATGTTTGCATCCTTTTTCAAGCAATCTTTGTTGCTTATCCGCATCATCACTCATTGAGAATGACAGGACAATGGAGACAGCACCAGAGGCTATAGGGTCATAAATGTGTCCGTATCTGATCACTGGGGCTTGATGGCCGTGCACATTTTGTTGGGTTGAGGTCATTAAGGAATAATTAAGCCCTAAAACAAAGGGGTCATTCTTGAAAAAGCAGGTTCCCCTTTTGTCTAGAGTTGCTCAAAGCCGTCCCCAGGGGGGAATCGGGGAGGGAGGCGGGGTTGAGGGGCTTTTGGCCTTTTCAAAGTGAGCTGTGATGGCCAGAAAAGGGGAGAAATGCTGTGAAGAGGAGACAACTGCCAATGAAGGTTGTGAGGAACTTGAGGTCCGCTCACACCGTGGGAAATGTCCCTGAAGGAGCTCGCCCTCTTGGTTCACCCACATAATGGAAGTGTGTGGTGTGAGTCAGCCTGTCCTGAGAAATGAGGCCATCTTCATTCCGGCACCAAGCGATGCACCTCTGTGTAAAGATCAGGCTCATGACACCTTTATGTCCTGTTTGACTTCGGCAATTGACTGCGACTGTACCCCCCTTTTTGGGTGAGTCAGCACCCACTGGGGTTGAAAGCCTTTTTGTGGGATTTGTCGGAAACAGATGTGTGCCTACATCATTTCATCCATGGCACGGTGGTGACCCCGCTTCAAACAGGAGTCCCTCAGTTGGAAGGTCGAGTTCAGCACCCGCTACTGAACAGCAACCATTGTGTCTGTCCAAACTTTTTGCCAGATTTGCTGCTGAGCTAATGCTGGGAAACCCTGAAACTCTGCCCTCTCCATTGACTCAACAGAGCATTTGTCTGTTCAGCCTTCATGAGAACTTTAGAGAGGCTCAACTGTAATCGTCTAATTAAAGTTATCTCACCTTAGATGGTGATTTACAAGATGCAGGTAAACATCTCAGCTGTTACATTACATTTAGAACGCTGCAAATGTTGGTTTTTAAGCTGTAACTTTCAACATCATTTAATGACAAAGTACAAAAAAATGCCTGGCCTCACAATACACACGCCCTTACTGGAATCTGTCAATACTTAGTTTTATTCATCCACACTGGCCCTTCAGAACTGAAGAAATAGTAATATTCCTGGAAAGTTCATAGGAAGCATTGTGTGGTTGTTCCTATCCTGTGTCTTGTTTTCACAAGCTTACACTGCAGCCCTGAACACACGCCGCACTCGAGGCCTGTAGCGCTTTTGAGGAAGTACGGTGCATACGTGCAAGCCAGCTAATCCTTCCCCCTTTGAATTGGCGGCGTGGAAAGGTACACATGCAGTTTGTAAAATGTTTCCATATCCAATTTGTTTTCCATTGTCAGATGTCCATCACTCATGGGTATGGTTATGGAATAATGCTGCCTTAAAGATAACATTCCAGTGTCCGATGTCCTGTTTAAGTGTGCGCATGAAATTACCATACAAACACCATTGTGCCTCATGGCTGAGTGAGCTAAAAAGCTTTGTGAGGGACTGAGCTGCCAAATCAATATTAGCATTCCTCTGTCAGCAGCTCTGTCCATGTATGATGATGTCACTCGTCCCAGTGTCAGGCCGTGAGGGGAAACAAGCACTCTCACTTAATAACCCGTGCATAAAGGTGTCAAATGATTTACTGAATCACGCTGCCTTGCTTATGCGTTGATGAATGTATAACAGGTAACAATCTCACGATTGGTTGTTGGCATGGTTACAATTTCAACAATGACCGATAGTGATTGTGATATTCTCTGACCTTTGTCAGTCAGCTTGTTCTTTCCATGTGCACCTGTCCAAAAATGTTTTGCACGGAAGTAATGTGCACACTGGTACCCAAAGGCAACACAGAAGGACTGCAATTAAACCACAACCTCTTAGAATGAAACTATCTGTAAATGAAACCTGCACATGCAGTTCAGTATGCACACATGCAAGCGCCTACTTCATGCCGAAGCCGTCATTGATGTCTCTTTTCTTTCTGCTCTAGATCGGAACATTTACGACACAACACGGTGAATACTTCTTGGAGCCGCTTTTAAACGCTGCAGGGGAGGAATATGACGAAGAGCACAACAAACCTCATCTTGTCTATCGGCACGAGAGGAAGAGGAACATCTCGCATGCTGACAACACCACAGAGCCCTGTGCTGCCTCAGGTAACAGACTACAGACTGCATAAATATACTGCCTGTAACCGCTGTCTGTCTGACTTTCACCCGCAGACTGTACATCGTGATGACCTGCATTCACTTTATGAGCCTTAGCAATAAACACGCTCCTAAAAGAGGAAATTATTCCCAGTCACGATCTTTGGCTTGCAGGATACCCAAAAGATTTCAGCTTTGATTACGGAGCGTTATTGAAAACGTATTTAAGCAAAATGCTCTCCAACGCTGCCTGGTGTTTCCACTCATGTTCTGCGAGAGCATTCAATCACAGGCCTGTGGCAGCATCTCAGAGGGAGGGAATAATTGCATTTCAGGTTGCAGTTGCGATGAAAAGAACTGGAGAGGTTTTCCGCATGGGAGGCTGCTTGAAAGTTCCCCCAATTTCATTAGAATTTTTATGTTTGAGGCCTTTGGGTGGTGGAGAGGCCCTCAGGAGAAAGCGGGGTGACCGAGTAGAGTTCAGGCCTTAGAGTCGTCCCCGCAGGGAGCTCCTTGGGCGGCCTTTGTGGTGTGATGCAATAAATCTTTTATGTGCAGCCCACTTGATTTGCTTGTTGTCTGAACCCAGCCATTGTCGCCCGGTGGCGGCTATTGTGTGTGGCGGCGGTTTAAAGAACTTGGGCTGACCTGATGGGCGAGGTCAATACCTCCTTAATATGCTTTGCCCTTTCACTCTCAGTCTGTGTGTGGTAAACAGAGACTGGAGGGTCTCTCAGCCCCCCACTCGGAGGCACTTTTAAGTATATACTCTCCTTTTTAAGAACCGAGAGTGGAGACTTAATCGTAAATGAGATACATCCTGACTTTTCAGGATTTCTTTCCGGCTCGACATAGTAGGGAGGAAGACGTGCACATGGATGAGACACCTGTAGGTCTTGATCAAAGGGCTGCAGGTAAACAATAAGCAGCCGGATTAAAAGATCCAGTTGGGCCCGGGTAGGACTGTGAGGTGTCCCTGGCTGCGGCTCCTCAGCTTCATCAGATAGGCCCCTCTCCAGATGCGGTGATAAATGTGCTCTTTGAAGGCCATACTAAGCCAAGACTAACAGGCCTGTCCTGTCTTTTTATGGGAAGGAGTGCAGTGCACGTTGCTACTAGCCGGTTGGATGTAAACACTGGCTTGGCACGTGTTGGTCTGCTAGCATAACATTTGTAGTGGATGCTCCTGGTCTTGGATTTGGACATTTGTCTTTTGGCTTTGGACTTTTAAAAGTGTTCATGTTAAATGTGTTTAATATAACATGTAGCACACGTTCGGCTCTGTGGGCTTTGGTCTTTTCTCTGCAGCTCTTCCTTTCTCTTGTGTCCGATCCACACCATGTCTGTGCAGTTCTTCGGTCCTTTATGCTCTGCATCAGACTAAATCAGTGTCTAAGTATGGGGGCTCCTAACCACAGCGCAAATGCTGAGAGAGAACGAAGTGTAGAGAAACACCGTACCAACAAGTATAATCCTTGTTATCAGGGGAATAGATCTAAGCAGCAGATTTATTTCTTTAACTGTGCCATAAAACTGAATTTTGTACCTTTCTGTAGGTTACAGAAAAGATGAATGTACATCTAACTGCTGATAAATGGTTGATTAAATACTGAATATGCAGATTATACAATAGTAGATTATGAAGAGTTTAACCTTTACAATGTAAATATGTGGATATGAACCGTATATACAGAGTTGCCAGCTGTTACTGGAGCTACAACAAGATGTTTCTAACAATCCCGAAAAGTAAGCTCAATAAGCTTACTTTTCATAACAATGCAATACATTTTTAAACATCACAGTACGAAATGACTTCAGAGCCGAATCCACACGTCTCAGACAAACATTACAACCCTCTAAAAGGCGTCATTGGACCACATTTGACTTTCCCTGATGAACTGGGAACTCAGGGGTTAACAAAGAAGATGCGTTTGTCCACAACAGGTTTTAATTCAGTTTAGTGCATTTCTGTCTTCAGAACCTTCCAAAATAAAGGATTTATAGTAAGTTAAGAAACCAAAAAAACTCAGATTTATCTCATCATGTCGATGATAGACTGCAGGACTTGTGGTGTTGGGGGGAGCGGTGGGGGGCCGGATTCCTTTCCCAGTATCTCCTCTTTTTGAGGAGCTATAAAATCACTCTTTGTCAGGGTCAGTCATCTTATGGCTCTCTCTCGTTTTCTCTCTCTCTGTCTCTTTCTTTCTCCACTTTATGTTCCTGTGAAGAGGACTCTTGCCTTAAATCAAAATTGGCACTTTGGAGCTTGAGTGCTGAGGGGTTTGGCAGGTTTGGGACTTTGAAGAGGTTTGAAGCTTTATGGGCCTTGCAGGTCTGAAACATGCTAACTATCACAGTGGATCCAAACACATGGAAGTGCTGGAAGGCCAACAAAGCCTGCTAATCTGCTAGCCAGGCAGCGTTTGGCCTGTTTAGCCCCTGTGTTGATTATTATTCTTCCTCTGCCTTTGCAAAAGAAAACATCATTTTGAACATGACGGAGATGAAACAAGCTGTGTTTTTATCAAGCGGCCCTCCAGGAAACAGAATGTATATCACCAGCAAGATACCTTTGGTGAGATTTGCTTTTCCCTCAGAAATGATGTGTCATATTTCTGCTTTAATGCACTACAGACAGTGCCAGAACAATAACGGGGACTTCTGTATCTATGGAGGCCGTACGACTTTTCCAGAGTTTGTACAGTCCCTTCGCAGCAGCGTTGAAAGAAGAGGAAGGCGATGTTTCCACATGAATTAAAAAAACAAGGCACTTTTGTTTTGTTAACTCTGCACTTGTCATCTCTGACACGTACAGATACTTGACTTTTTTTTTCGTACATATGCCGTCACTACCTGTGAAGTGTCAGGAACAGAAGTGCAACGGTAAGAGCTTTTAAAGTGTTACCTTGAAGGAAAATGAGGTTTTGTTGTTTCAGCGGACATGACCATGACTGTACCTGTCTCCGGCTGCTTTTCCCCACTGCATGTGTTCATTCATCCGTATGTGCAGTTAAATGGATGTGAGTTTAACATATGATTTAAATTCAAAGTTTCTAAAGAAACGCGCGAGTAAATTGAGGATCTGAACCACAGGAGCTTTTAGTTTGATCTCGCTGACGGACATTTCTAGCAACTGTATCAGCCTTTCTGTTTGTGTCGGCCGACCTGGGTGGCTTCCCTGCTGTTTAGAATATCTCTGGTGTAGATAGCTGTTGAGTGGGTGATTAATGTTTTAAAGTCACAGAGGGCCTTGTTGTGCCTGGTTCTGGCTTTTAAAAGCCCCCCCGGGGGGGGGGGGGGAAGAAGCTTACTGGGCTCAAATCACAACACAGCTCCGACCTTTAATGACACATTCTACGGGGTATCTGTCTTCGAGCGTGCATGTGAATCCCTGCGCCGTCCTTCGATATAGATAGCCACGGGCGATGAGGGTGGCTACAGATAGGGGCAAATTATTCCCTCTCCGTCTCTTCCCTTTGCTCTTTTAAAATCCATGTGAAGACAAGCAAGAGACGGAGGTATCTCTTTCTTACAGTCGCTGGCTGTGTGTCATAAAGTCGTGGGGTGTCATATTTTGTCTGAATTAGAGATAGTGCAGCAAACGTTGCCAGCCGTTAACCCAAACACCAAAAGTCTCAGTGTGGGCTCCCTCGCGCTTCAGCCCATTTCTTGATGGCTGACTGAGGGCAGCTGGGACAGCGACATGATCGGCTTTGATGTGGCAATACTTGGCACACATGGCATCTGTGCCCCCCTGACCCTCAACACAATCATTGTGTAGGATTCCCCCCTTGGTGCCCACTGTGTATACATGCTAGTTCAAATGCTAGCATCAGGTTTTTTGGTCAATGGGTTCATTTACATGGAAAATGCCCTCCCCCGCCTGGGGTTTGAACTAGCCGACTTGAATCGCTGCCCGCTCTCCCTTTGCGCTTTCATGTATGTGAATGGAGGCACTTGTTGATTGTGACCTCACTTCCCTCTTTGTTTGGAGTCACTCACTGGACGGGTGGATGTGACCTTGAGTTTTTCCCCTCCTAGAAGTGCGTGGTTACTGGACTTGCTGACTTGTTTGCTGGGCCTCACTTGCAACTATGTATGCGTCGAGCTCTTTGTTTTCCTCTCAGCTCCGGCTCTTGACAGGGGTCAGCGAAGGTGGCCGCTCAGGGAGTGATGGACGGGTGTTGATCATTCGGACAACCTCTCTCACCTTTAGGCTCTTGGCTTTAGATGGTGCTGAGATTCTGACTGTCAGATGGCTCCAAAAGGCTTAGGCTTGCTTTGTGCCCCCACCCCCCCTGGATAGACTTAACGTCCCCCGATTCCAGGAAGTGCCTATTGTTGTTTTTGCCCTTTTGTGTGCATCCATAGTTGTGGTTTGCATGTGTGTCAGGAGTGCATGTCATCCCCCTGTCCTGTCGGTGGACGAAGACTCTCGCTGAGTTTTGGGAATTGCTGCGTAAAGCAGTCCAGTGGGATGGAGAAAGGAGCTTCTTTATCATGGGTTTGAGCAGCCCGGTTTGGCTGCAGAGCTTGGCAGAGGCCCCGGCCTTTTCCTCAACTCCCACTGCCTGCTTTTCTTCTTTTACACCTGCTTCTCTAAAGTAGCTTTCTCACCCACTCGCCCAGAAGAAAAACAATCAGAATTTCTTTGTCTTTCGATACATACAGTGTTCTTTGGAATGCCAAGTCGATAACGTTACTCCTAGTTGTCAAATGACTTGACAAATGTGTTCTTCCATACACTGACTGGGAGTCTTGAGCCAACATGTGTTAGTTTTGAGTTATGTGCATTTTTTCTCTTCAGCCATGATGCTTTGTCCCATCGGTGCCTCAAATTTCATGACACTGCATCATGACAGAGCTAATAATATGGCCCATTGCACTCATTGGCATCATATTTTAAAATAACATATACTCTGGACAGGGCTGGGCAACTACAGACAGTCTATAACTTTAATAGCTGCCATGTGTCTGCCTGCCCCGAGGCCTCAACCCCATTGAACCCAATGCGTTGTGTTGTCTCGAGAGTTCCCGTGACAGATTCCAGCTGGGGCTATTTTCTGCCACTGTCTACTGTCTGGCCATTCTTAACAGATGGGGGCTGATTGGGATGGCAAAAGCAAGTTGAGTGACAGTGACTGGCACGGGTGGCGTTCAAAGGTGAGAGGGGGTGACAGATGAACGACGGTTTCCCACTGAGGTGGACTGGGGAGAGGCCGTGCTGAGAGCTGGCCAGTCGCCTGTGGCTCTTTCTGTTGATCATCTCAGAGGCCAGGAATCACTCAAAACTGCAGACATGCTTTGTATTTGTCAAGGCAGAACTTTTTTGCTTCAGGGTATTAAATAGTTTTTGGGGATATTTGGAAATATTAAATGACAGTGATTGTAACATTGTTACAATTGGTCACAATTGGTTTCCTTTGGCAAATATAATACTCTTGTATGGATTATGCTTTTCTGGTAATTTAACTAGTTATGTCCATCCTTTCTATGATAGCTCACCTACATATTTTCTGAGCTCTAGTAGCACGGCAACATTGCTACTACAAAGTTAATTTGTCTGACTGAGCGATGCTGTTCCCGGGAGCCAATCAGTGCAACGCTATTATTACTGACAGGAATGACCCTGTCAGTGCCCCTCTGTGTGTTCTCGTTAGGTGCCAAAGTCAGGTGCTATGTTAATTGTTGGTTTTATGATGCTGTGGTATTCAAATTCCTCGTACCTTAATTTTACACCGTAAACCATAAAGTCATCCCAAAGCAGATTCGTTTTCCAATAAAAAATGACTCGAAATGAGGAGCTTGGTTTTCAAAATAATCTAAAAGCTTGTGTTTTTAATAAAATTACATTCAGTTACCTCCATCGAGGAGGGAACGTTTCAGCCCTGTATGTATGTTTGATGTGTTGGCTGTTTGTTTGATTCAGAGCCATTTTTAGAAATGTACTATTATTAAAACAGCAGTTGTTGAGGAGGCTGGATGTTGGTGGATATTGGGCTCTCAGTCATGTAATCTACTTTCTGTTAGGATGAATTTCTTTAAATCTGAGAGTCAGAAACTCCCAGTTTGAGTCTGCCAAATGAAAACACTCCAGGCCCCTGCCCATCATAGGATTCCTCATCCATAAGTAGTGTTTTGTCTCCTCAGAGGAGGTCTGCTACTCCAAACACATTCTTCAGCTCACGACCGTGCTGTCTTAAGCACGTCTCTGAACTGAAAATAACAACTGAACTCTGAGAGCACTGTTAGTGTACAAAGCCCACCGTCTCCCAATGAGGTCAAAAGCCATGCCACTTCACTTTAAAAGCCTTCTTCAGCAACAACAATTAGCTGCCTTTGCTTCTCTCTGTCTCGCCACAGAATTGCACTTAATTGTGCCTCTGTCTACAGGAGTTTCAACATGTTTTCCCCCTTCAGTTGTACCGTCGGTAACCAGAGTGTATGACCTCGTATAGAACCAGGGAAGTACCACTACTCAATGTAAGGTATACTGTCCATTTAATTGGCACCCGGGGAAAAGGGCGCTTTAACTCCCAGCGGGCCATTGTAAAAGAATGTTAATTAGTTCAACAATGAAATGTGTGTTCCCCATTGTTGGGTTCTTGGCATTGATACTTTTGACAGAGAGCTGAAGGAGAGTCAAAGAGCAACTCTTTGATCTAGATTGAAATCTCAATGAGATCCTTTAGGACAGGCTGGATTTACATGAATGGGCTCAAGCAGAAAGTGATCGAGATGCTGCCATGCTTATTAAAATGTTCGTGAATGAAAGTAAATAAGTGTACATGTACGCAAATGTTCGCATTCAAACTGCGCTGGAATCTTGAAGTACGTATGAAACTGCCCAGTCCTAATGCGTGGATTACCCGCGGTGCGATTAAAGATGTTACTCAGTGAATAGATAAACATTGTTTATGATATGCATTGTGTTTGATTATCATTTGGCACGGTAATAAAGAGCTTTGCAAGTTTACAAGTCAGGTAGGCGTTTGAGCAGAAAAGTGCATGTGATGTTGGTCTTTTTCAGCTGCGTGCATGCCGGAGTTAACCAAATTACAACATTTATAAAGGCTTACACTCATCTCAGCTCTTTTTATTGTTCTCTGTTATGAAGAACCGCTGGAGCTCGGTTTTTACGAGTTTGCGGTTGTAAGAGTTTTTTTGCGAGCTTAAAAATAAATTGAACTTCTAACATTTGGATGTTTGGTAATCAACTCCAACAAATACTCAGACGCGGGTGTGTATGGGAGGCTGATTCGATGCCCTGAGGGAGATGTCATGGCTCTGTGTGTCCGGCAGGTCAGGGCAGTCACCCCCGTCTTCTTATGGTGTAAGTAGCAGCTCACTACCTAGTGAGAGGGGGATTTCAACCTAAGGCGATTTGGGAAAGGTTGTGTGTGGCTAATCTGCACTGACTCAAAGGCTATTACAACAGGGACCATATTTTCTCCTCCTCCTCTTCTTCTTCCTTTCTTTTTTCATCTCACACTCGCTTGCTCTGAGACTTAACACCAATTTCTGTTGATGTAGATGCTCTTCTGTGCTTTGATAATCCCTTTGATGTCGGACTGTCTGCGGTGATGAGTCTGTTTAAGGGGTTTAGTGTAGTGGGTTTGGCTTTGGATAGATTTTTCCTGGAAAATACAAAGCCTTGTCCTGGCCCAGCTGCCCGGGCTGTGTGCACTGACAGTCCTGGCGCTGACTTGCATGCTGGCACCGGCGTGGGGCCGGGCCTCACGGCAGCAAGAGCTGTGTGCCTTCGTGCCAGGGAGTCACGCTCCGCCTCGCGTGCCCACTGGGGGCATCACTTGAATAATCTCGGAGCGCTCGGCAAGTTTGCTTTTTTTTTTCCGGGTTGCTTTCCTCTGACCTAACAGTCGCACACAATCTCTCTCTGTGCGACTCTCTGGAAAGATTGAGCATACAGAAGACAATAGATTGCTTCACTATAACCGGGTTATTCAAAGTTGAGGAGGTTGTTTAGGATGACGGACTCCAAACTATGCTTAGCTCGTAAATACTGTCTCAATAAATTTGTCACAAAATTACTGAGAGTCATTTATTTATTAAATGTCATCTTTCATTAATTTCTCCAAATTGTTCATTCCCATAAATATGCATGTTTCCTTCAAAGCAACACAAACCCTGCAGAATGCTTTGACTGTTGATATAACGGTGTTGGATGCATTTGGGCCACATAAATATACATTTTAATTTGTGGATAATAATGCATGTGAATAATGTACCCCCGTTTTTTGCAAACATTGCAGCAATGCATCTTAGTCACGATGGAATAGGAGCTTGTCAAAGAACTCTTAAATTATGCCTTTACAGCTGTCGCGTCTGCGTGTTTGCATGATTTATTCTTCATTCCTGCTAAATTTATCACTTTGTCGGCTAGCTGCTCCAATCCTTCGTACTCTGGCTGAGTCATGGCAGCAACCACATCACATATGGCAATGCATTGCTTCAAATCTGGACAACACAATATCCTGTGTGCAAACACTCCTCAGATGGCCGGTTACAACACAAAACTGTTATTGAAATCCTTCCAATGCTAATAAATTATTAATTGCGGTTCATTAACTTGATTGATGATGTTGAAGAGATTTTTCTCGAGAAATGTCCTTCAGCATGTTTTTCAATATGGGCGGATGTGCTGGTCAGTAACAGAATATGCTGCAGATATTTGTCCCAAACAAAATTACCCTCTCTTTTATCTTTTTTTTAAGCAATTTGGAGCTTGCCTGTGTGGAGACCACTACTTGGGGCTTTTCCAAATTCTTTTCAAAAGGCTAGAATCTTAGGAAACACATATGTGTACGTGTAATTAAATTGGCTTCCACCTTAACCCCTGCAGATTTGTCTTAATGAAACTAGCTCTTACCGCTTTCTGTGTCTCAGCCTCTTTAAACTTCCCTCTGTCATGGTGAAGGAATCTATTGCTCATGGCCAGCTCAACACATGCAGTTCAGCTGAGAGTTGAGTATCTACAGTATATCTCATATATGCAGCTGGTGTTGAAAGTGTTGCTCATCGCCAGCCCATGAAGGGAATTGTTTCAATCTGGCACCGTATATATATATTTGACGTTACCTTTTATCACGGTTGACCACATTTTACTTAATTTACTTGTGGGTGGGATAATTAGAGGATTTTAATATCCGGCTAATCTCTGTGTGTCGGGAAAATGTCGTCATGGGATTTTTCTGTTTTGTGTGGATTACGCTCAGGCAGAGGGTGTGCATATTGCCTGATCTGAAAACCTCTATTCTCAAAGCTCACCTCGTGTCTCTTGGTCCGGGCACTGGAATGATTTCATGTGTGGTGGGTTCTTGCCATAGAAGTCCAGCGCGCTTTATTATGTCATTGGAATTCAGCTAAGCTAAAACCCTCGGCGTTTAACTGTAGATGTGCCATGCTCTCTCCTCAAATGCCTTCACAACATAAAGCAGTGGGTGTCCAGTGTGGAAGAATTTGAGTCTTTGATAATCCAATTCACCCATACGATCATTATTTTAAATAAATATGTTCCCCTCCATGTCATCACTCAGCATTTTTCTTTCTTTTCTTTTCTTTCAAACAGAAAAATCCAAGAGGCCGGTTGCTTTTGAGAGCAGATGGAGCATGGGAGAGGAGCTGGACTCTCTTAGAGCCTCCATAGAGGATCGACACATTCACGACAACAGCTCCGCCGGCACACAACCCAAAGCCCCGCGCAGACGCAAGCGCTTCCTCTCCTACCCTCGCTACGTCGAGCTGATGGTGACAGCGGATGCCAAAATGGTGCGCCACCATGGACGCAACCTAGAGCACTACATCCTAACAATCATGTCAGTAGTAAGTAAAACAATGTTTCTAAAAAATTTTTTTTTTAATGGTATGAGTTTGGGGAAACATTGTAGGTGAATGTGTATACATGCACACTACTGTCACTCTTACACAAATGGACGTGCATACAGTTCATCATTTTGAATGGTCCACAAAACAAAACTATAGTATTGTATCTATCTGCATTGGTATTTAGCCGTGCAGATAGGCTTGCTTTTGTAGTATCTGTTCAGATCTCCCCATCTTAAAGACCTGATCACAACAGGAAGTGGCACAGCAAAATCCATCCTTGCTTTTTTGTGAAATGATGCTTAAAGCTCTGTGACATAATGTCTAGTTGCAGGCTAGGTGTTTAACTGGCCAGCTAACTGCTAGCACACCAGCCACCTCGGAACATGCTAATGCTAGCCTGTCACCATACAATCACCTTTTAAGGTGTACCAACGTGTAACTCAGCCTGAAGGATTTGCTGGCTACAAACTTTAAACTAAATTTGGGAAATAATTTGGTTTGCACAGTTGGAATAATTTGACAAAAATATTCTGTTACTCTCAATAATAGACCCCATTGTAAACAGTCTGCAGTGGACTTATGCTCTCAGGAAATAGGCCTTAAGAACGGTAAAAATAGTATTTTTTGTTTTTATTGTATTGGGGTGTGACCGAAATCTCAGAAACTGACACCTCAAATCCTGTGGCAAATAAAACCCAAACTATCTCATAATGGCATAACAGAGGCAAGATGTATTTCCTTTTGAAATTTGGTTAAAAAATATGAAACTCAATCCCCCAGTCCAGGTCTCTGTTTTTCTAGCCTCAGATGTTACTGTTTGACATTTTGGTCGTAAACCCTAATGTGACCCGAGGACGCTGCTGCTTCGATGAAGGTGGTCCAGTTAATTGGTAAAATCCTGACTCAGCACCTTGCCCTCTTTGTGAGCCCCGCATCTGACTGAGAGAGCTGCCTGGAAATCCAGTCAGTAAGGCTGCGATCGACTGTTTGCATATATTAGAGTAGTGTCGAAGCAGGATAGGTTATCAATTGCCCTGAACTGTGTGTCTCGCTCTAGTATGACGGACCGCTCAAAACACTCATTAACATACAACGGAGTAATGATTGTCGGTAGTGTTGAATAAGTCTGTGAGGGTACAGTCTGTGTTGAATGTGCCAGTCCAGTTTTTAGTGCCAGGTTTGAGGTCAAAACATTCATTCTGTGATGCTCGTGTCTGAAGACCAGTGGGGCGGACACACACACAAACACACACTTTTTTTTCTTTATCTCTCCGTCAATTCTTTTATCCACAGTTTAGCGAGGCAAGAGCAAAACCAAGTTGGATCCATTGTGTTCGATTTAAGTGAGGTTGTTAGTGTTTGGTCATGCTGACTGATTACCTAAATAACATTATTTATATAGTAAATTGACCACTGAAAAGTCTCTAGCTAGGATTTTAGAAATAATCAAGTCATCACAGGGGTGTAAGGAAATATTGAAACTGTCAAATATTACGTTTTCAAGATACTCGGTCCTCAAAAAACACCAATCAAATAAGTTTACATGCAGTTAATATTACATTTTGGAAATTGCAATATAGTGCCCCTTCTTTCAGTATTGCATTATATTGAATCACAACCCTTGTATCATGATACGCATCGTATCGCCAGATACTTGCCAACACACAGCCGACGTCATCAGGTTGTGTTTACCTGCACAGGATCTGCAGATGGGACACCTCTCGTAATCTCTTTTCTTAGAATTATTTTTTATTTTTATTGTACATGGTCCTTAAAGACTGTTTTTTCTTTTTTTTAAATCGGTCCATTTAAAAAATATTTTCTTCAAAAATATCAGTCATTTTTTAACAAAGCACTACATGCAAAATGTGTGTCATTGAACAATGTAAACTCCCTTTTCATGTAATCTCTCCCCAGGATTCACAGAATTATTAACAATAACATACCCCGTGTCCTTGATGGTATGGCCCTGCTGATACTTTGTACCTTCAGAGCCTGTTTTCAGCGGACTGGCTGTGTGAGATACTGTAGTGGTCCACTGTAGCCTGCCGTCCCCCTCCCTTCTGGCTCTTGCACTGATCACACAATAACATCCATCGGGGCGAGAGGATGCAGAACAATGTCCTGTGTCACAGCTGGACTTTGAGCATTGCAAAGGCCGACTCCCTTTGCCCACACCGGACAGGCCTGCACCTCGCTCGCCTCCCCCTAGGCTAAGACAAGCTAAATGTTTATAGTGGCCTAATGAGTTCCTGTCAGGAGGCCGCCTCAGGAGACTGCTGGCCGACCGTGACAGGGGTGCACGAGAAAGGCAAGAGAAGTGGAGGGGAAAGACTACAGAGGGAATGTGTTGCTGTCCTCACAGAGGGGCTCTGTGCTTCAGCTTTGTGAGGTTTCCCGTTTGTTGCCGGGTCCAGATCTCAGTTTATCTTTTCTCCGCCAAGGTCTGAGGGGGGATTGTAATTGGTTTTAATACCCTGTTGATTAAACTTACCCTGAAGGAGACTTTTTTTGTTTTGTTTCTCTTAACTTGAATTAACTGTTGCTATTTTTGATCAAACCTCGTGGAGCTTAACCAGAAAAAAAGCAACTGCTGTATTTTCTCATTTCACATTTTGAGTGAAGAGAATCAGCTTTATTGGAATTTGTCTCCGGTTACACGTTGTCGTACATATGTACATATTATATACAATAACAAGATAAATAGAAAAAAGACAACAGAGTAGAACACAGAAACTAAGCATCAACATGAACATTTACCTAGTATGTACAATATAAATATATATTGAATCATATATATGAGTATAGGGACAATGACAAGGACAATGCATTTGGGATATTAGTGCAGATGGAGGTGTCTGTTTAATTGTAGAGTAGACTTTCACACCGTCCCTCTCTGTGCTCTGGTTCAGGTCAGTGGAGGTTTGCATTTTTTGTCTGTGTGTTTTTTCTTACAGGTAGCAGCCGTGTACAAGGACCCCAGCGTAGGAAACCTCATCAACATCATGATTGTCAAGCTCGTCGTCGTCCACAATGAACAGGTGAGTGTGGGGGCCTTGAATGCTACCTGTATCGAGCTCTCCAGTACGGCTGACGTCAGTGCAGGTGTCCCTGGCCTGGCCTTTTCTCTGAGGGGCTCGTTTTGAAAGGACACTGCCTGCCTTGTCAGTTTCAAGTCTCCAGAGGGGTCTCCATGGAGGACAAACGATACTATAGTGAGGCAGATAGCCACCTGCGGACGAGAGGTCGCTTGAGAGGCTGACTGTAGTTTGTTTGCTCTGTTACTGATTCTTAAATAGTTAAATTAAAGGGAACTGGAATTGTTTGGAAAGCCGTAAGGGGCTCCCATGAGAGTAAAACTTTATCATGATCAGCAGCCACAGTTGACAAAAATAGGATCATAAGAGGAGGGGAAAATACCACTTAAATGGCACTTACTTATATCACTTTTTAGTTTTTCTTTCTTGAAGAAATTTTTTTCTTCTTCTGAGTATGTACTCAGGGTTGAATGCACTTATTGTAAGTCGCTTTGGATAAAAGCGTCAGCTAAATGAAATGAAATGTAATAAGACAAGTTGAAAAATACGAGGTATCCCTATTTTTCTTAATTTTAAGACGTACTTAAGTCAGCTACATTACAATATGTATCCCGTTCTTTTTGGGTTTCACCAAAAACAGGAAGGGCCCACGGTGAGCTTCAATGCTGCCACGACGCTCCACAACTTCTGTGTCTGGCAGCAGAGCCAAAACTTCCCGGATGACAGCCACCCCTCTCACCATGACACAGCACTCCTCATCACCAGGTACTCACTCATCTCCCGTCCTCACTTTGAAAGCCAATTAGAAAAAGAAAACCGGAACATGTCTCACGGCGTTGTGTGTTTTTCTCTGTTTCAGGGAGGACATCTGCCGTGCAAAAGATAAATGTGACACGTTAGGTAAACTTTTGATTTTTTTTTACAAATATATCTCCACCTCAAGTCCATTTCAATTAACTGTTGCTTCAGTAAGCACAGCTAATATACTGTGCTGTAATGAGTTTACGGCAAGCTGTCAGCTAATAATATTATAGTGACAGAACAGAGTGGTAGAAACGGGAGGAGGGAGGGAGGATGGAGGGAGTCGGTGGCGGTTGCTAATCTCTCTTACAGAACATACGTTTTGATGGTTTAATCGCCTTTGACACTCAAGCAGCAGGATTTGTTTCCTTCTTCAAATAGTTCCTGTGTGTGTTCATGTGCGCTGGTGTGTTTTTCTGTTTTCCTACGTGACCCTGCAGGCCTTGCAGAGCTGGGCACCATGTGCGACCCATACCGGAGCTGCTCCATCAGTGAGGAGAACGGAATTAGTGCCTCCTTCACCATCGCTCATGAGCTGGGCCATGTGTAAGTTGCAGCACTGAACACACACACACACACACACACACACACACACACACACACACACACACACTCACTCACTCACCCCCTCGCAGCCAGCTTTGACTAACAAAAGCCCTCTTATCAAGAGACATAGGGCTGCAGTCACAGGTGCAAAACATAATAAAGTGAAAACTTGACTTTTAATAACATGCCAGCCTTTAATACCTTACTGTACAGCTCAAGAAGTTAACCCTTAATGTGCCAGAGCTTTGTGGACGACAGCTGAGATGAAACTCAGTGTGGATTTGTGGTGAAAAGTGCAAGGTTGCAGGTTTCCTGTTCTCTATATACAGTAAATGCATCACTGAAAGTGACACACTTTATCAGACAGGGCAAGGCTAAATATTCTGTTTAGTATTCGAGGGCTCGCTTGTTTCCTCGTATCAGCCGCAGAGACTGATAAAACAACCCGAGGGTGTCACAGTGCCGTCATGTGTGTCTGGTGTGTTATCCCAACACGCCTGTCTGACAACAAGCTAATAATGCCACGTAAAGGCATCTATGTATAATATGTATCCAGATCACCAAGTCATTACTGTATCGCTCTTATGGGAGGTGTTTATTCCATTAGATGGAATTATTGTATAATACTCTGTCTTGTAGTCTAGTTCAGTTAATTAAAACGTGGTGCGAGTTGAGGAGCAGCCTTGGATGTGAAGTGTAACACACTGGCAGCATCTCAGCGAGGGAATAAAAAAAAAAAAAAGATGAATTGTGAAAGTGAGTGAGAGATTTTCTTTTCCGGTCTGCCCGTCGTTGGTGTAGGCGACTAAACAGGATCAGTGTCGTGTGAGCCATCTCGGTGAAGAATGGAAGATATTCTTCTTCCTCCTCTGTCTCCGCTCACACATTCTTCCAGTGGAGAGATCCCCCCCCCCCCCTCCCCCCCTCCCCTCCCCTCCGGGTTAATTGCTGCATTCACAGGCGTGAGCTCTCCATAGTGTTTAGCGCTGTGGGAAAGCCAGTGTCAGGTAGTCGGGAGCCTTTTCGAGAGCATTGCAGATTAAAGACATATTTAGACTAATGGATGGGCGGCCTTTCTCAGGTGGCTGCAGGGATGTGCGCTTGCTAATAGCCATCATTGGGATTTTCAGGCGAGGCCGTGTCATTTGATAGCCGCTCAAAGGTGAAACACATAATCAAGTTTGTCACTAGACGGTGCCAAGGCTCTGAATGTCTTAGAATCACCAACACGGCTTCCTGACATTTTGACGTCACATTTAAAAGTCCACAGGCTTTCTTCTTTGACATCTTGAGAGAAAAATAAAGGCCACATCACAAACCTTACCTGGGATTACCCCGATCACGCATAACCTGGTGGATGAAATGACTGAGATTTGTGTTGAGGAGCTAAAACGTGTAATCCACGGACAAAGTAGCAATCCATTTCCCCCACTGCTGTCACTGAGCTCTGTCTCTGTTGACGTGCTGATAATTGCTTTTCCTGCAGACTGTGCTGTTTGCTCCAACTCACGCTCATGCTCTAATCCACTGGTTCTCAACCTGTTTTCAGTGATGAACCCCCTGCAAAATATTTCTTTTAGCCAACATTTTGGTTGAACAAAAGATGTATTAAACACCGCTGTGCCATCAGTGTTTGATTTAATACATAATATATACAATTCAGTTTATAAACATACACTTATGTTGTATTGAATATGTATTAAATAGGCATGTTTAAAGGATTTTTGAATGGATGCTAATTTTAAATGGAATAAACCCCCATTTGAGAATCACTGCTCTAATCCAATCTGCAGGATTTCGCTGCAACAGTATGTCTTACTCTCTCAGTTATTTATGGGCATTTATGGGCCCAGAAATACATCATTGTCTTCCAGACTATCTAGTTGCATGACGGCATGGCATGAAGGATGGGATGTACAGAAGACAAAGCAGCTTGTTTTCTTGAGAGCTCTCACTATAAGTGAGTGCACCCTCACTAATCACATTTCAGCCTGGATGCTAGTAATGAAGTGCTGGGGTAGGATCCCTCCGACTGGAATTGACTCCTCTATTGATCTGTCCCTGGAGGCTGCCGAACAGGGAGCCACAAAATATCCTGATTTACGACCTAATCACACTAAAAGGCTCTCATCTCAGGATTTAGTCCTTATCTTCATTTTTGCCCTTCAGATCAGTGTCAACTAAATCATCATAATGTGTGAAAAGAACACAAGTAGTTTGGAGCTTGTCACAAATTCCTTTTAATGATAATAAGAAAACCTTAAAAAAAGAAAGTCTTGTGCTGTTTGTTTTCATTTCAAACTTGTTCCATCATCCTCATGCACTCGTGCACCATCATCAGTGACAAAGAATAATCAGTAGTTAACGGTGCAAATACCATTTGAGTCTGGTTTGATGTTGTCAGCATCAGCCAGCAGCTTGGTTTGTATGTGCAGAGCTCATTACTGTGCCAGAGGCTTAATTATTCCCTGGGTGTTTGCCTTCAGACTGCCAACTCCATTCACAATGGCTTAATTTATTATTCTGCAGATGCCTTGCTGTGTACTTTAATTTACACAGCTGTTCATCTGTGAAGACTCTTGTTTTATTGTTGTTAACGCTGAAACCATCAGCTGATTAACTGATTAGTGAATCAACAGAAAATTAATTGCCAACTACTTTGATAAGCTTTTAAGCTTTAAAGTAATTTATTAAGCAAACATTTTGCTGGTTCAGCTTTTCAAATGTGAGGAATTATCATCGTTCATACTCGGGTCACATTTACTTGTGTGTGTGTGATTCAATATTCGATCCAATTTTTCTGCCCCTATTAGAGGAAGGGGCGTGGCCATTGAATACTTCCATCATAAATAACAAAGCATGTTTATTACAGATGTATGGCAAAAAAAATGTATCCATAGTACTGAGCTGCATCTCAACCTAAATATCTCCTATCCCCCCTAAAAAAAGACAAAAATGGGTCATTGATAAAAGAGGGGTGGCTTAAAAGAGGTAAGCTCTTTGAGAATTCGAGATGATGACCTTTGACCTCTCAGGGGTGAGCTGAGGTGGTTCTCGCTAGCATTTTGGCCATGATGATGGAGCGGAATAATGCTGATGGATAAAGAATGCTTTTTACCTGAAAAGTTGCACCACAAACTGGCCAGTAGGATTTTTTTTATTGAAGCCTTTCTGAGATTTTTACTGTATGAACTTTTGGGAGATAGCCCAAACAATGTATGTGTGTAAATATATATATGTAAAACCAGAAACAATCCCATACAGAGTAAGCTGCATTGTGTGCGTGGTATTATTCACACGCGTCTGCATCTGTGTGTGTGGCGGCCCAACAGGACTGAATGTAAATCCTGTGACATTTATCCTCCGTGTTACGGCTGAGCCATTAAGCAGCCGATAATCACTTTGTGTGTGTTCCCTATATCCCTCTCTCCATCGCTCACCCCCCCTCTCTTTCTCCTCTCCGCACCAGGTTCAACATGCCTCACGATGACAACCCAAAGTGTCGGGAGGCGGGAATGAAGCACCAGTATCATGTCATGGCTCCCACCCTCAACTATGACACCAATCCCTGGTCGTGGTCCAAGTGCAGCCGCAAGTACATCACAGAGTTTCTAGAGTAGGTACCAACTTTCCTCGGTTTGAACCTGATTTATCATCAAAGCAAAATAAAAAAAATGATTTCTCCTCCTACTCCTTCGTGTCAAAATGAGTCAGCTGAGGTGGTTCGGCCATCTAATTAGGATGCGTACTGGAAGGCCTCCCTTTAGAGGTTTTCCAGCCACGTCCAACTGGTAGGAGGCCCCGGGGAAGACCCAGGACACGCTGGAGGGATTATATCTCCCAGCTGGCCTGGGAACGCCTCGGGATCCCCCAGAATGAGCTGGTAGATGTTGCGGGTGAGAGAGAAGTCTGGGTCAGCCTGCTGGACCTGCTGCCTCCAAGACCCGACCCCGGATAAGCGGATGAAAATGGATGGATGGATGGATTTCTCCTCCAATCTCATATCATCACATCCACATTTTGAATTTGCCATCAACTTTTACTTGTTGTGACGCCACCGGCTAAACAAACTGCTGCAACGTGTCCTGCAGCGCTCCGTCGACAGGTCAGCGCTATGTAAACTGTGTGGGCTTGTTATTGCCTGGTGTTGAAGGAGTATTTCCTGTTTGAAACTGGGGGTCTTCTTCGGCTGACCTGAGCAATGGATCTCTCGCAGCCCCTCAGCCGTCTCCCCACTCAGACAGAGCCGTGCTCTCAAGATGCTGGGCAAACAGTAATCTAGTCACTGGCCCACTTTCCACACCAAAACCTGTAGCACGGGGCAACGGCCCATTCAGCAATTCCTAACCTGCGCTGTGGCCACTGATCCCGGTGAAAGGCTTCCCTTTAAGATGGGAAATGTCAGTTATAATTATATCTTCCCAGGACATGACCCTTCAATCTTTGCCTCCTTTCCTCTGTTAATTGTGGAGGCCCTTACAAAGGACGGCCTTGTTGACCAGATGCATCTCGAGAGGCGACGCCTCGTATGGAGTTTTAAGGTTGTGTTGCACATCGTTTCCAGCCAGCGATGACCTCAGCATTGAGTGGCCGGAACATTCTCTTCATTATTCGGTGCAGTGACAGCTGTGTTGGGGTTAGGCTTGTGATATAAAAATGCATTTGGGATAAACTTCCTATGGGGTATATATCAAACAATGCAGGTACGAAGAGAGTGTTTCAGTGTGGGAGCCACAGCGGTGGGAAAGGCCCTTTTCACGTCATCCAAGTGCTTTTGAAATCCGTCTCCAGCCGACAATGAGGAGCATTGATTCAAAGCACTGCTTCTACAGCGCTGCTCCTGCTCAGTGGGCTGCCCCGGTCAAGTACGTCAGTGTTTTGACTGCCCATTCTCCCTGAAGAGCAAATTCAATCTGCACCACTCCGCTACCAGTTTAAAAAAAATGAAAGGCCGCGCCGCCTCTCAAACGTCCCTGTCCAAAAGGATGCCCCTCCTCCTCCCCATTATGCCACTGTTGCTGTAATAATGTGCACTGAACTCCTGCACCTGAGCGCTGATGAAAAGCATCCTGCTGTTGTGCAGCGTTGTTATGCATCGTTATCATGCTCCATAAAGCCTCCATTCATTCCCTCGCTCACGGATCCGTTTGATTTAAGCCTCAAAATCCAAATATAAAACTAAAATGCAAATCTTTGGCTGTTGCCATCCACTAATTGTTGTGTTGGCCTGGTGTTGAAACCACATAATCAGTAGTAGTGGGCAAGCCCTATCATTTTCCATTACACACCTAAGAAAATTAGCCAAACTCCTCTTGCAACTCTTAAGAAGTTCCATGTGACGTCAATTTTAAATACGTAATCTGTCATCATGTTCAGGGGACACAGTACAAGTGAATACAGTAAAAAAAAAATAAAAAAAATAGATGATGCCATGAAGCTTCCACAGGGGATTACTTACTTAATACAATTACAAGTTTAGTTTGAATATGCAAGTGAGGCAGGTTTTTACAGAGGGAAGTTTGGATATCTATTTTTATCACTACATAAATCAGATGATACTGTCAACAGCCATACAAAATACATATTTTCGCCATGTTTTTATGAGTAACACGTTATATAAATCACTGATAGGAAGTTACAGATTGTGCTACAGAAGTGGAGATTTCAGGGTAATTAATGTATCTAGAAGATATCACAGTGCAGCCTCCCCAGTCGATTACTCACATTTAGACTAATTCTTTTTTATTAAGTTTTCTAAAATGTTATATTTAAATATGCAAATAAGGCAATATCTAATGGTAACTTTTTGTACATTTAGGATAGATCTACAGACGTCAATGTAGTGAAATAAACAACTGAATGTGTACTTAGGATGCATTCTTCCCACTAGTCTGAGAGAACAACCAGACAAAGAAGGCAAAAATATCCCTAAATCCCAAAATGGACAAGTGAATAATGAAACAATATTTCTGCTTATAGTGTCTCGCCTTAATAAAATCAAGATGGATCTTTATTTTCAGTATGTTGCTCTAAATCCAACGAAACCTCCGTCATTATCTTGTCCTATATCTGCCTGTGCTATAATCGGTACTCGCTGTCAGAGATAAAACTCCAACATGACCGCTTTGCTGCAGTTTACTGGCCGCTGTTTGATCAAACCCTGTTCAGTGATGCTCCGTGTCACTTCCTCTGCAAAAAAACATCAATCTGACATTTGAGTAGTCTTCTTTTACTGTTTGCAGAAGGAAACCCAGTATGGTGTGCATGGGAACTATTATTGTTTAGTCTCTTACGACAAGCGCACAACAGCCAGCTAAAAGTCATCTTATAAATAAACTTACTTTCAAGTTCCCCCAATGGCTGCCAGGTGTGCAATCTCCTCTGGTGCCAGAGAGGAATTGCTTCGCTATCTCAAATCCAAACGGCCAATATTCTTCTTTTTTTCCTTTTTTCTTTTTAAAAAGAAGACGTTTCATTTAAAAAATGACCACACTGACCCCTTCTCCCTCTCTGTGTCTGTCTGTCTTGGTCTTAATAATCATTCCATTAGGTTCCAGCACACAGATTAGACAGATGACCAACTGCTGAAAGATGCCATAATATGGGAATGTCTGACTCCTTGACAGGCTGCTCCATGGTTTCATTCACAGTATCCTCCACTGTAGTCGTATTCTTCTCATGCAATCACTCCCCTGACACCCAGCTCTGTTTGCTGCACGACATTATGGCTGGAAATAAAAGGGGAAAGAAACAAGTGACTGTAACCCGGGATAATCCTGTGTAATTATTGGCCTGTCATATCAGCTGGCGTTGCATGGAGCAGGTGTTTTAGAAGCTCGATCCCAGATTAAATTTGTCAGAGCGGTGCAGACATGTTGTGTAATTGCACATCTATACGTGTCCCATCAGCCAGTTTCCTTTCTCGAAAGTAAACAAGAGATCCTTTGAGCCCCGGCTCGCTCTGCTAACATGTTTGACTTGTGCCTTTTCACAAGCGTGAAGGCTGATGGTTTTATGTGCAGGACGTTGGTGCATACATTCAGTCCAGCTGTGCTTTTGTTGTCTGTGTTACTGTGTCGTGGCTCAGGGTGTGGCACTGCGCAGTCTGTCATTATGCTGCAAAGCTGGCGCTTGCACCGATTTATGTAACTTAATCAGGTGCTTTAGGATTCCAAATTCTCGTTTTTCTCTTCTTTAGCACAGATAAAATACACCTCGGATAAAAAAAAGGGAGTCGGCGTGCAGAACCTTTTCAGTCTGTATCAGAATGCGGTTTTATTCAGTCTGTGGCGCCTGACTCCAGTTTCATAGTGACAGCATTTACTAACAGGCCATTGAGGGGAAGTGATATCAGTCTCTCCGTTGGGTAACTTTACAGACCACCCACAGGAGAAAACGCATCTGAGGATGATCACCGACAAAAGACATGGGGAGGTTTCCTTTGCCCTCTTATGAAAGAGATGACACATGTTGATACTTTTTGGGGTCAGAAAACACTGGATTATCCTGAAAATGTTACCATGAAAGTTTGCCTTGTGCATGTGTGTGTACGTGTGCAATTGTCTGTCAGTGCACACACTTTTTTTCCCCATCTACTGTACACGCATTCTTACTTTGTTTTTTAGCACTGGCTATGGGGAGTGCCTCCTTGATGAGCCTGTAGGCAGGACGTACGAGCTGCCCACCCTCCTCCCTGGTCAAATCTACAATGCCAACAGACAGTGTGAACTGATGTTTGGACCTGGTTCCCAAATTTGCCCTTACATGGTAAGTTGGCGTGCTATCAAAGCAAGCAAAACACACTTGATAAGTGAATAAGTAGATCAAAGATGGTTGTCGTCTACTCCGAGATGCAGGAGAACCCTCAGACTTGTGATCAGAGCAGTTGTCAATGAAGGCCAATAGATGTGAAACTGTCAGTTGATTGCATTTAGTTTGAATCACTCTTAATTGTGATATATAGCGGGATAAATTCAATCTGCATAATGTATGGCATGCATTTTCTCACGTTCGAAGAGGCAGATAAACTCTGTCTATTGTTGAATGCACAGCCACAAATTAACACCCTATATTGGGCCTTTTAAAATGCATCTGGCACATGTCTGGAAAGTCAGTTGTCAGTTGTCAGGCTACCTAGACAGAAGAAACCAACAACAATATTTCAATCTGCAATCACACAATCTTTTTTCCCAGAAGCTTGTGTTCTCACATATAGACGAGCTCTTTTATTATTCAGGCAAAAAGATGAATTGCTCATGCACATTTTTTTTTCCCCCTCAGAAACAGTGCAAGAGGCTGTGGTGTACCAGCGCAGAGGGGGACCATAAAGGATGTCGCACACAGCACATGCCACTGGCTGATGGGACTGATTGTGGAAATGGAATGGTAAGTCGGTCCACATGTGGATCCGTGTTGCTTGAGGAACAGATTTCCTATATTAACACATTTTATGACACTTGTGGTGCTGCAGTTGATGTTCCAGGCCTGTCGGTTTAGGGGTGTCGGTGTCGGTCTCAGTTCAGCTGCACAGCTATGTTCTTTTCTGCTGAACTCTAATGTCTCCTTAACTCACAAATAAATAAAGGTTTTCTCCATGTCTTGTTGTGGGATGAATTGCATCTCACAAGAATTCCTATTTTTATGGGGTAGCCATTTGATTGACACACTTAATGATCCTGAAGCAGTAAAGCCCACCCATCTAGTATTTGAAGTAGAGTTCAAAAAAACAAAAAACACATGATGAATTATTTGCTGCTACCGTGAAACCAGATTTTTGTTTTCATCTTCAAACATAAAATATGGATCAGATTTATGTTTGGGATTCCCATATTGCAACACTGAATTTATTTCATCTGTCTGTGTTCATCTGCCTCATTCCAGTTAAGACTCCATGCATCGCAGACACAAGTCAAGCCTCCCGTGCAGAGCTGCTTGGAATTCTGATGCCTTCACCCTCTAGTTCACTTCCTCTACCAAGAAAAAGGAATAATTTATCATGCATTACTTTCCTGCCTGCATTCTGGTTGCAGAAACCCATGTAAATGTGGTCAGGTGATGGCCCTCGTTAGAAACTTGAAGCTTTACCCTCTGTGTTGTTACGGGGCCTCAACCCCCATTAGCCTTCATGTTCTCCTCGCTCTGGGATGCTATGCTAATTAGAGCTGAGACGGCGGGTCAGTCACTGAGGATACACGGAAAGAAGGGCTGCAGGGAGGGGGGGCGGAAAGAGAGAAAAAGGAAAGGAAAGAGAGAGAGAGGCCGGCAAAAGAGAGAGAGAGAGAGAGAGAGAGAGAAAGTCTTGAGAGGGAAAGGTGAAGACGTGGGCCCTTTGGAAGAGGATTCCACCCGCCGTTCACAGTTGAGTCACCTTGTTGTGAACCCATGACCCTAAAACCTCTTAAAAAGGCGGGAGAGTGGGTCAGTGGTCAGGCCGTAACAGAGCCCTGGCTGAGGCCAGCCAGCGCTCTCACAAAAGACCTCACATCAGTGATTCTGCAGTGCAGGAGGCGGGAGAGGAGGAGGAGGAGGAGGAGGAGGAGGAGGAGGAGGAGGAGGAGGAGGAGGAGGAGGAGGAGGAGGAGGAGGAGGAGGAGGAGGAGGAGGACATACAGGGGGATGAGAATTTGGTTTAGCATTCGGAACATGTGTGAGGGAAGGAGAAAGAGAGGGAGGGTTCTCTACGCTCCTTAACCTTCTGCCCCCCCAGGAGTCTTTTGCAATGTGGGCCGATGCACGTCTTATATCCCTTATATCCTTTCATCTGGCTCCGTCTCCATCCTCACCATGTTAGGTCCTGGATCAGCCCCGTCTAGCGAGAAGAGGTTAACGGGGGATAGCTAACATCTTAATCCAACTACAACAACCAGGCTAAACTGTAATGGCCCTGGGATCGCAGCTCCCACACTGCTCTCAGCCCGTATGTGGGAGAAACACTTGAGGAGACATGAGGATGGTTTAATCACACCGAGTGCTTTGCTTTTATAAGCTGCAAACCCTTAACCCAATTTGAGCTGACTTAGCTGGATTGAAATAGATGTCTTGTCTTTTTTGGAGCCCCGTAAACATTGATTATGTCATTTGAAGGTTCAAAGAGGTCTGGACGTTCAAAAAAGGTCTAAGTATTATTAAGTTACATATAACTACATGTATTACGGAGCTACTTAACACTGAAATATAGTCATGTAAGGCTGCAACAACACTTGCTTGTTACTTTTTAACCACATTTAGATGCATGTTGATCCCCAAATCAAATTGAAAAGTCAAGGGATCATCCTCTGGGGAACATGACTGTACCAAATTGTATCCAAATGCAACCAATATTTGTCAAAACATTTCACTAAAAATACAACGCTAGTCTCATATTAGTGTTAGAGGAAAGATAAGGGATCATCAAAACCATGAGGAATAATCCTCTGGGGACTGCGAATGTCCATCAGAACCAGAGTGGTGGACCAACCGACACACAGACATGGATGAACTTAATAATACAATAATATGAGATACTTAGTTTTGTTTCTTTTCCATTTTCTATATGAACAAACGCACAAACAGTTCTCCTTTATTTCTTTGTGTGTCTGAGCGGAGGCCCCACCTTTGTTTGTAGTGCTGAGGGCCCGGTTTCCTCGTCATGCAGGGGGCTGTTTGAAGTAGCGTGAGTTGAAAGAGATGGAGACCCTGCACCGACACTCAGCTGCCCACACAAGAGCTCTTTTATGTGGTGTTGTGGTCTGGTGTGTTTGTGTGTGTGCGAGTATGTTCATGTGCCTCAAAAGTCTGATAATCTACAAACCCATATAATTCTTCCCCACTCTCTTGCGTCAGTGTTGCATTGTTCTTTCTTTGCATCTCTCGGTGCCTCTCAGGCATTCTTGCGTTTCTTGGTCTCTTCTTCTCTTTTCCTAGACAACTTCAATGCGCTGCCATGATCACGCCTCTTCTGCTTTTACTCCTTTTCTCATTCCTTCTTCAAAGAAGTCATGAGGTTCAGGTCTGAGGCTTTACAGGGTCTTGGGTCGAGTTCCTGGCTCTGAGGTGTCTGCAGAGCCCTGAGGGGGAGTGTGTGTGTGTGTGTGTGTGTGTGTGTGTGTGTGTGTGGTGCCATATCTGGAGAATTACAACTATGTATGGCCTCTATGGGGGAAACTAGCAGCAGGTATTGTCTTAGTAACCACAGCTCTCCTTTAAAGATCTCTCTGGAAGCCTATCATTAGACCAAAGCCTGCCATGTCATTCGAGCGGTTACACGGGGAAACGTCACCTCTTGAAAAAAACAAAAAAAACATGTCAGTTTTCTCAACGGCTAGCTGTCACCTGTTGTGACAGCGGTGTCTGCTGGGAGTTTTTTTGTTCAGTTGGGTTATGAAACAAAGTTGTGACCGCATCGGGTAATTGAGGCCAGTGCCCAAAACGTGGGAGAGAGGCACGTCCTCTGAATGAAGAGTGAAAAAAAGTTTGTTTGTATACAGCTTAGCTGAAATAGGGCAACGGGCATTGCAGGGTTCATGGGTAGTTTTCTCCCCCTCTGTTCCCTTCTCTTCTGACTCTCTCTCTCTTCCCCGGCTCCCTCTCTGTTGCTCAACGGGCCCTCTCACAGGGCGCCGGAGTGAGTAATGCGGTCACATGACCTTTGGCGGCGCGTCTGTCATCTGGCTCAGTGGGCCGTGCACTAACGAGGGCATCCCATCACTTGTTGTCTATAAATACCGCCACCACCCTCCCTTCCCTTCCCTCCATCCTCTCTTCTCCTACTCTTTCCCCCCGCCGCCGCACCCCCTCCTTTTCGGTCCCTCTCACTCTTCAAAAGGATCCTGCGTCTGTGTGTGTCTTTTGTGTTTTGATCGTGTGTGCATACATGCATGTAGAACTTTTGTATGTGTGCATCTATATTTTTGCAGAATGGTCTACATTAAAGTGTAGGCACATGCACTGTGTGTGTGTGTGTGTGTGTGTGTGTGTGTGTGTGTGTGTGTGTGTGTGTGTGTGTGTGTGTGTGTGTGTGTGTGTGTGTGTGTGTGTGTGTGTGTGTGTGTGTGTGTGTGTGTGTGTGTGTGTGTGTGTGTGTGTGTGTGTGTGTGTGTGTGTGTGTGTGTGTGTGTGTGTGTGTGTGTGTGTGTGGATTAGGGGCGAGCCAGCATGGTCAATAAGTGCCTGTCAAGCCAAAACCGGGGTCCGCTTAGCCCCTATATCCACATCCAAGATCCCTGCGCTGGCTCTCCCCACATCGTTGCTGAGTGGGTGGCGGAGGGGAAAAAGCTTGAATACACTGTGGTGTTTTGTTGCCAAAGTTCTTATTGTTCTCACGTGTGACCATTTTATTGTCACTTTGAATGAGGCCTCGACTGAAAGCTCCCTTGCCAACTTTTGGGTGAATATGTTGAAAAATGACAAACGTAATGTTTTCGATTTCATTCAACCCGCCGACTGCTCGCTGAGCTTTTCTTTACGCGTAAAAAAACCCCAAAAGCTTCCCAGATTCTCTTAATAGGGGGCTTAATTGAGTGGTTAGTGTAAGTGAACAAATGGGATGTTGTTTTTGATTTCCAGAGCATTCCTCTGAAAAGAATGACGACCTGCTCTGGTTTCAGCCAATTAGAGTGAGATAGTGAGGTCTTGAAAAGTGAAGCCAGTGCAGAATGGAGTTTGTTGGCGGAGGCGGTGAGTGTTGGCTGGAACTCCCTGGCAGCCTGACAGACTTGTCGTATGATGCGGGGACGGGGTGTTTGTGTGTGTGTGTGTGCCTGTGTGTGACTTTGGGATTGTGAGACTGGAATCAGTGTCGCTCTCTGTTAATCTCTGGATACTTGCAGGATGTTGCCACTTTGATTTGCCATCATCACGGACATTTCTGTGGATTTGGGCGAACAAGAGGATTGTTGTTTTGGCGCTCACGTGGAATTACTGTGTCCAGTAGCCAGTGAGTGGAGCTTTCTTTGCTGGCCGTGTTGAGGGAGGGAGATGAATTGGCACAATTATGGTGTGGCGTCAAAATGGGTCTCAAATGTACTCGCAGTTATTGAAATCTAAATATTGCATGCAAGGTGATGTCTTTAATGAATATTGGAAGGAGTAAATAATTACAAAATTAAAAACACAGACAACATCTGACATATGAAGTTCCATATAACGTAGTTATGCCTGAAATGTTAGCCAATTGCTTTTAATGACTTTGCAATATTGACTTTATATGATGACCATATGCCAATGTTGTGTTTACAGCTTATTTTGTCCCAAGTGGCCCACAAAATAATATAGGTTTCTAAACAAAATAATGATCTAAAAAAGGCTAAAAATCTCCATAGAGCAACATAGCTGGATGAAACATTTCTCTCATTATAGGTAATGCTTTTGTCCATTGTTAATTAAAACAATGTATATTGATTAAGGCAAGTTCTAGAGGTAGGGACGTCTCACACGTGAATGGAAAAGGGGGAGGGGCGGCGGGAGAGTAGAAAAAGAGGATAGGAAACAAATTATAGTGAGAAGAGAGGTTGGCCGGGGTCACGGTTGCATCATGTCGTCTCTCTTTCTCTCTCTAGCTCACCTTCCCCTCCCTCATGTCATCTCTCTTCCTCCTGTCTTCACACCCTTTCAGCACCCAGGAAATATGGAACTAACAGGGCTAAAAATATGCATGCCTTGGCTGAAAGATTAGTCTGTAAACCCAGTCTTTATTAGTAGATGTCATTTGACTTATTATAAGCAACACAAACAATTATTTACCACTAATAGCTTAATCACTCCCTATAGCCTCTTACCTGCAGGTCAAGTTATTCTATTTGTAATAGAGCGTCATGGCTTATTCGAATTCAAGGCCGGTAGTCCGCAGGTGACCTCAGATGTTTCAGGTTCTTAATTAAGCATTGTGGAGTGGACTCGTCAGAGACACAGACACGGACCAACGGACCCAACACGCCGAGGCCAAAGGGAACTCCGAAAGCAGAGCCACGAGAAAGACACCGCAACATGAAAGCTGAAGCCTTTTGGAAACGGCCGTGTTAAAATGAGAGAGCGGAGGCCTTTTTAAATCAGTCCTCTGCCTTCTCATTCCTGCAGTGATGTATGGCTTGTGCTCAGAAATGAGGTGCTCCCTGCAACAGTTTCCTGGCAATTACAGGGCACTAACTCCCAAACCAGCCAGCTGAGGAGCTCAGAGCAGATGCTGCTGTCCTGAGATGGGATTCCCACTACTGGGGTTACTGTGCTGGTGACGGCTCTCTGTGGCTGAGGTGGCTAAACTCTAGTTTGTGTGTTGGTGTGTGTTTTGAGAGCAAAGTGGCAAAAGTGTAGCGTGAGTTCCTCTGTGTGCATTATTTGTTCATCTCTAAACAGTATGTGAAGAAATGCATGCGCCGTATGTACTGTATGTGTCTGCAGAGGTGCACATGCCTGGGTTGGAGCTCGTGAGTCAGCATGTGTCTTTGTGAAATTCCTAATTTGAAACACGTGCTCGTCACAGCTGGACAGGTTTCTCTCACAAGACCTTCAAATGTCTCATCACATTCCCAATTGAGGGCAAATTTTGACAATCTTTCTAGGAGAGAGTCTGCCGGTGTCCTTAATGCTTGTTTGAGCTTTGCCTTCCACCTCAGCGTTTTCCAAGGGTGTGTTTATGCACTTTGGAAAGAGAGGCTAATTGGAATTGAGCGTGGCCCCCAGATGCCTCCAGACTCTAAGCAATCACTCTCACACTTAATGCACATTCACAGGTACACACACACACACACACACACACACACACACACACACACACACACACACACACACAGACACACAGTCATGTGCATGCTCACGTTCACACACACACACTCACACACATCATCTCACACAGATGTTTTTTCCCTTCCACTCCCCCTTTCCTTCTTTCTTCTTTTCACCCACATCACCTTTTCAAGCCAAACAAAACGGTTGTAAACACAGGGTGCCAGCGGGGGGAGTGGAATGCCTCAGAGGCTTACACAGGCTTTGGTCCTCTCTGACAGACAGTCCGCCTTGTGTTTGACAGTTCCTCGGGTTCTGCCGCCTGGTTGCACTGTGGTGGTCCCATAAGGGGATGAGGGGGATGGGTGGCTGAGGTATATAAGGGATGCCCAGGTCCCGGTTGACAACTAGGGTGGGGGAAGGGTATGTGAGAGCTATAAGGGGAGAGATTATCTGTGTTAAATCAAAGGAAAACTCCGAATAAAATCCTAAAAAGTCTTTCTTTGACGATTCCATGAACTCTGATGGTTTTTTAGCTCTTTTGTCTCGAGGAGGTTTCTTAACCAACAAGGACCAGCACCACTTTGCCTTTTTGTGGTGTTTATCGCATTCCTTTTAGTCACTTTTATTTTATTCTAAATCCATTGTTGGCGCTCCAACAAAATGATCAGCGGCCTCATTTTGCATTTACAGTGGAATGAGACAGGAAGAAACTCGAACATGTTCTGCATTATGTAACTGCTTGTGGCTTGTTTAGTCCAGACCCTACAGTCCATCATTAGAGCGGCAAATGTGTAAAGCAAACTTGCAAACCAAGCCAGGATAGTAGAGGCAGCGCTGCCACATTTTCTGTATGTTTACATGTGTTTGTCTGCCTGACGTTACGCTTGTGCAGGTGTTAAGATAATGGCTGCAAATTGTCCAGGAAATACCTTTGATTGATATCCTCCCTGGTTTATTAGTGCAATGATGAGAATCCACTGGAGCGGATCCCACACGGTTCTGGTCTCAGGTCTCAAGAGTCTTTTTTTATCTGAAGAAAGGGAATTAATATCTTGTAGTGGAACGTGCCTGTGGCCAGTTGAAATGTTAGTAGTTACATTTCTCATCTGGCAATTTGAAGTAACAACTTGTGCATGAACCTCGCAGCCGAAACGCTGTGAGAATGAGGTCTCCGCATAGAGCATCCTCCTCCCCAGGTTCTAGGTTTAAGAGCTTAGTATCTGAGGAGATAGACAGCTGAACAGCAGAAGGCAGTTCCTGATTTCAAGCCAGTAATGAACTTTGTTCTTCTTGTTATCACAACTCTAGAGTTTCCTTATCGTGGTGCCACTGCTCCCCGTGCCGGTGTGCCCGGACGGCTGGCTACGTACCCAGACAGACGGCGTCTTGTCCTGCATTCTTTCAGTGAACAGGACCCTCCGATATCTTAGCCACGGAGAAGGGGATTTGGTTACACACAAAGGGAAATGGGCCTGCCGGGCTTTGCTTATGAAAGCAGTGTTAGCACTTCTTGGCAAAAGTTGGTTAGAGGGTTCACACTGTTTGATACCGGGCGCCTGAGTTTCTATGTCAAAGTGGGTCTAATGTACTGTGTGAAAGATATTATGTCATCCTGTATTCATAACCCAAGCACAGCAAATGGTTTTCATTTTGATAAGTGTCTGAATTTCAATGACTGCAGGCTTAGTTACCCTTCATGAGAAACAGAGAGCCCATGTGGGAAATAGTGTGCAAATAATAACATCACATGATCTTTAGAAGAAAAGAACACCCCCCCAAATAAATGTTAGATTTGGTTGACATGAAGGAAATATTCTCCCACATATTGTGCATTTCAGTTTGTGGTTTCTCTCATTGACACTTCCTGTCCTTCACTGTCTTCCACCATCACTATTTCTGTCTGTATACCTACCGTTCCTTCCTTCTCCTATTTGTCTTTGGACAGCTGGAGGAGTTGGACGCCTTCCTCAGGGGTAAACAAAAGCTGAATTTCAAAAATATAGCTTGAGATCCAAACAGAGGATAAAGAAGCAACAGATGAACAGCACTCCCAGCTGCGCCTGCATTAATCCTGCAGGCTGTGTTTGTCTTCAGGTCTGAAGCAGTTGCAGTCATTTTTGGTGTGTGTGTGTGTGTGTCTGTTCACATGCAGTACTGCAGACACGGGATGTGTGTAAACAAGGAGTTGGATCTGCAGCCAGTCCATGGGGAGTGGGGGCCCTGGGGGCCCTACAGTGTTTGCTCCAGGTCCTGTGGTGGAGGAACCCGGAGCAATGCCAGAGACTGCAACAAACCTGAGTAAGAAAGGATGCGGCAGTTATGACAATCAAACCCATTACATTTCATTTAACTGACACTTTTATCCAAAGTAACTTACATGCTATACAGTAGACACAGCAACGGTGAGCAATTAGGGTTAAGTGTCTTGCTCAAGGACACAACGACACAGAATAGCGAAGCCGGGGATCGAACCACCGATCCTCTGATTGAAAGACAGACCTGCTAACTACTGATCCACAGTCGCCCATTACAGCCTGTTAATGTGTTCGACTCTGAACCAGTAGGGGAAGCAGTAAAAAAGAGAGCAGCCATGCCTGAATGAAAGTTGTACACAAGCTAAAGTGAGTTTGAAACCTGCATGTCAGATCCATTTAGCCACTCAGAGAGAGCATGTTTCCTAAGTGTGACATTGCATGTAAATGTGGGTTAGAAGCGATAAAGACCAGTCAAACAAGAAGAAACACTTTCTTTGAGTTGAACATAACTGCAGCGCTCTTCTCTTCTGTGTCGTCTCGCTCTAGGCCCAGAAACGGCGGGAAGTTCTGCGTCGGTCGCAGGATGAAGTTCCGCTCCTGCAACACCGAGCCGTGTCCGCGAGGACAGAAAGACTTCCGCGAAGAGCAGTGCTCTCAGTTCGACGGCAAGCACTTCAACATCAACGGCCTACCTCCCACTGTCCGCTGGGTCCCCAAGTACAGCGGCAGTGAGTACGCCGATGTGGCCCCAAAGCGTGCAATTTGAATGTGTTGCGGTAACCTGAGCTGCGACATCAAAGACGGACGCTATTTACATCCAACTGAACACTGTAGTTTGAAGCCAGTGATACAGTTTGTGTGGTGCATTTAACTAAAACGCTGCTCACCACATTGCGCGTGGGAGGGATGTGAAGGCCGATGCATGCAACAGCGTGATATCTATGTATCTACTGCTTTTGGATCGAATTCAGTTTTAATGCATATGGGGAGAAGATGGAATGGGTGGATGTGGAAGCTAGACTTCATCTGTAGGCGTGTACCTTCTTTGTCTTACCTTGCAAACACATGATAAGAGCTGCAAGGGTTGAAACGACAGCAACATTAAAGCAGCACGTCTTCCATATGAACCTCCAGGAAGCATTCCTTCCTCCAGCCAGATCCCATTCTTTTCCGAGATGTCCCGCTCGGCTCCATGAGATTCCCATCTGGCAGAGACCACCTTGTCTAACTTACAGCAAGTGACTCATTTTTGTAATTGATGCTACACAAGCCCCAGAGCCATTGTGCTGTCGGATACAAAGTGAGTCTTCCAAACAATGGATACAAATTTGGCATTTCTAGCAAGTGTCCAAAAAAACGTAAATAGATATAGGATCAAAAATGTGTTGCATTTCATCAGCACGTGCAAGTCATCTTGAGGCTTTTCATCTTGTTATTGTTCAGGATTTGAATTTTATGAATCTCATTAGCGATAGTCCAACTTTTTCCACAGTTTGTTTTCTTTCTCCGTGCAGTACTAATGAAGGATCGCTGTAAGCTGTTCTGCCGGGTCGCTGGGACCATGGCGTACTATCAGCTGAAGGACCGCGTCACCGACGGCACGCCATGTGGGCCAGATACTTACGACATCTGTGTTCAAGGCCTCTGCAGGGTATAGTGAACACACACACACACGCACGTTAACACTGTCACAACTTAACACTGTCAGCCTAGTCATACTTATCCACCATTCAAATGTTGTAATTAATGGAAAGGACAAACGTTGGGTTTACAATCAAACTAATCATTTTAACTATGTTTTACATAAATCTTCTCTTCTGTGCCTCTCTCAGCAAGCAGGCTGCGACCACGTCCTCAACTCCAAGGCCAGGAATGACAAGTGCGGCGTGTGCGGCGGGGACAACTCGTCGTGTAAAACCCAGGCAGGGACCTTCAACGATGCTCAGTATGGTGAGTCTCACGGCTCAGATGACATGAGCGCTACACTTATAGATGACTCTCAAAGAAAAGGTGTCGCTAATAAACATGCCATGTCAGCAGCTTCTGCGGGGCAACTGCCCGACACGCGGTGAACATAGACGAGCTGAGAAAGTCTTCGTGTCCACGTGGCTGCGACGCGCTTTGGGTGCTGATGTCACGTCTGGTTATGTTTAAACATATTTGGCTGGATTTTCAGCTACAATACGTGCTTGAGCCAGATCTGAGATCAGATCAGGGCACCAATCTTCCGCAGTGCTTTAGAAAATGTATTGACACAGCGATCTCGCTCTCCCAGCTCTTCAGATAGCGAACACAAACTCGACATCACCCCTTTGAACTGTCCTGCATAATGCGGTGCCGCAGCGTGGGCCAACTGCTGATTGCATCCAATCCTCTTTCGGGTCTGGGCAGCCAAACTGCAGAAGCATTAACATAAAAGCGATGGGTGTGGCCTCCATCATGTTTACTCCGCATTAGTTTGGCGCTGAGTTTGAGCGTCTCTATCCATCTGCTTTCTTGCTGCGCTCGGGGAGGTGTCGGGGGTTCAGGGTTTGGAGGATTGCATTGAACCGAACCCGGCTCTGAGCTCAGCTCTGGTAATTTGGCTTGACCTGAAGAAAGAGAACACGAGCGGGAGTGCAGCCCAGGCCGGATATCCCTCTGCTCCTGCGTCTGGGCCTGTCTTTCTGTCTTTCACCCTTTTGTCCTTTTCTTGTTTGATGTCTCTCTATTTCTTAGTCTCTTCCTTTGTCTCTCTCTCTTCACATTAAACCAGAGTTGTTGTTGTTTTTTTGGCGGGGAGGGAGGGGTGGGGGGGGGGGTAGTTGGAGTCAGTTCACATCTTCATTAAGTAAATTGCAAGTTTCTGAATGTTCAGAATCATAATCATAATTGTTTAATTGTACGTTGAACATATGAAGAATTTGACCCGGTGAAAAAGCTGCATAACAATAAACATAGACTAAAACAATAGAACAATACAAATATAATAAAAGCAATAAACATGTATAGATAAATAGATAAATATTGTAAACAAGAAACAGAAAACAGTCCTTTAAAACAAGTATATATTTTAAAATATTGTTGACCATTACAGCATTTGAACGTGTTAATGGTATTTCTACAGTCTTTTTTTCCTCCGGCATTAAAATACATATAAACTTGCTTGCTAGGTCTCTTTCCATCTTTATAGATTGTCAATGTTCAAATATGTTAAGACTTAAAGCTGGACCTGAGATGTTCAAGTGGACTCAATACGGGCTTATATTCTCTATATCTTCTGTTTTCATCACTCGATGCTAAAGCAATGAGAGCGTTCAATGGAAACAAGAAAAACGAACTTGGACATTTAATGTCTCAGAGGGGACAAAAATGATAATCTAATCACAGCAAATGCAAAGCAAGCAGATGTTTGTCATCAAGCCAGTCCGCACTGTCTGACAACTTGCATCAGGGTGAGATGTGACGCCTTCTAATTCTCGCCTGCAGGCTGCTAATACATAATCTTCTCTCTAGCTAGTGGAGGGAAGAGGGAAGCATGTTTGAGGTAAACCCCAGCGTTCCCTAAGATCAGTTTCTTTTCCCCAGGGCGCAGTGTTTTCTGTTACTCCCTGGGTCACCCTGTGGTGGCAGAGGATTGTGTGTGTGGTCATGTATTAAGCTGGGGGATCTCGGAGGCCTCAGATGGCTTGTGGATAGCATGTTTCCTCAGAGGGGGGGGCCTCGTTTGCGGTTTCTGAAGTTCATACACCCCTGTTTTTTTAACGAGCTTATCCTGTCCCCAGTGTTTAGTGAGGGAATTTGACATAACACACAAAACAGGAACAGTACGTTTTGTAAAGATGTTTTGGGTTGTGGTGAAAAGGGTTTATTGTGAAGGAATATAGGAGCATAGCAGTAGTCAGAGTAGCTTTCAGGCACAGTTTACATGGCTTGTGATGACTATACAGTGTCTGTGTGTGTGTGTGTGTGTGTGTGTGTGTGTTTGTGTGTAGATTTACATGGCTGATGAGAGGTAGATATGTAAACCAAGTGCTGCCCCCGAGTGGCTCAAGGTGTGAGGCTAACCGTCATGTCACACCAACACACACCTTTTCTCTCATGCCATTCAGTTTATTTTTTAAGCCAGCAGTAAGTATTGGAAGGCCAATTCCTCAAGGTGAAATATCATAGTGAAAAAAACGATTGAATATATATATTATATATATAATTTAGAATATAATATCTCCAACTGTACGAAATCTCATCTTTTAATGGATTTCATTGTTTTTACCCAGGAGCCAGCAGTACAAAAATGTGGTTGCATCCAAACAGCTGCTCATCATGAGTACAGAGTACAGTGCATTATGGATGACATTGTCTGCCCCTGTTATTCATAAAAGAATATGTTCTCATGCATCTGATTAATAGCAGTTAGAAAGCAACTGTGTCTTTGAGTTGTGTCTCATCTTACATACAAGGTTACATTTGTTATTTATCCTCAGAGATTATTAGAATGTGCTGAATCTGTAGCGACTACGCTGACAAGAGGAACTGGTATTGCTCGAAATATTTTGATACTTGAGCTGAGAATTTCTTGTCAGTACCAAGTATCAAGTATCAAAACTTGCACATTCACATTTATTTTCTGTAAAATCAAAACAATTTCAAAATAAAAGAAGCTAAATTTATCAAATGTTGAATGATATCTAAACTGTCAAAAAAACTTGACCTAAAGCGTATTTAAATACACAACAGTACGATCAAAGTTCAAATAAAGAAGACTACAAATCTCAAAAAGCATTGCGTGTCGTATGATAGTTTTCAGCACATGCTGCTGCAGATATGTCCCAGTGTTCCTCGTTCAGCTTACATACCCTAACTCCCTGTTCAGTCTCTACCTTTGCATTTTTGTTGTCACGTCTTGGCTTTCACATGCTCGCTCTCCCTCTTGCTCACTCGTTTTGTATGTTAGTTTATCATGGGACAACAGGCCTGGTGTAGTAATTACAGGCCAAAGGTAGGTCCAGGGAATAATTACATATCATTTCACGGTCGGGCCTCTGAAACTAAAACAAGGCCTCCTGCAGGTTATTTGAGAGGACTAGACCCTTTTTTTTTGTATTTTTTCAAGTGTGATATTTAAATCCCCAGTCGTTGAAACCGGACTTCCCTGACTGGGATTTAGTGTAGCATAGTGAAGCTATTATGGAAACCAAGGTGGGACCGCTCACTGCTGATATTGTGGCTACTTGGATCCCTTTCGAGACTTCATACAATTTGTTGTAACTTTGCGTGCTCTCTTTCTCTACTTTTCTTCTTCAGGTTACAACACAGTGGTGCGGATCCCAGCCGGAGCCACCAACATTGATATCAAACAGGTCAGCTACTCTGGAAAGTCAGAGGACGACAACTACCTCGGTGAGTGTGCCGTGTGTGTGTGTGTGTGTGTGTGTGTGTGTGTGTGTGTGTGTGTGTGTGTGTGTGTGTGTGTGTGTGTGTGTGTGTGTGTGTGTGTGTGTGTGTGTGTGTGTGTGTGTGTGTGTGTGTGTGTGTGTGTGTGTGTGTGTGTGTGTGTGTGTGTGTGAGCGTAACGATGTGGTTTTAAGCAACACTGTATCAAATTGCAGGTTTTCTTGGGAGAATCAATCCAAAGTGGAAGCAGTCCAACCTAATAAGATGTATACATTACACCCCTTCAGCTCTCATCTCATAGGTCAATGCCATTATCCCCTAACATGACCATAAACCACCCAGGCTTGGTGACCCAGAGCTGTAGAGGCAGGCTTTTAGTGAAGGAGGGCAAGGAAACGTGGGCCAAACTGTTGTCAAACTGTTTTCATAAAGGAAAGGAAACTGTCATTTGTACTGAGTTTATATGGTGGAAAGCAGGAGGGCCGTCGGTCCATCTGGTCGTGGCAAAGAGGGTTGGTTGGGAAAGCAAATGGAGTGTCAGCCCCTGAGAAAGATAAATGAGGCAGCAATAGGTGCTAATTAGAGGCATGTGGAGCCCAGGCCGCATGAAAGTGGATATAGGGGTATAGAGTTAGATGGACCCAGCGGCTCAGAGCGTGTGTGTGTGTGTGTGTGTGGGCTTTGAGAAAGGGAGAGAGATACAGACAGAGAGGGAAAACAAACGGAGAAAAGGAGTTTTGCCTATATGTTGTCAGGGCGGTCGCCCATTTTCAGATGGTTCAAGTCAGGTTCAAGATGTTTTAAGTCAAATTGTCAGAAAACACATGTGGCGGGGGCCTCGTTGCCATGCCGCTGTGAAAAGCTTGACTCCCGCAGCTGCTGAGTGCCACAACCACACATTGCGCGAGCGGTGAATTACACATGGTCGGGATTTGCAACGCCCTGTCTCTTTTTGTAAGTCGGACTTTTACGGTATGGAGACATTTGCTTGAGAAGATCACCTTTAGGAAGCAGCTCAATGCTCACCTGTTTGATTTCCCTTTGCTCAGTTTTATTTATTCATGTTTTAATCTCTATATTATTGACCTTTCTCCGGGAAAACATATACAAATTCCATGGAGCATGTGCTGAGGTCTCTCCAGTCACTGAACGGAAGGTTTTGGAGATGTAATAAATAAACAGTGCTCTCCACCGCCATCACCAAATGAAAGAAGATCTTTTTCTGGAAGTGCTTTTGGAGACCCACTCATTCCTCGTTGCTGTTTTTTTAGTTCTCCTCTCCCATCTGTATCAAGACACACATGTATTTAGAACATCCCGTGTACTGGAAAACCAACTGTATCTTGTAATCTTCCCCCATGTCACATTAACTCATTTTCTCTCCACTGTTCAAGCAATAACGAGTACATTGTTCTTAGAAAACTTGAATATGTGCATGTATATTTAAGATAATTTCAATGCTTGCAGCTCTGTGTCTGCACATTTTTTAAGGCATTGTTTTCTTTTTCCATTTCTGCAAAACATCAGTGATGACAACCATAGTCTGTAGATCATTTACAAAACCCCACAGCCACCTCCGGGCTAAAGATAACTTCAACGTAAACAAAGTGGCTTCTTGGAACTTAATCACGTGCATTGTTTCAGCATGAGAGAGAGAGAGAGAGAGAGAGAGAGAGAGAGAGAGATCATTAGTTTGCCAACTTTAAGTGTTCCTGTGTGTTATTTGCGTGTGCATGTTTATGTACTTGTTTGTATTTGCAGTCAGTGGAGATCCTTTGTTTGCCTTCAAATGTCAGTCATTACGAAGAGTCACGCAGTCTAACTCCAAATAACTGCAATTTGGTGCCACCAGTGTTTCGGCATACCTCCCGTGCAACACTGGCTTTGCAGAACAATAGTTTGGCAGCTCAAGGGCAGTTTACTTAACTTATAGCCTGAAATAATAAGGGCCACATCTCATAAACATTCCCAAATCTGCGAGAACCAAACATTCCTTTGCTTGGGCGGATTTCCTTCGCATGCGGAGCGCTGCTTTGTTTATGGTTTGTGTCCATTTCTTATTCCAGCGTTATCCGACAGCCAGTCCAACTCGCTCCTGAATGGGAACTTCGTGGTGGCCATGTTCAAAAGGGAAATCACCTTCAAGGGAACCGTCATCGACTACAGCGGCTCAGACACTAAAGTAGAGCGCATCAACTGCACCGACCGCATCGAGGACGAGCTCATCCTGCAGGTTTTTAACGATAAATCCCTCCTTTGTTAACCTGCGTATTCTTCCGTTTCTCCTCATTTCGTCTTCATCTTTACATCTCTCCCTGTCTTCCATCCCACCAAAACACGGAGCGAGATATCTGTCTAAAACGGTGATATCTCCGCGTGGACGTAGACAAAATAAGGACAGCACTGTTAAGTCTTTTGACCTTGCCTTTCCCACCATTTTTTCCACAGGTCTTGTGTGTGGGAAACCTACACAACCCAGATGTCCGGTACTCCTTCAACATACCCATCGAGGAACACAGGGAGCAGTTTGTGTGGGATCCCTCAGGCTCCTGGCTCGAGTGCAACCGCATCTGTCAGGGTAAGACCTCAGCTTGGCTTCCAGATTCACACACACGAAGAATACAATTGTTTCTCTTTGGCTTTGGTGGATCTTAAGAAGCTTTATAATCTGGAAGATGTTGTGCAGATCTGATACACAATGAGTACATATTTAATGTCCTTGTAGGCCCAAAGTTATTTCATAAATACAGGCGTATAGGGTATGTAGTGGTATGTGCTCTAACTGACAAGTGTACAGCTACATGTGATATAGACTATACAACTTTACCACCAGCAACCTGTGACAAGTGTGAAATGTATATGAACCATAATGTGAGCTTTGAGCTCTTATTACACACAACCATATTACATGGCCATGAATACAAGTGTCAGGGCACATTAGGATTAGTATTTCCCTTGCATCCCTTAAACTCACCTCTGGATTTAAAAATGCACTCATTTATCCTTTCCTTCCATAAATCCCCCTCCCGGCAACCCCGATGTGACCTCGGCCAATCTCATCGCCCGACACTTTCCCCTTTGCCTGGCCCTTAACCCACCTAAGCTCCTCAAATTTCTCTTTTCGAAGCAAGCTAGTCAGGCTCCCAGTGGGTCAGAGGGCACAGTGGGAACCAGTAAAGAGATGTATTTGTGGGGTGTAAATCTGACATGGACCCCTCAGGCTGCATGATGAAGGACTGGATGTCAGAAAGCTGGTCAGACTTGTTAAAGGTGAAGAAATGTGATATTAAGCCATCGAGCTGTCTGCCAGAGGTTTTCTGATTTTAACCCTGGTGTGTGTGTGTGTGTGTGTGTGTGTGTGTGTGTGTGTGTGTGTGTGTGTGTGTGTGTGTGTGTGTGTGTGTGTGTGTGTGTGTGTGTGTGTGTGTGTGTGTGTGTGTGTGTGTGTGTGTGTGTGTGTGTGTGTGTGTGTGTGTGTGTGTGTGTGTGTGTGTGTGTGTGTGCAGGTGAGCGAAGACGAAAGGTGGTATGTGTGCGTAAGAGTGATCTCCTTGAGGTATCGGACCAACGCTGTGAACATTTACCTCGCCCCGTTGCTGTTGCTGAACCTTGCAACACCGAGTGTGAAGTCAGGTGCGCAATAATGCACAAAAACACACACGTGCACCCATAAAACAAATTCCAGCCGAGCACACGCAGACAAACACTTTTTTCCCTCTCCCACAGGTGGCACGTCGCTGGGAAGAGCGAATGTTCGGCTAAGTGTGGGGCGGGCTACCGCAGTTTGGATGTTCAGTGCATGAAGTACAGCCTGGCGAAGAGACAGAGCGACAGGATGGAGGCCAGCAGCTGTGGAGACGCCGCCAAACCTCAGACCAGAGAGCCCTGCCACGGGGACTGTCTGCTGAAGAGCTGGCAGTACAGCGCCTGGTCACAGGTACCGTCAGCGGGAGAAGTGTATTAGATAGGCTGCACAAACACACTGATAAATGAAACATGTGTGAGACCCTGGTCCAATTAGAGGCATATTTATGAATTATTTGTATTTTAGATTAGGTTAGATTAGATATTCCTTTATTTTGCAGGATTACAGCAGCAAATGGGTAAAGTGCACACAAGAGACATAGTACAAATTATAATTAAAACAGTAATACAAATAAAAACAGTAAAGAATGCACAAAAACAATATTATACATACAGACAGAATACAAATGTATTTATATAGCACAGTTGAGGTGGTTAAAGTGACCAAACTGTATTTGTGTGTATATATGTATGTATTTCTAATGTCTGAGAATGTATCTACTGTATATAAGGGGTCATCAATTACATTTTAAGGCCAGATTTCGCTAAGCAGACGCTGTGGAGTCAGACTTTCAAATTAATTGAAAAATAATTAGTTAAGGTCTAATTAGCCTGTCATTGTTAAATATTTTCAGTTTCTTCTATCAGTGTGAACAGATTCCCTAAAATCCAAACTAGATACTTAACAAAACCTCTGCCAAGGAGGGAGTTTATCAGTTTACTGAGGAGTGATGGTTGAAAACAAATCTGTAATTATAGAAACATAATGGCAGAATGCAGTCCTGATTGGCAGGAAATATCCTTTAACCGGTTCTGATTTTTTAGCTTTGGGTTCAGCCTGATTACTGCATCGGGTTGTGTAGGCTGCTCACTACTGATGAGCTGACATATAGATTTACACAAACATATTTGGGGTTGGTATCATTTTTTATAAAAACAATATTCCTATTTTAAATGTTTTAGGGTTTGTGTCAATATATGAAGAGCATCATGCTGGATATCCTTAATACTGCACAATCACTGCTGCACATTTAGTGCATTTATGTTTATTTATTTATTTAAATGCATACATGAAGTATGTTCTGTTTCCAAATATCATTTTTGCACAGAAACAAATCTAAATTATTTTGAAAAACATTTCTGATTTCCACTTTAATTTCATCATTGGAGAAGGTATGCCATACGCACACATGATGGAGCGGGCTGAGCATGTTCAATGTACTCTTGTATGCAGTGCTCTAAGTCGTGTGGACGCGGGAGCCGTAACCGAGAGTCGTACTGCATGAACAACCTGGGGAGGCGGCTGGTGGACAGGGAGTGCAACGAATACCAGAGGCTGGTCACCGAAACCTGCAGCGACCAGCCGTGCCCGACGTGGACCGTGAGCGAGTGGAGCGAGGTGGGGAACTCTCATGCACGTCCCATACACACAGCCACACACACACAAAGCGGCAAGAAGGTTTTGAATGCATCTTTATTAGTCCTTGGAAATGGGCCGCAGAACATTAATCGGCAAACTTAAGCATTTTGGGCCTATCGGTGACAATTTTGGGACACTGGGTTTCAGCCTCTGGGACTGAGCATATCAAAACAAGAAAAAAATCAAGTAAATAAAAAAAAAAACTAAAACAATGTCAAATCCTGGCCTCACAAGTCAATATAAGTTAATTGTGTCATGTTTATAACACTATAACACAATACATATAAACATAAACCATAAGAATGACTGATGATGATTAATTACTTTTTCCCTACCTTTTCCACCATCACCCCCCCACCTCCCTTTGCCACCCAGTGCCTGGTGACTTGTGGTAAAGGGATGAGACACAGACAAGTGTCCTGCAGCACGGGAGCCGGGGAGGAAAAGCTGAGCGAGCACCTCTGCGACTCTTCCAGCAAACCTCCGGCTGTGGGGAGCTGCGAGCTGCCCGACTGTGCGTCCTGGCAGGTCGGCGTCTGGGGAGCGGTGAGTCCTGCATACACACACACACACACACACACACACACCGGTCAGACATACACACAGTGGGGCGAGGTGGCTTGATGCAGTGTTTCCCTGTGGAAATGAGCTTCATGTGTAGCTGGCTGTCTAGGATCCTGACTCGTATCTGTTACTCTGTGTGTGTGTGTGTGTGTCATCACAGAGAGAGAATGTGGTGTGTAGCAGTGACGGTGTATATTTCAAGTTTGTGTGTGTAAGTGTGAGTGTGTAATCTGATATACCGGCATGTTACGGAGGAGTGTGCTCTGACTCCAGCTGCCATTTCCTCCACGGTGCTTTCACTTTGCCCCTTATATCCTGTCAGACTAAACCTGACACACACACACACACACACACACACACACACACACACACACCTCCCTATGCATCCAATCTATGTTTCCAAATATGTCTGTATAGATTCAGTCCTGTTAGGGTTAAGCACAAATTGAATGAAACATGTATGAATGGCCATTCATAGCCTAGTTTATACATGCAGGCCTAATGCCCCCCCACCTGTGTGTATGAAGTCAGATAGTGGTATTTACAGAGCTGGAATATATCAGGTCGTCAATGCCTGTGTGAGTATAATTTGCTGCTCAAATAAACCTATCCTGTGGCACTTCCTCTGTTGTACCTGAATGTGGCCCGATCGCCTTGTATGGGAGTTCAGAATTGGGTAAAGGGTTGAGTTAAGACCGTGTGTGTGTGTGTGTGTGCGTGTCGGTTTTACCCAGGCTCTGCTGAGCTGAATCCCGTCTACATTACCAACCTTGACATACTTAGATAGAGTTTGAGATAGCTTGCGGTTGACTGGGCCTCTTCTTGTGTTTACGTGTGTGTGTGTGTGTGTGTGTGTTTGTCTTTCAGTGTGCGGTGACCTGCGGCCATGGCTACCAGATGAGAGCTGTGAGGTGTGTGTCGGGGGGCTACGGGGACACAGTAGACGACAGAGAGTGCAATGCTGCGGCAAGGCCTAGAGACACTCAGGTAAAAACATACTCTCTCCAAACTAAAGGTTATTTTCACTCTGATTTATTAATGTGTCCAATAAGATGGCAGGTTCCTGTTTACAATAATAAGGGTCGCTTTGACAGTTCAGAATATGCTTCTGCTGACATAAATTACCACAAATGCAAGATTTAAATCAGTGTTGACTGAGGAGTTTAGGCTACCTCCAAGGTTATTTGAACCTTTATATCAATCTTACAAGATAGCGGCAAAAAGCAGCAACAAGGGATTTTTTTCCCGCCACTTAAAGGGAAGCGGAACAAACTGCAAACACAAGATTAGTCCATCATTCCTTTTACATTTCCTTTAACCTCTGTTTTAGTCTCCACTAATTCCTGTGAGGGAAATATCTGGCTGCAAAGACCTCTATGTTCAGCAGCTAGCTGCTCACTGGACAGGTAGAACGGATTCAAACGGGAAAGTTCATCAAACGGGAAAGTTCATCAAATGGGAAAGTTCATCAAATGGGAAAGTTCATCAAATGGGAAAGTGGGAATTTAAAAATAAAGTAAAAGGTTTCGAGCTGAGCTGAACTGCAGAGGGATTCCACCACATGCATTCATTGCATGCAGTTGCATGCAGTTATTGTCCCGCTGCATGTCAAGCTCTTGTCAATCATGTGGCGATTGGTTGAAGGCCGAACCGCTCACCTGCAAATCCTTGAAATTAACTCTTTGACGACGCTCCTAAATAAAGCGTGCGACCTTCCCTGCAGACTTTACAAGTTGATTAATATCAGCAGCTTCTTTAAGTGCTTTGCTTTGACCTTAACGTCTACATCTGTGTCACGGTGGACACAGCACACTTTACCCGAGTGGTTTAAGGGTATTACATAAGGGCTCTTAGACACTGATGGACACAATGATGTAGGCGGAAGATGTTGAACTCGTGAACTTTTAGGCTCCGGATAGGTGATCTCTGTCCCAGCTGTTGGCATGGAGGTCATCGTAATATCCACAGACATTGTAAAAGCATTCTTTAAGACATCCTCAACCTGGATTTTGACTCAAGTGATCATCTTACTTTCTCATAATAATTGTACATATCACCACCTTTCTGTATAGTGTTTTTTTGACATTTTATATCCCTATTCTTATTATAGTGTGCTTTTTTATTTCTAACCCTTTTGACTCAGAGAGCCCTGCACAAAATAAATCCTATGTGTCGGAACTGTTGGTCTGTGTACAAATAAAAACCTTGAACCTTGAACCAATTTGCACGTTTTTGGTTTTAGGACTGTGAGATGCAGGCGTGTCCCTGGGCTCCAGTACAAAGCACACCTCGTCCTGACAACTCCGCTCAACTCCTGACCCAGTGGAGATATGGCTCCTGGACCGCGGTAAGGAAACACATTAGGTTCATTCGGTCTAACAGCACATATTACAGTCTGTGGGTTCGTTCACCTTATGCAGTCCAAAGAATATTCAAAAGTGATTTTAATTGTTGAATCGGAAACAAATTCTTGTACTGTTTCGTTCATCTTTCTGTGTGTAGCTTGAGAGAACTGATCTGCTGGGCTTTGGAATCTGACTTACCTCTCAAAGAGGGAACAATAAGAAAACTGATGAAAAAGTTTGTATAAATATGTGCGTGTGTGTGTGTGTGTGTGTGTGTGTGTGTGTGTGTGTGTGTGTGTGTGTGTGTGTGTTTCTGTGTGTGTAATTGAAGGAAACCGCACTCCAGTAATGATGGCTCTCCTGCATTTATTAGATCGACATTTTAAACTTCATTGTATATCCCAACACTGTACAGGACCATGATCCTCCTTGGCATTGTCTCTTTTACCCCCTGCTGCATCTACACACACACACACACACACACACACACACACACACACACAGGCTCCACTGTCTGGGCTGAGAGGCCCCTCTGTCTCTCTGATACTTTGCATTGTTACTCGTCGCAAATGAAAACCAGATTTCATCTAAACACGAGTCTACGGTTTCTAAGATTGAACCCCGTCTGTCAATCTGAAAGTCGGTGTGAGCTCACATGTCAAAGAGGCCAGCGCCAGTGTGGTCTTACAGACACACACACAGATTACACACACACACCACGCGCACACATACACAACCATACAATCCCCCGAGCAGCGGAACTGCCATCCTCTTAAGAGAGTCATTGATATGAGAGGGATATTAACATGCCTGTTTGAGCCGGAGCCATCTGATTGCATTAGGTATTCATCCCCTCAGAAATGTTTACTGCCATGGTACAGCTGCAGTAGTGTGAGCAGCTGAAGGTTGATCAGGGAGTCACTTCAGGACGTCAGCAGCATTCGATGCAATCATAAACGCCTTTATTTGTGACAGACGGTAAAGAATCCACAAACGGAGGATAACAATAAGTAACAGACATGTTACTTATTGCTGTGTGAACAGTAATACCAGGAAGTATAGTATAATATAGTATCATCCTAATACAAGATATGACAACTTTCTGGAATTGTGCTTTTTGCATTGTGGTAGGAAATGTTTTCAACCCACAGAAAGTGATGGAGCGTTTTCTCAGAAACTTATGAATCAAAGCATTAGGGAGTCAGACAAATTGATTATTCATTTATTTCATTATTTATAAGAAACAAAAGGCTAGTTGGTAGCTTCAAATGTAACATAATTGCAGCTTTACAACGCCACTTTATTCTATAAGATATCTGGGTAATTATCTGTGTACTACAGGTACAATAGACCCATAGATACATGATATGCATGGTACACAATCTAGTATGCTCTCATTACCACTGTGGGCTGCCAGTTTGCAGAAATTGTATAGCACAGCTGACATGGCACTCACAACCAGTCCACATTGTGGTGCATTTTACAAGCAGCCCCACTCTACCTCGTGATCATTATGAGTCTTGAAAGGTAGACAGTTAATAGCGTCACTTCAACAACCACATAACACTAAATTCCACACAATACAAATATTGATCTCAGCCTGTATCTGCGTGCCCTCCAGTGCTCCGTGTCCTGTGGCAAGGGGAAGCGGGCGCGTTACGTCAGCTGCAGAGATGCCCAGGGAGGAGTCGCCGACGAGTCCCACTGCACCCACCTGCCTCGGCCCCCCGAGTCCTCGGCCTGCTTCAGCCCCTGTGGCCAATGGCGTGCCGGGGAGTGGTCTCCTGTGAGTAAAGAAGCTGCTGACGCTGTGTCCAATCAATGCAGATGTTTTCCACTGCAGAGACTTTTAGTACTCAACCACAATGTTAAAAAATCGTCCTGAAATAAAATGGGCTCCAAGTACCGCTGTGATCTCAGACAGTTTTGATTGTGAATGTCACAATGTCAAGAGAGACCAAATGCTGCATGATGTCACTTAGAGACCAGGGGTGGGATTATCCTTTTTTTTATATAAAAGCCAGAATGTAATATCTCAGAGGATAAAGTTCATAAAGTTCATCAAGTCCATTTCATATTTAGTAGTTCTGTACTCCAGCTGCATACATAGTTACAGACTCATGGGGCATCATATCACAAGGCCTCACATCATGAAGCAATATGTGGCAGGCAATCAGCAACATTTTTGCAAAGCACTCCAGGCACATTGTCACATAACATCAGTTCAGTGCATAGTTCTCATAACAATGCAAAGTTGAATCCACACCTTCATTTTTTTTTCTTTCTGTGTACTATCATAAACCAATATACCACTAACACATATATGGCCTTATTATCTATCTCCACACGGGTTTTCTGTATATTATAGCTTTTTAAATTTCAAAATAGACCTTGTGAATGAGGAGATAATCAGGATTTAATATAAGATAAAAGCATCCGCAATTTTGGCTGAAAAATGGTTGGGCAAGACGTCTACCTTTAGGAGATATCTAGCACTCGAGAATTCCCACTATTCCAACATGTGTAACCCCCTGGTTCTCTGTCCCCAGTGCTCAGTGACTTGTGGCGGTGGGAGAACCACCAGGCAGGTGGTCTGCTCTAACTACCACCAGCCAGTGGACCAGTCTTTCTGTGACCCGGATGAGAAGCCTGCGCCGGAACAAGAGTGCACCGCCGCGCCCTGCCCCTCTGTCTACCACCGCCAGCGGATCAATGACCAGCCCTACGGGTATCCCCAGGACCCCGGACGCCATCCTGGCCACAGCAGCTGGAATGTGCCCTCAGCGGACAACCAGTGGAGGACCGGACCCTGGGGCGCAGTATGTTCAGCACATCATCTTTGGGGAAATAGGGTTGTGCATGAGCATTTTGTCTGAAATTCATTTGGCACTAATGATCTCAAATGGTTTTAGGGCAGTTCAGGCTAATTCTCTTAATGGCCTTGAAAAGCAGGCTCCAGTTAATTTACTTTGCGTTTAACTGGATCTGGTATTTTCAGGTTGGCAAGGAATCTCAAAATAGTTGCATTGGTGCAGTTAGGGTTGGGTCTCCTGCGTGTTTAGTTTAGTTTTTTACATTTTGTAATGTTATTTCGACATCCGTTTTGACATTAAATTGCCCGCGTGTGCCCAGACCACACCTTATCGCTGAGAGATATTTGGGGATTTACATGGTAGGTAGCACGTGAGTTACGGTAATTGGTGATTCTTACTACTAATCTCATCCACAATCACTTGCTAATCACTTTTATTTGATTAAATCTCTCTAGTCGTTATATGGAATTTGTGCTTTCACTTGAAGGTGTGCCCAGTTTTATGAAAATAGAGCAAAGCGTGTTGTATTAGAGAGAACATCTGCTCCATGCTGGAGGATTATTGGCAACATTTTGCACCTAATGTTGCCATTTTTCATGTTCTGCCTAACAGGCAAAAGTCAGTTATTAGATGTCTCTTAACTCCATCAAAAGACTTGAATATTTTTGGAGATCAATTTTTTTCGGAGGACGTGTTTTCCGGAGGTTTCTCTTGTTTTTATCAAAGCCATGAGACATTTTCTAAACCCCCGCCAGCAGAGGCATTCATCCCAGTGCACTGTTCAGTCTCACACGGTGAAGTTGACTGGAAGCGGCGCTGTGCAGGCTCACTCTGCGCCGGCCTCGCTCACATTCTATAGACAGCATTGAATGTGCTCACTCACACTGACAGTGGGGATGTGTCATTTTAATTGGATGCAGAGAGCACCTACTGCTCTGCTCAAGGCTGTGCTGTTCAGTGTCTGAGATTGGCTTTCATGGACTGATGTTTTCCATCTTCGGAAGATAATTTTGATCAGTGCAGCTGGGTTTGGTCTTGGTTAGACTCGGGTAAATTCAGCACAACAGGTTGTTATGCTGGATTCCTTTTTGTTTCCCTCCTTGTTTGAGCATTTCTATGTGTGCGCCAGCATTCTTCTGGTTTGCAAACACTTAAAGCACCACATTTAAATTCAAATCAGTGGAATCTGTGAAATCTTTGACCACATTTTAATATGTTAGATGAAAGATGAGACTAGTGTTTCTGAGCTTTCAACCACATCCCATAGCCGCTTTCAGACAATAGAACTTGCTCAAGTGTGATAGTGTGACTTAGTAGAAAACTTCAATTACATAAAAACAAGAGGTCATATATTGGGGTATATTGTTTTTCCAAGGAATTTCCTTTTTTTGTTATTTCAAATCCATGTTGGCCGAAAACTTGAAGTTTCAGAAAAAAATAGTTTTTTACATAATAATTGACACATGGCAAAAGAAATAAATGAAATCCATCTGTGTTTTATAACTCATAATAGGCCTGTTATGCATAAAGTATGAGTTGTACCTCTGTGTGTGTGCAAATGCATCCTCCTCATCGGTGCTCTGTGTGCTCTGCAGTGCTCCAGTACCTGTGCAGGAGGTTTCCAGAGGCGAGTGGTGGTGTGTCAGGATGCTGACGGGCGCAGCAACAGCTACTGCGACGAGAGGGTCAAACCTGCCGAGTCCAAGGGATGTGACTCCGGACCATGTCCTCTGTGGAACTTCGGTGTCTGGGGAGAGGTGAGCTTATATTATATCTAGGGCTGCAACTAACGATTATTTTAATAATCGATTAATCTGTCGATTATTTTTTTGATTAATCCATGAATCGGATAAAAAACAAAAAAGCATACTTTCCAACCCTTTATTCAAAAACAGAACTGACGGTGCAAAAATCTTCAGAAAGTGCACAAACAGGTTGCTCCTTGAACATCCCTGAGCTGTTAAAGTAATAATAATTAAAAAAATAGACTAACACAAACATACACATGTATGCTTTATATCTGCCAAATATATAGGCTTTTATTAAATAAAGTGCACAAAACATTTTGCACAACATTTTGTTTAAAGGAACCTGAGCTGTCAGAACAATAAATAACTTATAAAAAATAAAGAAAAATACTAATCAGAAAACTTAACAGGATTTGTTTGAACGTCAGAACTGGTTCTCTACACTACACTCAGATACACACACTCAAACTCTCACAGACGCACACACATACAAACCCACAGACACTCACAGACGCGCGCGCACACACACGCACACTCAAACACGCACAGACGCACGCCACTCACAGACACACACATACAAACACACACTCACAGACGCGCACACTCACAGACGCGCACACGCACAAACACACACTCACAGACGCGCACACTCACAGACGCGCACACGCACACACACACACACATACAAACACACACTCACAGACGCGCACACTCACAGACGCGCACACGCACAAACACACACTTACAGACGCGCACACTCACAGACACGCACACGCACACGCACACGCACACACACGCACACACACACACACACACACACACACACACACACACACACACACACACACACACTCTCTCTCACTCAAACACTCACAGATGCGCGCGCACACACACTCTCTCTCTCTCTCTCTCTCACTCCCTTTGTTCAGACCAGGGGCGTTTCTAGGATTGAAAGAAAGGGGGGGCTTAGCCCCTAAGGATGCTGAATGTTTGCGCGCGCAAATTTTTTTTGGGCTCATTTGGGGCTGCGGATATCCATTGTTTCAGACAGTTCATAGATTGGTTCAATCAGAAAGAGTGTGATTTTTCTCTGTATCTTTGCTTGCATTCATTCAGTATAAGATAACAGAAGGGACAGAATTTCAGGGTCATTGTGAAATTTGACAACACAAATTTGAGAACTTTTCTCAAATAGAGAGAAATAATTTTCCTACTTGTAAAGGAAAGACGGATATACTAGTTTTCATATCCGCGTCACTCCCAAATCCTAATTCTTAAAGGGACCACACACAATGGATGGAGAATGGACCTGCCAGTGTCAACTTCTGAGTTGTTTATTTGTTTTATTATGAGCAGAAGGGAATAAGATACACAATACACAAAAATACATTCAACTTATTTCAAAAATAGAATCCAATGCACAGGAGATTTTAGAAAATGTAATCATGTTTCCATGGCCATAGTCATACCATTGAGAAAACATGAATGTTCAGTGCATTCCATTCCCGTTCTGAGGAAGTGAGGTCATCGGGACATTGACAGGGACGGGGGTGGTTTGGAAGCACAGGTTAATGACTATATTTAGTGGGAGGAAGCGTCAAAGAATGCCTTCTGTTTTTAAGTGTGGCAAATCGGTCTATCAGTCTGTTGTGACTCAGTCCACCTAGTATGTTACTTTCTATTGACATGGCTGCAAGACTGTGAAGCCTTTTCTGCCCCATTGTTTTCCGCAGCCAGGAGTGCAGCCGACGTAGTGCACTAAAGGATCTTTCACAAGAGCAGCTGCTCACAGGCACTGTTAAGGCAACTTGAATGATTGCCTTCAGAGAGGGAAACATGTCTGAATCTAGGAGGTTGTGCACAGCTAACATATCTTGGGGTGGACATCCAGCCTCTGTTTTGCCTCTGTCATAGTATCTCAGATACAATGACACTGGTAACTTCTTGAGCACAACACTCAATCATCTCATTCTGAGATGTTGGCGAGCTATAGGTAGCATTTGAGGGAGGGTTATATTTTTGAAGGAAAGGATCAAACTCCTTCAAAAGTTCCATGCAAGCAAGAAAGTTGCCTCTGTTTGTGCTGTCTTGGCCTTCATCACTGCCACGAAAAGGGAGTCCCTGTCGCCCTAACATGGAGGTGACTGCAACAATTCGCCTGAGATACTCCCTTCTCTCTAGTATCTCACTTGCATGTGCAGATGCTATCATCTGTGCAACGTTTCCCTGTCGGCTAGTTGCCTGGTAGCTTTGCCATGCAACAACACTGTCCCTATGTGTTTGTGCCATCTCGTGCTTGCCAAAGATAAACAATGCTTTCTTCCAGTTCTTGCAACCACTACTGACCAAAGCATCATGTTTGATGTTTTTGCCAAAAAATCTACATGCAAAGCAGAAAGCTGCATTATGGTTGACTGAATATTCCAACCAACTGTGCTTCTCAAACCAGCTGTGGTGAAATGACCTGTTCTGAGCACCAAAGCTGTCCTGTGGGTAGCTCTTCAGCTTAACCTGTCTGGGCCCTGTGTCTTTTTCACCTAAATCATTAGTTGTTGATGCAGCTGCTTGGTCTGTCTCTTCCTGTCTCTGACTTGAACAGCTTCCCTTTTCTGCCTCAGCCACTCCTTCTGCATGAACCTTTAAGAAAAGTTCAAACATTGAAACATTAATTGATCGAAATCCTGAAGCCAATTGTATGACATGACAATTTCATGAAATAATCTAGTTTAGGCTATCCATTGGAGTAGCCTGGGTCTGACAACAAATGCCTATACATTTCTACCACATTAGAAGAAAATAAAAAAACTCCACTCGTTTCCTTCTAGACCTGTAGACCACTAACCTCCATCACACCGGCTCCTTCAGCCCTGTCATTCTCCTGCTTCTCTCTCTCATCTGACTGGGCGGAGCTGTCACCTCTGCTAAAGAATCTTCTTATATCCATCTGGTCAATGAATTGGATGATATACCGGTACAATAGCGTTATGAGGGACACTATGACATTTAGTTTTCACTAGCATTAACTGATTATAAACAACAACATTCTATAGGCACTGACATTATTGTTTTAAAATACTAGAGATATATATTAATGCAAAGAATAGAGAGCTGTCGATAGTTATTTCTTACATTTCAAATTTGCTCGTTCACACTCTTGCTCATTGGAGACATTTTCTAACAAAATAGCTAGCTAGCTAGCTTAATGTTAACATAGCTCATTACAATATTCCCTTTCATTTGCCTCAAGTAAACCTAAATTTAAGCAGGTAACAATCGTTAACAACTACAGATAGCCACATTCTGTAACTACCTGTACTTACAATGTCACTCCGTGCATCATTTACTATGAGCTAAACTCCTCGGCTGTAATCCTGCTGTCTTAATGAGACGTTACTTGGCAGAGTTAGAAAGCCAGCGCAGCAGCGATGCAGACTCCCCAAGGTCCTAGTGCCCGGGCTTTTATTGTTAAGTATGATGAGAGGCTATTGGATTGTAATTTGAAGGGGGAGAAAACATACAAACCAGAAACGCACTCACATATGTAGCATGTTAGAGTTATAAATAACACATGTTTGTTCACACGGGTGAACAAACATCTGTAAAACAATAGTTTAATTTTTAAAAAATCATTTTTTTTTACAAATTAAAAATTAAAAATCCCAATAATTATTTAGGGAGGCTGAAGAACATTTTAGGGGGGCTTCAGCCCCCCTAAAACAGGCCTAACGACGCCCCTGGTTCAGACACAATGTTCTTACGAGCTAACGCTAACTTGTCAAGCTAATAACGAGTAAACAGCAGAAAGCTGCTGGAGGGACGTTACGTCTTCACTTCAAAACGGAAAACAACCTGCCGACTAGCCGCAGCACCGGAGCCTCAACCGGAAGTGCCTCTACTAGCTGCCTGTTGAACGTTACGGTCTCAGCTGGTCTCTCCTCGACCTCCGCTCTGCTCCGCGCTCAACTCAACTTTTCTTTTCATACTCAAACATCTCCGTGACTTATTGAGTGGGGTAATAATCGCGCGACACAACGAATCGATAATGAAATTCGTTGCCAACGCTTTTAATAATCGAATTTTATCGATTTTATCGATTCGTTGTTGCAGCCCTAATTATATCCCAACACAGTTGTTTTCTTACTTTTCCACTCACTCATTGTGAACTTCATTACATTTCCCACACCTTTTGTGTGTCATCCTTATTGTTTGTTAGCTCTCCTGTGTCTATGTGTCTGTATCTCAGTGCTGAAACTGTTCAGAAAAGCCCCACTAAAGCACATTATAAGACACATTATTATATAATCGTTGTATTATGTCAGGAATACATTATTAACACGTCTTTACACTTGCCACTTTCACACAACACGCACATTCCATGCACATTCCATGCACTTTATCATATTTTTGATATTCTACTGTTCAATTGTAAATATTCATTCATTCATCCATTCATTCATTCTCATTTATTGCACTGCATCTACTGTTAAATGTGTATTGTTAAATGTTAAATGTTTTGCACCTTCCGCCACGACAAATTCCTTGAATGTGAAAACAAACATGGCAATAAATGGTTCCGATTCTGATTCTGATTTTTGTTCGCTACCCTCAGTGCACACAGACGTGTGGCGGTGGAAGGAGGACTCGCCTGGTAGTTTGTCAAAGGCCCAGCGGCCAGAGGCTAAACAGCTACAACTGCGACATCCTGGACAAGCCGCCCGACATGGAGCAGTGCAACCTGCAGCCCTGCCCGGGTTCTGCCTCCTGGCACCGCCGACCATGGAAGCCGGTACGATAGTACTAACTCGTTTTCCTCCAACACTTACCTCCCTCACTGAGGGCGCGTCACTGTGAGTAGATGCGGTGTGTGCTAAAATGACTTTGGACGTGCGTACCGAGTGTGTTTTTCGCCTAAAACTGTCGGAGAACCTGAAGTGAGCGCCGGGGTATCGAGGGCCACTGTTGTTTAGTCAGCGCCAGCCCACCCAGATGGGCCCTGCAGGGGCATGTCGCTGATTAGAATCAAGAAAAGAAATACACAAAAACACAATGCTGCTCCACTGAGGGGATCATTAAAAACACATGAATCCCATTTTGAGCCAAGGCTCCAAATTAAGACCTATAAATCCGGACAGTGTTGTCCAACAATGCCATATATTTGTAGAGGCATAACTCTAGAAAATATTTATTTCATATATGAGGCGTGAAGTAAATGTTCTTTGTTGTTGTTGCTTTCTTTTTCCCTGTATCCGAAGTACACAAGTGTATATTTGTGTATAAGAGTTAATATTATGACATTTATGGAACAGCAACAAATGACTGTCGGTGTATTTTGTATGTGTATCTTTGTACAGTATGATTTTATTTTTCAAGTAGCTAGTTTTTTCGTTACTGAATATTTTATTTAATATTTTTGCTGGTGCTCTTGGTCAGACCTCTCGTATCTCTCTATGAGTAAATACAGTTTGTACAGAGGAAAATATTTTCAAAACATGTTTCATTTGTATTTTTGATAATGTGTTTTTTTACTTAAGTTGAAATGCAATTTAGAATGGCTTCATCTCTGTCAGGTTAAACTATTTGAAATAATTAACATTATCACAAAAGCAAATAAACTAATGAACAAAACAATATCCCAAAAAGTCAATTAAAATGCCTTAAAATGCAGAGGGGTTGAAAAAATAAAAAAGTATTATAGGAAACATTTTTCTTATAGATATCAATTATTTTAAGTATTAATAAAGTATATTGGATAATATATGATGTAGTTTTCATCAAATAGGAAAACAGGCATAAATGCTTATAAACTATTAAAATAACTTTTGTCATATGTCCCAACAACAATGGTTTGTCATAATGTATCATATAATGTGTTGATTAAAACGGTGGGAATTTTGGATTTAATCCTAACGTCATATCTGTGAAAGAAAGTCCAGTTGTTATGCAAACAGCCACATTAAAATGCAATGTATAGTCATATTGTTATTCATTATGAAAAGGTGCTATTAAACTTTATATAACGTTTTATAATGGTGCATTATCAGTATCATGAAGATAGAGTTTTATCATATTTCCAGACTAAGAATGAATTAATTTATTCTGTTGAAGGTAGGCAGCGTCAGTGCAGCTTATTGAATATAATACAATACAGTGCAGTAAATCGGGGTTATCATTGAGCGGTTCTTTTTCAGCTTTCGTCGTTGTTCGTCAAACAAACTAAAGCACACAGATACCTCCTCCTTTTAAAGTTAGAGTCATTTGTTGCTGTGTCTCTTTATTCCTTTGGCCAGTTTTTGTATTTCTGAAGGATTTCTTTTTCTTTTTTTTCAAATTAAACTTATTTATTTGTTTACAATAGATTATTAATTGTTGCAACTTTATTGTTTTGTTCCAGTTAAGATCGATGTAACACTTTACTTGAATTATTTGTCACTACACACACGTCACCTGAACACTACTGGTTTCATAGTAAGCTAAAAGAATACGTGCTGGCGTTATCCGTTGTGTGACCTAATCAGCAACATGCATATAGAGTCATATATCTTCAGGATATAAGGCCAGCTTAGTTTCTTATCCATATTTAACACATTATGCTGCTGGGAATTCTAGCAGTGGAAAACCTTTGGTTCTTGGAAGTTTACATGATCGCAACATCACATCTAAATCTCTCTGGCGAGGTCATACAGCTTTCACGTTGCTGCAGTGATGTAGAGGTGTCAGTAAACAATGACATCACCGATGGGCGTGGCTACAGATGTAAGAGACAGTGAAATAGTACTACCTTTCAGCTGGGTATTAAGTTACATGTTCAGGTCAGTTCAGGGTTTAAAAGCGCGGCGACAACTTTACAACTCTATCTCTGCAACTGTGAAGCTCTCCCTCAATGCAGGAGCCGCAGTGCTTTCGCCATATAAAGTCAAGGCACTGTGCAGCTTTGCAGATTCAGGTTCTTCTAAATATAACACGTGAGCACCCTGAATTATACCTTGGTTAAAGCAACAGGACATTATCATGACACATATTTCAGGTGAAGTGTTGCAGCTGGGTCTATATTTATGTCCACGTCCTCTCAGTTAGGATGTGTGCAGTCTCCTTCTTTTTTTTTCTTTTTCCTTTGCTTCTCTCGTTGTGTGTCGTTCTCAACCAAGACTCCTCAGCCACGGCAGTTTCACTCCACTTTCACTCCCAGTCCTTCTTATTTTTAACCCCTGTGGTGCAAAATTGCCCAACTCAAAGGTGCAATTCTATTTTATTTTTCATATTTTGGTTGGTTTGTTGTTCTTATTGCTATTTATTTCAGTCACATGCAAAAACAAAATACATAAACATGTTGAATTAGCTTTTTCCCCATTGTAAAGATTATTAAAGAAACATAACTGTGGAATTTGTGTTGTTTCTAAATGCAATATTTTGCTGGCAAACAAAACACAGGGCTGTGCCTTTAACAACCTCTGTTCTCGCTCTGTACTAAAGGAAGAGCTCAAGGTTATGAGCACATGTAAATCCTACGGACGTCTCTCTAGGGAACAAGTTGGGAAAACACAATAAGACACAGTTCACTGCAAGTTACACTTGAAATATAGTTTATTGCTTTCACAGTTGTTGATACAGCAGGTACTTTTTCATATACAGTTATTTCATAGTACACTAATATTCTGTGGTAAACCATGGCCAGGATATATATATATATATATAATATATATATATATATATATACACAGCAGGTTTTTGCAGTATTTAGTGTGCAGGTGAATTATTACAAACAGCTCATAGAAAAGACTTGACTTGGAGGTCATTATGTGGTATTTTGGTATTTGACCCTCAATTGACTTCATTCTGTTTAGACCCTTTTTTTCTTTAAACCTTCTATAACAATCCAGTCTTTGGGGGCATATTTAAAATCGTTTTTTAAATTATCTGTACTACTTCACATACCTCTGCATAATGTAGTGTAAAATCGCTGCAGGCCTTTTCCTTTTATGCGTTTTAACATTTCATTTTGTAATGCCCTGGAAAGCCAGTATTTACAGAAAGCTGCTGATTTAATCATTTGATATTGTCCTGAGGTTATCCTTTGAAGTAAAGCACATGTGTGAGAAGTAGTTATAAAATTACTTTTACATACGTGGTCACATATTGCAGGAAGTCTCTGTGCTGTTTAAAAAAATATATTTTAATGGCAATATTCAGGAGCTGATGCTCTTTCTGAGGCCAGAGGATGATAAAATGCTTCAGAAGTTCTTGCATTACATAACTTTGTCAAAATATTTCTCATGGCTTATGATTGCATCTTACCTTATGTAATGGTCTCTTCTCTTAGTACCCTCAAATAATGTTTTTAATGCCGAAAGAAAAACACCTTTTTACAGCAGTAATGTCAATCACACCAGTTTGCAGTAGTAGCTCTTCAATGAAATCATTTTATATATTTATAAAATGCTTTATATTCTCCCTAAATATCTCATATTACTGTGTATTGTTTAATCACATCTTGGGAAAGTAGTTAACTATCTTACAAATACCATTACTTACAAAGTGTTTCAGCCAAGCCTTTGAGTTTCATCTCATGTTTCAGAGGCTACATTCCTGGAAATAAACCAAAATACTTGTTAACAAGGAAAAACTATAATATTGATGGTATACTACCATTATGCAATATTCCTAAATGTGCATTGCTGCCTGACAACATTTCATCATCAAGAGTAATATTTTAAAACGGCATTCAATAATAGAAAGACAATAATGTCCAAAAACAATAATTAAACAGTTATTAAATCATTACAATTTTTCAAATGTCATTAATAATTAGTTTAGTTTATCTCTCCAAAATATTCTACCGCTATTTTAATCTCTGGACCTTTAATCATTTCTAATAATCTTTAAGAGACACCTTCATTTTCCAAATACAGATAATCAAAACACATTTGTCATGTATAAAGAAGAAAAGACACAAAACAATTATCAAATTTATTGCAGAAATTTATGGTTTCAGACACAGTGCAGCATATATGATCAGTAATGTAAAGATAATTAACTAATGACACACCTTAAACGCCGTCTCAATGTCTCATGTGCAAGCAGCAACAATAATGATACATTGGCAACCGAGGCACCATTTTAGTAATTTAAGTTTGTTGCTAACAAAAACATACCGTTTCCTGTCGAGAGTGGCTTTCCCATGCGGGGGGATCGCAGTTGAGCATCTGTGACCTAACCATGCTGCTTCAAATGAAATCCACATGCACAACATTGACATACTTGACTTTCGCCTCGGGGCAGTGGGCAAGAACACTCTGCAAACCTGTCACCCTGGGGTCAGTTGGCCGTGACATCATTGGCCTTGTGTTTCCTGATCTTGCACATGTGCCAATCGAGTGTTAGCAATTGAAGCGGCGGCTGGACGGCCCCCTGTGGTCCTCACGAGCATGGCTCTTGTCATGGCTTTGATTTAAATCTGAGATTGTAGGGAGATATTGTTTCAATTCTGCCTTTGAGAGAAAGCAAAATAGTTCAGTTGACGATTTGCTGGTTAAAAGTCCAACACTCTGGCCTAGGCCTACAGATCTTGGCAAACCATCAAGACTTTGGAGGCAAAAAGACTTTTAAGACGTTATCTGAAGATTCTAAATATTTGGATCACAGCATGGCTTTTATTTGGATTGCATGAAGATAAACTCAACATATTGCTTGCTGTAATGTAGTTTATGTTAGCCAGGACTTGCAGAGTCATCCTCACAGTGTATTGTAGCAGTTAAAAGTTGATAATAGTGACGATAAGTTAAAGCCCCATCTGGAAAGGTATCACGCCGAACCACAACGTTTATGCAGGGCATTGGAGGAAATGCATAGAGGAGCCATCTAATAAGGGTCAATGTTATTTTGTAGGTGATCCAAGGTGGGAGCAGATGCAGTGAGATGAAATGAAAAGAGACAAGGCGTGAACGTCTGGAAGCATTTAGATTGTCTACCCCAGGCTCGTAGACCGATAGAGAACATGGCCTCACTCTGACACAGGTTGAGAGGGCCTGCTTTTCCTCAACTCGTTGGTCAAGTATTATAAAGTGTTTTCTAGGCCTCTAGAAGAAGAAGAAGAAGAAACCCCTTTATTAGTCCCACAGTGGGGAAATTTATCCTCTGCATTTGACCCATCCTTTAAGGAGCAGTGGGCAGCCTCGTGAAGCGCCCGGGGAGCAACTGGGGGTTAAGTGTCTTGCTCAGGGACACAACGACATGGACTGGCTGAGGCGGGGTTTGAACCCCGGTCCTCTGGTTGAAAGACTGACTTGCTAACCACTGAGCCACAGTCGCCTAGGAGTTAGTTTGTAGACTCTACTTAAATGGATATTCTGCTCACAGGTTAACACATCAGACTGGATGGGGCCTGGTCCTGTTTGGGCCTGTCGGTGCGATCACGTTGATGGAGTGAAATGGAGTTTGTGGGACTCGACATCTCTGTCAAAGAGCTTTTTCCACTCTTATTGGAGAGACGGTGATAGATTGGACGTTCAAGCCCACTTTAAGTAACAGGGGGATAATAGTCCTTCATTTACACTTTAGCATAGGACTGGGGGCTGTTTTAGCTCCAACGTAAGAGTTAGAGATTAAGCTGTACTTGGCCTGTACTATTTGACTGTGTCTACTGTACTTTCTATGCGAGTCAGCTACCTGGCAGGTCTGTTTCTCATAGTTATATGTTGGCAGAGCCGCTGGTCCACAGATGTTAAGGGTTTTTAGAAACTGAACCCTTCAAATGTTTGCCATTTTTGCTGGAAGATTTGAATAATTCAACGATTGCCAAAATGGTTGCTGAAACATTTTTCTCTCGATCGACTGATTGATAAATCAACTCGTTTTTACAGCTCAATATAAGCATTATTTTTATAGTTTTATTAAGCATAGCTTCATATTGTTCCTTCAGTACTCACTTCAACTACTTTTTCTTCTTTCATTTGTTAAAAAGACCAAAGCTGTCTGGGATCGGCTGTACTTTGCATTACAAACGACTGCATTATGCATTTGGGTTTACTGGCCCAAATGTTCATGTTGACTTTGAGCGGCTGAAACCAAAACCTGATGTTTATTTCTGATGTTGTAGACAGACAAAATATTGTGCTATTCTGGAAATGTGTTGACCACATGGGTACATCAGGAATCATTGTATTGTTTTCTCACTGATAAAGAGTTTTTTGGGTCCATCAGATGGAGGCATGTGTCCAATGTCAAGGCCCAAGGACTTTGCTGAAATCAGACACAGGTTTAGCAGAGCTTCAGAAGTAGACAGTGGACAAAGGGGTTGGGGTGGTAAGGTATACAAAGCAGTAGCAATTTTGCTAAACACTGCAATTTGCACTTCAATACCAACAGAGCTCCCTATTGTCTCTATAATGCCGCCATAAAAGGAATATTGTAATTAGTGTTTTGCTTGTGGATATGTGGTAATAAGATACATGCATACCAGGTGTGGATTTCTCTCTCTTTTTTAACTCTAGTATTCTCCTTCTCTTGAATCGTTTCCTTTATATTCTTTTGTAGCAGGAAGAGGGACTTTGATTTTATGCCAAAAAGTTGCTAACTACTTTATAACTTTCCTGTTGGTCTGCTGTATTTTTTAAGTTTTGTCATCCAAGAATTAGCTTTTATGTATATATAAAATATATTTCATATATTCCTTATTCCCATCTGCAGCAGAGTATAAATTTGAGCGGTGCTGGATGTTTTAGGATAACATAGTAATGGAAAAAGCTCTCAGTCGATTAGTTTAGACAGGCGTAAAAACTCGGCTGCTTTGTCATTTCGTTTTGACTTACGGTTTCTTGGTGTATCTTTCCTGAGTGGTGTTGACTTAAAAAGGAAACCGTGTTGGAGAAACTGCACATGCCTGCTCAACCGGTTGTTTATTTAACTCTTGAGACATGGCAAAGTGCAGGAACTGCATTGATCGAGACGGGGAAATATTTCTGTCAAACAATCAGTCCCTTTCTCAATTAAAGAAAAATCAACTGCTCATATCTAAAATGCATCTCTAAAATATCTGTATTTTTAACGTTGCTATAGTTCATCATATGGTTTTTAGAGTTCAAAGCATGTTGTGAAATTGGTCACGGTTAAAGGTAAGCGTAAGGTGAGTTGGATTTAAGGATTTCACACAGCTCCTGTGCCTGGGTAGCTAGTTTGGCCTGATGGATAAAAGATCTATGACTCTTGACATTCCTCCGCCCCATGACGCCGCTCTTACCAGCTGTTCCCATGTTGACAACATGTGTTGTTTTGACTTCTGACTTTGAAACCTCCCTGCAAAACAAGACCATGGACAAAAAAAAAGCAGCCTGAATGTTCTGTGACCTTTTATCTCGTTCCCTCTTGTCTCCTTCTTTCTCTGATTTACAGTTTAATATAGGCGCCAGAGGACATTGCAATAATGATTAGCTATCACAAAAGACATGACAATGTCACGAAGGGCATTCAGTTCCCACTTCCACTGGCTTCTTGCGTGGTTTGGAGTGCAGATTAATTCAGATTGAATGAGCATGGTTGACCATGTATCTCACAACCTTGACAACATGTAGCCCCGGGTATCTTTCTACTGTCTTCACAGTCTACGCTTGCAAGTTTGTTCTTGCTCCGGGTCCACACTGATCTCCTTTGAAGAGTCTATGTAACTACAGCTACCATATGCTTGGTATTACCATCCTCTTGCATTGCGAGCGTGCTGCAATGTGATTGGAATTCGACCTTGGCGCTCACATTTTAAGATATGGTCTCACTTAGAACCACTAAATATAGGAAACGTAGAAAAAAATAACTAATTTGTGGTTTGAACTTTATACTTAATGCATAATTTCTTCTAAATGGTCATATTACTAATTTGGCTTTAGTCCTATTAGCAGATTGTGTTCCATAATACAATTTGTTTCATCACCATTGTTGTTAAGAAACAAGCTAAAATTGGGAGTAAACCACCTAGTCAAACAATTATGTTAAATACAGATGATAGATGATGTTTATGATGGTCTTTCTGATTTCTGAGCATACTTTTCAAAACACTCAATTCTGCTTTAATCACTGAACGAAAGAGTAATGATAGTTCTCACATTAACAAAGTTCTCATGCACTGCTTAAAGCCGCAGGGATCATTGATCAAATTAAAGCCCATTTACACACAAGGCCGGTTTGATCTGTGTGGCTTTGTGGAATCCACCTTCTCTGTGTGAGGTACTGTTCAGTATTAGCTGCTTCGAGAGCCACGTTGGCTGAGTGACAGACATTTAAACTCCAGTCAAGTTTCTCTTGGATGCCTAACAGTTTCCATGTGTCCTATTGGCTTACCTGTTCACAGACATGCATTGGGCGGGGTCATCTCGAGGTTGACGCCTCCCTGTCCGAGACAAAGACATTAATGCTCAAAAGAAAAGTATCTCATATCGGTTAGGTAGAGACATGTCTGTATGCAATCGCATTTTGTTAATTTAGTCAACGTCAGACATCTTTGTTCAAAACTCCCTGGGGCTGTTTTATGGTTTCAGAAAAAGGCATGAATTAGCTGGCTCTCGTTTAGCACTCAATTATGTGATTATGTGATTTGTTCCAGAACTGCAAAACTATCAAATGAAGAAAGCCGCTTAGAGCCACTAAGTATAGAATCGTTTAGAGCTGCCTGTTCATTACGTATGGCTTTAAATATCAATTATAACTTTCTCTGCAGAAGGTCTGCTCAGCTTGGAGCAACTTGTCTCACACAAGCGGTTGAGTCATCCCATTTTATGTTAATCCACATTTTGTCTCAATAAACCTTACCGGATTATATGATATATAACTCGCCTAATCATGTGGAATTAATCACTAGGACAACATGGACGGGCTGATCTGTCTCAAGAGGGTTTCAGTCCCCTTGTGATGTATGTGTTTTCCTCGAGGAGTTGTTCCCCTCCATGTTAAAGTGAGAATCCCACATATTCAAAACACTGTTTCAACTAAACATGACGTATATAGCTCAGATTAAGTACATACACCAAATACATTCATGATACAGCATACGCTTTTTAATAATCAGGCGGCAATCTTCAAAGGGACATGCAAACATCCATTTCACATTTGACATTCTCCAAACACAGGCGTCTCTATTTTAAAGAGAATAAAGCAGCTAGGCGGTAACTGGCCACACTCGTAGCGGCTGAGCGTAGGTGATAAGTGGAATAGTCCTACCTGAGTGGGTGCTGGTGAGTGAAGCAGCCCAGCTGTAGATCGAGAGCCAGAGGTCCCTGAGTCCTTGCCCTCTTCTTGCTCTCAGAGGTGAAGCTGTCCTCCGGTCCCACAAGCTGTGCCAGCTCTCTGTGCTCTGTGTTACCAGCCCTGATTAACTAATGGCTGACAGATGAGGTTGGCAGGGTGGAGGGAGGAGCGCGTTGCCATATAGCGTCTTTTCTCGCACCGTTAAAGTGCAGATACAGTTCAGCTGAGGGAGCACAGCCCGTATGGCTGCGATTTCCTTTCTTCCTCCCTTTTTTTTCTTTTTTTTTCTCCCCCCTCCTGCTTTTACAGCAGTAAGGAGGGGCCAGCTCTCTGCCTCCCCCCCCCCCCCCCACCCTCCAACATGTTTGCCAGTCTCTGCTCTTGTCTGAGGTAGAGGGAGTTCTGTTATCATTTTTGAGTGAGTGTGCAGCGGGTATGTGAATCCGCCGTGCTCACGACTAGTCACTCGGCTCCGGCCTTGGCTTTGATGTTCTCCGTCAGCTGAGCCGACCCTGTGTTTAAAATGCCTCGGTAATTGCAATGTGCATGATGCATGTGTGTGCAGTGTCAACCAGTGCCCGCACCACACTTGAAAGGCTGGAGGTGAGCTTTGTTCGAAGGGTTTAAATGGATACTGAATTATGAATACCTTTTTTTTTAAACGGGGAATACATGCCTTTTAGATCCGAGAAACTGAAGAAAGAAAATACAAAAACCCTCAAGACGTTTGCGAATGTAGGTTTCCATGGTCCATCGGCTGGAGAATGATCAGTATTATGAGCACATACTGTGTGTGTTTGGTGTTATGCAACATTCTGAGATCATAATTAGAGGACAATGCAATATTATGTTTATTATCTGGACTGGAAAATATGCTAAGACAAAATGCAACTCTCCTCGTCTTGTGTATTCGATTCCAGCACCCCATTTTTAGAGCTGCTTTGAATGGGGGCGCTCACTCGTCAAGCAGAAATAGCAGGCATCCTAATTGCTGTCTGGCCTCATGAGGACCGAATCCTGAATATTTCCATGTACAATCTCAGAGCTGTCAGGGTGTCTGGTTTTTTTATGCACCATCTTCGCCGTCTCTCTCGTTTTCCTGAAGTATTTCTGGGTTATTCCTACCAGATGATGGTCCTGCCATGTGCATGCATCAGTGTTTCGCTCTCTTCGCCTCGCCTCGGCCTCCACTTCACGGCAGCTCTAAAAGTAATTCCTCTGTTTACAGGTTAAATAGTTGGGCTGCGTTCCGTCCGTGTGAGTGTTTGACAAACGTTTTGGGTGAAATCCATTTCAGTTGCTTGGTTCAATTTGTTTGCAGTGTGTTTACTTGGCCATGAAATGCAACGAGGAAGCTGCTTGTGCACTGAGAGCTCTTGTGTCAAGGTCTAAATGGTCCTTATGTCCCACGAGAAACATTTTGTTATACACCACATGCTATGGCTCCGTTGATGGTCTACCTTCTCTGGAGGGTTGTTTTGTGCCATTATGTAACACCTTTTTCTAACCGTGACTATGATCCCAATCAGTAGAGATCGAGAGCTACGTTCTTCAGCAGAACTTTGCTAACATGCTTTCTTCTTTCCACTCCACACCCATCCCCCTTCTCTCCCCTTCCCTCTGCAGTGTTCAGTGAGTTGCGGTCGGGGGACCAAGCAGCGAGAGATAGCCTGTGTTTACCAGAACCAAACCAAAATAGAGGAGGAACACTGTGGCCATCTGCCTCGGCCGCGGACGGAGAAGGCCTGTCGGGCGCGGGGATGCCCCAATTGGAAGGCCAACAGGTGGAGGGAGGTATGTTTGCTCTTCTCTCCATCTCCTCTGGCTCACCACATAGCCCAGGCTCCCTCATGGGGACCACTCTCACAGTAACTACTGCTAACAGCTGAAACACAAGCCCTAACACAGCTGAAGGGTTCCCAGAGGTTGCAGATGCAGGGCATGTACACACAGCAATCACTACTCAGTTTATTCTTGGTCAAGAGTAATGTGTCTTTTCAACAAGCGTGAGCTAAACACAGCAGGCGAGCTCTGTTTATGCAGTGCACTTGACGTGAAGATAGATAGGTTTGAAATATTACGACAAAGTGTCGGGAATGGTTGTGAAGAGCAATCTGCAGAGCAGCTTCTCATCAGACCACACACTGACCAGCACGTTGCATGACACACACAAAAGCTGGTTCATGCGAGTCACATGCTTTGCACTAAATTATCTTAATAATTAGCGTGTTGCTCAAAATACGCTATCTGAATGAAACCAGGAGATCCAGGGTTGCAGCTGATGCAGCCGTGCTCGGCCCCCCATACAGATGAAAGCCCGATGTTAAGAATGACACCCGTCCTGAAGCACAGCAGGTTTCCGTACCGTTGCACACTGACAGGGTAAAGGCCTCGCATGGGGGAGTCGCTAGGGGGGGGAAGTCACAGTCGAGGCGCAGCCAACCACACAGCCGCAATGGCCGCTCACAAAAGGAGATGCATGCAACACAGTTTTGGCTCAAAGTCATATCGAGATCCCACAGGGACACAGCAGAATGAGAGGAGGAATGATTGGTTGTTCTTTGTCGTGCTCTGTCAGTTTATTCTGAGGAGCAAGAATACACACAATAAATTCAAAGAGCGTGCTCTGGTTGCCTCTTAAACCTGCAATCAGGAGTTGTTGTTTTTGGCCAGTGTTGCTTGGGAAACATCTGGAACTCGGCACTGACATATTATCAACTTATACGTGTATATTGCTAAGTCAGAGTGAGAATGAACCAAACAGTATAGTTTTAAGAGCAGTAAAACAATGATTAAAAAGACGTCGTAAAGCTCTTTAATCATTTGTGTGTTTGGCTATTAGTGACGAACCCAAATTGAATATGATGAAGCAAAAGTTAAGTTGCCCTTGGAAAGTTATTTTATGGCAAAAATATGTATTAGTCAAAAGTCAAAGTCAAAGTCAGCTTTAATGTCAATTTTTTACATGTGCAAACATACCCTAGTAGCAATGATATCACCCATAGGCTCCACTTTTTTTTTTGTAATACATAAGATATTCTTAAAAGATGTACCATCTCCTGTTTTTAAATCTACCGTATCCCTCCTCCTTCCCAAGTAAATGTTGAATCCCAAAAGGTCCATGAAGACCCAGGTCCTCCTCCCACAAGACTCATACCATTCCCCACTCTTTGAGCGTGTCCTCCTCCCCTCTCTCCCTCACTCCCTCTCTCTCTCTCTCTCTCTCTCTCTCTCTCTCTCTCTCTCTCTCTCTCTCTCTCTCTCTCTCTCTCTCTCTCTCTCTCTCTCTGTCTGGAAGCAATCATCTTCCTCTGCATACCACCAGCAACCATAAAATCCTCAACTAGGGCATAAATACATGTTTTATATCTTAATATCCATGCTTGTGACAACTTTGAAACCTCAGCACCCACTGTTAGTTATTCCACAGCTCCCCGACCCTCTCAGTCACCTCTAACTGGGGGTGTAATGAGCAACGTGTTAGAGGAGCTGGGGGGCTGTGGACTGCGTGTTGAACCAAGGACATGAGGATATGATCCATCATTTGACTGGTATTTGTAATGCTGTGCACTCATATATTCAGGGGAATATATTTAGATTGCTGTTACACAGTTTGCTCATCCGATTTACAATAAAATAATTTCTAATTTGTGTCTGGAGCTATCCTGCTATGCAGATAGTTTGGAGATTTGGCTTTGTTCGTACATGTTTCTCAAATATCTATTCCTGAAATATCTGCCTTCACGCTATTATGATTGAGGTGAATGGAATTTTGTTTGTGTTTTTAGAAACATTTAAAAAATATATATATATTGCTGGATAATCGGCATAAATAGACTATTTCTTTAGTAAAAAAATGTTGTTCCAAAGAAAAACATGTTCAGTGTGTTTTATGGATTGTGTGTTAAAATGGACAGTTTGGATTTTCAAAGGCTGTGAGCATCACAAATATAAATCCATCAAAATCAATCGTCTCAAAGGGTGATATCTTACTTCCTGGGCAAAAAGAAAAAAAGTTGATAAAGTCTGGTGGGACTCACTCAACACCATGATGAAATCCTACCGCCTCTGATAGGAGGACTGCTAGTCTTTAGCAGGAACACAGGATCAGGTTTCACCGTGAACAGTTATGCTCCTGCTCTGTAAGATGTATTTGAAGGTCAGATTTCCTGGTGTGCTTTTTGTTCTCTTTCCAAACTCAAGTCCTTGCCCCTTCATATTCAACCACAGACACACACTCCGTAATGGTAACACACAACCACAGCTATGAACAACATAAATACATCTGGACGTTTTGGGGAAATTTGATATTTACTGAATAATGCACAGATTTCCTGACTTTGTGAAATCGCTGAGGCCTCCCTGACTCTGTTCTTTGAGGTCTGCAGGAGAAATCAGGCTGATCAGCTCAAGCCTTACAGAGCGCTTCCTCAGTATGCAGGTATGCTCCTCAAAGCACATCAAAGAGATGCTTGAGATAGACCTCTGTGTGACCCCAGATATGCGTCGCACAAAGAAGCGACAAACTGGCTTCGGATTTATTAAGTGCATTGTTCATGGGAAGCAAAGCAGTAAAAAGCGACACTGCAGACCAAAAATGTTTTGATGTATTGTCGCATACAAGTGAGTCTATGACACATATGAACGAAAAAATAAAACAATTCCTCTCTTGCAAACGACAACCTGAGTTCATAAGCAATGAAACACACCCTTTCTTAATTAAACACACGTAATGCTTTTGCTGATGTGGCCCCATTCGTGGTGGCTCGTGTTAGAAAACGTGTTTTCTAGCACATCAAAGATAAAGAATTCAAAGATGAACTGTTTATTTTGGGTCATATTATTATTCTTGTTGCAGTACCGTAGTTAGCCACGTGGAGAAATTGCAGAAAATACAGATGGATGAAAATCAAAGCGGCAGAGGCCGCAATATCCTGACTCTTTGTCCATCAAACTCTCAAAACACAGGATACTACATTTATGATTATGCAGCTCAGTTGCATCTCTCAGATGACACCCAAGCCTTCAATGTGGCCACTTATTTAAAACCTTTCTTTACCGCTGTGGAGACAAGTAAACTGAACTTCAAGTGTGATATTAGCGGAGTGAGCGAAATTAGTTTGGAAAGATGTACAAATACGTATAATTCTCCGGTTACATCCTGGGCTGCATACTGTTCAAAAGCACAACAACAGATATGTAAGGCGTGAATTAAGATCCATCCGCTGCCTTATTCTCATTCAGATGTGCGATCTGTTTCTGTTTCATTAGTGTTCAGTCACCTGTGGAGCCGGAGTGCAGGAGCGAGCTGTTTACTGCAGACTGAAAGGCACTGGTCAGGTCAGGGAGGACCTGTGTGACGCTCACCAGCGTCTCCCCGTGGTCCGGCCTTGCCAATCTGAAGAATGCATTGCCCATTACACTTGGGTCGCCGGTGAATGGGAAGAAGTAAGTACTGACTCATTCTTCCTCTTTACAAGTTCCCCATGAACAGATGTCTAACCATCTCATTAAGGTTTTTATTGGCTGAGATCTCCGCTCTCTCTCTCTCTGTCTCTGCGCCGTTAAAAGGACAACCTGCAGGTACCCCTTCTCTCTCACATCAATCGCGAGGGCTTTGGTGATTACCATCAGTCGGCAAATCATATCAAACCTCAGAGCAGCCATGGCCGTCATCCCTTTTGTCCTGCGGAAAATCACTGCTCTGTGTCACGCTAGCAGATTGCCGTTTCCTTTGCTCGTCTTTCTTTAATGTCCCGGGCTTTGTCCTTGACTGTGAGGCAGAAAGGAGGGGCGCCATGTAGGGACTTAGCGCTGCGTCCTTCTGCTGCAGAATGTTTGCAGATTCCTGTCTGTGTTGCCTCAAGAACGTCCAGTCTTCTTTCTGTCCCTGACTTCGTTACATGAATACACTTTAAGAATCTCGTCCATATCCTTACTTCTAAATAATCCTATAAACCCATACTGTGCCCCAGGGAGCTTAACTTTTATCTTTTATGGCTACATTTTCAACCCGAACACATGTTTGGGATTGTGCTTCTTGAGAGCTAATGTCGACATTGTCACACAACACTACATTTTCTCTACTTGTTTAAACCGCTGCATAATGAGACGCGTCTATTTGGAGAGCTTAAGAGGCATGCAGGAGTCTGAGAAGTCAAAGATGTTGTACAACACTGCCCCCCCTCTGCCATCTCTGCTTCACTCGTACTGATTTCTTCCCCTGCTAAATTGTCCTCGCAGTGTAATGCAACATGTGGAGAAGGCACGAGAAGCAGGAAGGTGGGGTGCATGGGCCCAGGGGTGACACCCGTCCAGGGTGATTACTGTAAACCATCGCCGCGGCCGCCGTCACACCAGGCCTGCAAAGGCGCTCCCTGCCGCTACACGTGGATGACGGGGGAATGGTCACAGGTAGGAAGAGAAGAAGAGATAAAGACCGAGCCGTCTTCTACTACAAATACAGCCAATAAAGGCAATAATAAAAAAACCGCTCATCTTAAATTCTCAGAGCCAAATGTGACCTCATCAGGTTGCTTGTTTCATGAAAAGTTGAGATTCTAGAGATACAGGATTTAAACATTACAAGGAGCCTATATTTCAACATAAATCAGCCCAGTAAAGGGAAGAAACAATGAGACAGACGATAGATTCACATTACTAGCACATTAGTATCACTGAGGCCTATAATAATAACTCCCCTTTTGTATCTGACACTACTGCTCTGTGCAAACCTTTACTCATGCCCGTCTTTAGTAACGTCAGTGTGCTTGTGTGTGTGTGTGGCTCAGTGCTCTGCCAGCTGTGGGGTGGGCTACCAGCAGCGTATAGTCTCCTGCTCCGCGATGCCCTCCTCTCAGGCTCGGCGGTCGTATGCCGCTGCCCCGTCCTCTCCCGCCGCCGCCACCCACTGCCCCGAGCCCCACCCTCCTGGCTCCCGGCCGTGCCTCCTCGGGGACTGCCCACACACTACCTACTGGAAAGTTGGCCCATGGAGCAAGGTGAAACAGAAAGCGCTTTTTAGGCTGTGAGCGATCCTCTCAAGCTAATTGCTATTTCTGATGATATGCAGATTTGGATCTGGCCGCAGCTCAGTAGCTGTGGGATTGAATGCTTTTCTGTGTGTGCCAGTGTTCACAGACCTGTGGGGCAGGAGTGATGGAGCGCAGAGTGGAGTGTGTGACCTCCAAAGGTCAATTGTCCAAACATTGCCGTCCTTCAGAAAGGCCGGAGTCTCAAGCTGCATGTCAAGCCAGAGAATGTGAGTGGAAACTCCTTCTCACTTCCTCTCCTCTCCTCTCCTCTCCTCTCCTCTCTCCTCAACATTAAGATTTTTTTGGGCTGTTAAGTATACATAACTCTAAAAGTCTACCATCTGATCCAGGTAGTGCTTCCAGGCAACCAGGAGTTTGTAGAGCGATGGTATTTAATTGACTGCGCTGTATATGGCAACCAACACCGTATCTGATTGTGTTTACAGAAATTCAACATTTTGCTTTGTTTTAACACATTTCGCATAACAGCGACCTCCACTCGAAGCCTCTTGGAGTGATTACTTAGTGGAACAATAAATAGAGAGTCAGCGATTTTCAGCGATGTTGTGAAATGGACAGTCTGTCAAAACGCCTCAGGGGTGTGTGCCGGGGCCAAGGCAGCCTTCACTGTGAACTTGCAAGCTCTGTAAAACCCGGCAGCAGGCCAAAGGTTGTAGGTTCGCTCCCCCACATTTCAGATGTTTCAGTACTTGCGCATTGGGCTGTTCATTCCCGACTTGGCTTCTGCCAAGTCGGGCACTGCCGGAATTAAAGTGATATGCTCGGGTGACAGCCAGTTCTGAGGTCAAGTATTAATACTAATCAGCTAATCAGCTTGATATGAGCTCTACAGCACTGGGAAAACAGAGGAGGCAACACAAATAATGAGAGGCAGGATACAGCCGCTTCTTCTGAAGATGTGTTTAATTCATTACCTTGTGCAAACAGAGCTGTGGACCTTTTTGTAGAGTTTCTTTCAAAGTTTCTTGCTCCCTTGCAGTTGAACTGAAACCTCTCCTTCCTCATGTTTCTTCACCCAGGCCAGTTATTCTCTTCATGCCGAGACATCCAGACGAGACTGGGGGTGAAGATAGATGGGGAATACTATCTCAAAGTGAAGTCCCGGATACTACAGGTGTGCCTGCTCTGTCAGAAATGCTCCTCCACACCCCATGACTCGACCTGCGGCTTCCCCACAGCCTCTCGTTCATTGTCTCACTGTGTTTGGCTTCAGATTTACTGTGCTGAGATGCAGACTGATTTCCCCAAGGAGTATGTGACCTTGCGCAGCGGTCAGACAGACAACTACTCGGAGGTGTACGGGCACAGGTGTGTATAATGCACTTGAGCTGCGACTCAGCGTTTATGTCATGTGTACATCAGAACGACTGTGCTGCATGTGAATACAGTGTTTGTAGGAGGGTTCAGTATCCTGTTTATGTCTTGAACGTATCCTGATGCTTCTTGTTGTTCATACAAAGGCTGCTGAACCCCTTTGAATGTCCGTTTAACGGCAGCCGAAGACAGGACTGCGACTGCAGGAATGACTACTCGGCAGCTGGATACACGCTCTTCCACAAAGTTCGTCTGGACCTAAGCACCCTGAGGATAATGAGTGAGTAATTACTGCGTGATTGCCTTCCTCTGTCTACTGTATCGAGACCACACATCAGTGTTGTTTTAACCCTCAGACGCCTTAATACCACCTCATCCCAACGCAGCATGTGCTGCTCTCCACGCACTCTCTGCTGAAGTCAAATCGATGACCTTTCAGCGCTTTGCGTTCACGCCGCTGGGCGAGGACTTGAAACCCGGGCCTCTCGGCACGTACACGTGAGCGCAGGAATAAAGGAATGCGTGCGTGCAACATGCAGACATGCGTGTCTGCTCTCAGCCACAGACAGACAATATGCGATGCGGCCTCGCACATTTTTTCTTTGGCGAGCACAGACCAGAAGAACTGGAGACGCAAGCGCACACACCCGTGCATGCAGTTGCATTCATATCAACACTTACTCATACTAGCATGCGAGCGATCACACGTTCACAGACACGCGAAGACACTCACATCTTCAGGCCATACTCCTTTGCTCATTATTATAGTCAGCTCCATCTTCCCTGTTGCGTCCAAGTATGCCTTTGATTAGAGTATGTGGATTAGTGAACAGCATGTGTGTATGTGTGCGTGTGCGTGTGCGTGTGTGTGTGCGCTGAGGGGAAGTTGGATCAGGACCTACACACTCATCCTCCCATCCTCTTCGTCTGGTCTGGGTCCCGACAGCACATGTTCCCACCCCCCTCTGCATGGTACTCATTTGGCTTTCAGGCAGCTTGAAGAGAGCTGAGGGGGGGATAATGAGTTCAAGATGAAGGGAAGCCTCTCGTGAACTTTATCATCATTTTATACAGGCCCACGTGAAGGGAGGGCAGGAAAAGGTACTGGTCATGCTTCTCATGTGTGACAATGGCGGGCAAATGGTGCGGAACACAGGAGAGTCCGGGAAACCAGGTTCAGATCGAGTCCCTGATTTAAAATGTAAAACAGAGATTTGATTTACATAAAACCAGATCCTCACAAATCTGCTGTAACTCGGAGATATGCTGATTCCGATTCATCGTGGATCTAGTTCCTTGTCCGTAAAATACCTGGAGTCATAAGCTCAAAGGTTCATGCATCTTTTATCAAATATTTGATTATCTTTTCTCGCTTTTGCACAACACATTTTGGTGGTCAATGTATAATAGCTACACATGATAGAAAATATGACTTTGAAGGTCATTCTGTGATTTTTTGTGAACTTCTTTTAATTTTGTAACGTAAAATTGTTTAAAATGTAAATAGATTTGCTTGGTGATTATATGTTTTTTAGAGTTGATAGGAAGATTGATAATCCAATATTGAAAATCTCAATTGAAGAAGTTTTGTGTTGTAGAAAGATGTCCTAGAAAGAGAAAAACATCTGGCGACGTGACAGAAGTAACATCAACCCTGCAATAAAAACTGACTTGCATAAACTGCAACTGCAGATGCTCTGTGTGGCTGTTTACCTTCGAGCAGCTGTCCTCCGTCCATGTTTACTTCTGCTGTTGCACATTGTGACTCTAGATTTGTATCTTTGCTGTTTAACAGTCACAGACCTCCAGTTTTCCCAGACTCTTCTTGGTCGACCTGTGCCCTTTGCTACGGCGGGAGATTGTTATAGTGCAGCCAAGTGTCCCCAGGTTGGTGAAATACTTTACATTATAACTTTACAGAAATGTTTCATGCGTTCCATATGTTTGTGGCCTGAAAGTCAAACTTTTTCTGCTATAATCTCCTGGAACTGCGGTGGGAAACACCCTGTCCTGGGCCATAACTTCCAACTCCCCTATTACTCTATTCAAGGTGCTCACCACATAGCAGTATGCATTTAGGCCCTAACCTTCTGCAGTTCTTGCCACAGATCGTTTCTGCAAACATTAATGAGCACCATCTTCCCAGTTAATAAGAGCTCAAAAATAACTCAAATCTGATGTCTGTTTCAGGGCCAGTTCAGCATTAATCTGATCGGCACTGGTCTCAAAGTGGCTGAGGAAACCAAGTGGACAACACAGGGCAACTATGTTTCCATCAAAGTTCACAGATCTGAGGTAAGAGCCTAAAAGTAGAAATATATATAACGGCTGTCTTCTGTATGCCCGAGGCTATTTGACTCTTAAGGAATGGATTATGTAATAAATATAGTGTTGTATTTGTGATTCATGTTGGGAGATTGTTGCACTGAAATGTCATCTGAATTTCCATGTTTTTCCATTATTTCTGTCTGATTCACGAAAGAGGAATCCCCAATGGCATTTATGAAGCGTTCATTCTGCGTAAAAAGCTGCCCTTTGCCCACTCTTTCCTTTCTCATTTGTCTTTGTCTGTAGGATGGAACAAGAATCTACGGCCGCTGTGGTGGTTTCTGTGGGAAGTGCATTCCCCAGGCTCACAACGGCCTACTCCTCCAAGTCCACTGAGGGCCATGCAGGGACCAAACCCCTGAACTATTCTGGAGACTAGCCCAGAAACATGCAATAACAGTGATTTGTTGGACCCCGTCGTCATCTGTAAGTGTGTCGGAGGAGCTTTTAACAGTGGCCATCCTACTGAAACATACCCACTTCCCGAATGGCAGCTAAAGCATACGAGACACTATGTACAGTACTGTGCAGAGTTACAAGGCCACTGTCTGGTGCTTCATCCAAACTGCTATCTTTGAAGAAGAGCTACATTTGCATGCCAACAGTGTTGCAATCGCTATCAAAAACGTCTGTGCTTTGGAACCTACAATGTTTGTTTTTACTGACACTTTTGTGCATTTATTTAGCATTATACAAAGGGATACAACATTTGAAAACACTGGGAAAGCAACTGCGTTGAAAGCAGAAAAACGTAGTACGTATGGCTAGTATGTATGGCTATCCTGTGAAGTGAAGCATATTATATGAAAGAAAGTCTGGTAAAACACTTTTTTACAGAATTAACTTGCAATCAATAAGACAGTATAACAATTAATATTCTGTATGTTTGTATTAATCATTGCAATCCTCTGGTAAAAAGAAGTGCTCCAAACAGACACTGAAATAGCAAGTGAGGGGCGGATGTATTATTTTACAGTCAATTGGTTAATATAAAAAAAGAAGTAATACAAAAACATTGTATTTTTTAAGACTACTAAATAAGCTACACTGCAGATCATCTTGGCCTCTAAAATGTTGTAAGGAAAAGTTTGACATTTTGGTATTTTCTCTACTTTTTAGTCTGGAGTTAGATGAGAAGATATGCTTCTTGTGTTTACGGTGAATGTGAAGCCACCACCAGGCGCCGGTTAGCTTAGCTTAGCCTGGATTCAGATAGCTTGGCTCTGTCTGAAGTTGTCTAGCAGCAGCTCTAGAGCTCATTAATTAACATGTAACATTAGTCTTGCATCTTTACCTTTGGGCTAAGATTACCACAGTTCCCAGTCTTTATGCTAAGCTAGCCTAACTGGCTACTGGCTGTAGCTTCACATTTAGCGTCCACAGACATGAGAGTGGCATCAATCTTACTCTCAGCAAGGAAGTGAAAATGTGTATTTTCCAAAATGTTGAACTTTTCCTTTTGGGGCGCAAGACTTAAAGAAAGAGTAAGCTAGCAACTAACTACTGATATGACTTGCCTTATGTCTGAGGTCAAACTTTAGGAGAGCATGAGGAGCCTCACTACAGATCATGTTTGTTTTCATTGTTGTGTATTTCTAAAGTCTGTCTGCTGTCATCTGTTGTCGGGTATTTCACAAAACTACTACTGCAAATACAGTCCACCGACTGACTGATAAACTATAGCGCTGTGAGGAGGAAATAGCTGAAATATTTCAGTATAAAAGTCTTCTGTGGCTTTTTTAAACTATAAGGATTCTGTTATTTTTTAGATTGTTTTTCTCGCCACACAAGCAAGTTCTCATCTGTTACACCGTGACACAGTATCAGGTGCTTAGTCTCCTCTAACACCCTCCATTGGGCCTACTGTAGGTACCTGCAACCCCTACCTCTTACAAACACCCATACTCTACTGAGATATGTGTTGTAATATATTTATGTTGACCATATTTATTCTGTAATGACTGTAGATATGTTCTATGTTTTAAGGTACAATGACTACTACCAGTGGAGAAGCCATTGTCTGTTTGTTTTTTGTCTGCTTTGCTAAACAAGTATTAGCCTACTACTATATGTAGTGTTTAACCACTAACCTGAAATGAGGATCTTTTGAATGGTGCTTTTGAACTACTGGAAATACTTCTGATCTTGAGGAGGAGAACACTGGCTTTTGTTTTTTTGGCAGATGTAGGATCTGCCTGTAACGCATGTAACGGTCCTCTCATTAATGTAGCTGAAGATCTAGCTGTAAGGTTGCCAGATATGTCAGATAAACCACTGCATGAGGAAATCTGCCCTTCAGTAGTACCTAACTCTCCACAAATGACTTTCAACATGACCACTACTACCAACCTAACATGCTGGTACTCCGATGTTAAGCTTTAACCAAAGTTAGAACGTAGATGCAGATTTTTCTCTTCTCAGACAATGCAGCTTCTTTTTGATTTAAAGAACGGCTGAAGAATAAATAAGTCAATGAGCAGCTAGAAAACCTTTGGCCATCATTGGTTTTTATGATGGGCAATTGTTCTATGAGGTCTGTATCAGAAATTTAAAGAATACTTGATGCACTATGTGCCATACATGTTGTAGAAATGTAATCCTTTTTTTTTGTAATAACCGTTAAGATTTGTAACTTATGATATGTGTATTTTAATATTCATACTTGAATTGTAAACAGTGTGCTATATTGAATGGGCATTGGTACTGAATAGAGAAACGGTGTGCTTGTTTGCCATGCTTTATCCAAAGATGTTTTTAAGAATCATACCTACAGTATGTATGTAGCCTGTGTAAAAGAAATGAATGATTGATTCTGGTGCTTTCTAATCGTTCCTATACTGTATGTCTTGCTACAATACTAACGCTGTTAAAAATACGTAATAATAAAAAATGCTTTTCAGCTGATTCACAAGTTCATTTATGATGTCGGCCTGACCTTTTGGTCGAGAGAGAAATATCTTAACATGGATTTCCACAATTGTTTGTACAGACATTATCACAAGGTCAACATTTTGCTGGAATGCCATGAAACCCGCTACAAACACCAATGTTCCCCAAATTAATATCTCTTTGGTGATCCTCAGTTTTTTTATCTCGCACCATCATAAAGTCAAAATACGGCAAACACTATTCTTGCTAAACATTAGCTCGTTAGCATTGCCATTGCGAGCAATGCTGATGGCTGTAGACTTGGTCTTAACAGCATAAAATTCCATATTTTAAGAAACATAAAAATTGTGTGCTTGAATAATAATTTATGTCTGACATATTTTTTACACAAAGATTTTTAAATAAAACTGTTTAAAATATACTCCTTCCTCATTAACAAAAACAGAATCTTTGAATACACAAATACTGTTTATTTCAAAAGTTTTACTGAGACACAACTTGGTTCCTACTTCCCTGAAAAGCCCATTTAAGGCTGCACATCACACTCGTGTAAGTAAGTTGCATAATGGCCTCAAATAGTTGACACAAACCCCGCTCCAACGATCAGATCTTAAACTATAAGCACATTCTCAGGCAACCAAAGATAAAATCCCCCTTTCCCAAGGATCAAAAAGACCCTGCACATGCATCATTCTGGGCAGTGAAGGTCAAACATCCAGGTGATGTCACAAAAGGAACATTGTTTTGAACGGAGGGGACCACATTACAACGAGAGCATGTTGTGAGTAAACCCTTTTTTCTTTATCGCCATAGCAAAGTTTCTTCAAACCACAGAGAGGCCGGTTGATTAATAAAGAAGGGCAGCGGGTCACGCTGGCTGGGTGCTTGTGCTCACCACATTGTGGCTCCATGTGGATTCACTTAGTGGGGCAGGTTGCATTTCCACAACACGAGTTCAGCTCCACTTAGGTGACATATAAACACAGAAAATGCCTTTAAATCCATTTCTCACTGAAGTACATATTTCTGAGCTCTGGAAACAGCTGAAGCCGTCCACTGCCTGATGACTCACCAAATTGCTATGTAAAATGAACGAGTGAGGTAAGTTCCCACTAAGTTTTAAAAACGTCACAAAGAGGTGGAAAGTACCATTTCCAAGAAATTATGTCACTGAAATGAGTTGGAGATAAAGGTGCAGGTACTTCAGCAAAAGGCAGGCTGTTTGTTATACGAGCCACTCGTTCGGGGCTCATTGCACTGAGATAGCTTTAAATGAAAACAGATACTTTGGATCCCTCAAGAGCTGCTTTGATTTCTTGCCAGCAACTTGCCTTGGTTCCTAAAATCTAATCTAAGGATTTAGAAATGTCCTGAAGAACGACAACAACTCCCCTCAAAAGCAATTTTCCAGTGGAACCAAGCTGTGCTTAGGCCCTTCCAGATTCTCCAGGTTATAGACGAGTTAGGAAAAAGCTGGCCTGTTTGCTGTGAGCATAAACCAGACACCTTTAATGACTTAGCTGAAAAACACAAACCTGCTTGGAGAATCCTCATAAAAGGCTCTAATGATTGATGTTTACCATGAAGTGCTTTGAGGAAACAGGGCAGACATTCCAGTGCAATCTGCAGCTGCAACCTGCACTACAGAGTGAATCCACAAAGCACTAGTCACCTGGTTTGCACTGACATACTGCAGCAACACACGTAATCGCTCAGGCACACTGTGTTCATGCTTACACATTGTGAAATGCTGTGTTTGTTTATTTATTTTTGGTTAAACTAACCTGCATCCCAGATGTTGTCTATGTTGTTGATAATTGCAATATCATACCTGGCATTACAATATGTACAGTAGAATCTACAGATGCATCTTTTATAAAAGTATTACAGCAAAATGACAACCACTTACAATATAAGGTTTATAAGGCTAATGACACATGACATTATAGTAATATTTCTGGTGAATTATGTTCTGAAAGTTATCCAGCAGTTAGCCAATGAGATATTTATTTTAACTTTGCAAACAGTGCCCCCTATTGTGTCAAACAAGGTATTACATGTCATATGGTTAACACAGGCTTTCATTTGATTTGTTGTTTCATACAGTGCCTTGTGAAAGTATTCGGCCCCCTTGAACTTTGCGACCTTTTGCCACATTTCAGGCTTCAAACATAAAGATATAAAACTCTATTTTTTTGTGAAGAATCAACAACAAGTGGGACACAATCATGAAGTGGAACGACATTTATTGGATATTTAAAACTTTTTTAACAAATCAAAAACTGGAAAATTGGGCGTGCAAAATTATTCAGCCCCTTTACTTTCAGTGCAGCAAACTCTCTCCAGAAGTTCAGTGAGGATCTTTGAATGATCCAATGTTGACCTAAATGACTAATGATGATAAATACAATCCACCTGTGTGTAATCAAGTCTCCGTATAAATGCACCAGCACTGTGATAGTCTCAGAGGTCCGTTTAAAGCGCAGAGAGCATCACGAAGAACAAGGAACACACCAGGCAGGTCCGAGATACTGTTGTGAAGAGGTTTAAAGCCGGATTTGAATACAAAAAGATTTCCCAAGCTTTAAACATCCCAAGGAGCACTGTGCAAGCGATAATATTGAAATGGAAGGAGTATCAGACCACTGCAAATCTACCAAGACCTGGCCGTCCCTCTAAACTTTCAGCTCATACAAGGAGAAGACTGATCAGAGATGCAGCCAAGAGGCCCATGATCACTCTGGATGAACTGCAGAGATCTACAGCTGAGGTGGGAGACTCTGTCCATAGGACAACAATCAGTCGTATAATGCACAAATCTGGCCTTTATGGAAGAAAGCCATTTCTTAAAGATATCCATAAAAAGTGTCGTTTAAAGTTTGCCACAAGCCACCTGGGAGACCCACCAAACATGTGGAAGAAGGTGCTCTGGTCAGATGAAACCAAAATTGAACTTTTTGGCAACAATGCAAAACGTTATGTTTGGCGTAAAAGCAACACAGCTCATCACCCTGAACACACCATCCCCACTGTCAAACATGGTGGTGGCAGCATCATGGTTTGGGCCTGCTTTTCTTCAGCAGGGACAGGGAAGATGGTTAAAATTGATGGGAAGATGGATGGAGCCAAATACAGGACCAATCTGGAAGAAAACCTGATGGAGTCTGCAAAAGACCTGAGACTGGGATCGAGATTTGTCTTCCAACAAGACAATGATCCAAAACATAAAGCAAAATCTACAATGGAATGGTTCAAAAATAAACATATCCAGGTGTTAGAATGGCCAAGTCAAAGTCCAGACCTGAATCCAATCGAGAATCTGTGGAAAGAACTGAAAACTGCTGTTCACAAATGCTCTCCATCCAACCTCACTGAGCTCGAGCTGTTTTGCAAGGAGGAATGGGCAAAAATGTCAGTCTCTCGATGTGCAAAACTGATAGAGACATACCCCAAGCGACTTACAGCTGTAATCGCAGCTAAAGGTGGCGCTACAAAGTATTAACTTAAGGGGGCTGAATAATTTTGCACGCCCAATTTTCCAGTTTTTGATTTGTTAATATAGTTTTAAATATCCAATAAATGTCGTTCCACTTCATGATTGTGTCCCACTTGTTGTTGATTCTTCACAAAAAAATAGAGTTTTATATCTTTGTTTGAAGCCTGAAATGTGGCAAAAGGTCGCAAAGTTCAAGGGGGCCGAATACTTTCACAAGGCACTGTATGATTATCATCTGTTGAAGAATGCTTTGTATTGATGTTCTGTGTGATGTTGGTGTAGATCAGCTGCTTAATCGGGGATAATCCAAACAAGTTAGCATCAATATTTCTTCTTAGCAGTGAGAGGCTGAGAGATGTAGGAGGACAGGTCAGATATTTCTGCAGTAAATATGGTATTATATTTGTAACATTACAGGGTGAAGGTGGCAGTTTGTATTGTGTTTTTTTCTTTTGCTTCAGTTTAATTTAGTTTTCTTAAATTAATCTTCCACTTTCTTCCATTATTACCTGTCTATTGACTTGTTTCTTCCACATCTGTCTTTAAGTTTTCCAGCACAACAATACCTGCTATAAAGTGTAGTGGGGCGACATTTATGTTGTGTTATGTTAAAATGTTTTGCATGACTAATTAGAACAGAGACAAATGTAATAAATATGAAATGACCACACAACCCAAACAGTAATAGTAATAGTTGTGTAGCAGGTCTTGTGAAGTGCAGTTGCATTAAATTCCTCATCGCTAACTGAACCTTTGGACGAGTTATGACCCCGACGCTGTATTAAATTGTGTTCATATATATTAATGTGTTTAACCCCCTCTGTGTATCTCTCTCTCTCTGCCTCTGTTTGGTGAACCTACAACGGTTTTAAGGTATTTTAATAAGATAAGATAATCCTTTATTAGTCCCGCAGTGGGGAAATTACAGTATTACAGCAGCGTTGCTCAAAAAACAAGAAATAAACAAATAAACATAATAAAATAAAAAACAGTAGAAGAATATTGAATATACAGAAGAATACTTGAATATACAAGATATTGTACAGAATTAATTAAAGTGTTCAAGTGACTAAAGTGATTCAGACTGTTTGTGGGCTATTGGGAGGTCAGCTTGTTGTGCAGCCTGACAGCAGCAGGGAGGAAGGACTTGCGGTACCTCTCCTTCACACACCGGGGGTGAATCAGCCGGTGGCTGAAGGAGCTGTGCAGCGCTGCCAGGGTGTCCTGCATGGGGTGGGAGGCGTGGTTCATCAGGGATGAGAGCTTGGCCATCATCCTCCTGTCTCCCACCACCTCCACAGTATCCAGAGGACACCCCAAGCAGGAGCTGCTGTAAAAGGCAGCCACTCGTGCGGTGCCGGAAGTCATGATGATAATTTTTGTTTGCGTATGTAGCCTGATCTTGGGTTCATTCTTTTAGTTATATTTTGTTTGTTAAGTTGCTGTTAGTCCACCCTGAAGTTAAAACATCCCTTTATATGTGATATATATATTAATAGCTCTTTTTCACAGACTATATTTTAGCCACAATATCTTCTGCGGTGCACTGTCACTTTCACTGGGATGCTCTCGTTAGTGTGATTAGAAACACCTGTGCCTTTCCTCATATACCTCATATAAGTCAGGTCTGCTCTAATAAAAGGACTATTGATTGAGCTATGAATATTTAAGTATTGGGAGTGAGGAGTCCCATTTCCATGGTGGACCTGGGTTCCCCCCGGCTGGGGGATAACAGACAGCCAGTGTAATGAACGTCAGACCAAAAGTTCTCCTGAAGCTGGTGATAAAACACAGGCTGAAGTTATTTGTTAGCGGCATTAGCTCACGATCAAGAGCATAAAAGGATGTTTCTGAAGGGGTTCCTGCTGCTTCCAGAATGTTAAGGTTTAGCACAATAACAGCACAAGGCTTCCACAGATTGTTATCCATGTTTCCAAGAAACAGCAAAGATACGACCATTCTTTTCCACTACATCATTTTATTTGCAGTATTTTATCCATACTAGCTATATTGAGAATAATATATTTCTCTGTGCATTGCACCTTTACCACAGCAGAGATAAAGACTCTGAATTGAACTGAACTAACGTAGTCATTTGGGGGAATACATCTTTGTGGCCGACCAGTAGATGGTGGCAAAGCCCCACACAACCACTGGCTGGACCTCCATTGTTCTGTAGCGGATCATGCAACATTAAATGTGGCCAAAGGCACAAACAAGTTAATGATCATGCTTCAGTCTTTAGTTTTTTAGTAGTTATTCCTATAAATATATTTCACAGTGTTCACCATGAGTCATATTACTAACTTTGTGATGTTTGTGATGTCATATTGTCTTCATGTTTTCTATAGTCCAGCCTTTTCTGTAATTTCCCTTCAGAGCTGTACTGTATCTATGTCTGTATAAACAGCAGTGAGCAGAACAATCTAACCTTCTAGTTTAACTGTTCTCAAAAACAATTTCCACTGTGGGAAGTCATAGCAGTATGAGAAGGTTATTTAGGCAAGCTTAAATCCCTGTGTACCTCACACATACACACACCTCCCACTCCCTCCCATCGCTCCCTCGCTTACTAACACATCCATCCTATAGTGGAACATTTGGCCTTGAACAGTATCAATTTCATCTTTTGATGCATAATGTCTGCTTTAAAATCCATGAAAAGTACACAGTTATCTGCCAACTGCAGCTATCAGTAGTCTGGGGATAGAAGCTGTTGGCACTTTGCCCCACAGGCTGTAGGAACTGTACCGTCAGCCTGGCTGCCAGCGCTTTTGAAGGAAATCTTGTCAGCTTTGACTTTAACTGGCTGAGACGGAATGAGGTCATTTTTAGGTATTGTGTTACATGTGTGGAGTGTCCATTTTGCAACAGCTGCATGCGATGTGTGGCCGGCTGCAGCCTTGGTCCAAAGCTGACCACGTCTTTGCCGCACATGGCCGAGCGGTATGCTGTCAGAGACAGACGTGGTCCAACTGGAGGAGGTATGAAGGGGGTGGGGGGGTTGGTGTTGGACCCATGGGGTCCGCATGAATGTGCCAACAGCCCATATGCACATGTGGTGTGGTGAAAAATGGACTTGTATTGTTTAATCCATGAATGTGACACCGCGGTGTGAATCACACATTAAAGGATCGTTGTGAACAGAAGACACTCAGGATTTGGACGCTCACGGGTCTTTGTTACGACTCCGTGCAATAAGACGAGACATCTTGCATGTTGGAGCTATTATTCAGTTGAAGTACTCTTTGTTTCACGAGCAAAGCTGTGGTTCTCACAGTGAACAGAGCGAAATAGCCGTAAAAAAGCATGCTGACAGTCATTTTGGAAATGCACACATTATGTATGACCAGTGGCAGAAATACTTTCCCATTGTAAAAGTTTATGCTGCTAAGCAGCCTGGAAAATGTTGCCCCGACGTCAGCATAGTTGGGATGAATGAGGCAAAGGCCAGACGCGGCTATAGCTGTGAGCTGTGGTCGGTCTTGCAGGCAAGACACTGGATAACAAGAGGGGGGTAATTATTTTTAACAGCTTAACACTGCAATCAAATGAGCCTTCTGGAGATTTTTACACTCTGTTGTGGCTCACGTCACCAGGTTATATTAAAGCTCATAACAGAATGCTGCCTTTGTTCGCCTGCATTTCACACTAACCTAAGAGGCCTGTGCGGTTTACAGTACAATGCAGTTGTTCGCACACAGCCTGTCGTTTGCTGACGCAGACAAAAGAGCATACGGGCAAAATAAATCCTCCCCGATACAAATAAATACAATTTCTTTCTTGTGAGGGCTTGTGTGCAAAAAAAAGAAGCGACAAGCTGATTTTATTCAGTGGAAAAGTTTGCAGGGCTTGTAAAAAAGACGTTAGCTGTCACATGAAGGAATTCTTGTCAAGATAGCTCAGAATAGATTACATTTTTTTCCCATATACCCAATTGTTTTCCTCCTGCAGAACACCAGAGGTTGTTTTTCAAACTAGAAGGGGATGCATCACACTTTAAAAAAGCTCCTTCTTAAAGATGGACAATGCAACTAAACTGAATGAAGTTTTATCACCTTGATACTTTGTGATTTTCTTTTTTAAGCTATTATTAATGTTTTAAATTGTATTTTAGAAATGAAATCCTCACTTCTAAGCTAAAAGAGGGCAATTTTGTCCTCAGCAAGTATAAATAATCAACTTATCTCTACAATCTCACTGCTCGTATACAACTTTTTAAATGGTATATTCATAAAGAGATATTCCAGACATGGAGGCAGCAGAGAGAGAGCAAAGGGTGATCAGTCACCTCTAACAGTGGAAAGTAAGTCCATTTGTAAGGGATTTATGTCCCATTTTGCACTGATCCATAAACCTAAATGTGGCGGGGTCAACTCTCATCAATCACTTCTCTGAAGGTCTTCTGCCCTCAGAAGCCACTTTTTCTCGCTCGCGCTTGCCTAAATAATAGGTTCTGGTTTCTCGTTCCCAAGAGACATGCAGACTACCCCTCCTTTGTCAAGGGAAGATATAATCTCTGGACAAGAGAAAAATGGGAAATTCCTAGACACCTAAACACTCTGAAATAACGTCTGTTAAGATTATCGGTCGTTCGTTTCCATGAGGGTGTGATCTTATTTAACCCACAAGAAAGGCCCGCCATTGTCAAGCTATACTTCATCCTTCAAAAGGCCTTCAAAACGCCAACAATGTCCGTCCCCCCAAAACATCTCCACCCCTCTGTCTACCTGCTCTAATTAATAAGAGCCAGTCTAAGTGCTGCTGTCTTGAGCAGGACTTCCTGTCTGGGCTACAGACAGCGAGTGTGTCTAGTTATCTCTTTTGTATATGTCTGTATGTGCCATTGTGTTGGTTATTCAAACACACTTGCATATGCTTGTCTACTAGTGTGGCAGAGGGGCACTCCATCCAGTCTGTCTGCTGGCAGTGCCACTCCAACACAGACAAAACCACTACAGACCAGTACAATGAGACGCTTTTATCCCACTATAGTCCCTTACAAAGCTCTCCAGTCTCCATTTAGCATCTGAAGATGTTCTAATTTGATCAAAGAGTATGCTGTTGTATTATGTTCAAGTACTGCTTTAGCTAGCCACAGTGTTTGTAATAATGAGCTTTGAGATGAGGATTTTTGAAAGCAATAGATGTATTTTATAGACTTCAGTTAAGGATGAGCAGAGAGGCTCTTTAACTGTCTGTAGACCACACATTCAACACATCTCTGCTTTTAAAGCAGCTTTTGATTTATTTGTAAAATGCTGAAATCAAGCTTTGCATTTCTTTACATTACGATTTAATTAAGGATTGCATAAAACTCTGTTTATCTGCTCTAGCGGCTAGCCTTACAGTAGCATGCCTGGCTTACTCAAGCCCATTTTACATATTGGCCAATCAGTGGTTTGTTACATTCATTGTGTGAAAGCCAGTTCTGGATGTAAGGTAAGACTAGTAGCTGTGTGCTGCTCTTTAAAGGATTTGTGGGAGATAAATCCATTTACTCCAGCCAAGCTAATTCCCCAACAGAGTAATAATGTTCCCCAAACTCTGTTAGCCCTCATCCTCAAAACTTCAAATAATAGGCCTATTTAAAAATAAGAGCAATACAGCGTAAATCAATCTCTGTGTTGCTTGACCATGTAGTCCCTTGTCTGGAAATCATTGGGTTTTTGGTTAGATGCCTGAAATGAGAACTATAGTTAAAACAAGCTTGAAGGATTTTAACTTTTTGCTCTACAAGACCCTTCCTCATTCATTTTTCAGCATTTACTTGTCCTAAAAAGTGAATAATGAATAATTGTTTTGCTGCACAAATGTGTAAGTATCATAAATGTTTGTTTGGCACAGAGCTTATTTTCTGTAATAATTCAAAATGATTGTTTCATAATTATCAAAATCCAATGGAATCCATTGGGTTTTAGCAGAGAGAACCAGTGTGAATCTACGAACGTCCAGGGTTGGCCTACAATAATAGGGCATACCTGCAGCACCTAGCATCATTTCAGCTTACCAATGAGAAAACTGCATTTTTCAGAAACCTGCATACTTCTGTGTGAGCTTTCAAAAATGACCATGTAAACAGCATATGCACGTGATGCTAGATTATTGTGTGAATGTCTGTAGTGTGAGGACTGCATCTCTCAAGGTGACAATAACATTGATGCTTTTCAACAAGCTAATGTTCAGTTAGCGGCACAGATCAACAGAATCAAAACACGTTTCTTGATGTCATAATCTCTCTGCTGTGACAGTATGTTGTACAAACAAGGATTAGGCAAAATCAAGGTGGTGGCTGCTCTGAACTCTCCACTTCAAATGTTCCCATCTTGCACATGGACATCCCAAAAGGAAATGTGTCCTGTGAGAAAGATCCATGAGCGTCTCACGTGCCATGACGGCAGCATGATCTTTGATTCAGCTTTAGCACCCCATATGGTACCACAGCTCCACAACGAAGGCCACACCACCCAGCTGCTCGTGACACATTTATTGGCACACAGCGCAGCATCAGTGGCCACTTAGACCAGACTGTCTGTCAGTCGCCATAAGGACTCGATTTGACTCAGATTAATCGGCCCAGAAGACGTGCTAGACACATGATTAGATGTATTCTGTTTTATTGTTAGGATATTTTCTATTTATTTGCCCTCTCTGATCACAGATGGCTAAACACACTTTAAAGTTGTTCATACTTTGTACCTAATGCTGCTTTTAAGACTAAATGCAAAGACTGTAAATGTAATGTGTCTCATGGGAAGACGTGTAAATAGCAGAACATTTTAAGGACATTCTGCATATTATGGTTCTTTTTGTCAAAGCAAAATGGCCACAGTTGGGTTTAGGCAAGACAACCCCTTACGTTTAGAAAAAACATCATGGTTTAAACATCATGGTTGGGCTTGAAATAAGTATATGAACTAAGTTAAACATAAATAATGCAACATAAGTATGGAAAACACGTCACAAACATTACGAACTTCAAAATAACTCACCAACACAGGAACACCAACACTGAAAGAATTACAAAAAATGACACGCAAAAAGCAGGAATAATGTTGATATTTCAAGCGAGTGGACGTAGAACTTAATGCCATTCATGCATCATTTGGTGAGATCCGGCTGCTCAAACAATTGCAATGTAATTCTTTACTACTCATTTAGAGATATTGTAATGTCTATTTTTCTTTTTTTGACTTTCTCAACTTGCATTGGTGTAATTACCTTTTTTTTCTGAGTGATTTACTCAACTGGTTTGTCTCCATGGCAGCAATAAATAACCAGCAAACACACATTTTTCCAAAGCTCTTATCTATCTATAAGAACTTTTCAAGGCAACTTTCCTGCACAATAAACAGAGTGTCTTTTTCAAGACATTTGAAGGAACCAAGGCCACACAGAAGGCCACTGGATTGTTGTGTTGCTGCCCTGCTCGATGGCATAGCCACAGCAAACCTTGTGTTGTAAGCCCTCTGTCGCACCTTTGCGTGTCTCTCATCTTCAACTATTGTTGCGTTGCCCGTCACTGACATGCTGTTATCGCTGCGTGAATCCACACACACAATGAGGCTTAAGGGATCCTTTTTTTCTGAGAGGAGATAGGCCCGTAGACCAGGACAAAGACTTCAAACTATACAAATGATCTCTTCTGGGTGTTCCTCAAAAGGTATTATAGTTATCTGGGAGAACCATCTTAAATGCTTTTGCCCCACATGTCAAAGCAAAAAGTCTTATTGTACAAAATACACATCACAGTGGGCTGTAAAAAAAAAAAACATATTCTTTTTCGCCAGGTTGCAATTTTGTGTTGCCACACACAAGCCTCATATCTCCAAGAATGTTACAGAAATGTTTGATCTTTGTATGCATTTTGAGTCTGTGCACATAAGATGCTTATTAAAGCAGGAGGTGGAATCTTTCTTCCATCTGATTTATATCAGGTGCAAGCCCATGGATGGGTAATTTGGCTGATAGAAGCATTTTTATTACAGAGCTCAGGTTGTAGTGGAAATGATAGGCCTGCTTTACAGCATTTGTGGGCTGGGGTTTACCCCTCTCCTTTGTCTACAGCTGATTCTACTGGAATGTTTGTTTAGACTCATCCCCTGAACGAGAGCTTCACCTGGAATCTGTAGCAGCTCCCAAGATGGAGACAAGCTGTCAGATATACCTGGAGCCAGATGTAGAGGGTTCTGCATCCATTTAGGGCTAACTGTGGCGCCTATGGCCACAGTTATTAAGATTTGTAAAACAATGTGTGTATATGTAACTGAGTGAAGCAATAGAGTAAAATAAAACTAAAATGAATGCTAAATATAGACTGGCTGGTGAAACGTAATAAAATAAGAGGGAAGCCATAACAGTGAGTGTGAAACTTTAATAAAAAATAAAAAATCTTTATGTGGCACAAATCTGCATAATCAGGATTAAAACCAAACGTTTTAAGAAATCAGTTTTGCATAAAAAAATAGAAAGTAAAAACACTGCTTTTATCAAATTTACTTAAACTCACATTCTTGCTATTGTCTCTTTTTTTTCGCTGAGAAGCTTATTATGTTTCACATTTGAAAAGCTGCCAATAAGTTCTTATTTTTGAGTGAGTGTGAAACTTTCATTCCTTCACTGGTTTTGACATAACCCATAATGGGATTGGTGGGGTAGAATGGGAGATGGCAGGAACCTCCTAAAGTTACAATGGGCCTCAATCACAAACAAATCTGGGCTTCAATATTTTCTTACCTGAATATGTCATATACCATACACACCTTCATGCATAGCATAAAACTGCTTTCATTAAAAAAGACTGTATTAGACAACAATATTAAAACCATTAATTTACTAATGAATTGCCAATGTGTTTGAATAACTTTGAAATTAACGACCTTTCATCCTCAACATTAATTTCATCATTCAAATCTTCCCCTGTTTGACCCAGTCCTGGCATACAAGGAATATGACAATATCCTAATCGACAATTTTGGTTTTCTTTACCCTACAGAGATCGGCAACGTGCTGTAAAATTGTTCATATAGCCAAGTATTGAATGAGGCCCATTGTCTTCATGAAGCTTCTTACTGCCTTACTGCCTTACCGCCTCAGCCAGTCCATGTCGTTGTGTCCCTGAGCAAGACACTTAACCCCCAGTTGCTCCCCGGGCGCTTCACGAGGCTGCCCACTGCTCCTTAAAGGATGGGTCAAATGCAGAGGATAAATTTCCCCACTGTGGGACTAAGTGTGGGACTAATAAAGGGGTTTCTTCTTCTTCTTCTTCTACTGGTAGCTGACCAGAAGACAACGCTGGTATTCTGCAGCTCAAAAGTGTTACTCGGTGTTCCCGGAGGACGCATACTGAAGAATCTGCTGGGAGCGGTGATGTTCTGTGTCACGTCTGTCGACCTTGGTGCTGTCACATTCATTCATTGGCTACAAATGGCAGCAGTGCTCCTGTCTGTGTCTTTTCTCAGACATTTCTCTTTTCTCACGCCAGCCTCTTTTTGGCTCAGAGCAGCTGCTGATAGGCATTAGACTGAAATTATGGGACTATGTTTTCTCCTCACTGACATCAGCAGTGTGACCTGAACATTGCTTCTGTGCATCTCTTCTTCCTGTATATCCCCCATGGTTCATTTCCTGGTCCTAGAGGTGCTTTTGCCCTTCTAGAAGGAGATGCAGTACACAGAGACGTAGCGTGATTTGCGTGTTTAGATTTCTCCTCCATGACCTCAGCAAATCCATGAACTCAATTTTAATGAGCGGTTTTAGAAGTGCGGGCATTAGAAATAACTTTGAAATGAAACCCCAAAATAAATCCTCCCAAAAAAAATAATCAAAATGTCTTGTTAAAAACATGTGCTTCCTGCAACTTCAAGTTATCCATGACGAAATTATAAAATGGTTAGGCTGTACGGATCAGAGACGTGCTGGAAGCCTATTCGTCACGGGTTTTCATGGAATCAACCTCTACAGGAGCCTCTTCCAACATGTCAAAGGAGACAATGATGGAGTATTTGGCAAGCGTGCAAAGAACTGCTCTGCAAGGGAAATCCGGTTTAAAAAAAAAAGCCTTTTTATGAACCGAGATTCAACAAGCTATCCTTGTGTAACTATGACAAAGAAGCACAGACAATGATCATACTTCTAGGACAGGATTTATTGTTTTTGTACTGTAGTACTTTTCAGTTTTTTAAGGACTCATACCAAAGATCTTCCAGTCGGGTGTCCTTGTCGTAATCTGTCCTGCTGATAAACACACTGGTAAATCTCTTCTAGCCTGTAACGTTTACTGAGTATGGGTTGCACCCATAATGGACGTATCATAGGACTCAACGATGGCACCAATTCACTTGAATGAAAAGTTGGCGCATGAAATGTCTAGCTTCTGTGTTGTGCAGCCCACTGAATACTGAATGATATTTCCCCCACTGGCTCCGCCCACGTGGTTCTACTCTGCCTTTTGACTTTAATTTGGGATGATGCCACGGAAATATTTTTTTTAGGCTCTGGGAAAATGTTACAAATATAAATCCTTTTTATGGATTACACATGAATAATCCAAGAGCATTAATTGACCTTTGTTTGCTGTTTGAGGTGTCCTGACAGTTTTACGGACTTCACATAATAGAGGTTTATGGGGGAAATTAATTTTACTGCAATATTGCAGGTGCCCTCTGGGGCAAATTAGCACTCAGCATTTATTTGTTGCTCTATATTTACACATAGGAACTGCCAGATGTCACTGTTATAGCTAACAACTGAACCAATGGACGAAGCTAAAGATAGTTTGCAACATCACAAGATGAAACACAACTTCCAAAAGCAACATGCATTTCTTTTGACTGGTCCTTGCAAAATATTTTAGTAAATCACTAGTTTGAAACTAGCTCGCAGTTACTAAAGACTTAGACGCACAAACTTTGTAAATCAAACAGCTAGGGCACCCCAATTCAGAGGTGAAAGTACAATTTCCCTTCAAAGATACACCCTATTTACAGTGAGATTAGAGTCAGATGTTAGAAAACTCCTTCCCATAAAGCATTGCTTTGGCCTCAGACGTCCAGTGTCTGTGAGGTGCTAAAAATTGCTGAGGCCTGGAAAGTATTCTGCCTCCATAAAAAAATCTGTTGCAGCCTGATTCCTTTGCAAATTTGTGAAATTGATTTGGTGTTGCAGACAGCCTCAGACGCTGCAGAGCCAGTCCACAAAGTGCATGTAAAGTGTAAAAAAAGTGTATAAAGAATGTGAGATGAACTGATGGAGAAGATCAAATGAATACAACTGGCAACAGATGGTGTGAAATAGATTTTTAATGGGGCATTTGAAAAATAATTTAGCATTGTTTAATACAATGATAATGTGCTGAGCAAGACCACAACCCATTTGCTCTACACATGTTCCATGTAATGCCTTTTAAAGGCTATTACTTTAAAAAAAGAAAAGAAAAAAAGCATGGTATTCAAAGTGTAAATATCTGTGTTTGGTTTTTAAGACTAATTGGCAACATGGCTTTGTCAATAAACTTTGGACTGATTGGGAGATTGTGCCATAACTTACTCACTGCTGTCTATGCTTTAAAAGAGGACTAAGGTCAAAGAGTGCTAAGTTGGTCCAAGAATGTTAATAGGTCATAATCATCTCTGTATTTTCAGACAAATCTGATAAAAAGGCCACTGCGCTGGCTGACCTCTGATTTTCTGATTCGGTTTGTAGGCTGCTTTGCCCAGACTTGGCAGCCCTTGACAATGAGCGAACTGTAATAAGAATGATTTGACATGAGTATAAATACTTTCCATGGGTAATTGACCCTTTTCCTGGACCCACGCACTCCAAGATCAAAAGGCTACATCCTCTGGACTCCAAGAGCCACTGATTAAACACATTTCAGAGGTATTTCCCTTTCATTTCCAGGGCAGATCTGGCAAAGGCATATGAGATGTGTTTCATTAAGTTGTATCTTGAAATATAGTCCCTTGTGTGTGTACAGTAAGTGAAAATATAATACCAATGTATGTGCACATGAGTTATGGTGTATATGGTGCAGTTTTTTGCGGCTGGTGAGGGGAAGTCATATGGCGTGTTGCCAGCCAAGTCTCTGTGTTTCTCAAGAAAGACAAGTGGCATTGTTCCAGGAGCAGATACCAGCTTTACTGCCAAATCCCTGCCGGCTGGGCTGAAATTTCAGCCCTGTAAAGAAAGCAGGAGTGGAGCGGGGCCTGACAAAAGATGACATTGGCTTGTAGGTTTTGGGCGATGACGCTCATGGGGATTCCATTATGTGGCTGTGACACAGCATTAGGCGGGACAGCAAACACTTTCATGTGTGGATTACCATTTAGCCATTGGAGATAATAGATATTTGCCTTAGCTAATCCATTCCTCTATTGATTTTCTTTCCCCTTTAATAACTTCTTGCAAGCATGCACATTTTAATAAGTGCAAGAATGCTGACATGTAAGAAGATGGAACAAAAGGCAGTTTTTGGACACAGATAAAGTTATTCTACTTTTCCATACAAATATAAGATCATTTTGACAACAACATTTCTTTCAAACGCCATATATTTAATAAACTACAGAAAATATATTACAGAAACTAAAGTGTTGATATAGAGAGAGGGAAATGGAGGAAGTAATCTTCATTCAATACAATGCTGAAGTGAAGTCAGATGTTGAATAGTCGTGACTCGGTAATTTTGTCCATTACGTCATTGTTAAGATACAATAGTTCTCATACCGTACTCTTTTTTTCTCACTTTTTTTTAAAGGTATGTTACATTCACATCTTTTTTTAGATATTCATCTGTTCAATGAGAAACTATGAGCTTGTGGCTGAGTGCAACAAACAGGGTTAACAACACAAAGTGTTTTAATTGCTTTATTTATAAGACAGAAGTAGTCATAATAGCATACGAGTCATAATAAAGCTGATAAAATCACCAGTAACATACACAAAAAATATTATTGAAATTAATTTTGCATAGTTTCGTGCATCATAATGTGGATCATCTACGTCCCCTTTGTATTTCCCCCCACCACTGTAAATGCTAAATTGAAAACATTAACAACAAACCTTCAACATAGATCGGCCATGATATCACATTTAAAGTTCCTGGGTAAATTAAGATGATACTACTTACAATTCTGCCTCCCAGGCCCACAGCGTGTCATGATAGAATATAATATCACATTCTGAACAGAAATAGGACAGCAATTTTGAAGCAATTTTTTCTTTTTGGCTTGGTTGTACGATAAAAATCTAAAAAGGTTCCTAGGATGGTAAGAGAGGAAGGTAGATTCAGACGTCTAGTGTCTGGGGGCTCTTGGTCCTCGGCTTGGGCACGGGTGAAGGTTGTCCTGCAGCATCTGTGGACAGCTGTGTGGGCCTGTTCTCAGTCCGAGCATCGGGCTGAGACGCATTCTCGTAAGAATTGTGTCTCAGGGGTGGAGAGTCCTCAGTTGGGTGCATAGTCTCATACTCTGGGCTGATAGAGTCAGGCACCCGCTTGTTTAGAGAAAGCATACTCATCTCCCCTTCATCCCTGAGGCGCATTTTGGTTTTGTTGCGTATGTGGCAGCGACATAATACGATGATTATGACGAGCAGGAACAGAATCAGACCCGCTCCTCCCGCCAGCACTGCGACAACAGCTTTGGATTTAAAACAGATTGTTGGTGGCAGTGGTGGACTTTTACATGTTGGGCGCACAGTGTCACTCTTCTCCTTGCTGACTTTGTTTGCCACGCTACATGTAAAGCTCATCTCCCCTTTCAGCTGAGCCAGCGATATGCTCAGCGTTGGTCTTGTTTCGCTGGTTAAGGTCTTTTCATTGAGTGTCCAGGAGAACATCCAATCCTGGGGTTTAGCGACGTGGCAATTGAGATTAACAGCATTAGACTTGTGGTCACACATGTAGGTGAGTTGAGGTTTTGATACCTTGTCCATCATACAGAGACGACCACTCCACGCCTTCGCCAGTGTACCGTTGGGATTCAACAACGTTGCTTGGTAAGTCCCTGCACTTGAGAATTTCAGGTTCCTCAGCAAAAGAGATCCGGTTGCAGATAGGTCCTCCGACTTTCCAACGGACACTCTGCCTTGTTGCCTGTATGAAATGATCGTGGTATTATGAGTCCATCTCAGCACATGTGAGGTTCCCAGTTCCTGGTAGACAAACGGCAGAGTCAGACTCTGTCCAACTACGGCATAAAAATCACAAGCATCTTTGTTGGCTGCTGTGAGGTTGATGAATCCCGACAGAATGATGACACCAAGTGTGGCAGCAAAACACGCCATGATACGCGGGGGTAGACCAACGTATCGGTATCACGATCGCTTGACCGTGATGATTCCCTTCTTTAGTTTGATCTTTGATTCTCTAGTAGCGGTCCCGTCAAGACTCAAAATGTAACTGGCCCATAAACGACAGACTTTGAGCCCTTCAAGAGAAGTGAATCTTGAGTGGGAAGGAAACTTTATTAGTCAAGAGTCTGCTTTCAGTTCTCTGAAGATGACAAAAAGCATCGGCAACATGTTCTGCACCCTGTGAAGAAATCACAGGGGGCAGAACATGTTGCAGAATATATTTTTAGAAACATGTGTCTTACATCAGAAGTCACTGCAACAAGTTCGACCTGATGGCAAAATGTTTTTGGTTAAAACATTGCTAAATAAACCCTAGTTGAATAAGTTTTGCTGTATTGTGAAATGCAGTTTGTCTATATCCTGTTTCTGATTTGCTAATTTTAGCGTTATCGAGGTTGACGTACAAAAATGAGGAAAAAATAGCACGAAGAATAGAGCTATGTGAAAAGGTTTGTAAAAGGGGTTGGGTGTGGGTTAGGCTGAAGTCAGAGCAGAAAATGTATCGTCTGTTCTTTTGAATAACTCATACTGAATAACTCTACATGCTGTGTACTGCAAACAGAACGCAGCACCAATCCACAGTTTAATATATCAGCAAGTTAAGATACGGACTATATTAAGTTACTGAAATATTATGAAAGGAGTTCCAAGATTTATCTTCAGTCAGATATTTCCCTGCTGGCTTTTGCATTATTCATTCTGGTTATTGTTTTTTGCCTGTCGAAGAATACAAATTACTTTTATTTGTCACCTCTAAATTGGTTTAGACAGGGCTGCCTTCGCTGATAAAGCAATTGAATAAAGAGAGGCCACCACCTCTAGATATCTGTGGCAAATGCTTTTGTTTTGGTGCCTTCAGTGGAGCTACTCAACGCGAGTGTGTGTTTTGTAATTAGATATGGGGCTAGGCAGTCAATTAAAAATGTAATTAAATAATTTCAATAAATCTCCTCATGAGAGAAGAGCTGTTGTACAGAAAGCCACACAGCAGCGTTTTACATTTAACAAACCACAAACAAGGCTGCAGCCAAACCCAGTTGACCTCATTTGCCTCGATGGTTTTAATCCAAAAAGTCTCCAAGTGGCACATTATATTTAGTGTTTTAATCAGCTGGATCTGAAACTGAGTTGGCATTGTTTTATGTTGTAAATCAAACAATTTGCTCTTTAAGTGTACCTCAATCATCATAATCATGTAAGCTCTCTATAAATCTCCTTCAGCACTTCCAGTAAAGCGGAGTCAGTTAGAAATACCTGTGTCATTCTATAATTCATTGCAACACTAGAATGGGTTCATTTTACAGCCCACAACTATAATTTCATGCAATTAGCAGTGATTCACAATCTCTCTGTAACTCTCTGCACCTTCAAAGATACCCCTAGCAAGAAGAACACCTGTTTTAATGTTTGTTTCACCGACTTTTTCCTACCCTGAGGGAATGGATGGATGGAGGGGGGCGTAAGGAGAGCTGAATGCAATGGATTCCTAGTTTCAAATGTTGTAAAGATTATATCTCCAAGAATTCTCCTCGCTCGCTCACAAATAAGAACATGTGTTTAATGTACATGTGTGTGTGCTAAGCTGAAAGCAGCAGGTGCAGGGAAACTGCAGAACAGACATATGGCATGCTTATGTTTTATATCATAGCTGACATGAGCCAAAGGAGGTGTCTATTCCCAACTCTTCACTTTTATTTTTTTTTATCAAATTCTGCAATAAGGGACCCTGCAACAAAAACTTGCATTGCAATGCAATGATAGTTGTGAGCTGGAAGAGTTTCAAAATCCAGCTTTTACATTCCCCGGCTCAGAACCCACTGCAGTTGTGTAAATAGGCCATTAAATAATTGTGCATATGCCCATTAAGTGTGGCCGATTGTCTTTAGGAGCTGAATATCTCCTACAATACCAGGAAGTTGATAATTATTGCAACATTTTTGTTTTACTTCTGTAAACCTGTGCATTGGGTTTGAAATAGGGATGCAACGATACCATTTTTTACAAACCGATACGAGTACGAGTATTTTTATTTGTGTACTTGCCGATACCGAGTACCGATACCGATACTTCTTAGATTTGGTCTCCATGAAAGTGCAATTAATTTGGAGGCAGATTTTATTTTATCCTCTGCAGATTATGTCAAGCCTATAGTACAAAATTAACAGAAGGCTATCCCAAGCTTTAAACGTCTTGTGGAAGTCCCTCTAATGTCGGACCATAAAACGCCCCCGTGTCCGGGTTCATAATGTAAGCGATAATATTAGGGATCGAGCAATTATATAGGAAGCTGTGTTCCAAGTTATGTTTCCGGTGCTTTTATTGTGGAGGGAGAAACGGAAAGGAAAAGAGGAGTGGAATTGTGGGATATACGTGTGTGAAGGAGATAAAAAAGTGGTTCAAGTTAGCCTGCAGCGTGTTTTCATTTTATTAGAATTACAAATATAGACACACAACAGACACTCGGCTACAATAATATCATCCGTAGCCGCACAACAGCGTCTGAATGAGGCCGCTGCCAGCGCTACTTCTGGTGGACCAGCAACAGTTTGATTCAAACCGGCGGAACGGCAGTAATTTGTGTCGCGTTCGGTGTGAACGCAGCATTACTCTACACACCTTGCCGCAAGAGAGCGACGAAAGAGCCGTATGCGGCTCTGGATCACGGGTTGCCGACCCCTGCCCTAGACGTTGAAGTCAGGTAGGACAACAAATCTTTTTCTCCACAAAGCGCGACCAGTTTGTTGTAGCGAAATACTGTTGAGTGGTATCGGTTCTTGGTATCGACAATTGAAATCGATACGAGTACGAGTATTTTAACGCAGTATCGACCCCCGATACCGATACCGGTATCGGTATCGGTGCATCCCTAGTTTGAAATACAATTGTATATGCAAGCCAATGTTCATTTTTAACTTGTTTAGATCTACATCTGATAAACCATGTAGAAATGCATGCTATTTTCCCCAAAGGTAAAAATGCTGCAATGTTCATCTAATGTCTAGTGGACGCACGACCTCGTAGCAAGTGTTTCATTTAAAATTCAAAGTGCTGGAAGACAACCAAAACAAGGGGAAATATATTACTGTCCTAATACTTACAGCCTGCACAGTACGAAGATAAATCCTAGAAAGATCTAAATCAACCACAGTCTGCGTCATGTTAACCTACAAATGTTTTTCCCATTCACAATCTATGGAAACTGGTATGCACCTCAAAGCGCCTCTATAAAAACCTTATAAATGATGACATGATTTCCACAATAGTGCATTTTATAGTGAAATATAGCAACACACCAGGGTGTTGAACTGGAAGCTTTGGATTGGGCCATATCTGTGATTATCTTTTACAATGGTGTCCTGATTCTGTTCACTTCTGCTCCAGTTATTCGCTGTGTTTCCTGTCCTCCTCTCATATGCAGAAGTATTTCCTTAAAGAAAGAGGAACCAAGCTGTAGTGAAGATAAACTTGTGACTGATGCCATAGTGACATCATGTGACACGGTGCCTGATGTCGAGACAAGAGTTTCCATGTTCAGGATGCAATGGTTTAGCAACAGATCAAGTAGGCCTAATTAGTATTAATAATTATCCAGGGCATTCGGAAATTATGGACCTTATGATGACTGCCAAGGGCTCCCCTTCAGTCACTATGATTTTATGCAAAAATTACACTTTGTGCCTGATGCCAAATCAAACCCAACCGTTTTACCATCCATTCTGATCCCCTTCTGTAATGCCCTCTTAATTGGCTACAAAGTAAGGTCTGAATAGACCGGGCGTGGGTTAATTGGCCCCAGTTCCTGGTCCCTGAAGCCTTCCGGCAGGGAGCCTGTCTGCCTAGCTGATGTTTAATTCAGGGGCCCAGATGGAGGCGTAGCAGCCTGGCTGTGAGATCCCTGACTCACACTTTCACCAGACGTGGCTGTGGCTCTGGATGGCCCCAGGGGGACGAAGGGGGTCCGGCTGGCCCCTCCTGCTCTCCAAAGTCAATATAATTGGGGACAGTAATATCACTCTGAGACTCGAAAGTACTTTGAAGTGGATGAACAGATGCCTTCTATGGGCCATGGTCACACCAACATTTATAATTAATCAAAATCAATATATTGAAATGGAGGCAAAGGCCAAGGCCACACTACATGACTTTTAAAGTCACCAGTTCGCTTTACTGTTCACACTACACAAGACTTTCTGTCAGTCTGGAGTTTTGAAGTGGTGGTTTTCACCCTCCTTGACTGACCAGCAAAACAAGATATTAATAATAATAATGCATTTTATTTATAGGCGCCTTTCAAAACACTCAAGGACACCTTGAGTTTGTGGTGTAAATAGCAGGCTAACGCTAGCATGTTGCTGGCTAGCTAACATGTTGCCTGCTAGCTAACGTGTTACTGGCTAGCTAACATGTTGCTGGCTAGCTAACATGTTACTGGCTAGCTAACATGTTGCTGGCTAGCTAACATGTTGCTGGCTAGCTAACATGTTACTGGCTAGCTAACATGTTGCTGGCTAGCTAACATGTAACAGGTTATCTTACCAGCCACAGTACTTTCCAACATAGTAAATGCATCACCAAGCTATTTCACGATGAGGTGCATATATATGTCACAGATAAAAAAAAAAAAAAACTGTATCCTTTGTTTGCGTTACTTTAAATTACGAAAGAAGTCACACTCTCAGGCCAGCAATTTACAACGTAGAACCACATGGCCAAAGAAGATTCTTAATTTTCTGAGTGGAAGTGCGCTCAAGTCAAATCATCCAAAGAGAGCATGAATAAATATTGGAGAAGCTATTTCCTTTTTTAATATGTAATGTTATTAATGCGTTAATATAACTCAAAAGACAATTATTCACCATCCAACACTAAAGGTAATCTCATCTGCGTGTGCACACAATAATAATAATAATAATAATGTTAGCCCTTTAACGTGCATGGTTCTGCATAATTCCTTGCAGCTCAATCCCATTAATCTTGTCATTAATTTGAAACCCAAGTGATAATGGACTAAATTTGTATCACCTTCAAATCCATTTCACTCTGGCTGAAGGTATAGACTTAGGGGACCAAAGTAACTGATTATTCCTCTTTAGAAATAGTAGCCTTCATATCTCATGTGTGCTACCAAGACTTCAAAAATAAGAACTTTTGTTCTTGGCTTGGCAATCTCTTAAATTAGATCCTTGGCCAGGCCTGGAGCAAAGTCAGCTAAATCCAAAGGGAAATTGTACATCCCACGAAAATGTTTACCTCCGCCTTGGGTCCCGTCCAGGAAAATTGTATCTATAAAAAAAAAAAATTCTACTTTCCATATGTAAGGTCTGCATTCACCACAGCCAGCACTGTTTTTCTCAGTGTGAGTGATTTGAGAAACATACTTTTATTTGGCTGTTGAGTGTTTTGCTCGTTGTTTGTTTGAGGAAGTATAGCCGACGCATATTGCAGAGAACGTCTCTGTGTCTTTGGCACTGCTGTAGTTTGTCATGATGCCTCATGTAAAATGAGCTCTCCATATCTTCAACCCAGGCTACAGAAGTACAAGGACACGATTTGTCAGACTTTTAGCTCAAGAGAGAAACTTTTCAGATGTACATCATTTTTATGTCCAATCTCATCCAGTAAAGCTTCATTCTACTTCCCCTATCCTCCCTTGGTGACATTAATAAGGCATGTTTGAATGCTTTCACAGATCACAGTCTCTGCAACTTAAAGTCACTCCCACTACTTCCCCAAAATCGTTGTAGAGACAAAAGCCAGACCTTTCTTTTGACAGAGTTCAAGAGATCACCATTTATATTTCCTCTTGCATTACATGGGTCTCTAAATTGTCTGGTTTTGGTGGTGCCGGTGGTAGTGGGGGGATACTGCGCCTTAAACACAATGTAGACTGGGGCTTATCATTGTTGATGCCACCGAGGAGGAAGCCGCTTATATCATCCTTTGTTTTGCTCTAGCCCAGCTGTTTTTGCTCACTGGGTTGACCAGTTATCTGCTGATGCTAAGAATCTTTGATGTATGCAGGGAGGCACGGCACCGATGACCCCAAAACCCACCTCCCAACAGCCTGCTGGAGTTCAAGTTCAAACAACTAAGGAAGATTGTTTTTGTTTCCCCTTTATGGCTGCAGAAAATCTGTTCTCTGGTGTCTTACTAGCCAATGAAAACTGAGTTTAGGTGAGACATTTTGCAGCTGACAATAAGCTCCAGACATGAATAACTCACCATTAAATTAATGTAGTTGTATATAATTATTTACTATTGTAAGTATATACCAAAACAAGCCCTTAAAAAACATTTAACGGAACATGTTTAGGTCCTTAAAGCCAACACGAGAAATTGTGTTAAAACAAGAGTTCTTCAACAGCTGGAGCGAATGAGCAAACACTTGTTTTCAAAGGTTTCATCACAGATTACCTCATTTGTATTTGCCTGAAGGTCATCCTGTTTTCTGCACTTTGCTTTTATGATCAATGAACTGTTAATCCACCACAGATGATGTATTCAACTTGTTCCAGGGTCTTTCCTTTTGTTTCCCGTGGGCTAACAATGCTGCTAAAACTGAATGTTAAAATAAAAGGCCATTATTCTGCCCAGTGATTTGGGCTTTTGTTCCTTTTCATCTTCCCTTTTATGCCTCTGGCTCTGCACTTGTTCTGTGAGTGTAAAAGCCGAAGCCTTCTCTAATTCAACGGTTTTGTTTATACAGTCAGGTCCATAAATATTTGGACATTGACACATTTTTCATTATTTTGGCTCTGTACACCACAACAATGGAGTTTAAATGAAAAAATCAAGATGTGCTTTAAGTGCAGACTTTCAGCTTTAATTTGAGGGTATTTACATCCAAATCAGGTGAACGGTGTAGGAATTACAACAAATTCAAATGTGGCCACCCTCTTTTTAAGGGATCAAAAGTAATTGGACAATTGGCTGCTCAGCTGTTTCAAGGTCAGGTGTGTGTAATTCCCTCGTTATTTCATTTACAAGGAGTAGATAAAAGGTCTAGAGTTCATTTCAGGTGTGGTATTTGTGTTTGGAATCTGTTGCGGTCAACTTTCAATATGAAGTCCAAAGAGCTGTCACTATCAGTGAAGCAAGCCATCATTAGGCTGAAAAATCGAAACAAAACCATCAGAGAGATAGCAGACACATTAGGTGTGGCCAAATCAACTGTTAGGTACATTCTTAAGAAGAAAGAACGCACTGGTGAGCTCAGTAACACCAAAAGACCTGGAAGACCACGGAAGACAACTGTGGTGGATGACAGAATAATCATTTCCCTGGTGAAGAAAAACCCCTTCACAACAGTTGGCCAGATCAAGAACACTCTCCAGGAGGTAGGTGTATCTGTGTCAAAGTCGAAAATCAAGTGAAGACTTCACCAGAGTAAATACAGAGGGTTCACCACAAGATGTAAACCATTGGTGAGCCTCAAAAACAGGAAGACCAGATTAAAGTTTGCCAAAAGACATCTAAAAGAGCCTGTACAGTTCTGGAAGAACATCCTATGGACAGATGAGACGAAGATAAACTTGTACCAGAATGATGGGAAGAGAAGAGTATGGAGAAGGAAAGGAACTGCTCATGATCCAAAGCATACCACCTCATCAGTGAAGCATGGTGGAGGTAGTGTTATGGCGTGGGCATGTATGGCTGCCAATGGAACTGGTTCCCTCGTATTTATTGATGATGTGACTGCTGACAAAAGTAGCAGGATGAATTCGGAAGTGTTTCGGGCAATAATATCTGCTCATATTCAGCCAAATGCTTCAGAACTCATTGGACGGCGCTTCACAGTGCAGATGGACAATGACCCGAAGCATACTGCGAAAGCAACCAAGGAGTTTTTTAAGGCAAAGAAGTGGAATGTTCTGCAATGGCCAAGTCAATCACCTGACCTGAATCCAATTGAGCATGCATTTCACTTGCTGAAGACAAAACTGAAGGGAAAATGCCCCAAGAACCAGCAGGAACTGAAGACGGTTGCAGTAGAGGCCTGGCAGAGCATCACCAGGGACGAAACCCAGCGTCTGGTGATGTCTATGGAATCCAGACTTCAGGCTGTCATTGACTGCAAAGGATTTTCAACAAAGTATTAAAAGTGACAATTAGATTTATGATTATATTAATTTGTCCAATTACTTTTGGTCCCTTAAAAAGAGGGTGCCCACACTTTAATTTGTTGTAATTCCTACACCGTTCACCTGATTTGGATGTAAATACCCTCAAATTAAAGCTGAAAGTCTGAGCTTAAAGCACATCTTGATTATTTCATTTCAACTCCATTGTTGTGGTGTACAGAGCCAAAATAATGGAAATTGTGTCAATGTCCAAATATTTATGGACCTGACTGTATATCATTTTATATTACACAACACTTGTTTACTGAGCAATATCCATCAGATCTTTAATTAATGTAATTATTGACCTGCATATGAATGCTGTCAAGCTGTGGAACTTTTCTAAAAGAATCAAGAAAAAACACGCAACAGCAAGATCAATGATACAGTGATAAAGGGTGTGATGGTTTAAATCAGGAAACCTGTGATTAAATGCTTGTATATCTGTTTAAATGACTCTCTTGAACATGCTGATATGCAGTGTGGATCAGTCGACATAGACACAGCTGTAAATCACAGCTGGAGGTGAGGAATAGCAGCCTGACTAAGCTCTATGACAAATGGACAGTTTCATCATGTTGACAACCTACAAGATCTATTGAACTCAAATGTCTGAGACGACATTTATACCATCACCTTCTATAAACAGTAAACATATACAAAAATGTGCTTAAACACGCTAACTCCTTTCTAGGTTTTATGACTCTCTTGGTATAGAGCATAAAAATTAAAGCTGATAGCTACCTCTTTTCATTCTCCAAAATCCATACACAAAAATACATGAGAAATTGTGCTGTGGTAGATAAATGCGGGCTGCTCACTGTTAAGAAAAGTTCACTATAAATCTTGTATAACCCACGTTTGTCACAGTTTCATCAGTCTGCTCCACTCAGCCTGTCAGTCACACCCAGCTCGTCTGCTCACTCCGTTCACCTGCGCACCCAGCTGCTTCACATCACCTGCAATCAGGCCAGTATTTAAGCACCAGGTTCACACTCACTCATTGCCAGATTGTTCGTTGCTATGCTCGTCTCTCCAGCACTATCCTGCCTGTCTTCCCGGATCCGACCTCGCCTGTCCCGGACTCCCCGCTTCGCCTGGGCCCCGATTCCTGCTTGCAGGCTCCCGAGCCGTACACCTGGCTGCCTGAGCTTGATTAAAGTGTTGAACTTCAGCTCTCTGTCTCTTGAGTCCTCAGTTCTGCGATTGGGTCCGTACACCACCCGTTACAGTACAATCTGGCCAGACATGGACCCAGCAGGACCACCCTCACCACAGGATCGGTTTGAGAGGATTGAGAACGCAATCTGGCAACATCAGCAGAGAATGGAGGAGGCTGATGCATACGCCAGACGAGCTGCAGAGGCCAACACCAATGCCTTGGCAGCCCTCTCCGCCCAGTTGCAGCAGCTGATGTCCACTCGTCCTCCTGCAGTTCCAGTCTCCACCCCGGAACCTCCTGCTCCAGCTCCGCCACAGCCCAGGATGATCTCCGAGCCCCGAGTGGGAACCCCCGAGCGATATGCTGGAGATCCTGAACTCTGCGGCTCATTCCTGACCTCCTGCTCCTTACTCTTCAGCCTGCAGCCATACACGTTCGCCACCGAGGAAGCCAGGGTGGCGTACGTAATCAGCAATCTGACCGGCAGAGCCCTCCTCTGGGGAACAGCAGAGTGGGAGAGACGGACGCCTGCCTGTGCATCGTTCCAGGCATTCTCGGAGGAACTAAGCAGGGTGTTCGGATGGGGCGCTGCTGGACCCGAGGCCGCGCGTGACCTGCTCTCCCTGCGCCAAGCGAACCAGTCCGTGGCCGATTTCGCCATCGACTTCCGGATTAGAGCCCGTCGGAGCGACTGGAACACTGCAGCGCTGCGCGATGCCTTTCTGCATGGTCTGGCGGACTACGTCAAGGATGAACTGATCTCATATCCTCCACCTGCCACGCTGGAGGAACTTATCGAGCTGACGGTTCGGCTGGACCTCCGTATCCAGGCCCGGAGAAGAGAGAGGAGGCAGAACGCTCCGGGTCGTCCCAACTCAGTTTGCTGGCCAGCTGCCGCCTCGGCGTCCGGTTCCTCTGCACCCGTGGCGAATAGTGGGCATGGGCCGGAGCCCATGCAGGTGGGCCGCACCAGGCTCACCCCCGAAGAGCGGGAGCGCCGCCGGAGGGGGAACCTGTGTATGTACTGTGGGGAGGCCGGACATTTTGTTTCCCGCTGCCCGTTAAAAGACTCGGCTCACCAGGGAGTGAGGAAGTCCTGGTGAGCCACGCTGCAGCAAGATCTTCCTCCGCCTGCCTTCGTCCCCGGTTTCAGGTCAAGCTCCTGCTCCAGGGGGGTGCACACACCTTGGCCGCTCTCATAGACTCTGGGGCGGACGCCAACATCATGTCCCAGGCCCTGGCCACACAACTGGGCCTAGAGAGAGTCCCACTTGACACCCCTGTTCCCGCCCGAGCCCTGGATGGCCATCTCCTGGAGATGGTCACGCACCAGACTTCCCCGGTCCCCATGCTAATCTCCGGCAACCACCAGGAGACCATCCAGTTTCACCTCCTGTCGTCTTCCAGCCATCCTCTGATTCTGGGTTACCCGTGGCTACGTCGGCACAGCCCCCACCTCGACTGGGCCACGGGGGCTATCCTCGGTTGGAGGGATTCTTGTCACCAGGTCTGCCTCAAGGGGGCCTTCGTGCCGCAGCAGCCCATGCCCTCCAGTTCCTGTCCCGAGCTATCCCAGGTTCCAGCCGAGTACCAGGACTTCCGGGAGGTGTTCTGCAAGACAAGGGCGACTTCACTGCCCCCGCATCGGCCTTATGACTGTGCCATTGACCTGATGCCGGGCACCTCGCCACCCTAGGGCCGCCTGTACTCCCTGTCGGGTCCCGAACGAGAGTCCATGGACGCTTACATTAATGACTCCCTGGCGGCGGGAATTATCCGACCTTCGTCATCTCCGGCGGGGGCAGGCTTCTTCTTCGTGGAGAAGAAGGACAAGACACTGCGGCCATGCATCGATTATCGGGGTCTCAACGACATCACCATAAAGAACCGGCACCCTCTTCCCCTCATCTCCTCGGCCTTCGAGTTACTGCAAGGGGCCACCATCTTCTCCAAGCTCGACCTCCGTAATGCCTATCACCTCGTCCGCATCCGGGAGGGGGATGAGTGGAAGACTGCATTCAACACGCCCTCAGGACATTACGAATATTTGGTGATGCCCTTCGGCCTCACCAATGCCCCGGCGGTATTCCAGGCCTTGGTCAATGACATCCTCCGGGATATGATCAACAAGTATGTCTTCGTCTACCTTGACGACATCCTCATCTTTTCCAAGTCCCGCGGGGAGCATGTCCACCATGTCCAGACGGTCCTCCAACGCCTGCTAGAGAACTCCCTGTTCGTGAAGGCCGAGAAGTGCGAGTTTCACGCACAGTCTGTGTCCTTTCTGGGGTACATAGTGACCCCGGGTCATCTGGAGATGGACCCTGCCAAGGTTGACGCCGTCAGGGGATGGCCGGTCCCGGAGACCCGTAAGAAGCTGCAGCAGTTCCTGGGCTTTGCCAACTTCTACAGGCGCTTCATCCGCAATTATAGCTCCATCGCCGCCCCCCTCACCGCCCTGACATCTTCCAAGGCCTCCTTCCGATGGTCCCATGCGGCAGATACGGCGTTTCGGACTCTGAGGGACCGCTTCAGTTCTGCGCCCATCCTCCAGGTTCCCGACGCCGAACGGCAGTTTGTCGTGGAGGTCGACGCATCGGACATGGGGGTAGGGGCTGTGCTGTCCCAGCGAGCAGCCAGTGACCAGAGGCTCCACCCCTGTGCCTTTTTCTCTCGGCGTCTCTCCCCAGCCGAGAGAAATTATGACATTGGTAACCGGGAGCTCCTAGCGGTTAAACTGGCCCTGGAGGAATGGCGGCACTGGCTGGAGGGAACCAAGCAACCCTTCCTGGTCTGGACGGACCATAAGAACCTGGAGTACATCCGAACCACGAAGAGACTCAACTCCCGACAGGCACGATGGGCCCTTTTCTTCACCAGGTTCAATTTCACCCTCTCCTACAGACCCGGCTCCCGCAACATCAAACCCGACGCGCTGTCCCGTCAGTTCCAGAGAGAGGAGGATGGTGCCAGTGCTCCCGACACCATCCTCCCGTCCCCTTGTGTTGTGGCCTCCCTGACCTGGGAGATTGAGGAGAGAGTGGCGGCGGCCACGGAGGGTCAGCCGGGTCCGAGTGCGTGCCCTACGGGTTGCCTATTCGTGCCTACAGCTCTGAGGTCGGAGGTACTCCAGTGGGCCCATAATTCAAAGTTGACCTGCCACCCCGGGGTCCAGAGAACCCAGGACGTTCTCCTGCAACGGTTCTGGTGGCCCACGATGCAGGAGGACACCCGGGAGTATGTTCGAGCCTGCCGAACCTGCAGCCAGAGCAAGTCGTCGCGCCGAGCTCCGTCCGGCCTCCTGCAGCCTCTCCCGGTGCCGCATCGCCCCTGGTCCCACATCTCGGTGGACTTCGTGACAGGTCTGCCACCATCGGACGGGAAGACGGTCATCCTTACCATTGTGGACCGCTTCTCCAAGATGGCCCATTTGGTGGCCTTGCCCAAGCTCCCGTCCGCCAAGGAGACGGCACAGCTGCTCCTCGTCCACGGCTTCCGTCTTCATGGAATTCCAGTGGACGTGGTCTCGGACAGAGGGCCCCAGTTCGCATCGGTGTTTTGGCGGGAGTTCTGCAGCCTCCTGGGAGCCACCGCCAGCCTGTCATCCGGGTACCATCCACAGTCCAACGGGCAGACCGAGAGGATGAACCAGGAGATGGAGACGGCCCTGCGGTGTATGGTGTCCCAAGACCCATCCTCTTGGTCCCAGCATCTGTTGTGGGTGGAATATGCCCACAACACCCTGACCAGCTCCGCAACCGGGATGTCACCATTCCAGGGCGCCTACGGGTACCAGCCTCCTCTTTTCCCAGCCCAGGAGAGGGAGGCTTCGTGCCCGTCTGTGCAAGCCTTCCTCCGTCGCTGTCGTCGGACCTGGGCCCGTGCTAGGGCTTCCCTCCTGAGGGAGGCAGACCGGTACTCCGCAACAGCTAACCGTCGTAGCTCTCCAGCCCCGGAGTACCAGGTGGGCCAGAAGGTTTGGCTCTCCACCCGGGACCTTCTGCTGCAGGTGGAGTCTAACAAGCTGGCACCCAAGTTCGTGGGGCCTTTCGCCATCGGGAAGGTCATCAACCCTGTGGCAGTCCGACTCAAGCTTCCTCGGGCGATGCGGGCACACCCGACATTCCATGTGTCCAAGATCAAGCCGTTCCGGGTGAGCCCGCTGGTGCCAGCCGCTCCTCCGCCGCCCCCACCGTGCCTCATGAAAGGGGGACTCACCTACACTGTGCGCCGTATAATCCGCTCTCGCAGACAGAAGGGGCTGCCAGTATCTCGTGGACTGGGAGGGTTACGGTCTGGAGGAGAGATCCTGGGTTCCTGCACGGCACATAGAGGACCGAAGCCTCATCCGAGACTTCCACCGGCAACATCCGGACCAGCCCGCTCCAAGCAACATCGCCAGGGGCCGTGGCCGTGGGAGACCGGTTGTTGGGCCCTCCACTGTCCCGGACCAGGACGAGGACTCCCTGTCGGAGGAAGGAGCAGGGGTTCCCCCGCCGAACTCATCTCCTCCACAGCCTGAAGCCCGAATTCTAGCCCGCCTTCCGGTTCCCCCTCCGCCCACCCGGGCTATTCGGGGGGGCTGGTTCTGGGACGTCAGGGGCCGTCCTTTGAAGGGGGGGTTCTGTCACAGTTTCATCAGTCTGCTCCACTCAGCCTGTCAGTCACACCCAGCTCGTCTGCTCACTCCGTTCACCTGCGCACCCAGCTGCTTCACATCACCTGCAATCAGGCCAGTATTTAAGCACCAGGTTCACACTCACTCATTGCCAGATTGTTCGTTGCTATGCTCGTCTCTCCAGCACTATCCTGCCTGTCTTCCCGGATCCGACCTCGCCTGTTCCTGACTCTCCATCTCGCCTGCCTCCCGAGTCTCCGACCCGCCTGCCTGCCTTCCCGGATCCGACCTCGCCTGTTCCTGACTCTCCGTCTCGCCTGCCTCCCGAGTCTCCGACCCGCCTGCCTGCCTTCCCGGCTCCGACCTCGCCTGTCCCGGACTCCCCGCTTCGCCTGGGCCCCGATTCCTGCTTGCAGGCTCCCGAGCCGTACACCTGGCTGCCTGAGCTTGATTAAAGTGTTGAACTTCAGCTCTCTGTCTCTTGAGTCCTCAGTTCTGTGATTGGGTCCGTACACCACCCGTTACAACGTTATCAATATATCATATGCAATCTACGTAATCGTGAGCCACGTAGTATAAAAAGCTATAAAGATAAAATACACAGGACCCCGGGGACTCTTGACTTATTTGTCAAGTAACCACCATATTAAAGTAAAGAGTCATTTCCGTAGTCATTGTCACACAAAGCGATATTTTCCAAATCCTGGTAGTTTTATTGCCTAAAGTTAACAAAGATTTTCAAACATACTCATTTGCCATACCAGATATTTTCTTGGGCAGGCTCATTGATTGCATTCGTAGGAAAATGCACAACAATTACTTATCTTAAGATATCACACAAACCATCGAATAAGGAAACCTTTTGATATTCTGCATTTCTTGGCAAACGGAGCGAGACACTGAAACTCCCTTTAGTTGCATGGCAGCCTCACAGTGATGACAAGTCTGATACCTTGGTGGTGTGTTTCAGCTAATTACATTCTGTTGACACATGTACTGTATGCTACAATACAACCTTGACCCATATTCGCTATTTGTCTATAGTGCTTTTAGAATAAACATTTAGCATTGCTTTTAGAATAGTGGAATTAGGACGCCTAAGTTTGAATTTATTTGAGCACAAAGATATTGAAGGTAAAAAGGGAAGCTTTAGATGTGTAAAAATCAACATACATGCATTCAAAGTATAAAAAAAACATAACAATGGCTGTAATATAGCACAGTTACATGGTTTGGCAATGCCATGAGCTACGTCTGTATGTCAGGCCATTTATCAGGCTTGATTCCTTTCTTCTGCCTCCGCCTGGCTTGGATTAGGTCACATGACGACAGGATGCCATATTCTCCACCTTCTTTGAATAGCTTAAAGCCTTTGATGTGGGTTCAGATGTGAGAAAAGATCAAGAGATCAAAAACCTACTCGCATCCAAAAGATAAAGCTGTCGGTCATGTCTTTCAGCTGAATCTGACAGATTGATAGAAAGACCATGTTCTTGGTTTGGTGATAAGGTTGCAAGGATTTCAGTGAGACGAGACAGTTTGGCTTGTGCAATGGAGGGTGTGGTCAAAACTGATGAAATCCACGCAAACGGCTATTTACGTTCAAGAAATTCTCAGCGAAGGGGATAAGCCAAAAGGAAACCACTAATTCTGAAAGTGATTGTTGTCCCCTGAATGCTTTGAAGTGTCTGGCCGATGTCTTCTCATGTCTTTAATGTGAGGACAACAAGGATGGAGCCTTTCCAGAGATTAGTTTGTATCAGGTTCAACATCATCTAACTCTTTCAATCTTATGCTGGAAGACATCCAGGCTTTCCGGTTTTTGTTTTGTTTTGGTAAATTTACAGCGCAAGATTAAATATTTTAAATTTTACATGTCATTTTTTATCATTGGTTTCCATAATGATGAATTTCAAAAGTTCAGAGAAATCAAAATGAACTGTCATAACTAAAGGTAAATCAAAAAAAGAAAATAAATGTATTTCCTCATGTGCTCTAACCAAAATATACACACAAACTTAAAAATTTGTCTTTGATGGTTTAAATTCTCAGAAAAACTAATCTGCATTTTGAGATATCCCATACAATATTTTCACCAAACCCACAAAGCCGTCGAAACGTTTCCTGCAGAGTACATCTTATCTGAGCCGACCAGAGATTCATTTAGCGAAGAGCTTAACTTCAAATGATTTTTGAGAAGGATATGGTGACCAGAGAGAAGGGTTCATCCTTTCTATTCAGCCGTGACACTTTCATGTAGGTTAAACAGCTTACCGCACCATGGTGTGGTGCCCTGCCCCTGGCAGCACAGACTTGGCTGTCTGTGGATACAAAGAAAGATAGAAAAGGGGGATTTAATTAAATGCAGGAAGAAGGCCATTCTGTCAGTTCCTTGTAATCCTCCTTGCTCCTTAACTCGTGGGTTGTAATCGCGCTGCAGCATCGACCTCGCCAAACATCCCTTGAATACTGCAGCTTCTGTGTTTCGTTGGTGGATAAAGTTAAAAGACGGAGGAAGAGCCAGTTGGCTGCATGAATGGCTTGAAAGAGGATAGTTCGTTGGTCCTTGGCCCAACCAAAAAAGGGAACAGTAGAATTCCCCATTTGTTTCTTGGAGTACATGAACATGCATGGCCTGGTGTACTAGCGTATGTCCACTTTAGTCTTTGCAAATATATTGCATTCTAAAACAAAGTTTTTAAAATGGGTGCGAATGTTGAGTTCAACAACCAGTCAGCCCTGTTTGAGAACATTGATGGTGACTTGCGGCACATGTAGAATTAAAACGCCCCCCCCAAAAATCTAGACCTGATTGGATCTTCAAAAGTTACAGATATTACAGAATGATACATTTTGATTGACAGGAGGGCATGCAAAAATCAAGACCAAGCTAATTCCTCAACATATTTCAGCCTTGTGCTGTGCCAGAAGGAGCAGAGGTACAGTAGATGGGAGAATCTCAAAGTGGATTGTAACTACAAATCACAGCGCAATAGTAAATCTTGTCAATGGAGAGTTGAATAATGTGACTACATCTGCATAGAGGAACGCACCATTGTCTTTGATAAGAGTCTCGCTGTGAAGCATGCACATGCCATGGGGGAAGAGGCCTTGGAACTATTGCTGATCTAATGATACGCTACACTTTCACTTTGTACGTTTGCCAAAAGAGAGCGAAATAGAAAGGGAGGGAAGGTTTGCCAAAGAAAAACCCCTTGCATAGAAAAGCATCATTTAGAAAGCTCACTGCAGCAATACAGAATATGTATCCCCCCGAATAAAACCAGATTTATTTTACTGTAGTTGCAGACATTTAACAAAAGAGCCTCCAGTTGGTTTTGGAGTACATTTTTGATTCAGGTAACATTAGTATTTAGTATTATTATGAATCTCAAATGAAATTCTCGACATCACCTGCCATTTATAGCCAAAACTAATAAATTACAGAAAAGGAATAAAATCCCTCTCTAATCTGGAATAATAATGTAATAAAGGCCAACAATGTGCGTCACATGACCTATCTCAGTGTCAGGCATGGCCGCTAAGCATAGTTTACCAACCACAGGTAACATAGAGTTCAAGGATAATCTGGGGATAGCAGAGGTTTTATAAATTCTCAGCGGGCTTTGTTTGTGATAACATCAGTGGCGAAACCACCGGGGTGGCAAGGGGTGGCAGCTGCCACCCTAAAAAAATTGCTTGCCACCCCACTTGCCACCCAGGTTGTCAGAAGTGTCTCCTATAATATACTATACATTTATATAACGGTATTATATTTTTGCTACTTAAGCTGTTGATCTCTTTGGTAACTTGTTCTAAAATCTTTAAGTCCCCCCCCCCCCCCCGTAAAATGGTTGAGTCCAAGAGTCCGCTTTGCTCTCTTGTCACCGTGGTTGCCCATCTCCCGCAACTAACTGGAGACAAGCCTACTGTAGGCTTCCAGTGATGAAAGAAGGTACAGTACTGCTGAATCGTGAATCAAGAAAATGTGATGGGTGGTCATATGTGATAGACAGTTCCGTTGTAATTTCAATCGTTTATTTAATTGCTAGCTTGCAAAAGTCGGTAGCATACAGTAGCTAGCTCGCTATACAGCTTGGTTGTGCTAGCTAGCCTTGAAGTTACCACTGTTAGCTTAGCTAACCGTCTTACTAACGTCTTTAGTACAGTAAGGTGGACTGACAGAAAATGTTATAGCAGTTTTTTCTCAGTTTTTATTTTCATTACGTATGTAACTTAACTGTTAAGCTATTCCATTGCTCTTGTCTGTTTTCACTATCTGGATTTGTATAAATAAATATATATAGACACCAGGCATGTGTGTGTGTGTGATATGCCACCCTTGGATTTCAACATGCCACCCTTGCATTTCAACTTGCCACCCTTCTGCCACCCCATGTAAAATTTTCTAGAATCGCCACTGGATAACATTCACCAAAGCCTTGACAAAATATCACTTATAGTTACAAAATCAGCCTAGAGCGATTGAAAAATAAATTGGTGTTTTTCTTTGGACAGTGTCGAAGACTACAGCTCTCAGGAAAAATGCAATCAAATTTGGCTTGTTTATAAAGGCTTGCAAATTGTTGGCCGATACTACACTGCAAGCTAATGCCTCTGCACTGGCTAAGACTCCAGGTCTTTCCATGTGGTGGGATGAGGACAGATTGTGGAGCTCATGAGATGTGGTTACAGGAAGTGGATGAACAGCAATAAAATTAGTTATGGACCCAATGAAGGAAGAATATACTTTAGAGCAGTAGATGAGGTTCTATGAATGCCCACCCTCGCCTTATTACCAGTGTCAAATACCTTTTTCTGACAAGGAGTCCTTTAGCATCTGTATGTGGCGCACCAGGGTTTCAACTAGCCCTAATGTAAATCGGCAATGTTTGACACTCAGAGCAAGTTTGAGGACGTACTATCAAGAGTGAGCAGGACAAACCAACAATCTATAACAAAGTCAAATCAAGTAGTTTTATTGCCTCAACATATCCAAGTACCTTTGGAAGATGACAAAACATGAACCATGTGTTTACTGCGACCATTGTGGAGGTGTCATAGTTTGATGCGTAGGGCCAACTAGTGTGTTAGAAAGTGATGCCTGGGGATCCGGACTAGGAATTGTTTTCTGTCTGTAGGTAGGATGGAAGTAAACAGGTGCTTGTGTATCGTAGTTCATGTGAAATGCTTTCAATTATATCTGTTCATATTTTGTTTTCTGGTTCAGACAATCTCAGGTAAAGACTTCTGAAATTATAATCTTCTTAATGTTTTCTGCATGAAATCCTGCACAAAAGGGAAATAAATGTAATCAGAAGTTACCTTAATTGAGATACAGCCACAGAGGTTGTGCTGTTAGTTCAACACTGCCACTCAAAAGGTTGGGTCTTGCTTGACACTAACCAGTGTAGCTGTTCCATTCTTGGAGGTGGGATGAAATGCCTGTCATCATAGAAAAAGGGCTCGATGTGATGGGTGAGCACAACCCCACCAACTCTTCATTGGAAAGGTGCGGGAGGATATCATTTCAGACTGATCGAATATCCAATAAGCACTTTGACTGAATCATGCCTTAAATCTACTTGGACTAAAATCCCTTTCTTGCCAGTCATCTCACAGTCTTAACCAAAACACTGTGGGTCTGCTTGCTGCTGATTTGTTTCCTGTTAGTATGAACGATGTAAGCGTTTCTTATGGGGATCAATGATGCTCGGCTCGGCCAGCTGAAAGCACTAACTCCGAGTGGAAAACATCTAGGGACTGAATCATTTTGTGGCATAATCAGACTCGAAGAAAGTGTTGTTGATTATGTCGACGCTGCGTATTCACTAACAAACACTGCTGAGTCTGAGTTTTCATAGGCGACTCAGAGATTTATGAGGGACTACATATCTTACACAAGCATATTTAACAGAAGAAACATGCTCCATGAGCTGGTTGATTAGCAAGTAAACTTGGCAGGATGTATTGAACTCAACACAGCTGGTGGCAGTTTAAGATCCAGTCCTACTTTGCACAAGCTAATCTTGAAGCATAACATTAAAATGGAAAGCATGGTTTTTCCCTCAGTTTTCAGTGTCCTGACCTGGTGAATTAAGACTGAGAGCCAGTGAATCAGTGGCCTGACCCTCGCGACTCTAATAAAAGTCAAATGTTATCTGGCTCTTAAGCTGGGCCCTGCGATCCTTTCCACTTCCATGTTTACAGGTACATTGGCCCTGCTCTGACCTTGCAGACGTTTGGTGAGTAGCCTTAGTTTACACCAGGTCAAGAGTGCGGAGAGGAAGATTGGTCAAAGGTCACCCTGTTGATTGCATGCTGTAATTTAGACTACCCCACGCATGTTAGGATTGGAGACAACCAGAAAGTAAACTTTAAGCAAACTCGTCTCTGATACTTTTTCTTTACCACGGCTCAGAATGGCCTGTGACCCACCATGTGTAAAACTGTAGCTTATCTCTAAGCAAATGAATGAGGTCACAAAGATACTGTGACAGGGTCCCACTGGAGAGAAGTTAATCTGGAACACTGTTCCATTAGCTCGCACTTTTATCTCTTATGCTGTCCCTCTTTTAAAGTATTTTGATCTGTGTACCTTTACAGGAAGCTAAATCATAAACACAGCATTTTCCTTCGATTTAATAGTGTTTATGATGGTATGAAGGTGTGGTAAATAATGGGTGTATTTTATTTATATTTGTTTTACACACAGTACTTGGATTGTTGAAAGGACTCTTCTCTTTGCCTTTTCAGTGACACTGAAAGACGCTGTGGGTAAATAATTAAAAGCTCATCCTGACCATCTTCAAAACATTTGTGTAGTGTTACAGTGCTATCAATAGGTTAAAGCTGACTCTGATCTATAAATCAAAACCTACAATACACATTTACCGATGCGTGAAGTATAAATCCAGCTTTAGCTTTGTTGTTCAGCTAGAAAATGATGGAAATATAACCATGACCATATTTTGTCATTATGTGTTTCAACAGTTGCATTATGTAATTTATTTATTTAAAATATAAAAATGAAAATGAAATAAACTGAGTATGTAATTAAACCAAGCTTGTATCCTCCTAAAATAGCATAAAATAAAATATACACATGTACTACGGGGTGACTGTGGCTCAGTGGTTAGCAAGTCGGTCTTTCAATCAGAAGGTCGGTGGTTCGAGCTCCGGCAGTCTGTGTCGTTGTGTCCTTGAGCAAGACACTTAACCCTAATTGCTCACCGTTGCTGTGTCTACGGTTGACTGTATATCATGTAAGTCGCTTTGGATAAAAGCGTCAGCTAAATGAAATGTAATGTAATGTACTCCCATTGGAGTGAAATCTTCCATTTACAGAAATAAGGCAGTGTACTTAGCATTTAATTACATAATCCACTGTGGATAACAATAAATATCACATTTACAGTAAATCTGTGATGCATCTACAGCAAGACTACTCAACCTGCAGCTATTTGGGGTGATTAGTCTGCCCCCTGGGGAAATCAATAAGAGCTAAATAAATTAAAGTCAAGCGATATCATTGCATTTGAAGCAGATCTGAGCAGCTCTCTAAAGACCTAACCACCCAGAGGCCAGCAGCCTCCCACTTTGGCCCACCCTGGACACTTCCTGTTGGGCCACTCCTCTCTCCTTTAGTTGTGGGGAATGCTGGATCTCAGTGGAGTCTAGGAGAGTTGTACTTAGGCAGCCTTGCATGGCGTGATTGTGGCAAAGCTTGGAGAAGTGGAAGGGGGTTTGATGTTATCAAAGGTCCTGGTTGATAGGGGTTGGGGGGGTTGGGGTGTCTGGAACGTGGGCAGCAGCCCTCTGTCTAATGACCCTCTGTCGGCTGGTAATTGTTGCCTTGGCTTACGCTCCAGCCTTTGTGCGTTCCAGGAGCCAGCAGTCATGATCAAAGTTGCTCTTAACCTCGCAATACCTTAAGCCCCTCAATAATAAAAAACAAGTCTCGGTGACAAAGGCCGCTCTGGTTTCACTGTGGATTAAAGCAGCCCTGCAAAGCTCCAGTTACTTTATTGATATCCCGCGCGGTGCCTTTAGCCCGACACAACACTGGAATTTCCTCGACCCGATCAGGAATCAAGTCCCGCCTGGATCTGAGCCATGTTGGTTTGCGACTCCCATCCTAATGACCAATGACGGATATTGTGGTCAGCGAAGGGACTTCGCAGCTTCACACAGTATCCCTCTCATTGACAAGATGAATGGAGCTATTCTTTATATCACCTGAGATGGTATAGGACACATGTTCTCTCAGTGGGATTACAGATAGATCAAGGCAATCTCATCAGCGCTTCAACAAGCAGTTTAGCCATTCCACAGATTCCACTGATACCTGGGGAGGTAAGGTGCAAAGGTATATAGATGGAGAGGTGTTCCCAGTGAAAAGCTCTCCGTTAGGATTTGAGACACAACTCACACTTGTCTGATAAAGGCCCGAAGGCTTTGTTGATTTGATTGTTTGGGTTAAAGATGTTGAATGAGTCAGAAATACTGTCTTTTGACTCACAATGTCAGGGCAATTATGATATGATAAAGGAAGTTTTTGCCAATATATGCTGTGATCTTTTGAGAAAATTGATAATGATCATCCCTGCCATATTGTATAGGATGTGTCTAGTATATAACTCCTGTATGCCCATAACCACACCCACCTGACTCTTTTTTCTTTCAATTTCTACTTAATTTCATCAATTTTCTAGCTTACAATGTGGTGTCTAATGAATTGTGAAGTGATACATATTTCATTGCAAAGTGAGAGCCAGGGTGTTGAAACTGTACAGTGGGACAGTGTAACTGTCCCTTCTCCATACTGTCAGGTGGCCTTGAAGAAATGACACAACCTTCAACTGCTTCAGCGGAGCTGTTTATTGGACAACAGAGGAGGACTGGGCTGTAACCCAATCCCAAATGGAAATGCTTGTAACTGTATAAATAAGGGTAAAAATAGTGCTGACACGTAACATTCACATTCGACCTAATCTTTTTTTATTCAAAGTTTGAAACTTTCCTTTCCTGCATTTGATTATCTGACTGTAAAAATGCTCACCCATCACAATTCTTTCAGTGAAAATAAGCCAGTTTTCTCTCGAAGCCCAATAGAGTTTCCTTCCCACAGTTTAAACATGTTATTGAAGAAGACAGTGCTTTAGCAAACACATGCTCACTCGCTGGCCATCTGAAATGATTGACAGTGGTGGTGTGGGCACAAGCCCCAATTCACAACTCAACATGTCACACAAATATGCCGCAATACCCCAAGGATCGTCACCATGTTTCTATGTGGAATATGGGGTTTATCTGTGTTGCATAAACCAAAGTGGTCTATTGTAATCATACGTTTTGATATCTCTTATGACACCTAAAGTATCGCTAATCAAGATTGTAGATCATCAAACAATTTCCCACACTTTCATAAAGTAAAGCGTAGTGTACTGTAAGCAATGCTAGTTAAAGAGATTGAGTTACAGTAGATAGAGAAAGAGAGGTGATCTGTGAAACACACTCCATGCATAGATACAGACATAATGTAGACAGTGTACGTCTCCATACCAGCCACAGCACTGGACACCTGTTTTCACTTACTCAACATACCAGTATCCACTTGCTTCGGCCAATAAACAGATTGAGTGAATTATTGTCCCGTTAAAGTTGGAGCAGTCGGAATGCAATTTTCCTTTTAGTGTTTGTGAATGGAAATCATTTTCCACCACTCTGATTTTTTTTATTAAAAAAATCTTAACACATTACGCCATTTTTATGACCATCGTGGTGTGGACATGAATACAGAATGAAGACATTGCTACTTACTCAGTTGTATAGAAAATCAACACTGATTCATGCACCAGTCAATCATTTTGATGTGTATGAAACCACTCATCTTAAAAATGCAAAAAAAATGCAAAATTGCAAAATAGACCCCATTTCTTTTCTTTCTCCGTTTCGGTCAAATCAGAAAATGTTTTGGAGCATGAGCTTTAAAAAGTGATTCTCTCTATGATTAACGAAAGCACACGCATCAAAAAACCCTGTGATTATCATTCACAACAGCAGATATGGATGATTTTCAGAATATTCCACTGTCCATTCCACAATAAATGCTTTGTTGTGCAGTGAGTGGCGCTCTGCTTTCATCTCGCTGGCTCCAGAGCGCACACGGTCCATATAGAGCCTGATGTTCTCGTGGGTTTGGTCCCGTCTCACGAGCCCTCTGTCACAACCATCATCGCTCCAGAACAAAAGGCGTAAACAGCCAGCTCTTTGGTATATTTCTATGTTCGAGTCCTTATGATTTATTATCCAGCTGCCCTCAAATATGTTCCAACTTGGCAGCGACTTCTGCTGAGGATTAGCAGCAGCCGTGGCTAACAGGCAATTGAATATTTATATACTGCTGAGCAGCAGCAAACAAACCCCTTTTGAGGGTCAGCAGTGGGAGCTGTGAAATCATGCTATTTATGCATTTGTTTACACAACTCTTACAATAGTTTCATGGTGAACGAATGCAAATTCTATTTCAATCACGGCCTAGCTCACGGGGGTTAAGTGGTGACAAAATGCATACGCATGAAGTGCAGAGGGACAAGTCAAACAATCTGTTCTTTCTACATAAAGGGCTTTGAAACAGGGGTGGTCACCCTCTGGTCTGGGTGCCCACGGCCAATGAGGTCAGCGAAGGCAGCATGTTGTTTGCAAACAGTGGACAGGCTTCGCAACCACCGAGTGGGGATCTTCCTCTAGTCCCTAACCTGAAGGTGTGCGTATTAACTTTGTCTGGCTAATCCTTATGCCATGGAGAATAGAGGAGGATTAAGACCCTAACTCCTTCAGAGAGTCAGGACGGGCCCTTAGCCAGCGCCTCTCTGCTGGAGCTCTTCTTGGACTCATTGTCCCGTCACGAAGGCCAGCTGTCAGTGTCCTCGGGACGACGAGATGAATGAGGAGCCCTTGAGCAGTGCGTCTGCTCCCTGTTTACTGAGGGGCCTCTTGTAAATCACAACTTCAGGGCAGGGAAGGGTTTTCCGCGAGGACAAAAAACTACATTAAATTATTTTCTTATCTTTAAACGAGACTAAAACTTACAGGGCATAATAATTCATTGTTTATTGATATTTATTGATCCCCATTAGCTTTAACAATCTCTTCTTAACCCTGTCTCCTAGAATGTATGCCTGCACTTTAAGGGAAATGTAATCCCACCTAAATGATCTATATTTTTTAACCAATGTTTTTCTGGGGTCCTAATATAAATCCACACCATTCAGTAACAATGTATTTCAGTTGTTTTTGTTTTATCTACAATACAATATCTCCTCATAGCTACTAAAGCATGATTTATGTTTCGTATGGTTATGTTTAAACACTCAAAGCACTTGGTTAAAGTTAAAAACATAGAAACACTATGTGTTTACTTTATCAAAATGTACTAAAATCACAATCTTTCATTCCTTTTCTGGAGCAGCTTTTCTTCATATATCATTATTTATTGTTGTAGTGCCCCCGTTGCCTATTTACCATAAGGCACTACTTGGTTGCTCGTTGTCTGGCTTGTTCCTGACGCGTTTCATTAACGACACTGTCCGGCTGTTATGTCCATTCTGTTTATTTCATACACAAATAAACAAAAGCCATGTCGGCAGAAGGTAATGTATTCAAATCATAAAATAAACCATAAACACTTGCATATAATACTGTCACCTATTGCATAACAATAACGAAAACGATAACTCTAACGATAACGATCAAAAAACTGTTTGCTTTCCTACAAACGTGCAACACCTGGCCCTAATGACACTCCTACTTATATAGTGCCGACTCACTTGAAGTCGCCTTGCGCCCCCAGTGGTGGGAGGTCCAACATAATCAAACATAGACAAAATGGCTCTTACAATTGTAACACCTGTTAGGGATGCTCATCTTGAAGAACTAAAAGAGTACATTAAATTAAAAAAATTATATTTCCAAAAAACAACCCAATGTTAACTCTTTTTAATGAAAGTAGCTTGCAGCAGCGCTCCAAAAGTCCCTAAATCTAGTGAGAAGGTCTTCAAGTCAGCAACACAGAAGACGGGTCCTTCAAAAGCCACGCCCTCAAATGCCACACCCCCAAAATGTATTAAAAGAAAAGCAGGAAAAACTGATGTTTTTGGCTGAACTGCTCACAACCAGTACATATGGATAGACGAGGTGTTGCAAGTAGCTTTGTTTATAAATCTGCATTCGCACAATATCATATCAATATTTGGTTATTTTGTTGTTCTGTATTCGAAGCCGTTTGTTAAGAAGTGAAACCAGATACAAACAAGTCGTGCAGTCAGTCCCTTTTTAGATATTAAATTACATTTCAAGGTCACTGCCAGTGATGAAGGCGTTGCTTTCCACTTATTTACTACTTTGTTGACCCTTTCTCAGTTCTACCTTTCAAGAGGGAAATATTGTAGCTGCCCAAAATCCCCAATGTCTCCAAATCACGAGTTATGTGACCGGTTTCACCCGCTACTATAATTATGGTCTAAATTACATGACGGGAATGCCCTGCGGCATGTGGGGGTCACATGCCAAAATGGTTTGGAAACACTGCTCTTTACCCACACGCTTGTACAAAACAAGTTTAATAATTGGGTGTTACATGTGGATGTAAAGACGGAAAAAGAGAAACACAGGGCAGGAGGAGATGGAAGGAATTCACACGACTTGGAGCCGAGTCTTTGTACACCTGCACTGTTTATGGGGGACCGGGAGGGGAATGTTCAACGGTGTGTCCTCTCGGCTCCAGCTGTAGGTGGTCCGGCCTCCACACCTGCCTCCTGGACTCCGCCACGCAGCTGCAGCCCAGCGCTGTCGCTCACTTAACACCATCTCAGGAGCGTTTCTGCATCACAGGTATTCACCCCCTTGGGCTCATCTGATGTGGAACCCACGGGCGCTCCACTGAGTGATCAGTGGTCAAAACACACACACACACACACTCGCTGAACAGGGTGCCGGGTCGCCAAGCTGCCTCGCTAAACTGAGCCGCTTCGATGTAAGGCGACGGAGCTAGTGTGTAATGTTTCGCCTCGCTGCGCTGCTATTGGTGGACCTCCCTTCCCTTCCCTCCTACACGTTTTGCTTGACTTTCCTTACTACCTCACATCTATTGTGCCACCTGAGACCCCCGCATGTGCCTGCATGATCAGGCCTCTCGCTGTCGCTCTCTCCGGTTCAACATACGGCCATGAAAATGCCACCGATGGGAGGATTTCACCCTAACAGATGTCCTGAGAATTCCCTCACGTAGGCTCTCACAGTCACCCTACAATCATCCGAGACTGTCAAAGCTCCCATTGATGGTGTCAGCTTGAGATAACAGTAAACTGTCTGGGATTGTGGTTGGCGGTGAGGGGAGTGTCCACTTCATGTAGTTGACTCAGCGCTTGCTCGATGGGATAAGTGACGGAGGATGGGTGGAAGGAGAGCCTGGGACCAGCTGTTTTCCTGGAGGTATACCACAAAGGTCTGGACCCCGTGGATGAGCCTTGCCCACTCTAACCTGGCAGTCAGTTGTGCTGTCAACAGCTCTTGGGAATGAGCATGTTCATCCCTTTCATCTTGAAGCCTCCGTGAGATTGGCAGCACCTTCTCATCCCGGCAGCTTCAGTGAATCAGCAACTGTTGCCCGTGGGGCAAAGTAAGCTGATCCTGCATGTTTCTTGTCAGCTGAGAGAGATGTCCATGTATAGCTTCATTGAGCTTTCTTTTCACAATAACAATGCAATGATTCATATCTCCATTGATGACTTTATTGAATAACATATGTTATCTTCCAGATGCCCTCCACACGTTCCAAAAAGTTACTGGAAAGCGTCTTTAGAGACGTCAGTGACACCTTCAGGATGGTTAACCATGATAGCTCCCCCTCCCCCAGCCAGTCTGCCCACTGTTTCCAGTGCAAGTGCTCTCCATTTGTCTCTGTAGATCAAATGTCCCAGCGACTGCTCTGTTGATCAGCGAGCCTCCTTATAAGGTCTGAGCAGAGAGAGCACAGCCTTGAGAGATCCCTACCAGCCCTTTCCCTTTTATTTACGCAGACTCTGGGTGCACACAAGCATGGAAAATCCTCCCTATCAGACTTTCTTCACCAGCTCCAGGAATATTTTTACTGTCCAACACCCCGAATGTGGCACAGCCAATCACTGCGATATTTTTTTTTTCTTCTTATTCTTTCCTCTCAATTTTGCACCAGACGACGGATACGATTTACACAAAGTTACGTTTTGATTTTTGAACAGGCAGTTGACTCTTTTTCATTGCCGTTCCATTAAAAAGGGTCGTAAATGCATGTGTGGGGTTCAGTATTTCAACCATATATGAAATGGCAAATGTCTGACATGTTGACAATCGCCATAGGAACTCTCCGGTCTGTAAGACTTTAACGACTTATTTAATTTCATATACCTTAAATTTAGCTTCACAGAGGTCGTTACAGCACAGATCAGAATTCATATTGTGGCAAACGACGAGTCCCTCATAGCACGTGAAGCAGGAATTTCCTACGCTTGAGGGCTGTTAACCTGCATTTTAGGGTTAATCTGTCTGGAAACGGTAATATGGCTTTCTTTTCTGCTTAGATTTGGCCATGTGACCGGTTGAGTAAACATGTATTCAGAGAGCGCCTTGCGTGAACAGTACCTGCATTCAGCTCAGCAGTTTCCCCTAGTCCTTCTTAAACCACTTGCCACAACACGTGGTAACATAGCGTTGTACTACGACATCTATTCTGAAGAGTATTTAAGCTTATTTAAACGTTTTAGAATAAAACCGATCTTACAGGCAATCAAACTCTTTTCTTCTTCTTCTTCTTCTTCTTCTTCTTCTTCTTCTTCTTCTTCTTCTTCTTCTTCTTCTCTTTTTTGGACAGACATTTTTCCAGGTCTTCTTCAGATAGTTGACATGCTTAAAGACTCGCACACGCTTAGTTTAATTGGTAAAACACTAATAGAATTTAAGGTAGCAGGATTGGGGGGCTTCGCCGGAATAGCAGGTAATTTGCGGGGACTGTACATTTTAATTGCAGTCCCAGCCAATTAAAAATGATGTATGGTTTTAAGTTGAGACGAGTGCTGGCTCTCAGGAAACACACATCCATCAAGCTAACAATGCGTTCATTTACCATTTAGGCTGAAGAACGGCTCACTCTGATGAGCTGTAATGGGGTAAAGTTTAAGAAAAAAAAACCTGAGGGATGTCGTTGTTGTAATGGGGGATCAAGTTGCATTTAATTGAAAGGTTTTTATTATGCCACCATTTATCCTTTATGTTTTCTTGTCAAGCTCTTTGTGTTTCCATTTGATTGTTGGTGCATTTTATGTTCTATGTCATTATAATTGCATTCATTAATTAATTCTGACATTAGATTTGCAGATCATGCAAATTCATAATAATTGGTTCTCCGTACAGCCCTGCCTTGTCAAAAAACTGAATCCCTCAGTGCATTTTAATTCGGCCACCCAGACTTGGTATCATCTTTCCAGCTCCATTCATACTTTGCTTCAATCCACCACTGTGAATGATTCTGAGAATAGCATAAGACTCCCACTAAGTTTCCCACTAAATTGAATTAACATGAGAACAGGATCAACATCTTCACCAAACCTAGTGAGGCCAGACACACATGCATGCCCCAAAGGTGAACTGTCATGGCTGGGATGTTTGTCCGCATTGTGGAGACTCGGTCGCTGTGCAAAATGTCTCAGACATGCAGTTATACAGATAATGAGGGAGTGGAGCCGGACAGAGGACAATCAGACCTGTGTGTGTGTGTGTGTGTGTGTGTGTGTGTGTGTGTGTGTGTGTGTGTGTGTGTGTGTGTGTGTGTGTGTGTGTGTGTGTGTGAGCACATTGGCCAAGTCAGTGCGTCAAGGCGGGCAGACTGCAACCGACAGCAGCCTTCAGCGGTCAACACACCTTTATGAATGTATGCGAGGAGGTGCAGAAGCTCCAATACTGCAATTCACTGAGTTGACACATCTGGGTTGGTTACATTACTCATGCAAAAACATAGTTGCACAAGAATGGAAAAATATGCACACATCCATTAAAACACGTCCAAGCTGCTTTCCTGCTTGGAGTCTGTTTTTTATAAAGGTGAGTTTACAAGGTCCTTGTGAATGCACCTCGATTCATTAATGTGGGGTAAACCTGTTAGGAAATGCATGCATGTTTCCTTGTATGTCTGCTTGCTAGTAAACTCAGCCGGCCAGTTAGCCAGCCAGGCAGTGAGCAAGGCCCTGGGGCAGTGTGGGTAATTACTGGCAAGTCATGAAGGCCACATGGAATGTTTACTCTACCCCGGGGTCAGCAGGCGTTATGAGAGCTCTTCAAAAAGCCTTGACAAGATTTGCAATGGACCACTTAGTTGTCCCTCTTTATGAGATAATTAGCCATAGCTAGTTTTAACAAGTTTAAAAGCTTTACTTATATATGTGCATCTTTCATGACCTGGAGATAATTGTGTATTCAAAAGGCTGCTCTGCAAATAGGAATATTTTCTCATTTTTCCGTGACTTTACCCGAAACTTCCTGTCATTGCTGTTAAATATCCAGTGTGTTGTTGTATTAAAATATAATAGATGATGTTCTAGGGGCAGGGCACAGGTAAACACTTGGCCATAAACAGCTTTGTTTGACAGTCTCTACGTAAACCTCACAAATCAGCATGCTGAGTATGATCTTGAAGCAAACTGTCAACTGCTGAGGCTGTGGCCTGTCCCTAGGCTCTTGACCCTTGACCCCTAGACACTGAGTTCACCGAGTGGTGAACCTTGTGACTCCGAGGGCAGAACTTCCACAACTGGTTGGGAACCGGGCAGACGCCTCAAGAGCCAAAGGGGCAGCATCGGCTCCCGTGTCCGTAGGAGTCAGGACTACATAAACATCAGGTTAGCAGCGAGCTCGAACCTTTCACATGTTCAACACCGCTGAGACACAGAAATGTCTCAATAGGAGGTCAAACTTTTCTCCTGCGTCTGCACAGGGAGTGTTGCTGACTGAAAGGCGAGCCAACTCCAGCATCATGATGTTTATCTCAGCCCTTACGCAACCCGTCAAACTCATGTCTGTGCTTCAGATATTATCCCGTCAAAAGCAGAGGGTTCATATTTATGGGATGTGGGAAAGCCTCCCTTCCAGTGACTTATGTTCTGCGAGAATTGCTCTGTGTTTATCCAAGTTACAATCATGTAAAAGTTCAATTTATTCTCAATTAAAGTTGGTCAGCAAGCAGCTCGCCCCACAAGAGCAGGGGACTCGTCCGCCGAGTGTCGGAATGATCTCGTTTCCTCGGCTGAGTTGCTGTTCTTGGCAGTAAACAAGTCCAAGCCAACGTCTGTGCGGTCCTAATCATTTCCCCTTCATTCTGAGCCGCCGCTTTAGTCTTCAGCTGGCTTTCAACAGTTTGTCCATTGACTCATGGAGTCAAGTGAGTGTTTGAAATGCTTGTCTTTCTCTGCTCGCTGTTGGTGTTTTCCTTTTTAGTCGAGTCCAAACTTCAACAAATCTTTTGGCTGGTGCCCGGTGTATTCTTATTATATATTATATGTGTGTGGGAAAGTTTCAGCTTGAGTTACATTATGTATCTCTCTATCAGCTCATATGATGTAATTCAATTCAATTCAATTCAGTTTATTTTGTATAGCCCAAAATCACAAATACAAATTTGCCTCTAAGGGCTTCACAATCTGTACACATACGACATCCCTGTCCCGGAACCTCACATCGGATCAGGAAAAACTCCCTCTAATGGTGTGAGTCACTGTTGCCTCTGCGAACAGTCAACTGGTGGAATTAAATAAATATGGGTTTAGTTACCCCGTCGATAAGAAAAGATAGGATCTGTTTCCGCTGGGTAAGGTATAGGGGAAGTACGATTTTACAGTAGCAACAAGTTCAGGGGATTTCATATGAAAGCCCCTCTTGTTGGCTTTCCTGCCATCCGAAATCCATGTGACAGAGATTTCTGTTGGGATAGCGGCGCTGCTTCCCACCACAACAAAGCACTGTGGGGCCTCCTGCTTAAAGGCCAATACTCCGGCAAATACTGTGCTAGCACATATCCGCTGGAAACTGAGCTGTGAATCATATCAAGATCTTGCAAGAAGGGAATGTATTTTACCTCCCAGAACTGGACTATTCAATGGTCTGCGGAAAAAACTGCCCACTCTCGGGCTTCGGGAGAAAATGGAAAAGTGGAGACCAGTGGAAGACGAGCAATGCTGTGTAACGTTAAAGTCTGCCTCAATCTTCTGCTGGTACAGCGAAGACAACTCGTACGCAAATCACACCATCAGTAAAAAGAAACGGAACTGGCAGCGTTGTTTTGAAAGCCAGTTCAGGGCGGTTTGTTTGGCGCTTGCCAGGACAGCGCATCTCTCTGGTATGAGGTCGCCTGTGTGATCCAGGGTGCCATAGGGGCAAATACCCAGCTATGAGGCAGACAGTCATCCGTGCTTTTGGAAATGTTTTATTTCTTTATCGCACCAGCAATCATACAAAAAGCATTCGGTAAATATGCTTGTGTAACACAAGCATATGACAACACAATCCCAAATTGAGTAGGTGTCTTTTCATGTGTTTGTGGTGAGGTATATAAGGATATATTATCTTTTTTATTTCTATCCAGTGTAGGATAGATAGTGTAGATTCAAGATTAATAATCACGATGGTTGACAAATGCTTAGAAAGCTTTAAAGTAACTCAAGTTATCCAGTATAGACGAGCTAAAATGATATATCAACACTGATGCTACTGTATAATAGTAAATATCACACCAATTTCTAGAGATGATAACCAACATGATGGAAATTGTATACTTATGCATCCAGCATATAACATAAGAAGACTAAGAATCTACAACCATGGCAGTTCTGTGAGGCTGTACTTCAGCACAGAGACATTATGAGGCACATTTTAACATAAGCATGCTAACTTGCTTACAATGACGATGCCAGCATGATGTTTTGCAGACCTGATGTTAGTGCTACATGGAGAGTCAGGGGCCACCAACGCCTTCATGATGCATCCTGAGGGGAACGCGAGTGTCCAAATTTCATGGCAATCCATCTGATAGCAATCGAGAGCTTTAATTTAAAACCACATTTAAAACAGCTGCAAGAGGAAACGTCATGGGATCATGGGATGAAAGTATGATCATAATGTTGTGCCAGTTAAGCTAACAGTCGTGGAGATTTTTAAAAGGATACGTACAAAGTTATATTCTAAATATTTGCATATTTGTGGTGCTTAAACTGACAATAGAAGTAAGTGTGAGGGTAAAAAATAAACTTGCAATTCCAAAGAGAGACTCTGATTGAGCTTTCTTGATTATTGTAAGCTGAATGAACTCAAACCTAACCCACAATGTGGCTCACATTGTTGACTATTGAAATCCATAGACACGTTATATGACTCCCAATCAGAATGCTGGATGCAACTTTGTATATTTGTTCAAATAAATGTATGCATGTGTGATTAAAAGTAACACAAAATAAACAGGTAGACGTAATACATACATTTCCCAAAAGCAATGCAGTCTTTGCCCAAAAAAATCCAAAACAGAATGACAATATAATTGTCGGCGGTTCATATATGGTGGTACGGTTCGCTGAGGGCAGGAGGTGTTCAGCCAAGTCTCATTCCAATAAAAAGGGCTGTGAGATGACGCAACACGTTCAAGCTCAAACCATCTGCAGAGCTGCGAGCCAGACTCGGGATGTGCCAGAGCATGCCAACGGCTTCCTGTTGGCTGCCCGGTCCCAGAATGTCATCTGGATCAAAGCAAAAGGCCGGCAAAGGGTCATTAGCGTCAACGTGGAATACCAATGTTATGCCGCGCTTGATGAAACCACGATGTGTGTGTTTATAGAGCGGTTGGTCATGGTGTTGTGGCGAGTGTTCTCGTTAGCGTTACACCGAAAGCCGAGGTTCAAATCCTGACCCGAGGTCGCCTAGAAAGGAGAAGAAAACGGTGAACTCCTTCTCGGAAAATGTGTGTAGCTTTATTTGAGGAAGGATCAAACCGAGGGTGAGTTCCCTATTGAAAAGCTAATAAATTAATGTGTACTGGAGGAAGTCTCGTGTGTCGTCTATCGCGGCTGCACTCTGATCAGGAATGTTTGTTCACTTCCTTACCTTCTGTATCTGACGGTAATTACAGGCCTCGATATTTCCTGCTCCGGTTTACAGTGCTAACAGAGTGATAGGGCCCCTGACTGAAACAAATCCTGTTCATACAGTTTATTTTTAGCAGCACTAATGGCCAAGATAAATGTAGACTTCTCTGATAAATGAAGGATTAGGAAATATGTGTTTAATCAAGCTTCACCTACAGTTTGTTTGCTGGGCCTGTGTGCCAAAACAGAAAAAAAAAAAGAAATGCGCCATCATTTCTTGGCTGTCCTGCATAATTGAAAGAAAGTTGGGTATCAAATGAAAGGCTACGATCCAGGTGTGTGTGTGTGTGTGTGTGTGTGTGTGTGTGTGTGTGTGTGTGTGTGTGTGTGTGTGTGTGTGTGTGTGTAAAAGTAAATGCTCTAGCACTTTTTGGGGGGTGATGGAATGCAAAGTCTTGAGAAAACATTTTTTGTGCACCTAGCGAAGGTGGGGGAATGAAAACAACATGGAATGAATGCAGGGCCTCAGAGCGCCGTGTCCGGCATGTGCTGACGAGAGCCAGAGTCCCGACCTAATCCACTCACCCGGCTCGGACGAACACAAGCGCATGCATACACGCAGAAAAGTGCCTACTCATGCACAAACATCCCAGAAAACTGCAAATGCTGCTCAAAACAGTCAAATTGTATGGGGGTCAAAAGGTGACAAATCTTTTTTAAGCAAATGTATTAATTGTTTGAGGTACTTTTACTTTACTCAAGTATTTATATTTTGTGATTTATATTTGATTATTATTTCAACCTCACTACATTTGGAGGAAAATATTGCACTTTTTACTTTACCACAATAATTTGACAGCTCTAGTTCCTACTTTTAAAAATTATGCATTGTTACAGAATCTGTATGCCCAACAATCCATTTAGCAAACTGACTACTTTAAGTAAGATATTGAATGCAGGACTTTTACTTATTTATACTTTTTCTTAAGAAAAGATCTCAATACTTCTCCCTCTGACTGTATCCAATCCAGTATAGTACGAATTGAGGTCAACGTTTATGGTGTGTTTTGTTTCGTGAGAAGCTAAAAGATGGGTTTAAACATTTCTCTTACGTGTTTAACATCTGCTGATAGTTTTGTGGTTTGGAAAGCATACCAGCAAGGTGATGTTCAGAGGATGACAAATTTGGAACTTGAATAGTCACGAACTAATGAAAACAATCCCTTTCCATGTAAAATAAAGAAGACTAGAGACCATCTGACTGAGGGGTATTGCAGTGTTTTGGCGGAGCAATGGCCCCTTCCTCACTTCCTACCCCGCACTTCTTGCATCCTTGCTCGGACCGCACCCATCTTCGAATTTTGCCTTTATATTATCTTAACTGCTCGTTTGTAAAGTTGCATGATTGCATCTTGCGTGTTTGTGATGCTATTGCATTGCAAGCAAACAAAATCTGTCCACAGAAAGACCCAAAACCACTTGTGGTAGTTCCAGCGGGAGTAGGGATCTCCAGCAGCGCACATCGCTACGATGACAAACGATACCAGCCACTCGCTGTCAAAGCTGGTCAAAATCCCAAATGTTTCACCCTGAGGTCCAGACAATAACACATGCCGGGTACTTTTAAATGCCAGAGACTGTGGTATAATGTATCAAACTCGCTCACAAACCAACTTTTCATTTAATGAGACTGCTTGCTCTCTGCTGTTTTGGAATAAGCTACAGTGCCGGCGTGCATGACCGGCCAACCCGGCAGGACCAGAGGCCATAAAGCATCCTTTTTATTCAGCAGAGAACGCTGTCCTGGGGTTTGAGGAGGAGCTCTGGCTGGACTGCAAGTGCGAGTGAACTCATGGATCCTCTACCCTCTTGCACGGATGAAAACATATTTGGTATGTCGCTTATGATAACTTGATGAAGAGTTGAACATGTTTGGTTCAAATTCCTATATCTGGATAAACTCAGCTCTGAAACACAGATTTCCTTTGATTTCTCAACATGAATATCATCAAATTCTTGATCAGACATGTTCCCTCTATTTATTTTTGGTATAATGTACTCAGTTGAGTATCGGTTGTTTCCAAAATAAAGCAGTCACAGTCGTGCCTCCGTGTACGCTGACTCGCTTCATATCAATCACAGTGCAGTTCATTAAAACCCTCCCTCACATGAATACACAGGGAATTCCTCTCCTCTGAGTTCTGTTGTGACCTAAATAGAAGACCACACCTACAAAAATGGAAACAGGAGCTTTTCAGAGAGCATGTTGGAAAGTATATTACTGAAAGTGAAACCATATGACTCAATGCCTCGCTATGTTTTTAGCTGCAACATCAGCGGCAGTCAGGGGGAAAGGTGTTGGGGGAGAAAACAGAACTTTTCTCATCACGCAGCCGGCTGAAAGGTTATTATGGTCTTCACACATTTAGGGAAGCTGAGCTCGGCTCCTTTTGCTTCTTATTCTTTTGCAGTTATTAATACAGAGGAGAGATTAGACCATTCACAGCCACAACTCTCTGTGTTTACATAGTTTACAAAGACGTTGAAAGATTACTGTCAAACACTATAGAGGGACAAAGCCACCGTGCATGTTTAGCAAATGCATGACCAGAGGGTGTCTGCACTGCATGCTCCTGTGCAAAATCAGAACATCCGTAGCCACTATACCCATAGTCTGAAGGTATCCAGTTGTTTGGGAAAATACAATGCTGGTAGTAGTGGGATTATTAAAGTGGGATATATATATATATATATATATATATTTATACATACATACATACATACATACAACTAAGTCATATCAGAGCAGAGTCAATCTTCTCATCCAACTCGCTAGGAAAGCAAATTAGCATATATATGTATATATATATATACATATATATATATATATATATATATATAATTTCTTTCAAAAGCTTGAGTGAAGCCAAGTGGAGCTGCTGATTTGGGTGATAATTATCTGTAGGTTCATCACTATGAGCAACCTGTTTATTATTGTCACTTAGTTTTCACACTGGCATTTCACACATTGTTAATGTAAAAATATCAGCTAGAATATTGGCTAGAATTTCCACAGATTTTACAAAAAAGGTTTTCTAAAATACAAAGAAAAGAGAAAAAAGTTGAAAAAACTTCAAGCTACATTTTCTCCAAATATATAAAGCCATAAAACATTTGCTGCTAATTCTTGGATATAAATATTTTTTCCGCAGCACCAAAATTGCAACCTCTCCTTTCAAATAAGTAAATTGCAAAGCAGACATTTGGCATTCAGTATTTTAGGTCCGCCCCCTCCCCATTACTGTGCACATGCACCGGTGCATTTGGGAACAATTGAGTCCGTAGTTTCCTGTCACAATCTCCCTCTTACAAGTCTCTTGCCATTACTCATCGGTGGCATTCAATTTGTCAACGTGGTTCCCGTAGTCATCTATTAGTGTCTGGCTGCAGATGCTGCTCAGCCCCCTGAGCAGGGACTGCCTGGTCCGCCTGCTTAAAGTAGAATTGGTCCCTTATCACAGCTCGCTGAGCTCACATCTATTAAGATACACCATCTGCACTGTAACGTCTCTCTTATTTCTTCCAGATTTTTCTTTGTCTCTCCCCCGGCTTCTTATTGAGGCGGGATCTGTGTGATGTGGAACTGAGGATTGTTTTTTATTATCGCTCAACGTGCACAGCCTATTTAACTTTGTAAAGAGTTAAACCAGGAGTTTCAGGAGTTTGGAGACATATAGTGTTTTCCACCATGACACTTTTGCTGAATAGTTGTTATTGCTCCAGTATTTTTGCATAACAATTATTGTGGCTGGTACCTTGATGTCATTTTCTGGGTATTATGTTGAAGTTTGACTCATGCTCGCTGTATTTTAGAAACCAAGTGTTACTGCTGGGTATGTGAATCAAGACTGACTACCAGTGTTATAGGAGCTTGCTGAGCCAAGACAGACATTTCTATAAATACAAATAAAAAATAATAAAAAAATTCACAGATTATGACTCGAAAGCAGCAGGCCTACTCAAAATCTCTTTACCTTCCCGTCTGTATGAATAGCCGGGGAGGATGGATGAGTTCAGGGCCTCCACATGTCAAAAGCAGAAGTTACTGTAGCGTGGAGAGGGGGAGCTTCTGGTCCACGCTGAGATGACCCACACCCTCACCTCCCTCCCTCCCACCACCACCAGCTCCAGTCAATGCTCCCAGACACAGGGAGGTTTGGTGTGGGTTGTTTGGACACAGCTGGTGGACGGGCCGCGGGCTCAGACAAAGATCAGATTGAATCAAGCATCACTGGTAAAACAAGACATACAAACCCTCTTTTGGTTGTGTCTCGATAGTAGAATAATTCAATACACTGCTGTATTATCATCATTTCCTGCAAAGACAACACCATCTTTGCCCTTTTTGTTGTCTTCTTCATATGTTATAGCACAATAAAAGAAAGTGTTCAGTATAATTCATGCTACTTTCTTGCTCTACTTAAAGTGGCTCTGACTGCTTGAGGGTTTGGACCATTTTGGGTTATTTCAGCTGTGGCTTGTGCTCAGGCAAAATGGTGTAAATCCTCCGAGCACGAACCCAAGATAAATATGAGTGTCAGACCTTCTTGTGTTTCCAATTTGGCTTTATGACACAGTGCACTTGATTTATTTTATTATGGACAACCAGAGAGATCCTGGAGGGTTTGGCACAGCAGGGGTAATTTAAGTTGAATCCTCATAAGACATTTTTATTCATTCATTGAACAACTCTGACTCATTTTACAAAAGTTTTGGGTCATTTGGCTTTGAAATAATCACCTTTTTATTATAATTCTGTCTTCACAGTATGGGGCAATCTATAGTCATCAGGAAGATTGAACAAACATTCAGTAAAAACCTTCAGACACAGTTGCCTCTTCCCCTCTTTTGTTCTCTTTCTCTGTTACACTCTCTCTCACACACACACACACACACACACACACACACACACACACACATACACACACACACACTTCTTCGCTGTTTTTTATACCCTTCCAGCTCAGAACTGTGTTGTTGGGGCAAAGGAGCCAGTCAGATGGCTGAGTCTGAGAAACAGTGTCTACAGAGTGACTCATGTCTCTTAAACTATGTCATTCATGACACGGCTTCAATCTTCTCATCACAGCTTGTCTCATCCTCAGTGACATCTGTCTGCCATTGTTCTGTGGTACAACCATAATAACAGACTGGAACCGGTCTCATTTTACTCTGATGCCTTATTGTAATGTTCACCAGAGTTTAACTGCCCTGAAGGGAAGTCATGAATAGCCGTTCACATTGGCTTGAACTTGAAGAGTCTCCTTTTTATGTACAGCTCAGCAACTGTTAGGACATGACTATCACCGCAGTGTTGGCAGTGGAAACTCACCAATGAGCTAAAAAACACGTACCTGCACCGTAGAACTAAGAAAACTGCAGAGTGATCGTTTTAAACATTGATTTATCCCTATAATAGTTATTATATAATCATTGATTTGGTTTTAAAGCTTCCTGCCCCAGTTTGAAGAGGCTCCGTTGAAGCTTTGCTTTACTTTTTTTAGGACTTCAAAAAGAGCCAAATAAGTGAGTTTATTTAGGACGTAGTCTAAAAATAGTGTCCCTTCAAGCAAGTGACGAAAATGGGTGATCAAATGGGTTTTTAAAAGAACATGTGCCTTTTCAAAGACGGATATGTTTTTGCAGCGTGATCCCGTCTTGGCCTGCGCTCGCTCTCTGCAATAAACCGTTGCCTAATATAACCCAGAACAATATGTATGCCCTGACAATGAATTATGCTCCTAGTTTGCCCTGTATTTATATCCTCATGCTGGCCTGATCGGCCCCATTGTCCAACTCAATTGCTGTTTCTGTGCTGAAAAGAGGATAATTTGTCTTCATCAACAGCGCCTGCTGAAAACGTGAACCCTGAAACAAGCTCGCTCCATCTCTCTCTTTTGCAGGCATGTGTTAAAATCCCAAGACATTATGATGGTGACAGACTATATCCACAGTGATGGACACGGCCCCGACACTCCAACCTCACCTCACTGACCTGAAAGCATGTACTTTTGTGAGTGTTTGTGTGTGTGTGTGTGTGTGTGTGTGTGTGTGTGACCGTGCGTATATGATCCATATCACAGTGTCTTAAATGCCTGAAATAGTGATTTTTAAAGGTTGGTTCTACAGCTACGCAGTGTGTACGGTGGTAATGTAGAGCAAAGCTTTAGTGAGCACGTGTGTGAGTTCTGTAAATTGTCACAGGAGACATAAGACGCTTAAAGGGGAAGTTCACTCTCATCCGTAGTGCTATTCATCAAGCTAGATGGTTTTCTATCAAAAGTAGGTCCGACATGAAACTGCTCAATACAAGGCCTGTGGATTACCAAGAGTAACCGGGTCACGATTTCTGGGAAGAGACATTGCTGTTGAGCAAATGTGTTTTTTGGTGCTTTGAGCACACTTACGGGAGTGCTATATATTCCCTTTAGGTTTCTCCAAAACTAGGGAACTCACGCCAAGACAATAGAGTGAGTAATAGTGCTGCAGCTAGGAGGAAAAATACACATTTTTGATTCTGGGGTGAGCTGTCCCTTTTTAACACTACCTCTTGTCTCTAGTGTGAGGCTACGACACATACTCTTTCCAACTCGTCACTGACACTTTGTCAGAGACACTCTCAAACACACTGGTAGCCCAGCGCATGGGGCAGTTAACACGTGGTTAACATTGTGAATTCAAACAAAACCCCTTAATTAGGTTTTGGAAAAACATCATGATTGGCCTTCAAATAACTGGGTAGAATAAGTTAAACATTAACAATGTCACAGACGTGACTTCAATATAACTCAACAGCTATCTGCTGTTTTTTTCATCACACTCCCTGAGCCTTTTCTCTGAGCGCTTCATAATGACTCGATGGGTTTACCTTGATGTGTCTCATAATGACACCCAGGGGTGCCTTGTGTGTTGGTATCAGACGCAGAGGGGCATGACAAAGTGTAGCTATTTGACGCCCTGGGCATGTGAACCAGCTGAACCAGCGGTTACATTGCAGTCTTCTATGAAATGAAGGTGTGATTTGTAAGTATGACTATGAGAGTAGAAAATCAAGGTTTTATCATCTATTTTCACCTAAAAAGACCCGGCAGGAAAACTACAGCAAGACTGACCCGATCACATGGAGGTTCTTAGAAACAACAGCAAACCCCCGTCCAGGATTCATAGCTTATTACATGCACATGTCATGGTCTGAATTTTAGAGCAAGGGATTGTTAGAGAAAGTGCATGTTAACTTAATTTGTTTTTTCATGACTCAACACTTCATGCCCTTTGTGATTGTTTTAATTGAAATGCAAAAGTCATTTTGTAGGGTTCGCGCACACAAAAAGACTCAGCTTGTCATGTAAATGCTCACATACCTCGACTTTAATCCTACTGTCAAGGTTGGATTCCGACGAAGGAAAATATGAAAAGCATTATTCATCTGCAAAGTGAAACAACAAATAATTAGGTCATGCAGTCACAATCAGCTCTGGTTAAAGAGACTTAACAGCAGCGTCTCTGAAACAACGCCTCCATTTTGTTCCAGGCTGCACCGCATGAGTAATATTCAGTGTGGAAAACTAAAACCAGCTTTTTGATTTCATTCATTTTGCCAGTTAGTCACAATCCATCACTGTTTCCTCAGTCGCAGTTATCCACATGTTATTTCCCCAGAAAACATTTATCTAATTTTCCCACACATGGCAGCTTTTGAAAATAAGTCATAAATATTATAATAGTGTTTGTCTCTGAACGTCACAGAAGACTGGAAGTTAATGGGCCAGCATGACCCCCGACTCTGTGTGTGTGTGTGTGTGTGTGTGTGTGTGTGTGTGTGTGTGTGTGTGTGTGTGTGTGTGTGTGTGTGTGTGTGTGTGGCCTCCTGTAATACAAGACCTTCCATTTATACCTTAAAATCAGAGTACACTGACAACTAAATGCGAATGTACAAACACATGAAAGATCATATTATTGTTTTTTTGGATATCAGATTTCAAGTAATTCCCTGCTTGGCACAGGTGTCGAAATGTTTTCCAAATTTCCAAAAGTCAACTCTCAGGGGGAAATCCGGTTTCTGGGCTAATTAGACAGATCCCTTTCTGAAAGTCTGCTTATTTCAGGCTTAAGAAGTGAAATCTCTCCTGTGACACGTTTAATGAGCCCCGTGTACAATAGAAATCTCACAGTGGAAATGGTAATGATGTGCTGTGACAATAGCAATCGCTGGGTCATTAAGAGTGGCACAGAAGCCACGCACATGGTCCAGCTTTCTTTCATTGTCCCCACCTCATTAAATTCAAACTAAGTGAGAGACGCAGATCGTTTTTTGGAGGCAAAGAGGATCAAATGAAACCAGACGGCATTCACAGATACAGTGTGTCTCATTAGGAAAGTGTTGATTGACAGGCAAACGTTCCCAGTCACGCGGTTGTTGCCACCAGACTGAAAGATGGTGCGATGGGCTGTGTCACCCGTCTCTCCATTCTGGGTTCCTTCCTTAAAATCAACCATCTGGTCTTCAGTTTGGTTGGCAAAAGCACATCTAGGACGTTCACGACAATCAAAATATGAGAAAAGCACTCGACCATTATGAAGGAAGCAGACAGCTTAGCAAGAGTTTTTTTATATATATTTTATGGCAGTCCTCATCACACAATCCTCATCAGAAGCATCATTTGTTTGTTCAAGTTGGATGATCCAATTGAAAGTAGTAAAAAAAAAACACTGTTCTTCAAATGACATATTGTATGTGGGCTTATTTTGGTGCTCAGATATAGTTTGTTATATAGTTTATATAGTAAGAAAAAGGACAGACAAGCACACATGCTTCACATATGGTGTCATCTAGTTGCTGCCAATGCTGCTGAGATAAATTAACACTTGTTCTTCTAACCTTTGGAAGCCTTGGTGGCCGTGCCTTCTGGGTATTGTAGTATAGTTTCAGAGTACGACGAGGCCCGAGTGGAATTGGTCCTCTCTGGAGACTCATCCAGCCAGTTTGTCCCCAGCCCAGGGGGATGAAAGGTGACACCCCTTGCCCACAGTCTTGGTTTTGACATACTGCTCAACATACTTTCCATTCACCACCATCATATAATCACACCAACAAGGACAAGCGGGCAGTTCTTGTCTTCTACATGTGCTATATTTAGAGTCTTCGTCTCTACTGGCACATTTAATACCCTCTTTTTGTTTGTCTCACTTTCTCAGTATTTTGCTTCCTCTCCTTTTTACTTGTCCGAGGGTTGTTTTGACATTTCCGTTGTTTATATCCTCCACAGGCACAACCATCTGTGGCTGACCCTGACCACACTGCGTTGTCCCCCAGGCACAGACCCATGTTATTATCATCCAGAGCAACATTCGTGGAGTGGAAAAGGATTGTCACAACCACAAATGCACCAGTTTCACATTAGGGCTGCAGAGCTGGAGAGGGAAGCGCACAAATCCCTCATCCTGGCTCAGCGCTTGGTCGGTGAAATAAAACAAAGGCAAGCGACGAGCCCGAGCAGGGATGGGGCTGCTGATAAAGATCTGTCAATGGTGCATTTCCACGAGATTGAGGGATGGAACGAGGGAGAGAGAGAGAGAGAGAGAGAGCGGGATGAAGTGAGAGAGCAGGGTTTAAGTGATTGTGGAAAGGGGTGCATAAAGCAGGAGCCCCAAGTTTTCCAGAGTTGCAGAAAAGCTCAACGGCAAGCAAGTATCTCCAATTGAAACATGTTCCTCCAAAGCAGGTTGCCTTCCCAGGAATTTAGGGAATGGTGCAGATTCCTCTGAGAGACTGCTACCCTCAGACTACCTTTCCAAGACCACCCCCCCCCCCCTCCCCTCCCCCAAAACAACATTCCCCCATCAGCCCGTCAGTCTGGCAGAGGTGCAGACAGAGTTGCACTGGCGCAGCCCCAGGTTGATGATCCTCAGGATACTGATCTACAAAAACACGTAAAAAGCCTTGCATGGAGAGACGCCTGTCATCAGAGTAAATTCCACGATCACGGTGAAGTTGAATTAAAATTCAGAAACCTGCTGCCTGCTTGTGCGGATACTTAAACCTGTGCTGTAAATCTGGTTATCTGGCCTTTTTCAGCCTCTAACAAGTCCGTAAAAAGTGTCGCCCAGAAATGTGGCTGACCTCATTTTGTTAATGTTATTTATTTCTTTTTTTGTGGCGGAACAAAGCTGTTGATGGTATTTTCTGAAGCAATATGACCCGACACTGAATTCCACAGGCACACATTCAATTACAGCCCAGTGCTGCTGAAAGCTGCACAGGATTGCAGTTGAAGATGCACAGCCCCTGTTATGCCTGTTATGAGGGAAACAGACTCTATCCATTGGGTCGGCCCTTTGCAAACGGTTTCCATTGCCAAGTAAAGAGAGGATAATGCTGAAAGGGATTATATACAGCAGGGTAAGAAATTATAAAAATAACTCCCAGGCGTCATCTCTCGACCACAGCGAATCTCAAGCTTGTGCCGAGTGTATGAAGGTGTGAACTTCTTCATCTGTTTCTCCCCTGGAGCTGCAATCACGCAATCACACACTTGAGGTATACCTTTTCATGAAATAGTGCCTGAAGTGTTGTGTCAGGCTTCCATAGTTCCTTTGACAGGAGGATAACTGCTAAGGGAGAGATCCCTCGGGAGGTGTTGGTTACAGTCTGGGGTGCTAGAAAAGCAAGGTGTCAAAGAGCCACCAGCAGTGATACAGAAACCAAACACTGGAGCCAGAGCGTTAGTTATGATTGGACAAGGTCTGGAAACTCAGGAATAAAGAGGAGACGATGAAGCAAATACAGGAGCATCAGTGGTCCTTACTGGGGACTTTGAAGAGGAAGGAAGACTTTAGAGAGACAAAAAATAGAGGCAGAAAGAAAGCAGAGGTCCTTTTTGTTTCCTTTATCTGGGTAACATAGGGAATCTGGTAGTGCAGGTTGTGTGCTCTGCACTATCTCACAGGCGACAGAGGACCGGACTGGGGAATGCAGCATGCCTAAAGGAGCTTCAATCCACAGCTGGGGAATTAATAGCAGAAGCATTGCAGTGTCTGGGATAAGAATGAAAGGCTCATGGAGGACACAAAGATGGGGGGAAGGCAACGGAAGCCAGCAAACATCCGGGTCCGATCCTCAGATGATTTATGTTCGAGGCATAACATTTAGAGAGGCATACAAATTCTGCAGGGAAGCTCGCCCACACCAACAAAGACGCAGAAGCAACTGTTAAAGGAGGGAAGATAATGCGTTGAACTCAGATCTGTTTGGTGGCGAGACTCGGTTAAAGCCTCTGTTTGTCTTTTGCCCAGCTCGCTAGTTTTCCTGTCTGGAGGCCCACAAACCTTCCTCAGTCAGCGGGCCTTGGACTGGGAGAGCACTGTGTACGTCAACTAGTGCAATCACTCACACTCGTCCACCTGCACACACACACGAAAATACCCCCAAATAAATCCTGACAAATTGGCCAAAGATCAAAGTCATGCTAAGCAGATGCAGAAGCACCACTTCTGCCACAGCCTTTGGACGGTTGTATGACAGGTAAACCTTTTAAAAAAGACCTAGTTATAGAATTCTAAACCAGCATTAGAAATCTTATTTTGGCAGCTAATTTAATAACCGCACCAAGCCTTATCTTAAGCTACAAATATTACTCTGTTAAAGAATATTTGCTTCACGTAGCAGGATTATTGTATATGCAAATTTCCTTTCGGGATAGACCTAAATCCTAAAGTGAAAAAGAAAATCATGAATGCAGCTCTTTCATAAATGACTGTTGGGGAGAAAAGTAGAAGTATGATTGCAGATGGTAGATAGAATGGCAGGAAAATGCATTACTTTTGAATAACTGCTGAAAGGAGCCTCTCCAACCCAATGTCATGTGTGTTCTTGAGAAAGTGATAGTTTTGGGAATACGCTTAGTTCAGGTCCTTTTCAAGAGTTAGCTGAGACTATTGATTCCATTCTCACGGTATCAAGGTGGAGCCAGAAGACCTTTAGCTTAGCTTGGCTCACTAACTAATGCGTCATATCTACATAAATTAAAGTGTAGAAACACATTGCAGGTTTGCAGAGGGTTTCTTGCACAACTTTTCCTACTAAATATTTCTAACATAGGGAATTACATTTTGATCCAGGGGTGACATGGCAAAAATAAATCCTCTACCAAACGGAAGAAGGATCCCCTTGTGCTCCCTCCTACTCTTGCTGCCGACCATTAACAAACAATGTTAGCAAACCCCAATAGAAATAGAGGAATGGAGGCCCAAAAACATCATGACACTACCAAGAGCAGTGGGTTGCCACTTTCATCCTGTAACAATTTCATAATTAGCATGCTGTCAGCAAACAAGCCTTCTCTTGTTTCAGTGGCTGTTTGTGGTTATTTCAGGAGTGTTTGAAGACACAATTAAAGACTACAAAAGATAAAGTGTAGCATAACAATTATGATTGTCTGGTATTCACAGAGCGCTCGATCCCCAAACTGAACAGAATAAAAATCCCATATTGTTGTTGTAGCCGCTCATGTCGGCCCTCGAGTCTTTCTTTACGTAATTCTACAGAAACGGTGGCGACCAATCAGGACCGGTCTGAATCGCTGGGTCTCCACCTCATGCATTAACGTGATTGTTTTAGTAATGTGATCCCATTTGTCAATCTGTGACAAGCTGCCCAACAACAAATCGAGTCAACAGACTGAGTAAAGTTGGGCCTTTTGGGGGTCGGGGGTCAACCAGTGGTCCTTAATTGGTCACCAGTGTTTGAGCATGGGCAGCAGCCGGGTGACTGGTCAAGAGGTCCAGCTGCTGTGTGGACAGGTCCCCGCTTTGCTTTCAGCAATCAGCCTCTGCCCCGTCCCTTGTTTGTTTGTTTCCTGCCTTTGTTTGGACTAGAGATGTCCTGTGTCAACTCAAAGAAACAAGATCCTTTAAGAGAAAGAACCCCCTCTCAATTGTTTAAATGACCCTCAGTGTGAATTTATTTTCTCTCTTTGTAGGAGCAATGTACCAGCAATAAACAATTACTGCATATCTCAAATGGAATTAAGGGGAAAATGTGTCCCATACACAGACACTGTTTCCATCTGTACCTCCTTTATCTTATATATCCCACTATGCAAATAGCCCAGTAGGTTTGAGGAAGACATAACTTGCATGGTTAAATCTAAATATGACAATCTCTGCAAAATTGGTTCATTCACTCTGGGCCCAAGCAAACATGCAGCATCACATAAAAAGTAGAGCAAACATGGAAGGCGAGCAGCTTAATTAAAACCACACAAACACTGGGGCAAATGTCCTGACCCAACCTGGCAACCGAGGTTATAACTACATTACTGTTGGTGGCTTGAGGGGCTAAATAGAGACTTGCCTCTGAGACTGCAAATTCAGGCCTAATATCAAACAACTCTAGTGGTTAAAAACGTGCGTTTCCCGAATGTATGTCAACGTTTTACCACTCAACCGGATGCATTTACACTTCCTGAGCATACACTATAGATGTGGATGGGATTCACTAAAGCTGAATGCAGAATTCCCACAAGCGTGTAAAACATAGGTTCACATGAGAGATTTTCCTTTAATAATGAATAGAAGAGAGCTTCCATTGAAGGACAGGAGCAGAAGAGTGCAAAGAGAAACAAAGACAAGTGTGAAGTCATGGCACCCAGAGATGGATCTGCATGCAAACAGTAAATAGCACTTATAAAAAACGTCATCTTCTGTAATTAAAGCAGATTTGTTGGTGAGCTCCTGTTTCAGGAGTTACAGCACCGTGAGCTCCTAATCTTGTCTGAGGGCTCTTTAGACAACGCTTTCACTGTCACAAAGCACAACAAATACAAAACAGCTGTGACAGCAGAAATATGTTGGTTTGTTGACCAATTGAGGCCCAAATGCTCGGCAACTCAGCGGGATTACATTTGATACACGGCAATCAGAATCAAGTTCTATGTTATTAAAATCACGCGGGGAAGTCACATGCCACATAAACGAGACATACGCTGGAAAGTATGCCGAGCATCTTTACGATCATCATTCATGGAAGTGATGCCGCTCTGAAGTTTCTTTTTTTCTCCAACGCCACCATAAATATCTCATGAGACAAGCTGCAGATAAGCTCTGAAAAGGAGGAAAGATAAGTGATTGAGAGAAGTTTTAAAATTCAGGTCCAGCCGGTCGAACATTCTGGTTTGAGGCAAAATTAATTCTCAACATAATTAGTGGTTTGAAATGATCTGCTTCAGTGCTGTTTAACAGGAACCTGACACACACACCCATTTGTTTAACTGTCCTTTCAGATGTTGTGCTGTAACCTATGCTCCAATCCTCAATATAATGCTAACCATCCTATTTAGACTTATTTCAGTGTTGTTTTTAAAAATGCAAAAGAGTATATAAATTAAATTTAGGCCAAATATCTAGTGTAGAGTGAAACTCTTAGCTCGGATGCTAAAATGAAATAAGAAAAGGAAAAATAAATCTGTTAAATGACATATTTTCTTGGCCAAAATGAGGTGAAGTGAAGGATTAATTGAATTATCTTCATATCTGCAGCTCTGATGAACACGATACACAGTAAGTGGTTGCAGTGAAGGGCGATACCCAATAGTAGCGTCCATCCATCTGGTCCATATAAGACCCGGTGCTGCAATGTGCCATCGCTTCATGCCAGCGCTGTGCAGAGAATGATTGACAGCTTTGAGCTCGCTAAACCTGTTCTTACTTAAGATGCATTCGTTCGCACACTCAGATATGAGACGGTCACCGGGTCGTAACCGGGGTCAGGCAGGGATGTGGCGTCTGTTCCGGTGAGAGGGAGAGCCACGAAGGTCAAAGGGCACGCGATTCAATAGACGCATTTGTCACATTCATGTTTCACGTTTCAGTCGCCACGTTTCGGAGACGGCGGAATTCTTGAAGACGCCGTCAGATCCTGATTTCAAACGCAACAGACGATCCAGATTTGGTGGAATTGTTTTGGGCCGCAGTGACACTCTTGATGTCGTGCAAAAGCCGTATCCGGGTCGCAGGAGGTCGGAGAGCTCATTTAAGGTCCACCAGTCAACTATCGTGTCAAAGTTGTATTTACAGTAGGAACATCTGACGTGTGTTCAGCACTCATAAATAATGATGCCATTAAATCATTACCCTGTGCGTGATTTTCAATGCAGTGCCGACCGTGCTGTCTTATTATGCTCATGCACTGATTAATGGGTGGTGCCCATTCACTTCCAATGTATGATCATCCCAGAACATTTTGTCTAACTCAATAGACAGATGGCTTCTTTTCAGCGTATGCATATAGACTTACCTTTCATTGCGCGCGCAAATAGGAGTAGTGTTACAGAGAACATAAAGCACATTGTGAGCAGTTCATATTGGTGGCAAGAGGGACAACTAGGTTTGCAAAAAAGAAAAGATCATATTTCTAGAGGTGGTGACATTCAAGGACTTACTGAATTTAAGAGCATCCATTGCTGCAGTTGTTCATATTTGGAATAGAGAAACATTATATAATATAATTCACTGTTGTGATAGGCCAGATAAAGGCAAAAGTTAATATAAAGATAAGGGCAGCGTGTAGGCAATGGAGGAAGATGAACTCACTTCGTAGTTTTTAAGCACCTAAATTACGCAGACGGTTCTTAAACGCCGCGTCAAAGCAGCAACTCGCAGGAGCGTTTGTCCAATGCGCTCCAAACGGGTCCGTCTTTGCAGGAGTGTGTATGTGTGTGTGTGTGTGTTTGTGGGGGGGGGGGGCTGCTTGTTTAAGCCAATAGGCAGGGAGCAACTGTAATGTCATTTCGCTGTGACCGCCGAGAGGAGCACCGTAGCGCACCGTGCGCCGCCGTAATGACTGAGATGTGGTGACAGCGGGTGAAGTCAGAACAGGCTCTCTCTCTCTCTCTCTCTCTCCTCTCTCTCTCGTCTCCACTGCAGCCTGGAGTTTAAGCTTATCGCTGTGCACAGCTCTGGGTTCAGCTCTGCGGCACAGTGGTGCACCCTCTCTGGACTTTTCATCTTATGCCAATGAGACGCAGCGTGAATCGCTTTGCTCACTTCGGGAATATTGGTTCTGGATTCTCTGTTTACTGCGACTGAACGCTTTGGAGGTGAGTGGACCAAGTCATTCTGGGTGTTTTAACACTAGTTTGTGGACTTTAAGTTCACTAGTATGGGCAGTGTTTAAATAAGTTCACTATCTACAATGGCACCAGTCTATTTGCTGGAGGTTTTACGCAAAGAGAATTGCTCTAAGTGATGCAGAGGTGACGAAATGTCGACCTTAATGGTGTGGTTTTTGTTTACAATATATATATATATATATGCAACTATATGCAACTTCCATCAGTCAAACTGACACAAGAGGTCATATTGTGTCAGCCCCCAAAAGTCATCAAATTGGCTTTCATTTCCTGATCTTCCGATGCTGCTTTGCGCTTTTACGCAGCATTTCAACATTTCACTTTCCCTGCGTGTAACGTCATTCTCTAAAGCTGAAAAAAAAACTTGACTCAGAGACGTGGGACGGGTGGAAGAGTGGAGTCCCCCCGGGCCTCCAGATGTATGGACTCAGCTGTCGCCTGTCACTTTGGTGACAACTGGTCGGCACTTCGTGACCGCTGCTTGTCCGCCACTGCAGGGCTCCATAGCTGTCAGGAGAATGTGGTCACACACACCCCGGCCACATACAGTAAGAGAAGTCACTCTCACTTTCTTCAATTCCAACCATGATGGATAAGGTGGGAAAGGCTTGACCAAAAAAATTAACCAGCTGCAAAAAAAAAAGGAGAAAAAAGTCCATTCTGAGAGATTTAGATCTAGTCATGAAATGTTTATTAAAGTAAGTGAATACATCTGGCAACTTGTTTATTCGAGATATCAACGTCTGGTTTTGTCTGCACTGTTACGCATTGTTTCTAACTAAAACAGTGGAAACTGGTTTTAAGACATGTTATGTTATTTAAGACTTATTAGGGTGGACATTTTTGCAGTGCAATCTGCCCTTTTAAATAAAACGAACCCTGCATGCTGCTCCAGTGAATTTATCACTCCTCGAGGACCTCTCACAGAGCAAAACACGCCATAAAGTGTTTCCTTTGGAGAACAATACACACCACCCCAGTTTCAAACATGTCCATTCTCAGCTGTGCTAGAAAGTGCTTAACCTACAAGACACAGGAGAGCAGTTACTGCTATATTTAACCACGTCTGTCTAAGATAATATTTTGCTCTCGCTGGAGCACGGCAAACATCACCATAAGCCATTAAGTCCAGCGCATGCCCTCTTGGGGGGGGGCGGACAGAGTGACAGACCCACTTGGCTCAGACTGAGAAAAGAAGGCAGAGTCAGGCTGGCCTGAAATCTGTCACTGTGGCCACAGCTGACAAAAACAGAGCATTGCTGATCCCAGGACAGCTCGGCTTGAAGCCTGACAGCTAGGTGAGAGGACAGGCTCGGGAGAGGCCGTGGTCTTTATTTGGACACATTGGATGGATTGTGGAAGCGGTTTAAGGAGGTGCAGGATAACACATGTGAGAATTGATTTGAAAAATAATAATTATACCTTTTAGCTCTTTGACTGTAAAAAAGAGGAACTTCAGGTTCTGCACAGTGTCATCAGTTCACCTCAAAGTAAGACGCACCAGGTCACAACCCTGCTGGATTGCACCAGAAAGTGTTTTGAAACGTGGTCGCTACCATCCACGAGTGCAGCATTCTTAGCCATATATCACTGGTGTATTTATTTTTCCTGTGGACATTGGCCAGTGAAGGAAGAGAGTAAAGAAAGAAATACTGAGTGTGAGCGCTGTGGACAGAGGTACAGGAGGAAGGAGCACAGAACCAAGGTGGTGGTGTCACCTAGTGGCTAGAAGAGAGGTTGACGCCTCGGAGGCCGAAGCGATGCCATTACAACCTGAAAGAATTCACAAACCGAGAGTAAAGGATATAAAACTTTTAAGGTTTTGTTTGAGGACAGCTGTTTCAACATAAGCTTTTTTTCTTTTATTTCTAAACCACTTGTAACTACTGACAAATACAAAATGATGGCCGACATCTTAGACCCAGCATATAATGCAGAAATGAAAGTTATGTGTATACCAATATTCTAATCAACCAACCAATGATTGTACTGTAAATGTGATTGGATGTGTCGACATAATGGTTATCTGCTGAAACCTGAAGTCTCATGCTTCACCACAGCCGCCGTTATTTGATGTTTAGATGATTTAAAGGAGAGGTTTGAGTTAGGGGAGACACGATCCGAGCTCTTACTTCCAAAGATCTGCTGCAGGTGAGAAATTCTCTGTGAATATGAAGTTATTTATAGACGTGTCCATGTCTCATTTCCAAAGCCCCGCAGTGATTCAAAGCTGCCACTAACAGAATCAAAAGACTTAAAGAGCATTTTGTTCTAGATTTGCATGTGAACACAAGAGGGGAATAAAAAAAGCTGGTCTCTTGTACACAGCAGAAAGAAACAGTTTTGATCCTCCTCTGCCAACTTGATGTTTACGACGTTTATTGTTGTGCAATATGTTTATGGTTCATTTCATCACCAAAATGCATGTACGCCGGCGGATTTAAGACTCGCCAGCAGAAAGGCCTGTTTTTTTGCACGAGCTCCTCATAAGTCCCCTTTAAGCGAGAGAATCGAGCTATAACATTAGCGCCCTTGTGAGCCGCTGCATTAGTGCACAGCGAGAGTGGTGGAGGTGGAGACAAATCGCAGACATGAAGCCAGCCTCAGACATAAACAGTGGGGCATGTCGTGGTGCGTCTGTCCCGGAGAAGCAGATGGACAGAGACAAAGTGGTCACCTATATGTGTTTATGACTGCCACACACGCGTGCACTCTCCAACACCTACAGACAGGCACCCAGCTGAGTGTGCATGAGCAGAATGTGAGTCCCAGTGCCCGTGTGTATACGTTTTCCCACTGTTGATTTAAAAGCCCGGTACCAGCGAAATGTACACAGAGACCTGTTTGTGCAAAGCCAGAATGAATCACCCTCGCGTCCGTGTAAATCGCCTGCAAGCCAAACACTCTGGCAGACTTTTATCCCCAGACGTGGTCCAGCTCACCGCAGCAGGGCTAAAAGCGGAGCAGCACAGGGCCGTGTGTTGTGAGGAGCTGTCAGAGGAGGCCAGTCTTTCATGGCTCTGGACGGGGAGATGTGGCATGGAGTCGGGCCGCCACAGGCAAACTCCAGAAAGCAGAGCGCATTCGACTGTAAACTGTTTGTGGTAGGTTGGCAGGAGGCCGGGTGAAATATGGCCGCTTTAAACTCCGGTGGTCCCTGAATCTGCGGCCACTGGGCCCCGGCTGGACGGACGGTGGCCTGGATGGTCAAATTCAGGGCACTGTTGCACTGCAGTTGTATAGATAGGGGTGGATGCTGCTGTCTGCGCCATGCACAGTCTCCCCCTTCTTGTACATTTTAAACATCATCACGTATGAGTTGGTGCCTGCAGCAGTGGCACACATTGGATCCACATGCTAAGCGTAAAGTGATTAAAGGTAGCGAGTGATTTAGCGCTTCCAGTAATAACCACTTTGCAGCGCTACAAAACTGGTTATTACCGACATGTCTGTATTTAATAAAGGGGGATCACGGCTGCAGAGATGCCAAATGTCCGACAGAGTTTTTGGGAAAGTTCATCTGCACCAACCTGACGCAAACATGGCCGTCCTGCAGGAATGCATGTTGTCTCCTCTGTCCTTCTCATCTACGGGGATCCATCCAAGCAATCACAGCATCAAGGGCTGGAAGCAAAAGAAAACATATTACTCTGAGATAGTCATTAGAAATCCCAGCTCATTTCCCCGGCACACAACAGGGGATTCAGCCAAAGCTTTCCGGACCCACGGCTGGAAATATGCAAAACAACCCCCCCCCCACCACCCTCTTCCTGTGGCTCTTGTTCCTCCATCCCTGTTGGCATTGTCACAAGGGTGGAGTCAGTGAGCGTGGATGATATGGAAAAGGTCAACAGGGTTTTAAAATCCACTCTGCGGGGCAAGGATTTCTGGACTTAAACAAAGGCATTTCCTGAGATTTCATGAAAGGTTACAGTTACAGACAGTGAGGACAGTCGCTGGATGTCTGCCAGAATATTCCTCTTGGAGCCCTTCATCTTGAAAATGTCCATCCAGGCAAATCAAACTACACAATTAATTAGGTTTGGAAACAATGTAAGAGTTTGGCCTTATTCCCAAATGACACAGTACTTGATTTAATCATAACAACTCATTAAAACATTTCTGATAACACATATAACTATTAAAAGGGACCCACAGCAATAAATCAATAGCGTATCCCCTTCCGGCCCTCTTAGGAATATATTTAGACTAACACTCGACCCTTTCCCATTTCATCTGAAGCAGTAAATTAGTTTTGCTCCAGCGTTGCACATTGACAGGGTCAGCGATCAAGAACAGGAAGTGATGCTGCCTGTGAATGCATCACTGGACATGTGTTTTGATTAGGCTTATCAATTGTTCAAAACAAAGTCTGGACCTAATGTGAGCCCATCTGTATCATGTAAACCTTAATGCTCTTGTCTTGATGACGGTTGCGATTAGGGCTGTCAAAATTGCTCAAAAATGACGTCCGAATATTCCCTTTAAAAAAATACATATATTCGAACATATTCGAATATTCGAAGTTGCGCATTAGGCACGTCAATAACAGGACAAATTAATACAACGAGACATAACTACTTGTATAGGTAATTTATTTAAGTTTAAACATATTTAACAACATATTATCTACACGAAAATAAGTAAATGAACTAATGGCCAAGACCGCGGACCGCTCGCACACACGCACTCTTTCTCTCTCTCTCGCTCTCTCTCTCTCTCTCGCTCCCGCACCGTCGCGCTCTCTGCGCATAGCGGTTTAAATGAACGACAACAATAAACAAATGCTGAGTGCTGATCAAGAGTTTTGTGCAAGCAATTTAAGGTTGCGACTCTTGTCCCAAATATGGCTTCATTCAGTGATTGAAACACCCGCAAAGCAGACAGTCGCGCCGCTGCTGCCGCTGTTGCCGCTGTTGTGTTTTTTTTAATTTATTTATTTTTGTAATTTTTTTTTAACATTCGAATATTCATTTTCACATTCGAATATTCGGTTTTTAACAACTATTCGAATATATATTCGAATATAGAATATTCGTTGACAGCCCTAGTTGCGATGCAGTAAAAGTGATGTCACGCTGAGGAGGAGGCGGTCTAACATGATGCTGCAGCTACAAATGAGTCTGTGTTGTAAATGTTGTAGTAATATCGCCCCACAATCAGCAAACATTTCAATTGTGCATGGCCAGCTAAAACAGCTCACAATAAAGTGTATAAAACTTATTTTGTTATCTGTATGCCCAAAATCAGCACCAGGATTTGATTTGATAATCTAGATTTCAAATAAAAAATGAAAATAAAGATAAATTAGGAGGATACATTAATTAAAATGAACTATTTAGACCTGGCCCCAAATAATTTATTCAAAATGTGTGCTCTCTGTCTTTCTGTCTCTCTCAATTAATTCAAGATGTCTAATTTTGAATGACTTCCTATCTGTTTTTTTTTTAGCCGCATTACTTTTCTGTCCATTATTTATCAAACATTCTATTCAAATCTTGTATTTCATTGTATTTGTCAATATGCGACATTGAATGTCAGGAGCGACTGTCAAAAATGTGTTCTTCCGCCTCCACGGTCTCAAATATACTGCATGTTTTCACTGCTATTGTTAGGTTTACTATCACAGGGTTAGGGTTTTATAATCTAATTTGCCTCTTCACACAGAGAGAATGTTTCATTGACAGTTGGAAACACATCACAGTAAAAGGTCGATGCTGAAGGGTGACGTGCAGATGGGTCAATATTGACAAAGGCCAACTGAGGACATGTCTTGCCGAGCGGCAGCCTGAGGCCCACAATGGGCCCTCTGAGCCGACAGGGAAACAGTCCGTTTGGCCACAACAACCTGACGGCGGCTCCTAGTGAGAAGCCGGTTCAAAGAGCCGGGCTTTTGTTTGCTATGCTTGCGCTGTCTTCCTGTTAGGGGCTGGGCTCCCAAAGAAAACAAGAGCAGTGGCTCACCAGATGTGTACATCTGTGCACGTGCGTCCTGCCCGAGCACACACACTTGACCATGTAGGGGAAGAATGTGTTATGATGTTGAGAGGGAATAGAAACTTGAAGGGAAGGCATCTCACATTTTATGGAAAGGGTTATTCTATGCACACTATGTCATATGTTCCGTTATGCTGACTGAAAATGGCTTGGTTTCGTTAGTGACCTCAGTATTAGCGGCTCCAGAAATAACACACAGAAACAGGCTTTTTACATGGGAGGGTTCTAAGAATAAGTTCGGCCCAGGGGCACTGTTATCCTTAATTGGGGGGTGATAAGGCAGCCAGTTGTGTCCTCTTTTCCATGGCACACACACACACACACACACACACACACACAGATCCCAGGCACTAATGACCCCATGTCTGGCCTGTATATCTCCTAAACTGAGGCCTCTCTGCTGCTTCAGATTGGATTTCAATAGACTGGAATACACATACAATACATAGCATGCACACTTAGCTCATACACTGACACGCTTCTGTGCTCTGGTAATGATCTGGTATAATGTAACTGATTGATAATAAATGCTGTTTCTTTTGTCATTATAAAATTCAGTTTTTTTGACAGCACTTCATGGCAGGCCATAAACTCAAGTGTTTAGTGTCACAGCAATCCCTATCCTCCTGTTATCGTACATAGAATAAAACAAGTTCAATAAAATAATACCATGTAGTGAGGTATGCAGAATATAAATTTGGAAATTTGAGAAGCACTGGATATTTGATTTTGTATCCGTATGGTTGCTGAAAAGGTGGATAAATGCATCCCTAAATTAGAGTTGTTGCTTTTTTTTGTTTTTTTACAGACACTTATAATTTAATATGATTTAATATGTAGAGCAAAGAGGAAATGCGGGCTGAGAAATTACCATAAATCACAAGTGTCAAAAGATATACGTCAAAGCCACACAGAGAAATGCTACTCAAATGTGCCAAACAGATGCATTGATAATTATAATATGCATTTGCCTCCCAAGACGTAAAACCTCTGTGTTATATATAGATGAGAAAACATTAGCTACGCATACATAAAACAAGCACCCATACATTCTCAAAGTCAAACAAGAGTAAATTCCGGTTGGACATCTCATGATGAAAGAGTCGGTCCAGCCCATTTTCCTGTACTTTTGAATGTGGGTCACGTGAGGAGGTGAAAGGGTCAAAAACATCAGAGCAACAGGGAGCCTTAAATAGGAGATCATTGGGCCTCTCCTCTGCTCTTTGGGCTGTTTTTTACTACCACCTTAATGACTTTAATTGTGTCCAATTAAGCAGAGCTGGAAAGAGGCATCCCGGCTCTCAGTCGTCAGAGTTCCCTCTGTGCTGTGGCACTGGAGCATGTGTTTAATTAGAACGCTCTAAAAAGACTGTAACGGAGTGATTCTCCAGGAATGTTAATCATTAGTGGGATCCTGACTGAGCAACTCTCCACTGTTTCAGAGTATTGTTGGATTCCACGGTTTGCCTTTTAAAGCCGTGCGGCTCAGGAAAATGCTTCCACGTGTGGGAATCGACAACTTTCTCGTCCTATTAAAAAAAAAAAAAAAACTTGCATCCTCTCTTTCTACAGGACTTGTTCATAGCAGTCATGCCCGAGTTTTTTGGCTGTTTTGTTACAGCGGTCTCATTCATGTGTCCGTTAGAGCCCGGGGCTGGAAACACACAGGAAATAGTTTCCCTGCCGTACGAAGGAAATACGGTTGAACTTCAAGGAAAGGTGAGGAGGAAAAAGAGCCCAGATGTGTGAAGTGTGAGGTTTAAGTGGTGTGTGAGTTAGACTTTCTGGAAGTGTGAGGTCATAAGCAAAACATTTTGTGAAGTCTTTAAAGGTCGCGAGTGCTGAACCCGGACATTGACAGGGTGCTGTTTCAACAGGAGTGATCGTGTCACGGAGAAGCTGACGGTGTCCTCGGTCATGTGGGACATTTTTTTATTACATTTAAGAGAAAAGAAAAACAATGAAGGTGAAAACAGAGACTTGTTGGGTGAACTCATTGGTTTTAAGGGCCGTTTTGTCATTTTATTCTCATTTTTTCCCACAAAGACCACACATGATAGGTTTTGCCCTTTGCTGATCCAGTGCCTTTGTCAGTGCGAGTGAGTGGTGTAAGAGCGGCCCATTCATCCTCGGCCCGCTCCGTGTGCAGACAGCCACAGGCTTTTGTTGAGTTATAGTGTCCTCAAATAAAGGGGCTTCCTCCCTTTAACAGCCCCAGGAGCTCTGTCGCTCCACTTCCTATTGTTCCCAATGAGGTTCGGCTTTTACAACTAGGTGAGAGGGTGTCACATTGAGGGTGAGATATGAGCTGTCCCAATCGTACAGCTCTGCAATGTTTGGCAAAGCAGTTAGACAGCAGTGTACTTTTGATAAAGTGAAGGAACAAGCCAGTGGGCTGACACCAGACTTTGTTCAGCAGGGATGTGTTATGTCATGTGTTACGGGGCACTCATGTGGCCTTATTAAGTGACATTACATCATCCAAGGCACAACAGGCAAATTAAATAAAGCAGAAATTAAGTCAAATGTTCATGCATTTCTAGCATGAAATCGGGGTTCAAACTGACATCATCTACTTAACAGGTATTATGTTGTGTTTTTTTTACAATAAGATTAGATAAAATAAGATAATCCTTTATTAGTCCCGCAGTGGGGAAATTACAGGATTACAGCAGCATTGCTCAGTACGTAAAGATAAAATAAAAATCAAGTAATATAAATAAACAGTAATAAACATAATAAAAAAATAAACAGTAAAGAAGAAATTGAATGTACAGTAGAATATTGAATAATAGCATTACATTCTTTAATTTAATAGTCAAACAGATAACTTACGGACTCAGGGTTTAAAGTATTGCAACCTTTTTATGTAAACAAATTTAAAAAAAATTATGGAGTTGAAAAGTTCAGAAGTAATTCAGTCCAATACATCTTGAACCCTGTCCTTTTTTTATTTATATTTTTCCTATTCAGCTCTCTTCTCGTCAAGTGAGTAGATATTTGTCTTTAATTTTTTACAAATGTCTCTAATCAGAAACTAAGCCTGGATCCTCAGCTGCCCTCAGCTGCCTCCAACGTGTCAGGGTGAAACAGTAAAAGGGGTTATGTGAGGGTTATAGGGCTAACAAGCCCACGGTCTGACCTGAGTTTGTCAGCGCCAATCTAGCTAAGTCAATATCAATGCGTTGACTGCTCCACCAGTTGACCTTTTCCTCCCTCTTTCAAGGCGTAAAAAGGATTGTTGTTACAGTACAGTGATAGGGTTATATTGGCCTTTATAACTGAGGCTTTTGTTTTTGCCTGTGTCCTGCTAATAACCGTTGGCAAGTCATTTAAACCTTGAGAATGCCTACTTTTTATAAGGTAGCTCACACACCAGTGAGAGCTGCTCCCAACAATGGCCATCAATGCCGGTAGGTTAGAGCCTGACCTTCCCTTTGCCCCCTTTGGTACCCCAATTTACGGCACTCAAATTAGTCTCGTCTAAACAGGTTACTTTAGATTTGAATTTGCGCTATTGTCCATCTCTACACAAGGTTTCACATGGGCATCACATGCTTACTCGTCTGTTAGATACAGCGTTCAGCTCTTTGTTTTATGGTTCCAACCTTTTCTCAAGGACGTGTTTGGACCAGAGAAGAATGCAGCTTTATCGTGGGGCGTTGGTTCTGATGTGATCTTCTCTGTCCTGTCATTGTCAGGGCATGCTGGTCATAGACGACCCTGCCGCTAGCACGGGGCGGTTTTTTTTTCCTCCTTTTTACAGCGGTGAGAAGGTGCAGACCAGGTGTGAGGTGCTGTTCAGGTCGTTGTGGCTATGACAGGGGAATGGGCCGTAAAGCCCCGGGGACACGGATTTATGGGTCATCTGGTCTGTGGGTCATCTGGTGCTCCCTCAGGTCAAAGGTCAGGGATGCGTGACTTGTCCAACTTTATATTATTCAACCATCTGAGGCAAACCTTGAACTGTGCAGCCAGCTACCTCTAACTATAGCGTTGTGCCATCTCAGAATGAGGATGTGTTTATTCCCGTTTGAAAGACTAAAGAGAATCCACAGATGCCTGTTAATAGCCGTCCTCCCCTAAGTTCATTGTCAAAGGCCAGTGACTCTCCTTTGCAATGTAAGATGTGAACTTTAAAGATACCTGCAACTGCTTCCTTGAACTTTTAAACTTGTTATTGAACTCATTCAAAATCTGCAACTTTTGAAATGTCAAGAAACTAAGAAAGGTCAACTGTTTCCCTAAAGTTCAAATGTGGCAAAACCTTGCATTGAATGAAATATTGATTCATGTCTACATTTTGAGGACGTCGGGCCAATTGGGCTTTCACATACTGCCGTTAATGAATAGGCATTGCAACTTTGTCCAGATTACTTTACCGTCTTAGCTTTGCATTTCATGAATGTCTCCCCAAAGGCAGGATGCTGTGTTGTCCCGCCCCTCTAAGACTTGCTAATGGGGCAGGGTGCAGAGTCATTTGGACCAGCACAAAGGCCTGAGGTTTGCTGTGAAAGGGTGCCTCTCCTCCCTGGCCTTGGCCGCTACAATGGGTTTTTGTCCACACAACCACACACTCCTACCGCAAAAGCCACATGCAGGCACCCAAATATTAGTACGTAAGCCCCAGAATGCCAAATCAATTTATTCAATAGTGTTTTTATCTGGTTTGGAGAACAATTTAATTCAGTTTCATCAACACTGTCCAAGCTACATTTATTTAATTTGATTGAAATAACATTGACAGTCATCATTCACCACCCGCGCTGTGATATTTTAACACATAATGGTGTGAAAGTGAGGCGTGTGGGCGCATGCTGTCAGTCATGAAAAGGTGTGCTAAAGGAGTGGGCCTTGATTTTGCCTTTTTTTTCTCTCCTGTGGATTAAAGAATATATACTGAGTTGAAGGTTTTCTAACCAGTTAACATGTAGACACTGATGTCTACAGCAATGAGCTGCAATGAGCTGTGATCTGATGAAAGGAAACTGTGGACAAGCTTTAAATATATACTGTGGATTTGTCTTCAAATCCTTGGCAGAACTGAGCATGTAAATCAAAGCCTCTGTAGTATTTGTTCCTTTTTGATGCTGTGTGAAGACACATGTTTGAAACAATTACACTGCTTCCGCTACACAGTTATTGACCCCTGTGACCCCTTTTATGTTATATCAGCCCCCCTTAGATACCCCGCAGTGTAAATGCTTCGCGCATGTGTTTGAGTTCACAGAATTACACCCTGACGTCATCCCCACAAAATGAAACGGCTTCTAAAATGTTAATAAAGAAACCAATTAATCAGAGTCCTGGCCTCCTATAAAATGCTCCATTGCTTTGTTTTACAGTCTTAAAGTACGTAATCCCTCGTGCTCAGAAGGATGGAGGAACTTTTTACTTCTCTTAGACGCAATATAAAACTTATCGTTTTGGGAGAAAGTAACATTTTGACATTGCAACCGACAGATGTAAAAGGTGCAACTGTTCAGAGTTCAACCTGAACCGGTCACTTTTGTTTTCGGAGGCAACAGGAAGAGAATCACGTTCAGACATTCCTGCAGGGGTGAAGGAGAGGTAGAGGTCATCATCCCGGAGAGGTTTACTGGACAGGCTGATGAAACATGCTAATAACTTTATTATCTACCTGTATTATAAAGGCAAACACAACGCTTGGATATACTAGACATGTGGTATTGCTCTTTTTTGGTGATTTTTCATGTTTGGGAAAGAATAACCAGCCAATCTCTGCCTTAAAATTGACCAAAAATGATGTATCAATTATCAAAAATATCAATTTATTTTCTGTCAACCGGCTAATCAATCAATTGATGGACGTTTAAGCTATGAAATGAATATCATGTACTTTCTGCAGATTACATTGTCCATATTGCACGAGTTGAACAAAGCATTTTATAACAGATAATAACAGCTTTGTGGTTAAAGTCCTTCTGTGAATCATACATGAAAGGCCTGATGGCCAGATGCATGTAGACTTGCTGACTACATGTTCAGTTAGAGGGAAGGCTTACTGTATGTGAGGCTGAGCCAGGATGTTATAGATGGTAAACAGCATTTTTTTATAACAGGATAAATAAAGCATCTTTTGTTCACTCGATCCAACAATCCCTCTGCAATCATAAAACCATAGTTCGCGACCAGCCCTCTGTAACTTTGTGACATTTCAGCGTGCAAATGAGGAGAGACAGACCACCTAAAACCACATAATCCAAAGCCTGACTCTAATGCTCACCACCTTCCCCACATCTTTGAGCTCTTGATAGGCGAGGAGGACGAAGAATGTCATGTGAAAGCTTGTGCGGAGACGGGGCGGTCGGTGTGGTGAAACGAGCGCAGCCATCACTGATGTGCTACTTAAAAGTGCAGTTTCCTGCGAGCGGTGGTTCTCATTTGGAAGCATGTGTTTGAAGCACGAGGGGAGGGTCAGCGGAGGGGGAGGCGCCTCGCTCTCCCGTACCCTGCCGCGGACTGGCTGCGCTGGGGTTAAGGGGCCGGGCTGAGGTTAGGAGGGTTGGGTTTGGGGGGGGGAGGAGGAGGAGTGGTGGGTGAGAGACAGAAGGGTGGGATGACCATCTGGTTGAGCTCCTCCATGTACATGCACATGCACACACCCCTCTCAGACACTCTCTCCCACGCACTCAGACAGACATCTCACTGACTTTTCACAGTGTTGGCTTTGATATGGGCTGTTTCTGTGCCGACAGCTCTGGTAGAGACGGCTGACTGCTTCTGTGCTGGGATCAGAGCTCTGAAGATCTTGCTCATAGACATGGAGCCCAGAGGCTGACGAAGAGCCTAGGTCTGGATATAGTGGTGACAAGTTCCTTTTTTCCTGGCCGCCTCAGGATAGTTGGTCAACGCTGAGGTAAGAACAACGATGGCTCAAGATGTAATCTGTTGTTTTTTTTTATAGAGGAATGTGCTTTCTTTATTGAGGCGGAAAGTGGAGTTAAAAAGATACGAAGGTACGAAGAGCATGCTTGTGGATTTGTACTGTTAAGACTTAAACATGAATCAGTTTAATGGGAGGGTGCTTTATTTATTAATCTGTGTTTTGCATGATTCACAAGACATACAGCACATCACATGTAAAGATGGAGTTTTGTGCAACAATCCACCCTTGCTAAAGTCAAAATCTACTTTCAGGGGGACATTGCCACATTAATGAGGTGCGAAGGGCGCCAATGTAAATTCAAAGAGTTGATGTCAGGTCCCCTGTAATGCAAACTGAATTCACCGGGATGTGAATGTGTTTGATGTCCGCTGTGTGACAGCAGCACATGTGGGAGTCTCAGTTCAGTCTGGCCAGTGCATGCAGGTGGTCTCCAGAGTGAAGATCTCTGTGGGGATGTCACTCCCATCCATTTGGTCTTGGAAAAACACTGCGCCCGGCCATGAAAGCAGGCCTCCATAAGCTGACCAAACTCCAGCCATGTAGCACCTCGACGCTGCATAAACGGAGCTCCTCTCTGCTTTTCCACCTTTTGCGGTTTTCAAGCTAATTGGATCCAAACAGAAAATCCATGAATGAACATTGGCAGTGTTGTATTTCAGTCCTTTGGTCATTTGGCGTATTGGATCATTAAATTCCAAATTAAATCTTAATTGCTGATTAATTTAGCTATATGTGTGAGGCTGCTGGTTCACAAAGAAATCTGACGATATTAGTTTGTTGGATCACTTTTGTGTTTTCACGAGTGATACCGCACATTACGTGCCGACAGTTAACAGGCTGTCATTTGAAGATATTTCTGTCTGCAGGGATAGCAGAGAGCAGCAGTATGCCTCAAGTTAAGACACAAAAACAGATTGCTCTAAGTTCAAGCTCAAGCAAGCAGAAAATTGTGTTTTTCTCTTCAAGTTGAGCCGATCCTGCATCGCCGAGCTCACAGGAGCCAAGTCAAACATGTTGGGCCGGTCCAAACTGACAGAGAGCACTGTGTTGGGTTGTGTGCATGTCCGTCATCCGCTTCCTAGAGGAATATAGACAGTAATTCAGCCCAGAAGCTGCTTGTTTTCCCTGCACTCTCACAAGGGTTGTTAATCCAATGATCCAGTGTCTGGATTTTAGGGCGACTCTGGTTTAAGTGTTGTTGAATACTCTTTAAAAATGTCACCGGCGGCTATATTTATTGGTCAGTCACAGTATGCGGTCCAGTGAGAGGTTTGTAATTCAAAAAGCGATAAATAACATTAAACTGTAGTTAACACATAATGAGTATGTCTGCGCAGTGCTTTTTGAAAGGGTGCATACAAACCTGATGTTATTTCCTTAATGCACCAGGTTTGCACCCACTTGTTCAATGAGCTCCTCTTATATAGAGCTCGTTGGAATATAAACCTTCAACGCAACAAGACTATCGGGCTCATTGTGCGCTAGTGCACAGTCAACTTCATTCATTCTAAATATCTTGTGGGATGTTTCAAAATCTTCATTCAGTGAAAACCATTCAAAGCGAGCATGTGCTCTCGCTTTCATCACTCACCTGCCTTGACTTACATTGCATGTCTTTTGTGGACACATGCACTTTTGATCCATCAGTCACCCCTGTTATAGCCTCGGTCTGATAGCCCCCCCCCCCCCCCCCCCACCACCACCCTCTGGCCCTCTGTGGGCAGATCAGTCAGATATGCTGGCCCTCAGCTCCCAAAGCCATGTTAACAAGCGCCTTTACAAAAGAGTGAGGGGCTGTTAAACATTCAGGACTACAGGGGTCTGGCTAGTGTGGGAGGAGGGCAGGCCGGTGGGAGGAGAGCGGTGAGAAGGGGGATATGTAAAGCTGGAAGAAGAAAAAAACTTAAAAAGCCGGCACAAGTGATGAGTCAGTGTGTTGGCGAGACAGTATGAGCACAGTTAAGTTAGCTGGCTCACTGCTTCTGTCATTCAAAAAGTCACAGGAGCTTTCTGGGCAAAGTTGGAGGAAATAAACTGCATGCCGTCTAAAACGGATAAATTAGCATGCGAGCAGATGTGGCTGTAAGAGAAAAGGCGCCTGGCCTAACAGCGGGCCACGTACATCCCTTATGCGACTTTCAAGCCGGACATTCCTGTGAGTCGGGTTTGGCCGTGTGAGACATCCTCGTGGAGACTTGGCCAACATGTGAAGGCAAACATCTTTCTAACAAATGTGGCGCATGAGTGAGTCTGCGCCTGATCAAATGTGAGGCGGTGAAGTCGGAGTCTACGGCTCCTGACTGAACCTGCCTATAGTTAGCCATCTCCCACGTGAAATCCAAGCTGTTCTCAAACAAGGACACATTTTTGCCGGTTATTTTGGTCTCATTTGCAAGTCAATAGATGCGAATAGAACAAGAGAGTGTCTTCTTTCTGCACCCCCCGTCTCTCATCTGAAGACAGGTTATCTGGGTTTGAGGGCTTTAACTGTCATGCAGATAACGCACCACATCTTCAGGAGGAGGAGGAGGGGAAAAAAACTTACGGGGAGATAAACAGGTTCTTGATGGAACAAGCCTTCAGTGGATTCCTTCTCAAAGATGCCATTGTTCAGGACATCAGAGGCGTTTCAATGGGAAGTGTCATAAGCCAATCCTCCTGACTTGACACTTTGTGGTGTAATGCCCCCCCCCCAAAAAAAAACACATGATTCCTCTGCCACCAGTATACATCACGCTCGATTGTCTTTGGGCAGGCCGGAGGAGTGCATGCCCGTCGCTGGCGGCGAGGCCTCACACGTGTCCTTGAGGAAGATGAGTTGATATGAATAGCCAGTGGCCGCCTCGGCTGTCGTGCACCGTGTGCGGCGGTTAATCATCCACAAGAGGGTTCGGTGTGCCGCTAAACGACAAGCATACAGTCCGCACGCCTGCTCCGGCATAGCTGTGTGCATTCCCCCTTCATGTGTGCATAGGAGCCGCACGCTCCCGGGGGCAGCCCGGCATATATATCATTCCAGGAGAGCGCGCAGATTTTCAGGCCTTTTTACTGTCACGCCGATGTTCAAAGGCTGCACTCGAGTGTGTCTGGCTTTCTCAGCTGTCTCTCCGCGGCCCTCGGTGCCCTTGCCGGCCATAGGGGGTAGAGTTTTTTTTGGGGGGGGGGGAGGTGGTGTATAAGGGCCAGGCTGCTGGACACTGGCTGGGCTCCCATTTGATCTCAGCCAGAGCCGTTGGCCTGTAAGAGATGACCACAACTGGACACACATCCATCATAGCCATGTCTGCTCGGTGCTGCAAAGCTAACAGCAGCACAGGAAGTAGGCGTAGGGGTGACTTCATAACTAGGCTTAACAGACTATGTTTTTGAAGTAATTTGCTTCACAAATTTGATACTTTTTGCATTCTTGCAAGTTTTGCCACTACAGCCTTCCTTGGTCTGCTGGGGACCAGTAGCATTGCTACTGAGACCGATATCTTATCCAGCTAGCGCTGGTTTATTTGGTTTCTGCCTTTGTTACTCCAGCAGTTCAGCCATGTAAAGCATGAGTGCCTTTGGCCACCACACACGTAGATCAACAGTCTTTGATCTCCTTGCTCTGTTTTTCACCCTCTGTGGCATCGTCAGTGTCCATCCGAGTATCAGTTGACCCCATCCATCCATCTCCCCCTCTATCCATCCCTCTCTACTCCTTCACCTGTCTGACATTGTTGTGTCCATCTCAAAGATGAAAGGACGATCAGACCCTCGCTGCAGCAGGTTGGAAAACAAACAGTCCAAAGAAAAAGGGGAGATGAAGGGAGAGACCAGGCTTGTGGACATTCCCCATATGGTGGCCCTGTCTTAAGGCCAGGCCTGTGTTTATACAGACCTCAGGCTCAACTGATCGAGCCTGCATCAGGTCCATAAGGTGTCCCCTCTTTGGGCAAAGCATGACGTAGCACGTCAACAGGCTGAATGATGACTCATTCAGACCCCGAGCTCCAGAGATAAGGTGAAAGCTAAAGCTTTAACAGCCAGCGTCTGGTGTTGTTCTTGCTTTGGAGTTGATGGCACGCTGAATTACAGTACAGGAAAGGAATGTGAGGTCTGCGCAATGTTGCCCAAAGCTGGGCAACTGTAGTCACCATGTATATATGAATAGCTAGCTGCTCGTTATTGTCACTGTAATGAGATCAGACGTCACCTCATGAAGCTTTGGGAATTTCCTAATGGTCTTTATATCCTCAAAAGCCACATGAGGAGGGCACATGTTTAACTGCCACCACAATAGCAGTGAAAGGGTATAGTTCTCTTTATGAGGGCCTTTATGAAGTAGACTCATCACCAAGAAAAGCTAGCTCGGATACCATAATGGGCTTTCTTTGGGGGGACCGTGATGATGTGATTCAGCCGGTGGCGGTTAGCATGTAGTGGAATGGTTCTGAGAACGGGATTAGATGGAGTGAGGACAGCATTATGTGGATTAGTTGATGTAATAGCTTGTTAACCAACATTTCATTTTCTTGTCTACTTCAATCCGGCCCCCTCTTCCGATCCTCACCCCGATTTCTCTTTCTTTCCTCCTCCCCCCATCCTTCCATTTTTCGCTTGGTCTGTCTAGTAAAAAGAGAGTCCGATGAGCCTGGCGAGTGCGGCGGTGTCGGCGTCTTGCTTCCAGGGCGGGGCGCGCCAGCGAGACTTGATGATGGAGCACAAAGTCAGTAAGCTGACCTCTGGCTTCCAGCGGAGCTCCACCTCCGACGATGACTCCGGCTGTGCGCTGGAGGAGTACGCCTGGGTACCGCCTGGCCTGAGGCCCGAACAGGTGAGCCAAATAAGCTAAAATCAATTGTCCTACAAAGAAAACTCTCTTTCATTCTGGTAACTATTTCATTGGTTCACATATCCGCACCACCGTGAATAAACGTGTTTCCTCCTGACGGAGAGTAAAAACAGATCTGACCTGGTTTTCCCTTTTAGCCCATTTGCCTGGCCCAGATAAATGCTACTCAGCACATCACTGAGAGGCACACCATCTAGAGTGTCAGGAGAATGCCACTTATGGGACAGACAACATATTTCTTGGTCCCCTTGTTTTAGGCAGACTTGTCAGGCTCCACCAAGCAGCCACTTACAGGCAGGATGTGTGTACTTTTATTTACAAACTGCGGTACGGCAAAGTCTGCTTGTGATTATCAGAGATCTGTCAGGAAGAGGGCTCGGTGGGTCGCGCCGACTGCTGCTGGCAGGATCAGAAACAGAGGGGCCGTCTTTTAACAAGCCTTCTCCTCCACAAACACAGGCAGGGCTGTTAGTTGTGTCCGCGGGGCAGCCAGTGTGATGTGGCACTTTTCCTCCGCATTTCCCCCCCCCCCTTCTCATTTCTCTCTTTTCTTTCTGTTTCTCACTCCCTCTGCATCTCTCTCCATCCCGCTTCCCTTGTTAAACAACACACATGGCAGCAATAAGGGGGAGATGGGCAAAGTAATACGGGTTCGCAGCGACGAAGAACCCCAACTCCTTAACATGCGGGGCCTTTTGTTTTAGAAGTGCATGGGTCAACTGTGATGCCTTTAGTGCAGCCATTTCCCTGAATGGGCCATGCATTATGGGTCATCATTACAGTGAAGACACACATAGGGCTTAGGTGACAGCTGACTGCTCCCCAGCCCCTCTGGAGCTGGATGAGGGGTAATAGCAGCATGATAATGTGCATAATTTATGGCGGGGGGGGGGGGGGCAAACGCTAGGTTGATTGTCAGGGTAAATTGCTGTTACCCCCCTCTCTAGACGGCCTAAGCTGCAGGAAGCCTCCCCAACACACAAGATGAGCACATCCCACCTCTTTATCTGGCACGGTGTAATAGCCCCTCCCTCATAAAGTTTAGTTTTCAGTTGTCAGCCCCAAGGGTCAAAGTGCCACAGCGACAGGCTGCTTTGTCTTGTCCCTATAGAGACGAGCATATGACTGGAAAAATACAGCCTTTAAACTGATTTGACCTGTTGACCTGTCTTGACTTGTTTAGTGCTGATTTATGAAGAGAGTGATTCCTCCAGTGCCGTCACCGAAGAGCCTCAATGAAATAAAGCTGATTTTGGGGGTTAGAGGAAAAACTCAAGCGGACACTTTGATTCCACAAAGTCAGTCTTCCGTAGATTTTAGACGGCGCGGTCCCAGATTGTGTCATCGCAAATGATTTGGTTACTTGTCTTCATCAATATGGGTTCTGTCCAAGATCATAAGAATAATAAATCACTGCCAATTCCAAAATATGGGTTTAGAAAAAAAAAAGCTCTAAATCTTGGGGAACCAAAGAAATTGATGACCATACATTTTTGAAAATATATAAGTTGGAATGGGTTTAATTTGTCTTGTGTAACCATAACCGTTTTTGCCTCATCATCACTGATATATTTGGCTTTTTTTAAATGTTTTTTCAAGCCGTGTCCTCGTGCAAGTACCTAGACCTTAGTCTTTGTGTCAGAATGGTTCTACGCCTTGTCTTCTTACTCCATGCCATGACTTCTCCAGGTCCAGTTATATTTCTCCTGTCTGCCCGAGGAGAAGATCCCCTACGTGAGCAGCCCGGGAGAGAAGTTCAGAATCAAGCAGCTCCTCTACCAACTTCCACCGCATGATAATGAGGTGAGAATATTTCCTGTATCGTAAAAATTCACCCCCAGCGGGTCCTCTCATGTACGGCTGCAGGAAAGATTTATTCTCCATTTTTGTTTGAGCGGCCCGCAAAACCCACGGCGTTAACAGCCTCGCCATCTCCTCGCCATCCCCTGGCATGCACGTCGCCATCACGCTGGGGGAGTTTTGTTCCACAATCTTGTAGACGTGTAGTGTGGGCACAATGTAACTTTTGACTTGATGATTTTATGATGTTTGCCGGGAGCCCCCACCAGCAGGATTCCTGTCATAGCAGTGTGTTTTTTTGTTTTTTACGAGGACTGCTCAGCGGGAGGGAGGGCTGCCGGTTGAAAGAGGCTTTATGTGATGCCACCACCGCAGTGGCACCACAGTTCGCCTTGGCCATCTCTCTTCTTTTGTTGCCCGTCCTCTTGATTTCACTCTAAACACAGGCCTTGTTTGTGTAAACGTCTGCTTTCCCTCTTGTTAAGGCTTTGGGAAACATCAAAAAGGGCCTGTTGTAAAAATGATGTTCTCAATCAGGGGCTGTGGGTGGAGATATGTAGGGGGTGTCAGAAGGGCAAGCAGGGGTCAGGGATTGCCTTTGTTCAGCTCTGGTAGACACCCTGCCCTCTCTCATACTTACCTACGTTTATAACCTTTATTAGGGGCTGGCAGTCTTGCAATTGAGTCCTTTCAAGGGGTGTAATGTGAAAAGGTCACTACAGCATGTTTTCTTTCTGTATTAGACCTTTTTAAAAGAAGGAATCCCAGTAATTGATTGGTATTATGCTATTGGCCTTCGTACCCATAACGCATCACTTCCATTCCCAGGTGCGTTACTGCCAGTCCCTCAGTGAGGAGGAGAAGAAGGAGCTACTTATGTTCAGTGCCCAGAGGAAGAAGGAAGCACTGGGAAGGGGCACAGTGAAGCTGCTGCCCCGCAACCTCCTGAACAGCATTTGTGAGCATGTAAGTTCCCTGACGAGCACGTGTCATGATCAACTGTGGATAGTTGTGGTGCTACAAAGTTGTTTTAAAGTCAAGGCTATAATCTTTGAAAACCCAAAAGCATTTACCAGCATTAGATTTACTACCTTTTCCTCTGTACTCTTCGTGTACAGTATTTTACATTTGGCTAATCTGAATCCAGTTTGAGCTAGAACCCAGAGGGAAAGCTGAACTCTATCTCAGTGCCTGCGGTGATATTTAAGAGACACCGAATACAAGCTGGGTTTGCAGCCATGCAGACTTCACTGCTGAGTGGTTTGGAGTGGCTCATGACAAGTGTTTCACTCAGTATTTACAATGATTATTGAGCAGCCAGAGGGTGCCCATAAACCTTGTCAAAACATAGTCCCATTGATGTAGCTCTCCAGTAGAAACCCATGCGTTCTCTGGTTTCCCTCTGTATCATTATCCATCATATTCAAAGGTCGCTCTGATGCTGTATTTGAATCCAAAAGCCTTGTCCATACAGTTGTCTGACAGATAGAATTGCCTATGCAGGATTCAGATTATTTTATGAAAGAACATTTTCGAAGTACAGCCATGACCGGGTGTTATAATCAAGCATGTGTCTGCATACTGCAGTGTGGTGAAAAGATCAACGGTGGAGAAATGGCAGTGTTCTCCTCGAGGGCGGGCCCCGGGCTGTGCTGGCACCCAGCATGCTTTGCCTGCTCCACGTGCAGCGAAGTGCTGGTGGATTTGATCTACTTCTACCACGATGGAAAGATCCACTGTGGAAGGCACCATGCTGAGCTCCTCAAACCACGCTGCTCAGCCTGCGAAGAGGTAAAACCACCAGACTGGAATACTGAGGCAAAACACTGTAGTGAAGGAAAAACATCCAGACATTTATGGCCATTCAGAAATAAACTGGGATTTTATTCATATCTCCACTGTCATGAATAAATATACAGATGACAGCCAGGAATGCAAAAGCTGACAGTTGTGTTTCATCCAGTGTACTTCTACGTCTACAGATTATCTTTGCCGATGAGTGCACAGAGGCCGAGGGCCGCCATTGGCACATGAAGCATTTTGCCTGCTTTGAATGCGAGACAATCCTGGGGGGGCAGCGCTACATCATGAAGGACGGCAGACCGTACTGTTGTGGCTGCTTTGAGTCTCTCTATGCGGAGTACTGTGAGGCCTGTGGGGAGCACATTGGTAAGATGATTTCCTCGAGTTAAAATAAAACAATTGTCACGATTGTCTCGACGTATTGTTAACCATCTTAACGCATCCCAATTTCCAGGTGTCGATCATGCTCAGATGACCTATGATGGGCTCCACTGGCATGCCACTGAGGGCTGCTTCGGCTGTGCCCAGTGTAAGAGCTCTCTCCTGGGCTGCCCCTTCCTGCCTCACCAGGGCCGTATCTACTGCTCCAAGGCCTGCAGTCTCGGGGAAGACGTGCATGCCTCCGACTCCTCCGACTCCGCCTTCCAGTCAGCCCGCTCGCGTGAATCCCGGCGCAGTGTGCGCATGGGCAAGAGCAGCCGTTCGGCCGACCAATGCCGACAGTCGCTCCTCTTCTCCCCCTCTGTCAACTACAAGTTCCCCGGCTTCAGCGGGAACGCCGACGACACCCTGACCAACAAGCTCGGCCACATGAACTTATCCGATGAGCATTTCTGGAGGGAACGTGGTGAGGAGGACGAGGCACCCGAGGACCAGGAGGAGGAGTGGGCTGAACATGAAGACTACATGACTCAGCTGCTATTGAAGTTTGGGGAGCATGGGGTCTTCCAGCAAGCCAATGAATCCAGACCCACGGATTTCTGGATGGCTGAAAAGGATGCCAAGTCAAAGCAGGAGTCGTCAAAAGTGGGCACTGGTGGTGTTGGAGGAAGGGGGAGTCTGGCCAGTAAGAAGTACCAGGCTGACATGTACTGGGCCCAGTCCCAGGATGGGCTAGGGGACTCAGCCTATGGTAGCCACCCGGGTCCGGCGAGCAGCAGAAAGATCCAGGAGTTGGAGCTGGACCACGGGGCTGAAGGAGGCTTCCGGGGAGAGGAGCCACAATGGTACAATGACTCCTTGGAGTGCATCACGGACGAGTTCAAGAAGACAGATCAGAGTGTTCGAGACTCTATGGACTCACTGGCACTCTCCAATATTACCGGTGAGTAGCTGTGACGTAATGCATCCAATCTTAGAAAATAATTTTGAATGAGATGACAATGTCTTATAAAACGAGAGTCTTGATTCCGTGTGCAAACATTGTCATCATCATTTGTCTCTCTTTCCTCCAGGGGCCTCAGTAGATGGTGATAGTAAAGATAGACCGTTGGTATATTCCCTGCAAGGCTTCCATGAGCTGGAGACAGAAGACTGTGAGAAAAGCAGCAACATGGGAACCCTCAACTCCTCGATGCTGCACAGAAGTGCAACTTCCCTGAAGAGCCTTGTATCAGAGCAGGAGGAGGTGGAGGAAAATGTCCCAGAAGAAGAGGAGGTGCCACTCCCAGCGGCTCCCAAACCTCATGTCCCGGCCCTCAGGAGGACACGTTCTCAATCTAGGCCGCAGCAAGTCAAGTTCTCCGATGACGTGGTGGACAACGGCCATTATTGCGATCTCCCAGTGCGCCAACCGCCTATGAGTGAACGGACTCGCCGGAGAGTGTACCACTTTGAGGAGCAGGGCCAGGAGCCTCAATCCGGTCGCCACCATCACCACCACAGGAGGCACCGCAGTCGCAAGTCTCGCTCTGACAACGCTCTGAACCTTCTGCCCAAGGAGAGGGCCCAAGCGTGCTACAAAGGGGACCATAGAAGGACCGCCTTCGACCCCAAGGCGCACCAAGCCCTCCACGGCCACCCCAATCCCGCCGCCATGTCAGACTTCGGGCTGCAGGGCCAAGCCATGGGGAGGTTCTTGGAGCTTTATGGGGATGACGATGACTGGTGCTCCACATGCTCTTCTTCCTCCTCTGATTCTGAGGAAGAAGGCTTTTTCCTGGGTCAGCCCATCCCTCAGCCCCGGCCCCATAGACACTACTACACTGATGACTTGCCTGTGGCAGGAATGCCCACTCCTCCTTACGGCCTACGGACTAAGTCCAAAAAGAAGAAAGGGCACAAGGGGAAAAACTGTATAATTTCATAGACTTTCATTACCCTCTTATTGTTAGCGTTGGATAACTCTCTGCCACTCACTTCTGCCTCTCATGTACACTGTTTAAAATGCAATAACACTCTGCTTCTTTTTAAATGTTTCGCAGCACTCAATTTACCAAGGACACAAGTCTTCATAAGTGTATGCAAACATCGCCAGTAAAGTATTAGAGTAATGCATATTTATAAACCACCATCTAAACTGTTATTTAACAGTGAAGATATTAATGTATATATTGTAGAATTTAAAAAAAAAACAAATGGTTATTTTTCTACCCTTGAGTTAACATGTTTTGTTCCAAAATGCCATTAACATTTCATTATTGGCAGTTGGTACAGAGCCATATTTCCACGAGGCTGTCACAAATTGACACGCTGACTCTGACCCGAGCTCTTCAAATGTGTTTTCTTCCAGGCTTGTGCAGCGCTGACATGAGAGAAACACTGTGTATTAAAAGGCCTTGTTGAGTGGTGTATTTATGAGTCACTGTATTGCTAACGAATCATTGTAATCTGTATAAATGTACAAACTGGAATATAAGGCTCAGATAGATGATAATTGTAATAAAACTATCTATATATCATGATTTGTAATTTGCGTCTTTCCTGCACAGAAGTACTTAACGGATTTAAGAAACAATTTCAAGGCTTCAGCTTTTATTAGAAAAGGATGATATTCACAAGATGTTTGACAACTCAAAAAGACAAACAATGGAAGATTGAAACAGAGTATAAACAGTCATCTTTCTCTACATAAAATAGCTGCACAGAAAAAAAAAAAACACAGAGTTGGACCCTTCAATACTGGTATAATAGGACTCGTTACAGTTAGTTATCTACAAGAAACACAATTAGGGAAGCACAATGCACTTCATATCACTAAATAATGATATGAATCGAATGACCGTTGTGAACGTTTCATTATTTCATGATGAGTAGCAAATATTGAATTCATATCCATTTAAAAATCATCTGTCGACTGAACGTAATACATACATTCAAATTAAACATTTTAATTGTTCAGGCTTTCCCAGAAACTGTAACTTTGGCATTTCATCCCACAATAAGCTTTGTTTTAAACTCATAATACTATATGTATTTTATGTATAGCTATTTGAACAAGTATTTAAATCGAGCATTGGCTCTTAAATTCTGTTTATGTATCAACGAGTGGAAAAGGGCCACTGCCAGATATTCTTTATGTTCTTAATAATACATGTGAATATTACAACAAATGAAAAAAAGAACCACATTTCAGCGCGTTGTGACGTGTGGCTCACGCCGAGCTGTCCGGCTGCTTTAACACCTCATCCAGCTCCTTCACAAAGTGCCTCAGGGCATCGAGGCAGCGCTGGTTGATCTCCAACAGGTTCTCGTCCAGCGGCCCCTGCAGCAGGTTATCCAGACTGGGCTCCTTGGCCACCAACATCTTTACCACGGTGCGGAACGTCTCACAGTCTTTCCTGTAATGCTGCACGGAGAAACACATCGGGTTAGTAATGGTAATGTCCATCCATCCATTCATCCATCCATCATCTGAACCGCTTATCCTGTTTTTGGCAGCCGATCCCAGCTGTCATAGATTTATACAATGTAATTTAGTATTTGTGGATATTTTGCAGAAGACATTTTCTAAAGATTTGAGGTTCCAGAGCTGGGTTATTTGGAGACACTTTGAAAAAGCAGCAGAGATGCTGAAAGTCAGACAAAAGCTTTGGTGATTTGCATGTTTTGAATTTAATTTACACATTAGGCTGGACAAGTCGCCAGTCTATCGCAGGGCTCACATATAGACAACCAGTCAGTCACATTCACACCTATGGGCAATTTAGAGTCCAATTAACCTGAGCTGCATGTCTTTGGACTGTGGGAGGAAGCCAGAGAACCCTAGAGTAGAGCCCTAGAGCCGGAGAGAGTATATAAAAAAAATCCCAACATTTTTTGTAGGAGCGATTACTTTGTTCTAGAGGCACTCCAAATTTGTACATATATAATTGCACATTAATGAGTGTTTAATCTCAGCGGACGTGATCATAATGAAAAATATAATCAAACAACCTGAGAGGGATCCAGTGCTTTGCATTTCCCTTCACCTTTAAGCTAGAACAAAGATTGTGCCTTTAAGTTAACACCAAATCCAGAAGTCTGGCATTCTTCAAAATCTTTGGCCAACCGACCACCTCATATGACTGAATTAATGTGTTGGTATTTTATGCACATATGCATACAGAATAAACCGTATACAAAAGAACATTTAATTGACCACAACCATAAGTAAGCACCTCTATCTGAAAGCTCTTTATATCGACGCTTATAGCTGTGAACTTAATCAACCCAGCTCTGGTGAATTCCATGAAACAGGTGCGTCAGTGTGTGCATGCGAGCCCATTCAAGTGCACGTCCGCCCTTAACAAAGGGAACATGAGGTGTCAGAGTATGTTGCTGGTGCTGTGGCATTCTTTCACGCCGCAGTGTAACAAGCTCTCACATCCCTCTCAGATTTTTACTGCTGACCCAAAACGGCAGTTAAGTCCTTTATTAGAGTCCCAGGTGCAAGCTCACAACATCTTTATCACCTGGGGAGAAAATGGCTAAATGTGGGGCCCTGCACTGAAGCCACCCTAGATGTTTAGGGCTCCAGCAGCCTGTCAAGAGCAGTCTGGGACACTGGGGTCCTCCAGGATTACGTTAACTGTAGGTAATCACTTCATCAATCCTGCTGAAGTCACAGGACACATCTAGACAGTCGTGAACAGTTGCAGCTTCCCAAGAGAAATTGTGTTAACCATGTTAGGAATTAGCTGCCAGTATCCCGTCAAACATTAATTGTCTGTTAAATGCAATAAAACACACAGCAAAAAAAATAAAAGACATCAGCTTTGTTAGCTTTGAAAAGAAAAATGCTCCCTGTCAACTTAAATCAGAGTCCTGTCTGGAGCAACATGTGAGGTTAACCGGTTAAGCGGCTTTATTCCAGGGTTCTGTCAGTTATGGGGAAATATAAAACCACAGTGGCTGTTGCTTTGCCTAGATACACACATTACATAGTGTGTATCCAGGCTAACTCGCAAGATCAAAAGAGCTTTTGTATATTCATTATGTCACTGTCGCATGACTCAACTGTAACTGGTGATAATGCCAAAGAAAGGTGTCTGTAATATCTGATTTACAGATGAAGTGCACGGCCGTCACCACTGAGGGAAAAACAAAAGAAAATGAAATGAAATGTCGGACTGTGTGTCTACACGGAGTAAAAGAAACAAGAACTTTGCCACGGTCCGTATCAAGATGATCTTTTCCATCGAATCTCGGGGGGGGGACGGGGGGGGACGGGACTGGGCTGGGTGGTGCTTGAAACATACCGAAAAGGTCAAAGCAAAACCAAAAATAATACGACATTCAGCTTGGAACAATAAGGATGGAAACAATGTGCCACATGGGAACCACTCCGTGTGTTTCAAAGCAAAAGGCTAAAAGAGAGGCTGTTCGGCTCACCTGAGGACCAAAAGGAGGCTAAATAAGGTTACGAGAAATTACAACGTTACCCACACAAAAAGCGTGGAGGGAGAAAATGAAGGGTCTCCGTTCTCTGCTCTACCTGCTCATTACAATGATGGCAAATGCCTCCAGCATCTACATCACTTTGGTTCTCCTTCACGGCTTTTGTAAAAATGTAATTTCTCTCACTCTCTCCGGCTGATAATTCCCCGGCTGAACCAGCCGCAGCTTGTTCAGACAGTTGACGCGCTCCTATCTGTTCATACGCGCATCCCTAACCCGCATTCTGTGGTCCGGGACGGGACCTCGGAACAAGGTCTGCTCCTGTTACAGAGAAAAATGTATCTGGTCGGGTAAAAAAAACACAACAATACAGGCCATTATCACTGCATCACAACACGCATCGTAAACACAAACAGGGCAAGGCAAGTCGAGTAAACTCCGACAGAAATACCCTAGACTGTGGGAGACGCTGAAGCTTTAATGTCTGCAGATCATGTGGAGCGAATTCGCGGCCCCGCGTAATGATAGTCCTCAGCGCCGACCGCAAGGAAGAGGGAGACTCACGACACGTGTGGCCAGCGAAGCTCAGGGTCAAACGCATTCAACAGCGCGGGGCACCGTGTACGAGCCCCTACGCAGGCTATTTTATTTTTAAACGCGTCACATGATCTTCATTTAACACTACACGGGTGGATTCGCACACCTCTACCTCTTCAGAGCAGAGCTCTCCTTTGTTAAACATTTTTCGCTAAGTGAGCGGAGGAAACGTGGGCTGAATGAGACACTAACATGTGGTGTATGCCCCACAGACCAGTACCTCTCTAATCCCTTACGGTTGATTTGGGTTTTTTCTCCTTAAAAACAAAACCTTCCCAAGCTTTTCCCGAGCTACAGCCGTTGTTGACGGTCATTATATTCCGTAAACACAGTTTTACACACTAGTTTTTCCTGATCCGATGTGAGGTCCCGGGACAGGGAAGTAAAGCCCTCAGAGGCAAATTTGTATTTGTGATTTTGGGCTATACAAAATAAACTGAATTGAATTGACTAGAAAGCTTCGGGGGACGGCGAAAGGAAAAAGAGGCCTGATAATGAACTATGAACTCAAATGGAGAGATTTCCCTTATCGTACCGAGAGCTAAGAAGACTGTGAGCCGTCATGTGCTTACACTCGCGTGACCGTGCACATGAATGCGTGTGAAATGAGGAGCGGAGCGCCACATTTACTACAGCACCGAAGAGCCGGCTATTTTTATAGAAAGCTGCTGCCATGCTACTTGAACAAACAGGAAGGGTGCTTTTGACCCGAGCGTGCTCGGTGTGTTGTGAGAAAAGGTTGCAGGGAGGTTCCCCCACCCCTCTCCACCCCCCACCCCTTCTGCTCCAGTGGGGGAGCTTGATACTAAAGGGGCCACACAGGACGGACTGGAGCCCCAAGAGAAACAGCCACACTAGGGGCCTTAAAAGAAGGAGCCTTGAAAAGTGGGCTTCTCCCCAAATCGGATGTTTGTGGAGGTCCAAATTGTGCACATACTGACAGGAGGGTGCCGGGGTACCGGGTGGGGGATGAGCAGTTGGGGGGGGCTCACATGGACATTTAGTGAGGCTCCGTTCAAATGAGCACTGATGCAGGCGGGGGTCCTGCATAATAGGGGAAGTGGGGTAATGACTTGAGGGCTGGTACACATTAGGGGATATTAAGAGAGCCATTCTAATCACTCAAGCTGCAAACCGGACCTCTCGATGGAGCGGCTAATAGTTGAAATGGATATGTTTCATTTGCACTGATTGGGATGATGAATGGACTTCTCTGAAAATCACTCCCAGTCACTTACCTCAGTATTGACTGGAAATTTTCTATGATGTTGTTGTTATTTTACAAGCTCAGATTGGTTCTGTGGTTAGAGCCAGGATTGATAAATTGCTCCATGGGTCATCTGTTGCATCACAACGTTTACAAAACAACTGCATGCTGGTCATTGTGCCTTTAAACCCTTCGAAACCTCTTATGACAAGCGATGTCATAAGTGGGGGATCTGTACTGCGTCAATGAATTTCGGGTTACTAATTTTATTTAAAACCCTGAACTACACCCACTCAAAGTATGCATTGCATCAAGCTTTTAGCCGAAAAACAATGAGCTATGCCTGTGTGACGAATCCATTTCCAAATAATCTGGCCCCATGCCAGCAGGGCTGTGAAGACCGTGCTGACCAGACAAATAGCCCATTTAGGAAAGACAAAAAAGGATGGAGTGGTTTATTTCGGTGTGTGTCACACGCTCGTTTCACACACACACACACACACAAAATGCCGTGGATTGGCGCCATTTCTTTAAAATCAGGTGGTCTGAGATCCAGCTCTGCCCACGGCTCAGTCTGCCAATCCCCAGCAGCGATAGATCACATTAACTACGCCTGGGGCAGATGTTACAGTATAGACAGTCAGGGTTTCTGCCTCTCACCACGTCTGTAGAAGCAGTGGGAAATGGCAGGGTGAGCATGTGTGTGTGTGTGTGTGTGTGTGTGCTAATGCCAAGAGACGCGCCACACTGTGGGTGGGCCACCTGCATCCTGCAGGGCAATTCCTGCCCTGCTTTAACGGGAACAGATAAGTGGTACTGTAGTGCGGAGCGATGAAGGGTAGAGAAAAGAGTGCAACTCCAAATAGCAGGCCATAATAGTGCTAAGGACTTTTCTGCTGACTTATCCACCTTCTCTCCAGCAAAAAAATGCTTCTCAATTTTCTTAAATATTACACGTAGCAAGCCAAGGCACATTTCTACACCGTTTACATCAACCCCTTGACTCACAGCCAAATCGTAAAAACCAGAGTGAAAGGGTTGTCTGGATAGGTGACGCACCTCGAGATCAGGGCAAAGCCCACACAGGTAACATGGGGAACAGGCAGCTGAACCCATGGGAACCTCAGATTTGGGGCTACAATGCCCCAACTACCAAGTTCTTTATATAAACAAATAAAACAGTAAGTGTGTTATCTAACACACTTTGTTTGTTTGTCATGAGTCAGCTTCATCTAAGCATAAAAAGGCAGAACAAGAAAGAAATGTCTTGATTACAAATGCCAATGAGACTGCAGGTTCTTCTCTAGTTTCAGGACTTCCGGTATATGAAAAAAGATAATAAAGCTGATTTCTCCTTTATTATGAAGCTAAAGCAACTGTGCATGTTGGCAAGTAGAACAAAAATAAATAGTCTCACCTTTTAAGAAAAAATTTAAAATTGGAATAGCAGGTTTTTGGTTAAGAAGCTTTTTGCAGTACATGAGGTACCCAGTGGTAGGAATGGAGAAAGGTTCAGATCTAACGAAGACAAGTTATACTACGGATAATTGAGAGATTTAACAGAAGTGAGGTCGTTTCATGGAGAAAGTCCTGCTACCTTCTCGATTTCCAGAGCCTTAGCCTTAATGGCCTCCGACCGGCGAGCCTTGAAGTCTTCCGCTGGTGTCGGCTTTGGCTCCATGCTGGCAGCCACCACCTCCTCCGTCTCCGCTACAGATGCAGGCGTTTTTTCCTGGCGGGCCAAAGGTCAAGGGTTAGAACTCAGGTCGCTCGGTTTAAAAGCTGGTTCTCATTTCAAAGTGTTTCCAATAGAGACGACTCGGCTCTCGTACGAGTGTTGAGGTCTTGTTTTGGTGCGTGTCTCATTATGCACGCCAACAGTAAACAGGGAGGACGTGCCATACACAGAGCATCGCTCTGATTAAAGGATCCGTACAGCCAAAGATCAAAGCCAATGCCCGCTGACACAAATAGATCGGTCATTTATACTTAAAGTTAAAAAAATGTCCACAAAGAAAAGAGCATATTCTGTTTTATGTTATTTTAGTCGTTACAGGACCATACTGGTGGTTTTGCCCATTTCTGTCCCGTTGACTAGACATGTACTATATAGTTATATAATGTCTTAAAGATACATTGTCATAACAATACAGTTGATGAAGTCAAGGGCTGTTTAGAAACTCTTCTATTTGACTAAAGGACACACTAGGACCTGAACGTGTGACGCTTATAGTAATAGTATAAACCTGTGGTGGGGTGACGACTTCATATTTCATTTTATTCTTATTTTACTCACTGCTAAATGTTTCTTGGAAGAGCAATCCTGGTTACAATTACTCTCAAAAGCTGGTTTTACCTTAGAAGGTCCCGAGCTGTGAGGAGGCTCCTCCACCGAGCTGCTGGGCGAGTGGCTCGTCGGCCCGCTGGGCTTATCTGTGGAGAAAGCACCATGAAGGAACAGTGAGAAAACAAGCAGGTGAAAAGAGGTCGATCTGCAGAACAGTGAGGGCCGACTGTGTATTTAAATAAACCCTTGGGGGGTCTCCTGGGGGGTCAGTGAGCTGGGACGCATGCCAAGTTAACTGCAACATCCCCGGTTCAAATCTGGAAAGGGTCCGGGACCACACGTTCCACTGGGCCGTCCAATAACTGGAAAATAGTATTATTGTTTTTAGAATCCCCTGGGGAACAATTACTCTCTTCCGTGAGACATCAAATAATGACTCACTTGTCATTGTGAACAATTGTGAAGCCGAGGCATTATGAGGCAGCTGAACAGTATAAATCACTGTTTCTTTAATACTCCCTTGTTGGATCCTCCCACACAATAGTGGTCGAGGAGTTCAGCTGTGCCTAAATTGAAATATTGTCCTTTGCTGGCTCCAATGTGTCTAGAAAGAAAAACAAATATGACCCAAGTTATTTGTTTTTAACGGAAGAGATCTCCCACTGGGATTAGAGTGAGCAAAGGTATAATATCCATCTTAATTCGAGTCCCTCAGCAAGACTCATGTGGTGCTCTCTCTGGGACCCCACAGAGACTGGATGCTCACACACCGGAGTTTGGACCATACAGACATAAAACTCTGTTAATACTATTAATACTATACTGCCTAAAACCAGTTAATACTATTATATATACCACTAATACTACTGATGTCCAAATGGCAGTGCTTGGAGGGGCTCAATGCCTGGCCTTGTACGGAGGGGCTTAATGCAGCGAGCGTTCGCGTCCTCAAAGAGATCTTACCTGTGGACACACGGCCAATTGCTGTATAACACACGAGTGTTTCTCAGATTGGCCGTTGTCAAAAGGGGCCCGTGAGTGTCTCCACCTGCCGGGCCCCTCACACCCTCCAGTTCCAGTAAACCGAACCAGGAACCTGGTTTCCATAATTGGGGTCGGGGATTAGAGGGAGCTGATCTTTCCAGCTTCTCTGCCATGTATTCGGGTATCTGTGTTCCTAATTGGCTTTTAAGAGTTATGCATGTGCATGACAAAAAGACCCCAGGCAGGGAATTTATATTTAAATGTATTATTAACTTAAAAGATAATAAAAAGATTATATTTTTATTCTCTAAATTTGTTTTTTTTTTTATCTCAAACTTGAAACACATCACAAGTATTAACATTTGGAAAGGTTGTGCAGCCTCTATTACCTTCTATTTTGTCACGAACCCAGTAGAATAGTGTTGATTCTTGTATGTTCTGGGAGCGAGTAATTCTTGCATTTAAAATAATTCCATTTAAAGTTTGACTGAAACTAACATAAAGTCGGTTTCCACTGCTGAACAATGTTAAGAGCCTGCTGTTATTGAGTTAGTGGAGACATCTGATTATAAAGGAGGAGCAGGGAGGGCGGATAAAAGTTAGTTTTTTTTAACTCTGAAGCGCAAAAACAACTTCAGCAGCCGCATGTTATGTTGTCTAAATTATACAACAATTTTTGTCTCCATTTGATGAAATTGGAAAAAAGCCAAATCACGAGCTTCAAATTGGGGTGTTAATTAATACATTGATGTGCTGCACGTATATACTACAATATTCATTCATTCATTCTCATTTATTGCACTGTGTTTACTGTTAAATGTTTATTGTTAATTGTTAAATGTTATGCACCTTCCTCCAGGACAAATTCCTTGAATGTGAAAACAAACATGGCAATAAATGGTTCTGATTCTGACGGAAAAGGCTTGTAAACGAGCTGCCTGGGCCACTAGAGAAAAGGCTCGAGTCTTTTTCTAGTTTGAAACACTTTCTAGGTGACTTTCGACGCGGCAAGAGCCCGTTTTTGTAAATTCAGTCCAGCAAAGGCCCCATACGGCCTTCAGCTGCCCCCCGACTGCCAGCTCAGCAGAACCTTAGACCCAGCCTTGCAGACGGGGGCCCATGTTGCAGCAGTTATCATCAAAGACCTCGGCCTACATCGCATACAGCTTCTGTGTGCAGGACGAAGCCTCGTATCGCTAACACTATTTTTGTGAACTTTGCAGAGCTGGCCTAATTAGTATCCCAGATGGGAGTCGAGTCGGGAGGTACAACTGTTTTCTCACAGTTTTTATTGCCTCTTCAAAAGGGTGGTACGACGTGGAGCTAAGCCTTCACCACATTAATATGTTTATGCGCCTTGGAAATCAAAGCGCTGGAGAAATTACTGTCCACACTGCTTCGCCTCAGACTAATAATATTGCTCACGCCGGATCACTTTAAATGAGATTTTTGCAAAATGAGAATCCATGAATTTCATTAGCTCAGCATTGGTAATCTAAGTTCCAAACCCCGTAGAAGTCACAAAAGGAGGCGTGTAAAATGACAGCCCCAAAGTCATTTTGAAGGCATTGTTAAGCCAGAGAATGAACTGAAGAAAAGGTCAAGTTCTGAATACAAAGTCAATTTGTAGCCCCAATAAACCGAGGCTACCCTTTTTCCCAGCCTCTGAGAGAGTGTGTGGTGTTAGTGTAATTAACATCTTAACGTGTCCCAGCACACCCTGACCCTTCACATCACACACCACCTCTGAAAACAGATGCTTCACCTGGAATGGCTTTATACCTTTAGACGTTACAATTATACGTATGCCTCTGTGAATTGGGAAAATTGTCTCTTTTGTTGCAATTCGAACGGGTTTAACAGCCACCTGTTAATTGTACTAGATATGGATACATTCACGACTCTGTAGCGCTCCCATTTATATCTATGCTCCTTCAGGTTTTGCATGATCTGGCCAATCACAGAGTGGCAGGTAGCTCAGAGCGGACGCCACACAATCTACTCGGGCAGCAGGTCGGACAGCTAGGTCCCCCACGACTAGTTTGTTTTTTATTTTTTTATTTTAAAATCGGTAAATTTAGACATAATACTTACGCCTTTCCTGGGCCGGCTGGTAGGCGAAGCCTTTCTCCCTGTCTGGGGAGAAGCTCCGGCTGCTGGTGTTGGATCCGGAGCGGACAGGTGCAGGTGGATGGGCTTCCCTCCTTACAGGAGAGCGGTCACACTTGGCTCCTGCAGGCGGAGAATTCCTGCAGCCATAAAAACATACCTTTTGCAGCGTGACGGTTTCTTGATTACTTTAATGTGCCCTTTCACAACATGCGTGCCCACCAGGTTGGATATACAATGCTCTTGAAGGACTAATGCAGTCAAGTTGGTAGCAAATTATTTTGAATAATAATTATTCAATTATTTTTCCAATATTGGAAACAAAACTAGACACCAGATTTTAAGCCCTGCCTGCGAACACGGTTGGCAGTTTGATAAATGTATTCCAGAAAGCTTTATGGATGTGACTTCTGCTTTTCTGTCGGGCGCTCACCTTCGAGGAGGACCTGACACTCGGCCTCTGCTGCGGAAATGAGGACCACTTTTGCTCCTAAAAGAATACAGAAAAAAAACATTAAAATACAGGCAAATAAATTTCAGCCAAATCCATTACTGGCAAAGTTGCTCTGGAGCTTTGTGACAACTGGTGAAGAAAGGTGAAGGCAACATATGAAAGATTTTAAAAAAGGTTCGTCAGTGAACGCCTTCGGTTCGGTAATGGAAACAGAATAATTAGAAGACAAAACCTCAAAGGCTTGAATTCAGTCTCAGTGGGGCACTGATCAATTTGTTGAATTGAGGCAATCTTCTACTTTGGAACAGTTGGCAGACAGTTGGACCAATTTTGGTTTTCTCTCACTCCTATCTGTCTTCGATTGAAGGCAGAGCCATGATTAAGCCTTAATATGAAGCTGAAGTCACCAAACGTTGTTTACGTAATGAAGCCTCCACCTAATGCGTGATAGGCCGAGCACAAAGACTCAAACATCATTGTACTTTGTTTTCAGAATTATTACAGGCCAACAGCCTTCAGGTCCAGAGGTATAAATGACCCAGAGGCACCTGGTTGTTATGACCTTTGACCTTCCAGTCACCTCTCAAACAAAGAGCAGGTCTAACAAGACCTCAAACTTTTACGACTCACGGTCTGTTTGAAGCAGCCGAGACTCGGCCCGCCATTTGGCAAACATTAAATTGCCATCCGCTGGAGTACAACACTAACATCAAAAGATAGAGCCAGAAAACGATTTGTACTTTATTTAGAGGGAACTTTTTTTATTTTTTATATACTGTATTTTATATACCTTTGATACTGAGAGGCATTACACTAAGAGAATATGAGAACAATGCAATAATTGAATGAGTAATGAAAACAACTGTGGTTCCCAACAGTACAAACTGATAATATTTTAATCTTTATCCCCTTTGCTTTCTTTAATAATCACTCTAAGCAGAAACATGTCTGGCTTGTTTGAAAATAAAAATACTTCACTTGGCTGGGTGGATTTTTGCCTGTTCCATTAACTTCATCAAGCAGTTCGCTCATTTCATAATCTGTGGGTAAAACCTCCCCAAAGGAGCACAATAAACCACTAAAGTGTGCGTCACCAAGACTCCTGCAGAACTTTATTACGTTCATGCACCGAGTGTCTTTAAAGCTTTATTTAGCATCAATGCAGATATCTGCAGAAGCAACGCACTTACTCCCGATGACGGTTCCCATCGCGTCGCCTTACAGGGCCTGGAGTGCCAGGGGATTCTGTCTTGTGCCGGGAATGAGATGGTTTAATGTTTTCCACCTTGGCAACATGGCCACTGGAGCACCTTGTGCAGGAAAAGGATCCTACGGTCAGACTTCCTGCCTCGTCTTTGAGATGGGATGCGTTAAATGGCAAGCAGCTGCCTCCTGACACGAGACGCTGGAGCATGAACACTGTTGTTGCACTGTTCTGATAGAAATGATGGGGCAATGTTACACGGATGGGTTTGGTTTGTGACCGTTTTTTAAAAGCGTGTCCTTAATAGTCAGGTTCCCCCTGTACAGTGAAAACCTTTTTGGTTGTTGTAATCATTCCTTCGGTTCATACTGTTCATACATATTATAATATCTGTTCCTAATGTACGTGATGAGAGTTAAAATCCACAGTCCTGTTTTATGTGAAAAAATGCATTGAACAGATAGACTTTAGGGTCCCTTGGAACCTGAATTTACCTAATATGAATTCAATATTGTTGCAAATTCAAAGGAAAGGACCAAAGGAGACACAAGACATACTTTGCTCAGCATATCTGACAAGTGTCTGGGTGTTTGACTGAGGAGGGAGGGGTCCAGCTGTTTTTCCTCTCAGGGTGGGGTGAGTGCTGGGGGAGGGGTTGTTTGACTGAGTGAGTAGACACTAGTGCCCTTTGTCCCCCTCTCTAGCCTGGTATGACTCCTGGAAAAGCGGAGCTCGGGCCCGTAAACTGTTGGTATGCTGAAGTGGCCGCGGCGAGAAGAGTGTCTGTTGATGTAGAAGTAGTCTGTTGATGCTGGACTTAGCGGCGTTGTGTGGGGTTAAGCTCTTCAGCTTATCACAAGAGCAGCGTGGTCACAGATAGTTGAAATATGCCAATTCTTTTTTCCAAAGTTTCACTTTTCTGCCATGGCATTGGCCGAAGCAACAATGAGTAATAACATTAAAAAAAAAAATACATTTTAAAGTGATTTTACTTAAACCCATTTTGTTTTCCCTCAAAGATATCACATGCAATGAAAGTCCCACACATTGATGGTCATCAAATATCCATCAAGCTGACATGTTGAAAAAGACTGAACTCTGCCTCCATCTTGTGGGCAGTTGGATGCATTACACAAACGAGTCAGTGAAGTAACTGACAATCTGACATAATCAGGATGTTACAAACAAACTATTTATCAATTAATAGAAACATGAATATGAATTACCTTGAGCCTAACTGATGCCTCAGATCATCTCTGCCATAAGGCTGTTGAGAGTAGAGTTCCTCCTGAAAGCAAAATCACAATTACAACTCCCTTTAAGGTTCCCCATGGAACACAGAACCGATTCCTGTCAGTGGTTTCAGTTTATTCCACTGATTGACAAGCAGCGGTAGTGCACAAAGATATATTAAAATGCACCATCAAAGACAAGAATAAGTGTGTTTGTAAATATAGACATAAACAATGATGGATTAAAACATTTTAAAAATCAGTTTGGAAATGTTTTGTGACATGGGAAATACAATCGACACACATGACGTTATTGTGAACAAGAAAAACGCCGACAAAAACCCAAATAAATTAATGCAATTCAACCTTCTGCTGTTAACTTTCTGACAGTGAAGTTGGAGTCAGATGCATTGGTATGCAACATTTTTTCATGGTTCTATTTAATCAGCAAAAAAAGCACTTTAGCAACCATCTGCTCTGACTATAGTTACACTTGTTTCCAAACCTGTAACACAAGACAGATGTTATTATGTTATAAAATATGCATACTAAGCTTGTCTTACATTTTGTGGGGCATTTCTGCGAAAATCACCATGCGTGTTGTCATCATAGTAGCACCGGTCATTGGGTGGGTAACTGCCTTCTCCATAAAAATCTCTTGTAGCCTGGTAATTTCGAGGAGCCCCATACCACTGGTCATCATTAAAACCTCTGTCAAATTCCACATGTGGTCGAGGCATAGGGCTCCTCTTATCAACAATATTGACCACCCGATGGACGGTCACCTGAAAAGACACAATATTACATTTAAAAAATAAAGATATAACCTTTCCTCCTCTTTAAACATGATTTAATTTGTAGGGAGAATATTTGGAATCACCTCCATTTTAAACCATAAAATGAAATATTCCTATGATATAAATGAACATGGTCTTGAATTAAATCAAGGTGTGAAAAGTAATTCCTCGATTCCTTGTTGATTTCATACTTAATCATAATAAAGATGTCCTAAGATAAGTCTCTGCAAGCTAAGGGCTGAGTGAATACCTTGGTTTGTACACACAATTAGACAAAGATAACAGCTTCCACAGCATTATGATGCACACTAAGATCAAAGGTTTCAGGAGAATTGGATGCAACATTGAAGAATGAATACTCAAAAACAACCATAAATACCTATCATGGTCAAAAAAAGCTAATCACGATGCAACTTAAGAAACAGCATCATGATATAAAAGACTGTTACCCCAGCAGTTTCGTCTAACTTCGTCTAACTAATATATTGTGACATCTTTCCATACCTCTCTTGAATCCATTGCTGAGAAGCGCTCTTCATATATTTCTCTAATTGAGTTTTGACCACGTCGATATGCCACTATAAAGAAAAGGTGGAGTGTGTTGTGTTTTAGTCAGACCATGTGTTCAAAGTACGAAAATGAAGTAACGTTTACTAATTATTTCTTAAATGAACATGAGGTGTTAAATAGGCTATGCTGGCACAGAATACTGTGAAAATAGTTATTCATAAGCACATTTAGGACTTTTCAGCTGATCATCTATCAACATTGTTCTCTTAAGACATTGTAAAATGTGCACAGGGATACACACTACACTATTGTGTAGACTCATATTGATGTGCGGTCAAAACGTCAGCATGCTGACTAAAGAAATAGAAGTCTGTGTGAACGACTACTAAATTGTGTGCTTGTAAAAACATGCAAAGAAATACTGTTGTTTTCACTTACTGTGGAAGGAATGATTTTGGTTCCTTGTCTAGTTTGTGCAATGTGTTTCAATTGAGAATGGTCAACCTAGAATAAGGAAAAAGGGGACAGTCTTGTTTATCTTGCTCAGCATAGAGCATTACAAAACACACACACATATTCTGACCTCACTTCAACAACATTTTGACACCATCCCACCCATAAGTAGGTCATTACTTATTATTCACATAGTTCTTTAAAACATGCCACAACAGCAATGTTTATTTAAGCCCACTTAAAATATTTGATTGATTCAAAATGTTTTTGTTTAGCGTTATACAGTACTGTGCATAGGTTTTAGGCAGGTGTGAAAAAATGCTGTAAACTAAGAATGCTTTCAAAAATAGAAGTGCTAACAATGCAAAGTGAGCAAACAAAAGAAAAATCTAAATCAATTGATGAAATTAAACTGTTAGCACTTCTATTTTTGAAAGCATTCTTAGTTTACAGCATTTTTTTTACACCTGCCTAAAACTTTTGCACAGTACTGTATACAATTACATAATTGGCACCCTAACCATCCACAAAACGTTACTTATCAACAGTCGGCTCTCATTTCATAAACGGTGGCTTCTTCCTGGAACACTGCTCAGTGTTACTCCACTTCTCCTTTTTTAATCACTAAATAACGTCATGTCCAAAAGTATCCAAAGACTGATGGAAAATGTGAATAGTCCGTATAAATGAGAGCAACAAGACCCCACATGATAGAGCCCCTGTTATTAAATGACAATTATTTGATGCTGTTTTACCTGGTTGAGAAAGCCCCAAGCCGCCACTGTTGTTAGCTAAACTAGAAATATAGCACCACAGAGCAAGACGTCGTGAGAAACTCACTCACCAAATGACGATTTCAAAAGTCTTGGTCACAAAGAGGGTTACTCATATTTGTTGTACCGTTGAATGAGACTCATACAGACTTTTGTCTTCGATTACCTGTTAAAAAGGATAACCCAAACTCCTAGCTACAGTACCAAAACATTACCACCAGTTTGCACCACCTTTCTCTCCACTCTTCTTCGCCGAAAAATATACTTCCGGGAGACAATGCGCTGCCGCCCCCTACAGGCGAAGGTTGGAAACGTCCAGCCGTCCTCATGTCGGCCAGTAGTGGACGATCTTTTACTTCGATAAAAGTAGCAATGGCATAAAAGTAATAATTATACTTCGTATATGCAGTCTATGCATTAGACAGCACCACGGCCCCTTGTAGTGTTTTATTTTATGGCAGCATTTACATGTTGTTACTCGTTAACGTGGAGCTAATTCATGACCAATGCATATACTGTTGGGAAATGTAATCAATAACGATGCATTATAGTTAATTGATATCATCATAGGTTAATAATCTCAAACTGAAAATGTATCTTACTATGTCTGTCAAATAAATAAAGAAGAATCAAATGTACAACATTTTGCCCGATACAATGTTGAGGAGCAGAGATGGAAAGTAAATATATACCGATGCCATTAATTCAAGGGCGATTATTGTTTTAATTATCTGTTGAAACATCTACATACCGGCATTGCTTGAGATTATTTGTGTATTAATACACTTCGTTGTTTCACTTTAAGTGTATGCTATGTTATAATGTCAATTTCAGTTCAGATTTATAAACATTACATACATGTTACCCCCATATTCCTCATTAAAGGCTGACTAGGAGCGTGCGCCTTCCTCTTCTGATGTAAAAAATGCACAAAGCGACTTCCATCAACGCTGTGTCCCATTTATCGCCGCTTGTGTCTGTAGTGATTACATGAAAGGTGATTGGGTGAACCCGTGTCACGTGGCCGTCCTCGACAGGAGTTTCCACGACAGTTGAGTAGCAGCTAAATACGTTTTTTCACCTGTAACATAGATCATTTGAACTCCACTGAGTCGAAGTTTCGTAAAATGGGCGACAAGAAGAGCCCCACAAGGTAAAACTGTCGCTAGTATCTTTGAATGGAGACTTTATCGGGCCGTTTGAGAGCAGAAGGCTCGGTCAATGGATGGAGCTTTTTTTTTCTCTTTTTTTTTTTTTTTTTAAACACTGAAGTGTTCATGGCGGCTCGCTGACGGTTTAATAAGGGGCGACTGACTGCCTGTGTGAACTGATATCTCCCCATTTCCTCAATGACTGACTTCTGAGCAGATAAGAACTCGAGAGTCGTGTCTTTCCTGTTCCGGTAATCGTTACCGAGCAAGAGGGGGGTTCTTTGAAAGCATTGCGCTCACTGCAAATATGGCGTTATCACAGTGTTTTTGTTTTGTTTTTGTCTGAAGGCCAAAGCGGCAAACGAAGCCCTCCGCCGACGATGGGTACTGGGACTGTAGCGTCTGCACGTTCAGGAACACCGCTGAGGCGTTCAAGTGCATGATGTGTGATGTCAGGAAGGGTACGTCAACTCGGTAAGAACCACTGGAGCCGTTCACGGTTTTAATAATCGAAGCACCGCAGAACTATTTTAATTGAAAGCGTCTGAATGAGTGGACTCGGTTGCAGCTTTATTAGGCAGCTTTCCACATATCCGCCACAACAGCCCTGCGATTCATCGTATATTTATGAAGGGATTCATGTCCCAGTGTTTGTTGAAAAGGTGTTTAGATGGTTGCTGATTTGAGATTTGTGTACAATTGAGAGCGTAGTGTTGGTCAGGGCCATAATCTACAGTACCACCGAGCTCATGTCCTAAGTGGTTCTGGGAATTTAGCGTATTTGATCATCTTTTAACGGAAACAAAACAATTACATGAAAATATATATTTTTTTTAAACGTAATGTGTGTGTTGGGGGTGGGGTTTGGCATAAGTTACACTCAGTATTACACAATACCATCAACATCATTATAATCCAGTCTCCACAATGACCATAGAGTTCAATGAACACATCTATAAAATGCAAAACCAAGTATGAGGACATTCAGAAAGACGAGGTTTACTGCAGGGCTGTATTAGACTACATTAGTGTTATGCTAGATTGGGTGAATTCATAGAACACCTCCTATAGGGTAGTATAATAAAAATGTTCTGTATGACTACGTCACAAAATACCTCTATTTACTAATATCTAATTTTTTACAGTCCCGATCCCGTTTGTGTGTTTTCTATGTATCTAAGTATCACTATCACAGGCAGTCTGCCAGTATTGAATTAGCATCGAAATAGAGAGCCCTAATGGGGTAAATCCATCTCTTAACTAAAAAAGAAATGGGAGTGAGTCTGAAGCTTTTCACCAAAGCTCTTAAAACAAAAGGAGAGAGTAACCTGAAAAAGATGAAGTGAGGAAACTTGAAAAGTTTAAATGATGAAAGTAGGAGAAGAAAAGGAGACAGAGTGTTGCAGGGGTGGCGTATGTTTGTAGGCCAACCCTAGAAGTTGGCATTGCACTGGTTCCCTTGACAAAAAAGACAATGGGATTATTCCGCTGGATTTTGTATTATTGCAGAATAAAGGTTCAGTGGCAAACAAGTTTATGATACTCCTTATTTTTTATTTTATTTTTTTATAAATATGAGTTAGACGTTAACGTTAAGCTATAAATTAACTACAACCCGGTCTCATGAGTGTACACAACAACACTCTATTGAAACTGCTTCAGTGCCGTGATGTCATATGTTGGGCTTCCTATAAAGATTGAAACATTCGTGTTTCACCAGCATACACTTTTGTAGCACGACCGTACCAATACAATACAATTTTGTCTGGACTATGACACGCAAGGCAATAAAACAACAAACAAAAGCGCTTTAGTTTGTTGAATAAAGTGATCTTGCTCGTGTCATTTTCTTAAACCAATCAAATTGTTAAGACACATTTTCAAGTCGGTCTTAAAACAGTAGTCAGATGCAGATGTGGACTTTGAGACAGATTTGGTAACTAATAATTTCTCCTGTCCAAAGAAGTGTTACTTTTATTCTGAAATTCCCTCATTATGTTACTCTCCCTCCATTGCTGCCATCTAGGAAACTGTGGATTTCGTCCCCCATCACTTATTTTGGAATTGTAAAATAGCCAGTAATGGTTTCAGCAAGCATAACTTGTGTCAGTGTTCCTCCAGGTCAAATTGAATAGTTGCACAGTGCAAACCACAGTGCAAACCACATGCTCACCCTTCTTAAATGTTCTCTGTTATGAAGGTAACTATCAGGCCACTGACTGTTTTTGTCTCTTTCAGAAAACCACGGCCTGTTGCTCAGCTGGTTGCACAGCAAGCGAATCAGCAGTTTGTACCCCCCATGCTCCCCAAAAAGGAGAAGAAGGAAAAATCAGAGAAAGACAAGAGTGATAAAGAACCAACACTGAAAAAGAAAAGCCATAAAAAGATGAGGTAATTGATACACGTTTTCAAAAGGAAAAGTAGCGGAATCGCTCATATTTGGTGGTCTCAATGTGTCTGCCAAGCAGATTTCATATCCGTTTGTTTGTCTCGTCCCCAGGCCCCGGTTAAAAAACATAGACAGGAGCAGCGCCCAGCATCTGGAGGTCACAGTTGGAGACTTGACAGTAATAATCACAGACTTTAAGGAGAAAGCCAAACCCACGTCCACTTCGACAAGCGCCGCCTCAGCGGACCAACACAGTCAAAGTGGCTCGAGCTCTGATAACACTGAACGAGGGGTCTCCAGATGCTCATCGCCCCACAGGGAAGGCTCACCGGTTAACGGAGAGACTCGCTAGCCTTCACACTCTGTCAGCACGACCCCATTCTTCTGCACTCTCTCCAGCCTCAACGAGCGATTCAACTTCAACATGCATTAATAATACTATAAATTCCAATGTGATAGCATTCACCTCTTTTTGGGGCTGTATTCTTTCACTGCCTTCCCGTGAGGATACAGAATTCGGGAGTCGGGACGTATGCTGTGCGCTCAACTCAAAAGAACTGTTGCCACAAAGATCTGTCGCGATGGACTGAAAAAAAAGGAACGGTAGCATTTAATCCTGGATTTCTGCCTCGTGTTGTGGTTGCTCGTGTTTTGACGCGCCAGTGTTACGTCAGCGTCGCACTGGGTTGGTCGTTGCTGCGCGGAGTACTTGGTGCATTGTGAAAGAACATGAAAAAGTCATCTCAGAACTGTAGTTTATTCTTGAATTTTGTTATCGTTATTTGCACTTAATGGCATTCTATGTTCATGATAACATTTTTTTTTTGCGTTATTTTCACTTTTCCCATTATCAGTAAATCATAACACTGTTGGATACTGGCTTTAATCAACTCTCATTTTATGCCATTGGATGCAATACATTTTTTTTTTTTTTTACTGTAACATTTGAGTAAAGGTTTTGAATAATGATTCTAAGTATGCTTCTCATTCACTTGGTAGAATTAAGCATTATTTAATCTATAGAATGGTTTATATTGTAAAATAATGTTAAATAAACAAGTGTAGATACTTTGATATGTTTTTTTTCATTATAAACAGGACCAGTTTATAAGACATATATTTCTTAAAAGTTGCTTTACATACCTGCTTTACTAAGTCCACAGTCATTGGATTACATTTCTGAATGTGTTCACCTTTTTTTAACATTATGACCAATACGTTGAGGTCAATCCATAAGTTGCACACACTTCAACGTAGTGCATGTGTGCTTTTTATGAATTTGCTTTTTATGAATTGGCTTGCTGTAGTTGTGTTTTGAAGAAGAAATCGTGATGTACTTTAGTATTTCCACCTTATAAATACTTCTACCACACAGCATTTCAGAGAGAAATATTGTACATCGTACTCCACTACATTTATTTGACTTTCATATTAAGATTTTACAAACAAAATATGTAACCACTTATGAATTGCTATTGATTATACTATCGAACAGCTACAACATGAAACTGCTGTTTAAATCGAGCTTGCTGATCCTGTTTCTGTACTTTTACCCAGCTAAGGTCTGGCTGCTGTATTCTGTAGCCTACTGACAAGAAGATGGGATTTGGGCTGAGTCCCAACGTTTGACCCCTGTGTTCCCATCCTGTGTGACATGTATTATGAATGAGTTGGTAGCTACCTGGCCGTCTAATGCTGCGGCGTTACTGACAGACGTTTGAACAAAGTAAACACACGTGGAACAGATGTGGGTGGGGCAGAAAAACTGTCAACAGCAACTGTGCCCTTCGGTTTAGTTAGCTTCTGACTTGATGTTTGCGATGGAAGAATCAACGATAATGTTCAGCTAGCGCATAAAAACTCGACTCGCAAGATGCGATGCTATCATCAAGCTTTTCTCCTGTGCATGGGCTTCACCTTCATGTCACTGTTGTACGTGTTCAATCAACTAGCCTCCACCTTGGAAGACGGAGCCGACTGGAACCTGGACGAACAGGGGGTACCCGCCAGGCGCGCTCATGACACCGGGCACACTCTCAGGAAAAAGCCCGGACTGGTGGGCCTACGAAACCGCGACGGAGGGCTCGACAGGTAGCTTTGCCAGCTAGCTAGCTAGCTACGTCACCTCACGTTCATTTCATCACTGAGCACATTTGTAACTTAGCTAGTGGTCGGCTTTACCTGCATTTGTACGCCAGTTGCCTTGGTGAGCGTGACTGTTATGTTGGACCAGAATAATATATAATGTTGCATTTGACACGTTATTGACCTGCTAAAGCTTTAGCTTAGTAGTAGCTGCGTAACGTTAAGTCATTGGCTGGATCAATTTAAAATATACTCCGCCTATTAACCTTATTGTGCTGTTTAATAACTAACAACGGGTCACACATAATTAAGGTTATGTGTTGCACATTGCTAATGCTATCTTGTATACATAGACATGCTACCAGCTCTTAGCTAGCGTGCTAAGCTAGATAATTGATTGAGCTATTAACGTTACTGCTAGCTATCTTACATCCACCTATTAACAACTAACTCTAGGAGGTAGCGTTAGTTCGGGGCAGATCTAACCAACTATTCAACGTGTCTTATGTCTAAGATAATAATTTAACTTTGCGGATCCAAAAGATCATGTTTTCATTCTGTCAGGTGTAAAAAACTGTCAGTTTCTTACTGGAATCCATATTGGAGACTACCTGCTGATGTTTGTGGAGTGAACTGCTTATTGGAATCATCTATTAGGTATGACTGATTTTGTGCATCTCTATTCATTTATACCAATGTTATTTATCATCATGTATCATGTAAGTCGCTTTGGATAAAAGCATCAGCTAAATGTAATGTAATTTAGAATCAGTAGACTTCAACTTGCAACTCTCCCCCCTAGGTCATAGGTCAACAGTTCAAAGTAAAGGCTGGGGCTATTGCTGCACTAACAGTGTACCTTGAAACTACTCTTGATCCTGAAGTCATAAACACAACACACACATACTGACACGTTGAGCTGTGAGAGTAAAGTCATCTCATAATCATCAGTACATAAAGGCAGTGCTAAAGGGGTTGAACCACTTCTTTATTCTACATTACATTTTAACCTGAAATCTCTATGTTGCTATCATAGATATACATTCACATACACACCACTAAGCATACTAGGATCTTATTTACAGACTTCTGTCTTGCTGTAGTTTAACCTATGCTTGCATCATCAGAGGCACATGTTGCAAATTGGCAGAGGGGTCTCTGAAATGACAAGTTACAATAATTATTTCTAAATGTAAAAGTAGTAGTTTAAAAGGGGTGCTTGAAAGCAGCATAAAGCATGAGAGAAAAAGCTGTATTCTACCTTTCATTAAACCCAATAACAGTTATAACTCCACAGTGCTGAGCACCCGTCAGCCTGCTGATATCGTTATTACTACGTTATCTCTTGCAAATGTCAGCGTATCCATGCTGTTGTATGAATAACCACTGAGGTTGATGACTGATTATTTTACTTTGTCTTGGCGCTCAGAAGGAGATCAGCCTCTGAAGTCCAGGAACATGGTGATGGGAGAAGTCACCTGGCTGTGGTGGCCTGTGGCCCCAGGCTCGAGGAGACTCTTGCCATGTTGAAGTCGGCTGTTCTCCTCAGCATAAAGCCTCTGCACTTTTACATCTTTGCTGAGGATGATCTACATGGCCACTTCAGAAAAGCTGTAAGTGTCTTCCCCAACAACACCAAAACTTGCATGTACGTGTGTATTCATTTTCATGTTTTAAATAATGCCTTGAAGCCATTGCGACTATGTATTATGCCATTGTCAGATAACACATTACACATTAAGAAGGCCTTGTTGCAACAATTGCACAAATTGTGCAAGCAAACAACCTGTCATTGTGCATGCGTGAACGTCTTCACAGTAAATTATTCTCTTTACACAGGTGTTGTCACTTTCTGGCTAGAAGGCTGTGATGCATCTTTTTTTAAACAACTTGAATTAAAATCTTACATTTCAATATCAACATTTTCTTTTGCTATCTTTTCTTAAAGCTGGACTCCTGGCCCAGGACAGTGCAGTCCAAGTTTAACTACACCATCTACCCCATCACCTTTCCCAAGGAAAATGCAAAAGAGTGGAAGAAGCTCTTTAAACCTTGTGCCTCCCAGAGGCTCTTCCTGCCAGTAGGTCTATAGTCATCCGTTCCGCATGTAACTTGTAACAATAACACATATAGTCAAATTTGCTAATGAGTTTATTTTTATATTCTGTTTTCCAGCTGATTCTGAAGGAGGTGGATTCTTTGCTCTATGTGGACACAGATGTTCTCTTTCTGCGGCCAGTAGAAGACATCTGGGCCCTTCTTTCTCAGTTCAACTCAAGCCACTTAGCCGCCATGGCTCCAGAGCACGAGGAGCCGCGCATCGGCTGGTACAACCGCTTTGCCCGCCACCCTTACTATGGCAAGACAGGCATCAACTCAGGGGTCATGCTCATGAACATGACGCGCCTCAGGGAGAAATCTTTTAAGGTAATGGGCAGGTAGATTTTATTTTTGTCTGTAGTTTTTCTGCAGCTTGTTTGCAGCTTCAGGAGGAGCTGCATCACCAACATCGACCAGCTGAGGTCACTCTTGTCATACCTTTTTAAACCGCCACGATGAGCACACTCTTTTGGAAGACAAAACAGTTTCTTTGAGTTGATATGAAGTGTTGATGACGTGATTCATTTTGCAGAATTGCAGGTTTATGAATTCCTGATGGAAACTGGTATGAATGTTCTCTTGATTGCTTTCTTTTTCCTTCCAGAATGACATGACAACAGTTGCACTGAAGTGGGAGGAAATTCTGATGCCCCTTCTCCAGAAGTATAAACTCAATATCACCTGGGGTGACCAGGACCTTCTTAATATCATATTTCACCATAATCCAGGTTTGTGCAATCACATAGAACACTCTTTTTAGTTTGTTTAAATTCCATTGTCTGAAATTGTCTTCAATATGATTGTATATGTCTTAAAATGCTCTACTGTTGTGTTCAAGATGGTCGTTGGAATATATATAATTTGTTTTGCTCTGGGGGAGAAAAGAACTACAATCAAAATAAAGTTTTTCCACCAAGGTCATAATTTACCTAAATACATCCTGAAGCGTGTCACGATCTGCTTGTAGTCTCCACGATATTGTTTGGCCAAGTAAATGGTCCTCACGCGTCCACGATTAACAGAACGATATTCAAGTAGAGCTATTAGGAATGGAATCGTTGGAATTGCTTATGAAATGTGAAAAACATCGAGCCGCAATGCCGGCGATCTCTCAACATTGTTCGGCGGTGGTCTGAACTTCAGGACCACAGCAACCAGCTACAAGTTCAGTGTGTGCATTAACTGGAAGCAAGCAACATCTTGACAGTGTCTACGTCAAATATATTGCTGTTGCATATAAATATATTGAGGTTCTTAAACTGATTTTGAGGACTTATTTGCATTCATACAAATTTTCTTTCATCCTAGTATGACTGCGAAAGACTTAAATTGAACTAGTTGAAATCTGCAGAAACTCTGACGAAAGACATTTGTTGTTTTGGCCATTTAAATACATATTTTAGACTTTATGTAACAGGATCTCGTTGAACATACTCTCTTATTTACTCTCTTCATCAAACCAGTCATGTCTCTTGCTGCTCCACAGAAAGCCTTTATGTGTTCCCCTGCCAGTGGAACTACCGTCCAGACCACTGCATCTATGGCAGCAACTGTCAACAAGCGGACCAAGAAGGTGTCTTCATTCTCCATGGGAACAGGGGAGTTTACCATGATGACAAGCAGCCTGCATTTCGAGCCGTCTACGACGCCATCCGCAAGGTAGAGTCAGCCTCTCTAGGCAGAAGCCCGTGGGTTTTCTGAGCCCCTCCAGTCCAATAAACAACCCAAGGGTTCTTCTTAAAATCAACATGTCTTGCAAAAAATCCTTAATTGAAGAAAGTAGATTTATTCTTCCAAAAGTTTTTATTAAGCGTCTTCCAGCCAGTTAACTGGACAACCTAATGTAAGGGGAAGTAATGTTTGAATAGTTTTGTTTATTCTAGGGAGAATAGAAGTGGGAAATCTCAAATATATATCACAGCATTTTTAGAGTTTTTTGTATTGTATCACGATATTACGAAATTAACAGGGATGCTCAACTCAAAACATGATTTCTACCTCCAAATAAGAATGAAAATGAGATATAGAGGGAGGAGCCTACCCCATAATGTGAATGTAATGAGATTCATTCCTAGTAAAAGCCATGCTGTTGTTTTGAGTTGTGAGGGCATTTTATTGCAGAGCAACCTGGATTTCAGCCGTAAGGGATTTTATTTCCACCTCTTTTTACCACAGCCAAAATGAGAATAACAATTCACTTCAAAGAATTTACATCATTGAAGAAAACAAATCCTGACGTAACTTTTAAATTTAAACCCACAAAGCGTAGATGCTGTTGGACCAGAACCAAACAAAAGACACAATGACGGTGAGCAGCTCGGCTCCTCTAGAGATTTGGCTCATGTGGCATAAAAATAGACCAAATTATCTGATAAGGGCCGGCAGTAGCAACGCCGGCCAAAGCAGCAACGCTGTCTGTACCAGTCGATGCAGGGCTTTGTGGCTGCCGTGGACATAACCATACACATTATACACAGTGTGGCAGCGCTGTAGTCCATCGGGTGTTGTGTGTATCACGGTAAAGACAGACTGTATTGCAAAATCCATGTTGTGGCCGAACCTGACACTGGTAACTGTGATGAAACCAGTATACTGCCCACTCTTAAGTGAGGAGCAGCCATTTCTATGCTTTCCTTCTGGTCCCTCTGGACCTACACAACTGCCCACTAAAGAAACACGACTATTTAGTGAGCCATGTTCACGTCAGTAGATTATCAATAGGCACTCCAGGTCATTGCTTTTCTCTCATAGTAGCTTTCGGCCACCAGCGCCTAATCAATAGCCTGTTTCATATTTTCGTCACCCCATCTTAGCTCTCTCCAAAACCAGACAAATCAGCCCCCCACCTGCCCCACCCCCTGCTTTGGCCACTGGAATGGTTGCTTTAGATGTTGTTAGATAAAAGGCTAAAATAAGATGAAGTGAAGAAACATAACAGCCAGTGAAATTGTGTTGCTCATTGATGTGCTTTTAAAAGTCTTTGGACATCAATGGAAGTCTTTGGCGCAGAGGTATACGCAATATCAGATTTGGAACACACAGATGGTGCTTGTTAGTAGGAGCAATTTGTTGTTGTTTTGGTGTTTTTGTTGGATTTGTTGACAATAATCTCCATCCTCGTCCTGTAACAGCATCCATTCATAGGCCCGATTTTCCCTTGGAACAGCTGGTGAGGCCTGGCTGCATCTTTAGGCCTTCTGTACACTCTAAACATGTCCGTCTTTAAGTTGGTACGACGCCCTGCAGAGCTCTGCCAGTGCTTCGCTGGCACTTGAAAATAAAGATAGAACACAGATTCAAAAAAGCAGGACATCTGTCAAATGTACTTTGTGTTATTTAATGCGTTTCAGAGTCCGTAGCGTAAAAGTCCGCTCCACATCCGTCATCGATGAGGGGAGCAAGTCAGCCGGAGAGCTCTCTGCTGCGTTGGCGTCTCGCCTTCGATCCGCTCTTTCAGCACACCGGTCAACATGCAGGCAGCAATCGGGGGAGTAAGGGAAGCCTCATTAGCTGGTCTCCATCCATTACCGCCACAGGGCCCAGCCTGGCCACTATCAGTGCGGGCAATGTTCTCAGCCATTAAGTAAACGAGCGGGCTTCATTATAGGGCACTCGGCCCTCATGCTTCCATCAGTCTCTCCGACAGCACAAACATGCAGCATCCAAGACGGTAAATACCAACCTTCACCTGATTTCAGGAGGCGGAGTGCTGTGTTTGTCCTCAGTAAGTTATATACGAGTCCGGTATTAAATAAATACATGTAAGAAGGAGACCTTGTTGTACAATAAGCTTATTAGAAAAGAGTACAACTGAAGTGCATTCCATCCTTTGTTGTTCTAAGCTATATTTTGTTGAATCTTTTATCCACGCTTCCTGTTGCTCCAGCTCCTCAGGCCCCCTCCCACTTTGTTCCCACTCAGTCCTTTGAGGACAGCATCCCAAAGCCTGGAGCGGGCAATTCTGGAGGAAACTCTCATTTCTATCGCACCAAGAGCTCCTTAGTCAGCCCGGTTCTCTCAGCCAGCAGAGGAGCTCGCAATAAAGAGCGCTACCATTACGCAGCCAAGCCCACAGAAGAGTTGTAAAAATTTTAGTGCTGATGCTAGTTTGAGACATCATGATGGCTGTGTGGACAAAGCACCCGCAGCATCCACATAAAAATCGATAGGCGGCTGTTAATGGTGCTTTATTGCCTGTTGCAGTATATGAAAGATAATAAAGAAAGTGTGCTTTGACTTACCTAATGCTTGGCCAAACTGGAGTCAAATGAGATGCTGTAAAATAGGGATTTCATCTTATTTACTAGAGCAGTAAAACAACGGCGTACCCCGGTATAAAAACAAAAGGCCTGCATCCTTATTTTCTTACTGTACGTGACAAAAGCCGTATAGCTGCTTATATTAACTGGCTTAAGGGCTGCAAGTTTTATCTTTGTTGTTCACTTGGTGACACAAAAGCGCTCAATAATGAAGCATATCTGGAATGCTGCAGCTGTAGCTCTCACCAATGCCGTTACGCCCCACTGAGCCCGTTCATGTAGAGTTGTAGGAACAGATATTCATCATCCAAACGCTCTCCGAACTGACAGTTATGAATCAAACGCAGAATGTTGTTTGTCTTGAAGTGACGGTGATAAATGTGGCACTTAATTCTCGTGATGTAAATGCACTTCTTATCGTCCCATCATGGCTGCAACAGGTGAACTCGGCTTGATTTCAAAAAGAGCTGAAGTCAAAGACGCATACCCGTGGATCTTCCCCTTGTTTTTTTCCCCTGTGAAAGGGTTTTCACTACTATTTTTAGGGGGAGTTTTTCCTGATCCGATGTGAGGTCCCGGGACAGGGATGTCGTATGTGTACAGATTGTAAAGCCCTCAGAGGCAAATTTGTATTTGTGATTTTGGCCTATACAAAATAAATTGAATTGAATTGAATGTTCAAAGCCGCGATCGAATCCGATCTTTATTCTGAAATCATAAATACAACACATGCCCGCTTTTGTCTCCATCGCAGTACACGTTTGGGGAGAACATGGAGACCTCACTGCTCCAGCCGCTGGAAGCATCGCTGCAGAGCACCACAAACACCTACTGTGGACGAGCCAGTCACCTGTTCACCAAGAGGTTGACACGCAGCATCATGTCTGTCACGCAGAGAAGATGATCAGGACAGCGCAGATATCACTGACCTCATGATTAGTGTCTAATTTCTCTCTGGATGTAAGACGAGCCACCGCCTCGTCTAGAGCACGATAGATCGGACGACATGTTTGTCTTCCGTTGAATAAATTCCAGCAGACGGTTTTTGTTTAACATTGTTACCGAGGTAAAACAAACAACTACGTGTTTGGTCTCCTGCAGGCAATACGCACACATGCGGTAATCTGTCAGTACCATAAAATACTTTTATGGAAACACAATCAAAGAAAATTAATATATATTCTCTTATTATATATTAATATCATATTTTCATATTTGTGTGTCCGATTGTGAGACGTATGTTGCAGTGCAACGTGTCAGAGTCATGCCTTGCAGTCCCGCAGACTTAGTCCTGCGTTACTTTACTACTGGTGCTTTTATGTATGCTGTAGGGGGGTCAGGGGGTTATAATTTAAGGAAGAAAACCTTCTTTCTTTGAATTATGTTTTAATATTCATACTATATTTGTATGTGCTCCAAGTCCTTTTCACAACTCCCAGGGTAGAGGCTGAAGGAATAAGGCTAAAATTGTCATACACAGCAAAATGTCCCCACGGGGATGAATTAAGTATAATTCTTATTCTAAACGACTACATCTAAGCAACACATTAATTTGTAAGCCTTCTAATTCATGCATTCACACAGCCGGCTTGTTTACGATGGGTCATGTGCTGCAAACATCACCTTTGGGATTGAGAACCCCTGGTTGGATTTACCGAGCGGGTGAGCCGCTTCTATCAGCCAGCCGGGTCGCGGTTGTTGGGGCGAGTTAGGCCGGATAACCGAAAGATAACCTGGGTGTGTTGAACTCGCTTCAGAGTCCAGGCCTCGGCTCCGCTAATGTGATAACACACACAGACCCTCACTGTGGCTGCTGGTCAAAGATTAACAAGTAATGATGATAACCGAAATAATGCAACATATTAAAAAATAAACGGCTCCAGAATGTGAGTCAAGGTTGTATTCCTCCAGAATTTTTATAATAATAACATCTGGCACCCCATGGTTGTAATTAAATTTGACGTTGGGATAACTTTGGTCGGCCTCCCCTTTAAGGAGACATTGAGCTGGATGACAGATTTCCGTTTACAAACTGTGGGTCAAGATTAATATTGTGCAATCTGTGGAACAGGTTATATGTTTTATTCTTCTGTGAAGCCAATGCTGGTACATTTCTGCCCGGTGAGCTCACCGCCGGGTCACAAAGGCTTTCTCAGCATTGTGGAAAATGCACTGACACTTTTGAGAGAGAACCTACAGTCACTTTGAAACAGTTGTTCAAGGTCTTTTGGAAAAAAGAAACACAGCCGGGTAATTAATTATGTACTCCTATCGAGAGGATATCATTTTGCATACATGTTTTTTTGTCCCAGTGTTTTTTGTCACTGCAGTATATCACGGAAAAAGTGATATTTAATATTTTCAGGTACTTGTTAGTTTACAGAAATTATCTCGTGAACAAAACAGAATACTTATACTATGATTATTGTTGGATATCTGTGACAGGAAGCACTGATGATGTCTACCTTGTGACTTTAACATGAGGCTATCATTTCATATTCTCTGATATGGGAGTTTGTCAAATAATTGCCAATTTCCTGTAACTGCCAATATAATCATGTTTTCCTCCAACTGGAACGAAGTCATCGAGAGCAGTTTGGTAACAATCAAGCGTCACGAAATCTGCTCCGAGACTACATTTTCAAGGGAAAAAATAAATTGCACTTTTGATTTGAGAAATTGGGGATTGTTAGAACACAAAATCATATGTGATTTCAATGTTTTTCTGTAAACCAGCGTAGACATTCAAATGTATATGAAATGGATGGGAAATAAATATTTGTATAAAAAATAATTTCCAATCGTGTTTGTGATGCAGTGCATGAAGTATCTAAAATATGCTTTGGCGATAACAGTAACGTCCATCCATCCATTGTCTTCCGCTTATCCGGGGTCGGGTCGCGGTGGCAGCGAGCCATGCAGGCTGACCCAGGCTAACCCAGACTTCCCTCTCCACCGCAAAGTTTTCCAACTCATTCTGGGGGATCCCGAGGCATTCCCAGGCCAGCTGGGAAATGTAGTCCCTCCAGCGGGTTCTGGGTCTCCTCCCAGTTGGGCCAGAAAAGTTCCCTCCTGATGTCCGAGCTCCTCGCCCTTTCTAAGGCTGAGCCCGCCCCTACGGAGGAAACTCATACTCAAGTATGGTACATGGTGTTAAATTACCTTTTTTTGTATTGGCTGTATTTTGGGCTGCAACTAATGTATTTTTTATAAGAGTATATTTAAAAAAAAGTTAACAACTTACAACAATTAATTCTGTTGGAACTGAATTATTTGACTGACATTCCTTCAGGTCGCCATGCTCAGTCCTCAGTTTCTTCCATTATGTTTAGTATTCTTATTAAGTCCTCCGCCTCAGCCGTCATAACCACTTTACATAAGCTATACTTGTTGCCAACTCACACCAAGCAAAACCGAGCACGATCCATGTCCTAGAAGACAGCGGCAAGCTAAAAATAAGAAATTAATGTGCAAGTTTTAATCCTTCAGAAAGTGTTGTTAGATGGCCAAAAATAAGCTGATGTGTCTGGGTCAGTAGCCTCGGGCTCTGCATTTCACAGTCAGATTGACGGACGTGCCCGGACTCGGCAATCGATCCGCATGATGAATTTAAAGTGCTCACTATTCGAAGAAGCTGTTAAATGTATGCATCTTTCTTTCTGAGAAATGATGTGTGCAGTGAGTTGGGAAAACTATTTTTATATTTTAAGATTAATAGTCATTTAAAAATATTTGCACAAAATCTTTTAGTTGTATTGTAAGCTAATGAGCAATAACATGGGTGTATGGATGCAATACAGGCTTATGAGTTAGCTCTGGTTCATATATATATTTAATAGAGAACCACTGTGATGGATGCTCTTGGGATGGAGTGCTTATGTTGGTTTGCTACGTTAAAAGAAAACACTGGAGGTCAAAGTATTTCTCTCTTGATCCTGTGATTATACGTTTGTAGAGAAATATTCAATGGCATTATTGACTACCGTCAAACACAACCTTTAATAAGATGGATGTTTACAACTTCAAAATGAGAAGCCTAGTCCGTTTTTAAGGGGAAAGGCTAATGCTGCTGCTGCCTGGTTTCACTCCCCTGAGCATAAGGGTGATGGAGGTCTCGTTCTCTCCGGTCTAACAGGAACTGCCAATAGATTATTCATGTTATTGCTTGCACCACTTGGCCTCCGTAATGTTCAATAGCAATTTAAAAGCCCGGACATAAATTAAAACAGTCGGAGGCAAATGGCCCAACACAAAGTAAAAAGGGTCACAAAGTAAGGATTATGCAATATAGTTCAGTGCAAGTCATCAACATCCTCCCAACACGAGGAGAGTGGAGCTTACAGGAACAATTTACATTTTGAGTTTTTGAATATGACCGAATATGTTTGTCAGATTGTATTACATCTGGGACCAGATGTTGAAATTATCACGGAAACGATGCACACACCATCAACTTAGTCCACTGAGAATGTGTGTGCAGACCATGCAAATACAGTTTTCTACAAGAGGTGAATTATATGGAAAAAAATGCAATAATTGATTTTTTTATGGCTTGAGGGCAGCGGAAACAAAGAGGGAACACAACGTTGACGTGTCACCTTATAAGTGGCAAACAGTTCCCTGTTTACACAACCAGAACGTCCGCAACATTATCAATAATTAAGTAAATAGCAATATGTATTATATTTGTTAAGTCTAGAACATTCCTTAACTGACGGTTTTAAAATAACTCTGAAATGTGCAGAACAATTATCAACAACCAAAAGAAATTAATTAAAACACAAACATCGGTGTTGTATATTTTCCCTCTTTTGGAAATACTAGCTAGCTGGAAGTCTAACATTTCTCCTTTTAGCTTTATTTGGTGAGATTGGTCTTTGGTACGTGTCTGTGTATGACACAAGTGATTGTATAGTGAATCATAAAAATAGTCATAGTAAATCATAACATGTCATAAAAGTAATATTATTGTTATGTGTCTAAAAAGTCATAAACTAGAATTACCGCCTCAGCCAACAAGTCACATTTTAGTTTACATCCATCTGTCTAAAATGTTGTCACTTCATCTTTTTATCCTATAAGACAGTGTGAAATTATCATAATTATCATCAGAAAAGTCCTTAATTAAGGCCACATTCTATTTCTAGAGGTCACAGTGGCCGCGACCTTTTACCACCAGTTCTAATCAGTTCATCCTTGAGTCCAAGTAAATAGTCAACGCATGGACCTGAGTCACGCATGTTGTCGCTTGATTGACTGAGCAAAGTGTCAGAATGTGGACGAGAAGAAAGGAGGAAGTGAAGTTGAATAGAGCCGTCCCCCCTCGTGCATCCATCTCTTTGCTTTCTGCCTTTCCTTCTGCAGAAGGATATCATTTAACCAGTGAACATGTTGATCAATAGTACATTTGCCAGCCCTGCTGAGACAGGTATTTGTGCTGATATGTCATGGGTTAATACAATTAATGTAATTTACCGTTGGGCATTAGCCGTGCATGGAGACGTGAATTTGCCACTGTAAGCAGAACGAGATGAGAAATATGCATATGGAAATGAAATGAAATGAAATCGCTAGTTGAGTGCCTATGGTAAAGTATGGATATTATCCTGTCACTTTACAACTATTGATAGACTGTAATGTAGATTAACATTCTCCCTAATTTCAGGTAAACTTTGTTGGAACAAGATAAAGAGATTACAGTCCCGCTCGGCACAGCAAAATACCAAAAAATCATAATGCTAGCATGTTAATGTTTAGCAGGGGTATTGTTTGCATGCTTACCTTTACTAATGAGCACTAAAACCAATGTACAGCTGAGTCTGATGAAAACGTCACTAGTTTTGTATTTGGAAAACACTAGCGTTGGCCAAATAAAAATCATGACGTGCCAATAATGCCAATAACAAAGTATCAAGATCAAGATATTACACACAATTATCCTCTGGGGGACATGACTGGCTGAGCTACATTTGAGGGCAACCATGGATCTACTTTTCTAAACTTGCAATTCAAACCCTATTTGAGCTAATTATGTGTGCCGCTTCCTCGGAGAACAGAAGGTAAACTTGATTAATGGCGTACAGCCTCACAGCTACACTGTGTGGATCAATGTTTCAACAAATAATCCATACAGCGGGGCACCCGCGGGTGGCGGCTCCTCTCCTCTCACTCAACAGTCATAAACAACGGCTCAAAGAGCTTCCACATTGACCCCAAGGGCTCTTGCCTCCGCTGCTGTCACACGCGAGATAGCGTGGCATGTTTTATAGATGCATAACATTCAAACACACAAAATAAGGACGTTATTACTCAGTCTCACTCTTATATTGGCTTTTTATGGCCCAGTTGGAACAAATGTCATTGAGATTGAGCATTCAAAATGCACAAGTAATACCATCTGTATTACCACTCATAAAAGAGGGTATCAATCACTTGAACTGACCTTTTTTTCCCCTTGATAAAGTGTCTCATCAATGAGCCACATCCCAGTGCCTGAGGGCTAAAGAACTATTGGTTGAAATCAATGCAATGCCAAGTATTGTTAGTGAACAATATGCCCCATGATTCAATACTCCGCACTTTCTTGATTGCATTGTAGACACCACTGACAAGCAGCATTAATGGGCCGAGCATGTGATTCATGGTAACTGATTGACTGCACAAGCTATTACGGGCATCCACTTTCATGCACCAGCATGACAGCAGCATCAGTGGCCATAAATTGTCTGTGACTTGGCCAAATGCCAAGGATGTGTGTGTCGTCAGCTTGCATGCAGATGAATGCGCGGTTATGTCTTCGTGGGCGACTGTTGACTTTTGGAAGGCATGCCAGAGACACGGGGCTGGTTTGGCTCACAGTTCAGGTTTGTTTATTGACGCTCTGCTGGACCCCCTGTAGCCTAAAGGACTTTCTCTCACCCCAATGACTTCAATTTGACTATGTCACTTCCTGTTTTGACCCAAGTTGCTTTAATTGCTTAATAATTACAGTGACCCGAGTAAACCTTGCTTTGTACTCTTGTTTTTCATATCAGCTGTCTTTTCCCTGCATCTTTTCAGTCCCGTGAGTCCTCAACCTCATATACTGTGGGTCATTTAATTGTCTTCCACGTCCCTCCCTCGCTGGCATTTCCTAATGAATGTATCGTCCCTGGGCCCGCACACTGAGAGGTTGCTTCATTGACTATCGGAGCAGCTCGACCCGCCCGTGGAACCTTTAATTGTTTTTTCCCAGAGTCTGACAGCCGTCGACACATGATGGATTTGCCACAGCATTCATTTCTGACACGGAAAAGGACAATCCTTGTACACCTTGTAAACATTCATGGTCAAATGAGAACTTCTGCAAAATGCGGCAAAGGCAAGCAGATATTTTAATGGGTGGATTTCCAAGCTTGGTTTTAGAGAGGAGAAGTGTCTCTCATTTGGAGTTGAAAGTATTCAAAGAAAATCCCCAGGGCTAAATGGGCTGTTCCACAAACTCCACAATTTACCACAAGTCTCTCTCCACCTCATGAACTGTTGGCTGTGATGGAAGTGTTAAATGAGCTGAGGTTTCTGGGAAAAAAACAAAAGCACAGACATGCCCCTCATGTGAAACCTATTATAAAAACCTAATCTCAAACTAATTTAGCATTCTATTTCTTGCACTCTACAGCATTTGTAACACTGAAATAGATTAATCAGACACATTAAAGCAACAATGCAATTTAAGGTCACCAAGCTGCAAAATGCATAATAAGCTGTATGGTTTCAATCCAGGAATATAGCACAAATTGCTCAGAGAAAGCCATTTTTCAGACCCCTTTATTATTTCCAAGGGCACTTTGACCACCAAAACCCGGAGATGCTTCCACACCTAAGCTCCTGTAAGTCATTATCATTATTTATGCATGCATGGAGCAACTGAGGGCCTAATTCTTCTGTGATTTGAGTGATAGTAGGTGAGTGTCAATGACACAAAAAGAAAGAATTGAGTGAAGCAGATATAATGTTTTAGAGTGAGCTATACCTCGAAATCCTTAACTTTTCAATTGGATTGTGGATTTCACAGCTTCTGTTCTCAGCCTGTAAACAAGCAGCATTATAACTCAGGAGAATTGCAATTTAAAAAAGTTTAAAAAAAAATCCAGACATTACAGAAAAGTAATTCAAAATTGAGCAGCCATGATTGAAACTACCAAGACGAGAGGAAACGCTGCCTTTATTTAAGGAGTTGTCAATCATGACTAGAGAATAACGAGAATTCAATTAAAGGGGAACATCTTGATTGCCATGGGGAGCCAGAGCGAGTCACTGGTATGTGCCTTGAGGGTCTGACTTCACTCCGTTTCATTATCTCTCTCCTGCATGCATGGATTTCCGTTTACCTTTACCCGGCGGCCGTTCAATGTTCCGTTCACTCAATATTCCACCTATAGAAGTGTTCAGGAGAAATCAATGGAAGACACGATTCACAGGGAAACATTTACACTTGGTGGACTTTTAGTGAATTGATTACGTTTATTGCTTCAATCTGGTCTACGTGGACGATGTGAAATATATGTGAAAAATGTCTCAAAGTGTTACGTGAAACTATGATCAGCAGTTTGACCTCAAACTAAGGATATCAATGGGTTGCTATTTGACACAAAAGCAATAATTCAAGATCAATTATTTTGCTTGGCCTTATTCTGGACATAAGCGACGAAGCAATGCACAGTCCAGAAACAAATCTATCCAGAATGCAGGCAATATTTGACATTTTAAATAAAGATTGGATGTATTTTGCAGCTTGCAGCTTGCAGGTTGCAACTTTTAATCACACGTGAATGACAATTTAATAAGAAGATTAAGTTCTAAGCCTGTTTGCAGATCACCAAGGTCCACTGTGTGGCATTAGCTTTAATCCAGGGGGCTTCTTAAATAATGTAGTAATCTTTTGTGCGATTATTTTGCCTGAGAATGTACTGGATATTAAGGTGTTTAACTCATGCTCTGTCAGGATAACACACACACAGGCTAATTGATGTCACAGTAAACGGCCAAAGAGCCACAGAAGCAAAAAGCAGCCTCATTCACTCTGCACACAATCTAAAGTTCCCAAGGTTGAGTGTGGTTATTACACCATGCCTGCATCCTCGCAAAGAACTATACCAATACAAAAAATAATCGTAATAAAAAATATAAAAAATTCAGGATGAATCTGGATGGGGACAACACTTTCCCGGCCTCGTTACCAGTGTTGAGGTGCTCAGCCCTCCACTGAAGCTGCTCAGTGGCCAACAGATGGGACTGTGGTGTATAGCTCTCTGCTCCTACAGGAAGTACTTAGTTTGTTGCCCTCACCTCTGGAGAACCTGAGCGCATTACAAGATGTCAACGGGTACCAAACCTTCAGACTTTGCAGAGTATTTGCATCGGGAATGAACTCCAAATCCAATTTACACATTTCCGCGATGCTTTTGATGACCTTACTGCGACTAGTCTGGGATCTGAAAAACTGCTATGAGGGAAATAGGGGAATTATGCTGCAATCAGCTTTTTCAGAGATTTCGCAAGATACATTTTTAGTGTCCGTGGTTCGTTTGTGTAAAGCTGATTAGAGGAAGCACAGACATGTAGCTATATTATTATATATTATATTCAGTGTTACAAGCATGAGCTGCTGTTTGCACTGGGATGAGGAGTAATCAACTGATCTGATTGTAAATGTAGTTTGAGAACCTGCAAAAGATCCTTTTTTGGCAACATGATCCTTTTTTCCTAACAAACCAGTGATGGACAGGATCAAGCCTGCAGGTGCAAAAGAGTTTTCATTCTCTATTCTAATTAGAAGAGCAAACCTGACTGGTCCTTCATAAATGAAATGCAAATTCATTGAAATACAGATTAAAGATGTACAGATCATCGTCCGGGTGTCATGCGTTATGACATGGCGGCACTCTCTCTGATTATGTATTACCTACAATATAGCAGCGATTCCCTCAAACGCTTCACGCTGCAGTCCTTCCTGCTCTGCTTTCTAATGAACGGCACGTTGGAGCACCGGAGCAGAAAGTCATGAAAGCATAATTTGGCTTCATGCTACCTCTCATTCCACTGCACTCCCCTTTAATTGTATTAGAAAATGCGCGAATGCAACGAGAAAGGAAATAATACAAAATTTAAAAATAAAACTCTGCAGAACTGTTAACATCTGCATGGTTTTGATCAAATTAAAATCAGCACTTGCTAGCAGCCATAGACAGAGGTCTAAATCATCAGTTATATAATAAGTAATAATATTCATCTCCATTCAGGACCCTGTCCATGTTTCTAATTCAATTAATATTTCGAGGAGATATCTTATCCCAATCATAATTACGCAGTCTGGCATTTATATGGCTTGTCGACAAAGAGCACTGTCCCATTTAATCTTCCGCAGCACTTGGTGATTAATATTGGTCTACTTCCCTGACTCCAAGTGAAGGCTGTAACACTGCCCACGTTAAGAGCAATCATTTATATGATTGTTCTCTCCATCAGTTGGACTAAAGGTGTGAAACGGCTGAGGGGAAGCCAGCCATAGGCAGAGAGGGATGATAATCAACACTGCTTTATTATTATTATTACTTTAAACCTTGTGCGACATATATTTCTATCTTTCGTTGCATTTCGATTTCTTGGACTTGCATTATTCATGAAAGCGCAAATGACTAGCTTGAGCACACAGTCTTACATAAAGAGAGGAGATAACGTCATAAGCAAATAGAGCTTAATATGGATTTAAGGTTAGCATTAACTGTCGATGTGAAACTCTTAGCATAGAATTGCATTCTCTTGACTATACGCCTCCAGCTGGGCCCCTCTGTCCACTCACTTTGTGCAATTATGTTGTGGAGGAAAAGAGGATCCACAAATTGTAAGACCTCCATGTTGCCTTCTGGGAATTTACCAATCTTGCCACAATGACTAAAAGCTATAATCCCTTCTACTTAAAATACTGTTGTTTTTGGCTCTGTTGTGATGGGGCTGGTTTACAGAAACCACTCCTCTCCTCTCAATTGTCGGTGTGTGTCAATATTATTCAGGTGTTGCTGTCCCGGGAGAAATCCTCCCATCGGAAGGCACATCTCCTGTTTTCCCTCCACATTCTCCTCCATTATACAGTGAATACAAATAGCAAACACAACCTCTCTCTGTTTTGCTTCTGGCCACAGCTCCTTTATTATTGTGAAACGACAGAACCTTGGGTACCTCAGCAGATCTTTTTCAGTGCATCATTGTGGCTAGTCATTAGCTAAAGGATGCAGGACGGGTCTGTGTTTCTCAGATGTGTAAAGTATTAGCCACATTTACATGCATATTCATAATGAATACAGTAATGTGTTATTGCAAAAATGCAATACAACGTCATCGAATCGCTGTTTCATCTCACTGTTGTTAGTATGCGGAGGAAATGCCATTGACTGAGCGAATAACACAAATGTGAATATAATATTTGATGTGATGGTGTTACACAACACTGTTGTTTTTGACTTACAACCCTATACTGTAGTTTTTCTCTTTCTTCTTGAGAACTTCCAAAACGTTTACTTATCAGTATCGGTAATGGTTGGTGATATTATACATATTTATTACCGTCAACAAATTCCATAAAAATACCAAAACTCCTACTCTCCTGCCCTCTGGCGCCATACCACCTTTTTCCTACTAAAGAGGCAAATCTTTAAAAATGTTTTTAAAAAAATCAAAATGTGGTGTTTTTTATTTTCCACTATTGGTAATTTGTATGGTTCAAGTGATTTTTGTAATGCTCATCGTGTTACTTGGATGTCGTTGTTACAACTAAATACTTTAAAAGGGTTAAATGCTTTCTGAAAACAGCGAAGCATTGTTGGTTTTAGTATACGTCCATCAAACAGGAGTAAATAACTATTTTAATTGTGATCATCTTTGGGTATCTCCAGCAGGTAGGTGTCTGTGGCATTGACTCAAAATAAACTACATATAGCATCTATCATCTATGGTATCCAATGCAACGTGGTGGCAATACATTATATCAGATGTGAAATGTAGAATACACTTCATCAGGTTTTGGGTACACAGACAATACTTGTTTAAAGTTTCAATTCACTGTTGGCTTTGCTATTTTCACGAGGTTTGTGGCAATAAGAAAAAAATAGACCATACAAATGAAATTACATATATCCTCAAATGCATAGAGTGGAAGGTCGGGGAAACACTTCGGACCGGTCGTCCACATATCAAGGCGCTGACACCGATTGGGGAAATTTAGAGTCTGAGATCTAGCTGACCTGCACGTGTTTGAGTTGGCATTCACGAAGAAGAGATGTACAAAGAAAGGTTCAGTTAAAACACAGGAGGGGTTTCTCTACAGCAAGATGATTATTCTGATTATTAGTTGCAATACCAGTAAAAGAGACATTATTGTGTGGATACAACTTCTATAATTGGAAATTGTTCATATCTCCCAATGTGCTGTAATCTCTCAACTGAAATGTCCAATGTTTAAACAACAGAACCTTTGCTGCAATAAAGTAATTTCTTCTCATCTATTTAACCCACTATTAGTCAATAGAAATCCTGCCTTGTAGCAGTAAGCAAAGACACGCACTAAACTTGTGATTTGCTCAGTAAAATGCCTTTTCTCTGGTACATGTGTGCCGCAAACGCTGAAAATTAAAAGTAGAGATATACAGTTATCTCTGTACAAATGCCTTCGAGCCAGAAAACCTTTTGTACTTCTTTTGTACGCTCACTGTTGCTCTCTCTCTCAGTCATGCTCCAATGGGGATAGAAGCATGGTGAATGAATTTCAAAAAATCTCAAACGGAGACAAAACTGACATATATTAAAGACAGAACCATGGGCTGCGTGGACAATCTGGGGAGAATGTGCATAAAACAATGAAGCCGCAAGCAAATGGCTCTCCTGAAAGAGGAGACCCGGTGCAGAGGAGCTGGAGTGAGGGAGCTCTTCATACTGCAGTCTTCTCTGCAACCTTTAGCGTGACTCTAAACACCCGCTGCAGCAAACTGAGCCACAGGAAGTCATCCACACTACATTCCTACTAGAGCGCTAAGACCCTGAATGAGTGATACTTGTAATCATCACCAGATTGTAATCTTAAAATGGACTTCTGAAATATTCATTTTGCTTCTAATGTGCTGATTTAATGACCACACGTGGAATAGTTAAATATTTACCAGCACATACCATTTTATAAGCAAAAGAAAAATTAACAGAAGTATTTTATTAACGTAATACATTTCAGAATTAGACTGCTTTATATATATATATATATATATATATATATATATATATATATATATATATATATTTATATTTATATATAACACCATATTAACATAGGTATATATATATATATATATATATATATATATATATTTATATATTAACTTAGGTATTTTAATAATTTAATACATTTCAGAATTAGACTGATATATATGGTAATTTCTTTTTGTATTATCATTGATTTCATAATGGTGCTATTTATATTTAATGCAATCTAGTACAACACCAGCACCAAATATGATATCAATGTAGACATATAATTTAATTAACAGCTCTATAGAAGTGTAAAAAAACTCTGAACACTATGGGCATTATAAAAGTAGATTATTATGGGCTGTAAACCAACACAGTGAAGTGGCCACTGAGCCTGATTGTACTGAGCCCACTGTTTGTTTAATCAGTCAGACATTGTTTTACTGCACTTTTCTGTCGCTCCTTCCAGCTTCTTGATGAGTCGATTGCAAACACCTGCCGTTCATTAGCCGGCTTCTGATTGGCCAGTTGCCGCTTGTCTGCCCACTTCTGCAAACTATGATGAGTGTCTTTCCTATAAACATCCATCCATCCATCCATTATCTGAACCGCTTATCCTCTTTAGGGTCGCGGGGACCCTATAAACACTCAAACTATTAAAACATAGCCACCACTGTTAGTTCTATGATGTGGTCGTTGCCATTTCCCCAATAGAAAGTTAACATAATTTAAATGACAAATATTTAAATTCTAATGAAAGAGGCCGGTTGGTACATTAACTACAATTATTAATGAATATTTAGCTTTCTGCTTATGTTGTGGATTAATTAGAGCATGAGAGGAAATCAATTTTCTCAATATTGAGAATTGAAAATAATTACTCTTCCTTAAATACGTTTGTATTCCCCAGAGTTTAACTTAAATGGAATTTACAACATAGAGGTCACAAAAGGTTAAATCCTCTCATTGATTATACATGTAATTAACTTGAATGAGTCATGAAAAATACCTTAAGCAACAACAATCATGCTCAGATGAGACAGGTACGTCATTTCATAGACCATTTACCAGAAGAATAAAGGAAGCTGAGGATAATGGACAGACAGATGGGGAGAAAACATGAATATCCAATAATCGCAAACAGGTTTTGGGTGTTTTCACTTTGACACAAAATCTTTGAACAATGAGCATGGAGGCTCAACGTCCCAATCACAGCTCTTCACAGAACAATTCATCTCAGCAGAAAACAAGTTGCTCATCCTGGATGTTTGCTGGTTTAAGAAAGGTTTCAGAAATGACTGATTTCAGTTGTTTCTGATTTCAAAGAGTTTGAATTAATGTCAGAAAGGTGTACAGGTGTGCACTTTTTACCAGTTAATTAGATACACCTAGCTAAGACTAATGCAGTCTAATACAACAGTTGTGCGATCAATCCGATACCTTCATGAAGGCTATAATGTTCAAGTTGTACTTAAACTATTTTAGGGAGGTGTTGATCCAACTGTGTTTTTGCAGGATGTTGTTTGTGAATTGTATTGAGTTATTGAATGTATTTAAACCCACTGTGGTATTTCTGCTGTGTTTCCATCTTCATTTATATCAGCGAAAGGTGGCTAAATAACAGAAACACCTCTGCATAACAGTTGAACAGCAACACAAACTACACCTTCCAAATTACATTTTAATCAACAGCACTGCTGTATTAGACTGCATTAGTTTAGCTCGGCAATTCTAATAACTGGAAACTGAGTGTAGGTGATCTCAAACTGCAAGTCTCCTTTTGGAAAAATGTATTAATTACAAACAAATGGAGATATAACCAACTTCATGGATGAACTATGGCCAACATTTTACTTTCAGTAAGATCATGATTAATCATGTTTTAACTCAGAAATAAAACAAAACTTCAAATCCACCCGAGTTTATTAATTGAGAAAATGGATGAATTATACACCGTTCCATGTTCTTATACTAAAACCTAACTTCTACTTCCACTACGATGAGACTGACTTACTTACGTACTTTCACTGAATGCAGGACTAATGATGAGAAGTGTACCTCTCAATCACCACCCTCCTCTATTATTATATCTGGTGAGAGAATCACCATTTGGTCAGTCATAAATCCAGTTGTTGTTTGCAGACAGTTTGACATTTGTGTCAGTATTTAACGTAATGAGGGCCTGAACAATGGACAACGAAGGCCAGTCACACTACAATTATATGTCCTCGCAGTATATTTCATAAATCCAAAATATAACGATGTCCACCACATGGCATACAGTTACAAGGCTGTCAATAGAGTGGGCATTTAATGACTTTTGGTATAGAAAGTCCAAACATATTCTGCCTTATTACTTACTAATAATTGCATCACAGCAGCTGTGCTCGTCGAGTATTTGTAGATCACACCAATTATTTCTTAGACCACATAAGAAGGGGTCCATGATCCTTTGGGTGCCTCCTCCTGACTTGGCTGACGTGTCAGAACAACAGGTGTACGACTCCAATTACCGCTCTCAGCAATAAAACCACCTTGAACCTACTCAGTTCACCTCTTAATGTCCAAGGAGAGAGGTACAACAAAATCAGCTAGCAATTTGCATTTAGATTGTGCTTTCGGGAAGAAGAAAAAAAAGTATGTGAATGAGCTTTATCCCATGGAAAGAGCTAATCCAACCTTTATGTTTGAGCGAAGTGAGATCTCTGTCGAAGGCCACGGACCTGGCAGCCTCTACAGCTGTAAACACACAAGTAAAGTTCAGCTGATCCAAGGCCTGAAGGACTTGATTTAAGTATACCACGAAACTTAAATTAAATTCACCCAATGAATATGTATTAAGGTCTGCTACTGGATATGAAAACAAACAAACTAGTGCAACCTTTTCACTGCCGTTGAGAGATTGCATGTGGTATGGGAGGAATTTTCAGTTTGGGATGTTTTGAAATGGTATAACTCAATCCACTCTGTAATTCCTGTTGAGCTGCTTCTCTCCAGTCCTGCAGGACTACTTTGCCGTGTCTGAAACCGACCTGTGCTGCAGATAAGATAAAAACCTCTTTCATTGCTTCTGTATCACGGGTCCACTCTGTCCCACTAGGAGGTGTGACTCTTTTATTAGATGTATTGATGAAAGCGGCTCTGGCAATCAAGTCGCATAGACCCTGCCATTCATTGTCATTATCTGCTCGTATATTTCTGGAGGCATCACGGGGACGGAGAGCAGCAGACCATCTGCGAAGGCCCACAGTGGAATCATCCCCGCTACCTTTCAAAGGATTACCACCGTAGGCCAACGCTCTGCACATTTTATCTGATGCATCGTGGCTCTTCCAATGCGCACAGATATCAAAGAGTTTGTTGTTGTGCGGGATTCAGATGATCAAATCCTTCATATTACCATATTTACTTAAGCATGCCTACCTAGATGTCAGATGTGACTTGGTTATTGTCTGAGCTTTATTGCACTGCCTATCTGTCTCATTACATCCTGCCATCCAAGTAATTTGACAGAGAACGTATTTGGAAAAGATTTGCTTCTTACAGACAATGCTGTTCCATATTCTACTTCAGACACGTGTTCCCTGCTCTTTTCGCCCCCTGGGTTTTCTGAATATGAATAGACAGGTTGAATGAAATGATGATATCTTTGAATAGGGCCTCTGTCTGAGAGCCGCGGCTGACAACAAATGATAGCGCATACCCTCATCAAAAGGCTCATTATTCCAGACAATTTCACTACATTCATTATTTGCGCCGTATTTTCATTCCCTCGCTTATTCCTTGTTGTAAGGGGTATCGTTCGGCTGTCTTGCAGTCAGTTAAAATAGTGTCAGGCCTTTCATGAGGGCCTTTAATATTTCTCTTTCATCCGCAGTCAACAAACCCAGTTCAGAGGCTTCTAATGGGATAATGGTGTTGTAATAAGCCCACTGAGTAGTTTCTGCGTATCATTCTCACAGAGATTGAATAACAACATGAGGAGTAAGTATCTATGAGAAGTTCATTATCAGTGCTCCATGGAAGGCGTATTTATCTGTAAAAAACACAATGTTTATATGCTCTTATTGAGCTCTGAGGTGCACATGAAGAGCAACATAGTTGTGTGTTAAATATGCATAAAAGCAGATGCTTTGCAATATCTGACAATGAATTCATTAATAGAAGATAGTAATGGATAACTTGACTCATGTTCTGTTTGTTTAAAAAAAGAAATGCATTATTAAAAGCTAGTGCCACACATATAGTAGAACACTTCTCTACTTGTGACTGTCAACAGCCAGATTTGGCTAAAGTGGTCAGAACTGCGTCACATGACAAGTGTTGATTTGCATGTGATTGGCGGTGTCATTACCCAATCCATACTTCATGCCTGATTGGTACTGGGAATGTGAAACTTACATATTTTGTCCTGGATGGGATTTATGTGTGCCGGGCCACTTGGAACCGGATGTGGCCAATGGGCTGCCAATTGAATGGACCCAGTTCAGATATTGCTGATGTAAACAGTAAGAATAGAAAGTATTTACTATAATTCCAATTACAGGTTACAAATCACAAGTTAATTACATTAAATCTCCGCTGGTATTTCTCATTATGACCAGTTTATGAACCATTTAGTGGAAACTAAGCATCAATTTGCACACCCTGCACATTATTGTGTATATGCATACAACTTGCAAGCTGCATGTATTTCATATGAATAGTGAGTAAACACAATCTTTCGGAGTGTTGGAGAGCTTCTAAGTCTGTAACGCCACTCAAATCTGCATGTTGATGGGAGTGCTGATTATCCCTGTGTACTGTTTTGTACTAACAGTTGCATTTAGCATCACAATCCATGTCAGCAGGCAATGCCTTAATAACTCCTCCCCTGAGCTTTTAACCTGCTTGATTAACAGATACTGATCCAATATACCTCTTAAAAGGGCTCATTTAGTCATGCATTTATTCCACAAAATAGTGGGCTAATTATGAACATAATTAATTAATGCAATGAGGAAAAATCAACTCGTGGTTGAAATCATTTTTGGATTATGCCGTTTAATCAAGGACCATGCTTCAAAAATAATTAATTAAATTCTGTGCATGTGTTAATAATTTGTTACAACAAATTATAAAGCTAAGTGCACAAATTACCCGTTTTGGTTGCTCCAAAAATCGCATTCTGCATTTAACTGGATATAAAATGCTGAACCAAATTAAAATGAACTGTCAGTCAAGAACAGCCCTGTCAAAATGAAATAAAGTATAAATGTCAATAGAGGTGCATTTGGGGGTGCAGGTTCTGTTCTTTGCTCTGCTCCCAATATCAAGCCCTGACGGCTGGGGGTGAAGAAGACTGAATTCCCCGGAGATTCTCAGACAGAGCACTGCACATATATCATAGAGATATGGAATATACATGCAGAGGAGATGCTACGATACTATGGTTAATAAGAAACCAGTCAGGGGGAGGCTGGAGGCTGTGGAGAGAGAAACAAACAGCTGCATATGAGACTAAGCAGCATGAACAGTGTGTGGATGTACACCAGTAAGCAACAGCATGTAGCAGTGTAGACACAAGAATAATTTCATATTTCCATATGAAACAAGTCAGACATGACTGCAGTTGATGGTCACCTGATGTGTTCATGACGTGCGTGGTTAAATAAAGAAAAACATGAGCTAAAAGATAGCAGCGTCAAATATTCTTATTGACATAATACAGGAAATTAAACCCCTTTTCGACTCTCACTGTCTTCTGAACCATCCGTGCTGTTTTATTATCATGCAAATATTTTATTTCATGCTGGAAAAACATATTTCTGTCACTGTTTGTGCTCATAACATGTTTTAGGGTGTTTTCAGGAGCAGAGAGAAAAGTACACTTTTTGGGGCAAGAGTGGCGTCACACATTTGAGCTGCAGCACCGTGGGGATGCTATTAAAATAAAATGATCTGGGGGAAGTTCTCGAGTATCAGTGATGGCTTACAGTAGAATCAGTACTAAGTAACAGATGCTTGACTCTAAAGATCAACCTCATTGGGCCTCTGTGCAAACTTAATTTCCCAGATCCATGTGGCCTGTGCCAATGCTGTGTGTGCACAGTCCATTTCAAAATAAGAGATTCGAAACACACAGGCCACATTTTCAGCATTCTCCATCTGCTGTTAGGTTGTTTGTGGAGCTTCTGAGGCCCCATGTATAATTCTGACAGGTGCCTTTTCCCATCCCACATGCAGCTGCCAATGAGCCTGTCAGCAAACAAAGAGGAGTTGGCGTATAAGAAAGAACAGCTGGTGAGTGCTAATATCCAGGCCCACTGAACTGCCAAGGTCTCCGTGGTACACACATGTACTCTCAGCGCCGCGCTCAACCTCAGACTTCCGCTCCTCCAGGACCTTTAGACAGGCTTGCCGTCTTAATCGTAAATCTCGGTTCATACCTCTGACAGCTGTGTTGTCATACTTTCATCTAAAGGCCGATTTAGGCCAAACATACAGGCACAGCTGGCATGTAAATGGAAAAAGACATGATGAGCTACATACATTGCAGTTTGCAGGGACCATGGACGCAGACACAGTGGAATCAGATATTTGTAGAAAATTGAGTTACTGAAAAGGCGCATTATCACAGTGCATTTAAGCCCTTCTAAGGGTAGTGGGACATGCTGTAATTAACATATTGTCCCCTTTCAAAGTAATATGTTCGTAAAAGTTACCCATTTGATATCTGGCTCTCTAGTAAATGCTTTACTGTGTTCACTAGCTGGTTGCTGAGTGTGTGTGCTGGTCCAGTAGCACACACTGGGTGTTTAGAACTTTTTCCCTAAAAACAGCTGCTGTTGGAAATTGATAGTTGTGAGAGTGAAACAAAACAATACCGTTGAGGGTCGTGAAACCAAAAGGTGAAATATGCTGAAACACTGAGGAAAGGCTGTGGGAAACGTAATGTTCAGTTGCCAGTTCTCCGTGGCCTCCGAACCGCTTTTGCATAGAATAGTCATTTGAGCCATTGTTGATAAAAATGAAAAACATGCCTTTTTAAACTGTATTAGATCACATCCTGATCACATTGTGCACCCACTGAACAATAAATACAAAAAACACATTTCTTTGTAATTTTCAAATAGCTTCCTGTGAAACAAAAAAAATATGTTATGTAAGATAGTATCAACACATTTAAATGAATAATATCATATATATATATATATATATATATATATATATATATATATATATATATATATATATATATATATATATATATATATATATATATATATAATTTTGAAGCAAATTCTAGTAGTGGCCAAACGGTGGAATTACATTTCTTCTCGTCACATGATGCTAGGGCCAAAAAAGATGTTTCTACCATAGACTCATCAGACCACCACTCACGATAGGAAAGAGATATCTGTAAGATAATAATTTATTTTAAGGTAAATAATGTTCATTTGTACGAACACATGAATAAATCAGGTCCCTAAAGTTGTCAAATGAACTAATATCCGAATCCAGAGTTTTATTTTCTTCCTCTGTTCATGTCAATGAGCCCGAGAACGAGCTGCCTCTGTATTCACTCCAACCGGAGGTCCCGGCCAGGTACACGACCCTGTGATGTCACATTAAAGCTGCGCCCGTCTGGGGATCTGCAAAAGAGATAGGGGAGCAGGAAGCAGGACATGAAACAAGAGGGTAAAACCAGCTTAGGAAATGTCCTCAAGGCGCTCTAAAGGTATCCTCACACACGCCGTTGCCACACACACGCTCACACAAACAGATGCAAGGCACAATGGCTCTTGTGATCCATTAGGGGAATGATAAGAGGGGCGTGTGGCAGGGGGAAGTCTATAGATCTCAATGCAAATGCTCTGTCTCCTGACAGAATGAAAAGACTATTCTTTAGGGAAAGCATGCGGCGGCGGCGGGCGGCTTCACTGGGGCGAAAGAGGAAGGCTGGTAAACAAGAATTAAACGATGCCGAGTGTGCGCCGAGGCCGCCGGCATGACATTTCTGCTCTGTGAGATTAATAATGAAGGAGATTACAGGCAACCTCGATGGGGACACACAAATGAGACAAAACCCAGGAAGAATATTAGAAGGGTGACAGCCCACGTCAAATAAAGGTGCGCCGCGGACCGCTGTTGTGACATTAATATTTTATGGCCTTCCATCAAAGACGCGAGGAGGCGTCTCGCTAGTCACGACGTAGTTGACTTTATGTTGGCAAAGCTGAGGCGCGTTTGTGTGGGAAGGATGTGCCACTTGTCATTCTCACTATATTATGTGGATGGTTGTGACTGTACCGTAAAGGGGGAGAGTGTGAAATAATGAATGTAGGATACAAAGGGTTATATTGATTTTGTAAAGCTCACTGCATAACCCTATGGTTTTGGGAATCTCGTGGGACACCAGGGAAGGGAGTAAGGCAAGGCAGCAACATCTGAGGAGCCAGGAAGGCATGCAAGGGAGCAAGTGGAGTGAAGCTGATGAAGATGTATAACTAAGTATATACTATGCTTATTATAAGCTATTTTACGATTCAGAATCATATTTGGAGGCAATCACATATTTTGTGTAGCATCCTCTAAAGAATGGGAAATCTGTCTTTGCTGCATACAGCTGGCAGTAGGCAGCGTGTATACGCTCTGCGAGCTTCTTTTCTAGTATTCAAATAATGTCGTAGGGAATCTTGATGCAGACTGACAGTGAGACAGGATCACACCGATGTGGATTGACGGGTGAATTTAATTTGCAATCCCCCCCGCCCCCCTCGTTTAGGGTGTTGATTTTGATTTCTGACACTTCAGCTTTCACTCCTCCCAGAAAAAGGTGGGGCGGTCCCTGCTGATAGACATCTAGACCGGTTTCATCTTCTCCCTCAGACAATGTGTTTGTTTAAGCAAAGCCCCAAAGGTGCCGTGCTCGAGCGGTGTTGGGGGACAGGATGTTTGTTTGACATACTGTACACGCATAGCCGGCTAAACAGAATTGCCTCTTTTGCAGATGACAGAGCGTTGTGAAGTGTTAGACGTTAAGGGCGCACGGCATCCCTGCTATTTGAACGTGGAGCCCAATGTAAATAGCAGGTGATGGGTGGTTATCCAGAGTGATGTCAGGCTCCGTATTAGTGTAGCCGAAGGTCATGCGGCGTCTTGTTCATCGCCTGCCATGTTCGTGTTGTTACAATGGGAGATGGGATTCATTGCTTTGTGTTTGCCAAATCCATTTCATTTCACCACGCTATGAACCCCATAATGCATCCAGCAATGCAGCATCACACTGCAGATGAGATACGGCAGTGTTAAACAGGAAATGTGTTGCGTGATAGCTTAGCTTTACTCATCCACAGAATCCCCTCCGTTCACCGCTGACTTCAAGATCAATAGTTTTTAAGCCAGCTTCTTAATATGTGTTAACCTTTCAGTCTTTCAATTTGTATGATGCAAACTAATATTTGCATTAAGTGAACACATTTCCATTTTGACCTTTTTTAGTGTATGCCAGGTCAGAATGTTTTCAAGGCCTGTTGTAGATTAATAGCAGCATTAGAGTGAATGGGGCATGGGATGTAATATTGTCCATCATTCTCTTAAAAGACACTGCTGGATGTCAAGTCGTCTGCCAATTCGTGTCTGGAGGCTGTGGAAGCCGAACAATGCCGTATTGATGTATGCTTCATAGGCCTATCACACCTGTTTATCACCATATTGCTCTCATTACACCCACTCGCCACTTTGGGAATTGCCTGAGATGTGCTTATCTACATAGCTATATTTCAGGTTTCACTGATATAGCTGTCAGTGAACTCTAGTGTGTATTTGACAAATGTATGTGTGTAGAGCGGAGCCCGTGAATTACACTGTGGTGTTTTTGGTTTTTTTACGTTGTGTTATAGATAAGGGATATCAATGAAATGAGTTCCATTACTGAAAGGTTGGAACAAAGTAGGGAGGCGAGAGGTTCAGGAGTAAGTTTTGTGATTGAGAGGCATAAGGAAATAAATTCAACCAACCAAAAGTATTAGAAAAGTTACAGAGAACAGTAATACATTAGAATAAAATAATTTAAAAAAAAGAGAAGCGGAAAATTGGTTAATTCTGATTAGAAAATGATAGATTGAAATTAATTGGTTGGAACGTTTTGATTAACTTTTAATTGAATTGAATTGAATTCTGTTTTTTTTTCTATAGCCCAAAATCACAAATACAGATTTGCCTCTGAGGGCTTCACAATCTGTACACATACGACATCCCTGTCCCGGGACCTCACATCCAATCAGGAAAAACTCTCCCAAAAAATAGTAAAAACCCCTTTACAGGAAAAAAAAAAAGGAATAAATATTCTGGAGAGCAGCAGAGGAGGATCTCTCTCCCCGGATGGACATAAGCAATAGATGTCATGTGACCAGAATCAACGTAACAGAGTTACAGCACATTCAATGAATATGACATATTTTAGAAATTGGACTGTTGAATTGCGTATTATTTGTTTTCAGCTGTGTATGAATGCGGCTGTATTAAGCTGTAGGTGAAGACAAGAAAGGATTGATGGCTGAATAGAGAAGCTTAGCGATGGGGAAGCTTGTCACCGGCGTCAGAGGACAGCTGCAGGTGAAGGGACAGAGGACGAGAGAGGATCTTTATGATGGATCAAAATCCTGCTTCTGCTCTCATAATTATTACTTATTATTACTCATTATGCACCTGCTATGGTACATCCTACATCCATAAATGTGCATTTATTAAAAAGTTAAACCTGTATTTATGTCGAAAATACAACATGGCAAACCAGTGATGCACATCTTAGTCACCTTGCATAGCCTACTTTCATTTAATTGCAGATATATAAACTCAAACATCTCTACAGTTCTTGTAAATTATATTTAATATTTCTCGGATTAACATGTTTATTTGACCAAACCCTTCAGCAGTACCTTTATGTTGCCGGATTTCTTTGTGTGCACAATTTCTCAATTCTCATCAAAACCCTCCAAAGATATGGGAAATTAAACTGAATGGAATATTTGAGAAAAATATTGAGCTCAGTGGATCATTGGTAGAATTAATGCAATACATTACTCCAACAATATGACTGCAATGAATGGCTAGCAGGTCCCTCTGTGCTTCTGATCATCAAAAGAAATATTAGCCAAGCTATTCAATTCCCTCTCCTGTTGAATGGAATCTAATTTACAATATGCCTACAATACCTTTTTCTTTTATTTAACAGAATGAGGTGAGCATGTGCATGTGTGAGTAAGAGGACAAAATAGTAAGAGAGAATATTAGAGACGACTACCATTTGTTTACACTGCACCCGTCTTATTTTATGAAATAATAAGCCGATCTGTGCCATAAAGCGAGTACACCCACTTGTCTTTTGTCTGAGCAGCAGCATTGTATGTCAATGTTGAATGCCTAGCAAATAATAGAATAACAAAGTTGTATGTAATGTAATTATATTCTGCTCAAAGCCACAATAGATTTAATTATCCAGTACAGTATGCCCATTGTGCTTACAATATAAACAGAAAACCTGAGAGCGTATGATTCATCTTTTCAAAAAGAACACACAAACACGAAACATTAGCAGCTGATGACCCCTGCAGTAGGTTTGGACTTTAGCATCCAGATGTGAATTCATAAAAGACAGGAAACATATCAAACTCATGTTGAAATCAGAAAAAAAAATCATTTTAAGTGCATTTCTGACATGATGTTAAAAGCATTTTTAACATGTAAAGACCAACATGTTTAACCCACATGTCTTAGCACACTTTCAAACCAAATAAAAATGCAACCCTTGATAGCAATATTTTAGTAGAGCAACAAATAAAACGTCACTATCGGGCCAATTTTGATAATGGCCCATGTTTATTCTTGAAGTGTGACTTGTCCACTCAGTCTCTACCAGCTGCTAACCAGCTATCTTTAACTAATAACTGATCTTTTATTCTTTTAAGCAAATTACTGGTCTGAAAGTAAGGTTGTGGTGGAAGGGAAGAACTTGATTTGATTAGGAACACAGCTGGTCAAAGGGGAGATCAAAGGAGGGCTGCTAAAGGACATCTTGACAGTATAGGACGGCCACGTTGAGTACATGACCGTACAACTGCTATTTTTCTTTTTTTTAAGCGTTCCTAGAATCCGAGAAGGAGGATTTTTAATGTAAAATGCTGCAATAATGCTGGCTGGTTACCGATATATTATATTCATTTTTTTCAGAGCTGTCAAAGGTGACAGCCTTTGAAGATCCTGCATCTGTGCATCTTTTATTCATTCTGCTTAAACCTTGACACATGGGGCAAAGCGGGGCACAAATCTGCATAGTGTGGGCCCACCACTTGTAGGGGTAGGAATTAGGCTCGTGAGCATTGTGAGTGGCAGCAGGCAGAGGAGGCGGGGACTGGGGCATGCAGACCAATTGCATTGCAGACTGGCTCTCGGGACGAGGAACGTCGTCTCTGTAGTGAGGAAACAACAGGAACTGGAGCGGTACCAACTATTTATAGATGGACTCACTTGCACGCATACTACTGGTTCGGAAATCCCGATTGCCAAAGTAAAAACCCAGGTGTGTGAGTCGGCGAAGTGCAGGTAACTTCGGACCTGGAGAAGGCAGAGCTCCCAGGAAAATCCATCCATTTGGATCATTTCCATCTATGGATGGATCATTTCCTCACCAATGGTGTCGGAGTCTGTTTGCAGGTGTTCATATGGGCAGATTTTCCCATCATATATGTTTCTTGTTTCCTATGAATGCACTTAAAATCACATGCACTTAAGATAATGGAAATGCCCACTCTGCAATGGCTGTGCACACCAATCTCCTTAGAACATGGCCTCCGCAATCTATTTTAATTGATTGCACCGCAACACAACAGTTATGCTCATAACTTTACATACTTTATGATGACATATTTTGTTCTCCTTGTTCTCTTTTTGCTCATATTCCCAATTGCCTAAAGAGCACAGGGAACACCTGAGGAGATTTGAGCTCAAGGGTAAAAAAAAAAGCATATTGCTTATGCACAAACAAAACTTGGAGAATCCGACTGATGTTAACACATTTTTCATCCAACTCAAATGTGTGAATTCTGTCTCCTTCACCTAGTTTATAACAGATAAACAGAATTATCAGCAAAGTCACATCGAGCTGACGTCTGTTGGAATCCATACGCATGAAGCTACCCCGCGATAATAAAGCAATCCACAGGAGACAACCAGTGTGCCATGCAGATAGGATATTCCAAAAAAACAGCATCGAGGTGACAATGATGCATGGCCTATTCGCCATTGCTCCCAGTGAGTATTCTGCTGCTCCACTTCTTGAATCTGCACCGTTAGTGAGAGTGCAGGTGTTGATATTAAAACTAATAGCATCTGTGATGTATGCGATGCGCCGCATTCTTTCAAAATGTGACCTTCTCTTAAATGTACCGAGGGGCTATCTTAATATTAGAAACCTCTTTCCACTTATGGAGAGAAGAAAGTAAAGACAGGGCCAAGAGGGGCCACGGATATAGTTTTAGCCTGCGGTGCAGTGGGATTTTGACTCATTCTGCCAGCATCTGTGTGGGAAATTGTCCCATCTTAACTCCACTCTTTGACACCAAATACCATTAGAAACAAAAGCAGTTATCCTCAGTGGCTGCAGCCACTTCAACGGCATGGACCTTTTTTTTTTCTTCTCCATTTTAAAACTCAGCACTGTCAAATGGTCTGCAAAGCACTATGAAATCAGCAGCCATGAATCGTTAAGCCTGCACAGACTTCTGTAACCGAATGTAATAAAGCATAATGGTGCACTCCAGCCTCAAGGTCAGTCACTGTGTAAAGACTCACTGTCGGGCAGTCAAGTGCATCAGCCTCCTACAGGAGCTGACCCCGTCGTCTCAATAAGGACAAATGGTATTAAACGAGGAAACATTAAATGCACTTTATAAAGGAGGGGAAAGGTGCAGACAATAATGGAGACGTTTTGAGTTGCAGAGGTTTGGTGGCTAATTGAGCAAAGACACTTTTTTAGCGTTGATGTGTTTTCCAAGTCGTTCTCCAAACAAAGCACAAAATGAGATGGGGCTGTTAGCGTTTCAACATAAGTGAATTTACATAGTGTAACACCCTGTGTAATATGTGTGTCTTCCCAGTGTTTCCTGATTGTTTATTCCCTTCATCTGTTCTCCTTCCAGACTCCTCCCTCCTCGTGTGCCTTCCCCCTTTGTGATTGTAAAGCCCCGCCCTCATTGTTTCCACCTGTGCCTCATTGCCTGTGTATTTAGTCTTTCCCTTGTCAGTGGCAGGATTGTCTTCCTTGTCTACCTGTATGTTGGAGCACCTTAAAGCTGTAGTTTTCTAGTGTTTGTTTCCTGTACCAGTCTGTTCCCTTGCTTTTTGACTTTGAGTAAGTCAAGTACTTTTTGATTTTGCCTTCTGCCTGACCTCCTGTCTGTTTCCTCAACTCCTGAGTCGCTGTCTCTCCCACCTGGTCGTGACATGTAATGTTGGACAATATTGGCCTTTCCTGAAGACAAAATGTGTATTTAATCACTAACATTTAAATGAAGCTGCACTGGGTTTGAATTCTTTATGTAAAAAAATGTCCACTCAACCTTAATGACAAACCAGGGCTAGTCGAGAAGAGCATATCACCCCCTGTTAATGTGACAGTGAAATTACCTGAACCTTTGTTTGAATAAATGATCGCACACACCGGTTAAAAATGCTGCTGTGTGCAGTTTGACTGTCACATTGTGTAATTTGAAGATATTGCGGTTTAACTCTTTAAACAGATCAGCTCACTGTCATTTGGGGAGCTGTGCATGTGCAGAGTCAGTCAATACAACTTGACTTATTCGCAGCATGTAGATGATCCAAAAGAAGCCGCTGCTACACATGGTGAGGTCATTATTTACTGGCGCGCTCTCTGCTGAGGCGATGTGTGTAACTTCCCCAGCTTCACTCGCCTGTGGCAAAGCCTGGAAGCAGTGAAGAGCTGAGCTCTGATCAGCAAGGCCTGTTGGCAAGATTCTCATTACTCACAGTGCAGGTGATCTGCTACCCATAATGCAACTGAACAAGCAAAAATATCCTGCCGTTTGACGCCGCACTGCATCAACTTTTAAAATAGCAGGAGTGCAGATATGCGTTTGCTTCACACTCTACACGCTACAATTTCATTAGGAGGCACACTAGGAGCCAATTAAATCAATGTGAAGATGGGTCCAGTTAATTCCTTCATGACAGGACGACAGTGTAGTACACATGGATATGACATGGGAACTGATGAGTTTACCGTGACTAATGAAAGAGTCCTCTTTTAAGGAATTGTGCTGACACTGAAAAAGCATGTGGGGAGGTCAGTGTTTACATTGTGTAATAAAAGTGAAACAGAGCCGATGCACCGTCTGCCAGACGTCATTTATTAATTCTCCAGCTCAGCGATGCAATCTCAGACTCACATTTGTAATTTCTATTGGATACGGACTCTGATCCACAGCTCATGAATAAGGAAAATAAAAACTTTACGGGAATGTTAATAGAATTCATAGACAATGAATGTGAAAAGGGGCAAGTGTTAGATTTGTATCCAACATTTTTGAATAGTTGACTACACCTGTCAATCATTTCCACCTGCGAGGTTAGTAAAAACACCAGGGGGAGAGTCAGTTTACCCGTTTAGTTTGGGGAGGTGTAACTCCTGCAGAATCTTTACAACATTATGGTGGATGTGATTATGACTAAATAGTATCGAAGAACTGTTGTAGGAATAAGTGTGTAGGGCTAAGTGGGAAGCAAAAGTAAAAATAAAAGTAAAAAAGACCTGAGGACTTGGATTAATCCCAAGTTAAAGCCTAGCAGTATTTAAATGACTGAACATGAGATAGTGAAGTAGTTTTAGTTTAGTTTGAATACACTGCAGTAAACCTCTTGTATAACTTGAGTAATATTCTGAGCTGAATCTTGCAGAAAAGTTATGTATCCACCTTAAAATCTGCTATATCTAAAATAATATACTAGTCATGGCTAACAATACAATATGATTTTGGGAATATCATATGCATTCTAATTGAGATCCAAACCGTTGCAGTCGTATTGCACTTTGGTTTACCCATTTTATAAATATTGAATTGTAATTAGAGCTCTAATTATGCTCTGAAATATTCACAGCTTTTTGCAGAATAGGTCCCCGACTGCATTTGGTTGAGGTGAAAATGAAACAACAAAATGACACACAAAGGGTGTGAAGAAGAAAAAAAAAGTCCAAATGGTTCACAGATGCAATAAAAGATCTCTGCCAATAATGACACACACACACATATCCAGCAGAGAGTTTGTGATGAAACAAATAGTGAGACAACAGAAGATTAGACTTTTAAACTATTACCTGTATAACCTAGGTATTATATTCGCAGGCGGCTGTAAACCAGGTTTTCTGCCCAGTTTTGTGAAACTGGAAATTAAGTGAACTGAATGTGAAACACTTGTTTGTTTCGGTATAATGAAAAGTTCGGAGGGCCTTGAAGTGTTTACAGGACCACCAACCGTTGGCGAAAGTTTTTAAACATCTCAACAGGAGTCCGACGTGATCAACGCACGCCATCGTTTTCCACTTTTCTGCAGCCTAGAATCTCTAAAGTTCATAGTACATGTAAAGAAAGAACATCTGAGCAAAAATGTCACAACTGTGCATTTTTAATGCGTTTAACATTTAAATCCAAAGGTCTCTCTCGCAGACACGGTTTTAAAATTTTTCTTTTTTTCTTCCAACCCTGGAAGTAGCGTTGGCTGTATAAACGCTTAATTGGTTGGTCGGCCCCCTACTTTTGTCCAGACTGAAATATCTCACTTATTGAATGGATAGCCGTGGAAGTCAGTCCAGACGTTCCCTTGAGGATGAAGCACAGTGACTTTGGGAGGAGGTGTTAAGTGATTCCATGCCCCATAATTCTCCATCAACGGACTCGTTATTGTCGTCTGCTTGATTAAGGCGTATATATTCAGAACAGCTGGCTCGGTAGTAGCAGTCTGTCCGTATCACCCCGCCTTCACGCAGCTACATCTGGCGCGATAGGGCCAATTATCACAACACAGCAGTTACGATATCAAAGATCACGGAGGCCATCAATTTCGATCGAGAGACGCATGATCCGAGGCAATTACCAGTTTGTTACGAGCCTCTGAGATTAGGACGACAGGCGACACTATGAAGTAGATTGCACCATCACATGTCAAGTGCATCCGCATGTCAACAAATACGGGCCTCCGTGGATGAATAATGGAGGGGAATTTGTAGTTTTTGCTGTTCAGGGAATCCTAAAGGTTATCAGCAAAAATGTAAAAGCGAGGCAATGGCTGTGCTTGTGTTTGTGCGGAGCGCTGAAGAGGAGATGAGCCACTGCTATCGGTTTGACATTTCTGTCAGTACTGGTATTTGAACTGCTGGGGAGCTCTGACAAATGCCATGGCTGTCACAGGCTCGGTTTTAATTACACCTGACTGGATCTTTCAGGGGCTCAGGGATGAACTTAATTAGTTAGCGAGTACTCCGGCTAGTTCAGGCGTTATTTGGTACCACTCGCACGGCTCTTTCTTCTGCGTCTTTTCGATGGCATTTAAGTGGTGTCTGTCTAAACAGACGGAGATAATAAATAAACGTGGGGACAGCAAATGGGCTCGGGGACGGCAGGACTTCTCAACACCGGCTCGGGTGTTAATGTTTGGTCGCTGTATAATTGGAGATGCTTTTAAGTGCCACAGACTTTAATGGAAATGGAACAACCTCAGAATCACACTCGACGTGATTCCTCGGCATTATGAAACGGTATTGTATGCAAATGAAGAGGAGTGAGTTGGTAGAAAGTGCTTTCAATCTGAACAATGGCCTTTTTTTCGTCGGATGGAGTCCTTCAAAGGCCAGTTTGAAAATATGAAAATATTACATGCATAGGACAGTGCAAATAAATGCTTGGCTATAAAAACCCAAAACCTAATGCTTACAGGTAACCAAGAACAATTTATACTCAAAAAATACAAGTAAATGTATAATATTAGTATTAATTTTACTAGAATCTTCAGTGAAATGGAAACACAGAAGAGTCTTCAGGCAGTGGCGTATCCGTGACACTCCAATTTCAGCTATAGCACACTGACAAGTTCAGATAATACTGAAGCTCTCCCCCGCATATGACAAGGCCATAGCAATGATTAAGTGGTTGGTACATTTTAATGAACACAAAGCCATCCAAGTGGAAGGTGATTTTAATTGAAATGTCCTTCTGTTTAATCACTTAACAACCTCCGAAAAGGGAGGAAGAAAGTCACTCTTTAGGAGATATCTGTGGTGAACGAGTCATTTTGTTCTGTTTCACCAGACTGGTCTTTACACCGGTGACTTTATGTGGTTTTGTTCCCGGTGTTTGCACGGCCCACTTTTTCCCAGCAGCCTCCACCTCTCTTCTTTATCCATTGTCTCTGAGAAGAACAGCACAGATTGTTGCCGTTGCTCACTTTCACACTGTTCACGCCAGCCTGCTTCACAGGTCAAATTATGAACACATTTGAAAGATAACTAAGATGAATTACTTCATTTAATTTCAAATTGTATGCGCTGAGACCTCGCTGAGTGCAGTATCATGTAAAGGTCAAGGGTCATTCACCGGTTGATTGCTTTCCTGCACAGTTCAGCAGATTCTGATTCTCCCCAAATGTCTGAATTAAAAGAAAAAAAAACATGATCCTGAGCGATGTTTTACCAAAAAACAATAATTTATTATCATTTCTTTTGCAAAGACCACCATTATCACACATTTTACCCGGCTACAAATGTGCCAACTACGCATTACTCGGAATTAGACCATCGACATTGACTCAAAACAAATACAGGGATCGGTTTAAAATTTAAAATGTACAATATTTCAGTTAAAAATGGGTAATTTAGAATGAGTATACTGTACATGTAACGGGACTATAAAGTCTGTGGATAAATGCAACCCATTCATTTCACCAGTTTAGTTTTACAATGATCGTATATGACGTGTTTCTGAGTCCTGCTCAGTGGCAATCATCCCAACACATGTTTAATGGAACTGCAAACATAATTCAGTAATGAGTATATGATATTTATGATATTTTCCAGCTGCTTGAAAACTCAAATGATACAATGTATGAATAAGGCTGAATAGTAGCTCTCTGTTTGTGTATGAAATCAGTTTGCTACACAAACGTGTTTACTGTTAAGGCTATGCTGAGTAGAGGTGTGTGATGATGTACAAATACTGGAATGTAAAAGCTATGAGCAGGTCCATCTGTTGTTGAATATGTGGAGAAAAAGATATGAAGCCAAAAATAAAAATCAAATACAAAATATTTTTTACCCAAAGCTACAAACCCTGCACACAAAGCTGCACCACTAATGAGTCAGATTATTATGGGATGTTTGTGTTCCTTTACACCAAATAATCTTGTCAGTACAATATATATACTACATAACTCCTGGGGCCACACAGTTATTTTTCCATTGACCTGTCAGTGAAGCAGCTTCTGAAGTCAGAGAAGTGGAAAAAACATAGAAGAGTTTAACTGTAACGTGAGGTATTGAACTTTTAACAGATGCTTTTATAAATTGCCAATACAAAAAAAAAAATGTACCAGAAACTTTTGCTCATATTAACAATGTTCAGTAATCTAAAACCTCAAGAATTTCTTTCCCCCAAAGGAGACATGGCAGTACGGTGAAACACTGAGTTTTTCTCTTTCAGGGATGAATTTCAAATTCATTTTCAGGATTAAACACATTCTTGCTGTAGTTATGATCAATCTTTTACCAGAAACACATTATACAGTACTTTGATTCGGAATGTATGACATAAAGCCTGAATTTGTACCTTTATTCAAACGTACTTATTTATTTAACTGTGTTTAAGCAAAATGTAATATATTCTAATGTTTTGTCATCTGTATGGTTAACTGTTATACTTTGAGAAAAGTGGACTTTTAGTCCATGTCTAAGCACCAAGAGTCTGAAACATTATATTAACTGCCTCTCAACAACATTGAGAGTTATGGATTTCAAAGGATAAGTAGATCTGCAAGTGTAAGGAGCATTAAAAAGTGAGTGAAAGGCAGGAGAACCCGCTGATTCTGTGTTACATAATACATAAAAGAAAATAATTTTCCTAATTTGCTCATACAACCATTTGAGTACATGGTTACAACATAAATATGAAAATAGAATTGAAAAGATAAAAATGTTTAGAGCGAAGTAATAAAATAATTATATCGTCATCATTTCATAGAAAAATGCTGTTTTTCCGGCAGAGTGATGTGAAAAACTATACTGAAAAACATGAAGAAAATGCAATGACACCACTGATAAATTCTTTACAAAATGCTTTTTGGGTTACAAAGTGTGAAAAATATTCCTATTGTCCTCATAAAAACGCCACATTGAACGAGGCAAGTATATTATACCGCATGGGGTAGAATGTGTGTGTTTTATACAGTAGTGACTGATAGGAAGGCGTTGTGCACCTTGGCTCCCTCGGGGGCCTTGGTACCGTGAGTCATCAGCTCCTGGATGGTCATCCAGTTGTCCAGGATCTTCTTGTTGCGTTTCTTCATCATCTTCTTCTGACTGAGCTCTATGATGCTGACTTCCTTGCGGCCCTCGCTGCTGCTCTGAGGGTTCTCCTTCAAGCTTTCCAGCCGACTCTGCTGCATGAACTCTCGCCGTTTCCTCTGCTCTTTCGCTCGGACCAGGTGCTGCTTCCTTTCCTCTTTACTCCAGTACCTCCCCATCTTCATTTCACTCATCGCATCATCGTCCGTGGTCATTCCCCCGCTGCGCTCTTCTTTGATCTTCAGGGCTCGCTCCCTCAGGATCTTGTCCCTCACAGGCCTCTTGGTGATGTAGCGCGTGCCGTCGCTGCGTATCTTGACCTTCCACTCCATCTTGGGCTCGTTGATGGGCCTCTGAGGCTCTTTGCAGACACTGAGCAGGCTGAGCTGGCTCTGAGCGTACTCCACAGCCGAGCGCTGCTGGATCAGCTGCATGTAGCTCTGGTAGTGGCGGGCATGTGCTGGGATGTTGACCTGCCTCTGCTGGGAACTGTGGGATGGGGAGAAGTAAGGAATATGGGAGGCAAGTGGCTTTAATTCCCCCTTGCTTTCCTCCTCGGCCTGAGTTGTCGGGTTCGACTCAGGATTGCTGTGGTCAGGGCTGCTTCTTAACCCAGTGACTGGAGCGCGGCATGCTGGGATGGGACTTGGGCTAAGAGAAGGGCCGCTGGCAAGGCCACTGCACAGGTTCCTCTGGTTGGTAAGGCTGACCATTCTCTGGAGTGAGTGCTCCGGGGAGCGGTCCATCGCCAGAGGGGTGCTTCGTGAACTCTCCGCCGTGTTATAGGCGCTGGAGCTGTCCTTGTCAGATTTCTCCAGCCTCCCGTTAATGTCAACCAGCTTGCCACTCCGATGGAGGCTTTGGTTTTTGGTTGAGGGCGCAGTGTGGCCCGTGGAGGGAGACTGCTGGCCTTTTCGAAGGTTATGGGCCTGCATGATGTTCTGACATTCTAGCTCGATGCTGCGCAGCTCCTCGTTGAGCATGCGTAGCTCGTGCTGGACGCCGCCCTGCTCCCCAATGCTGCACTCGATGGTGCTGCGGCGGCTGTAGAACAGGTCGTACTCGCCGCTGTTGCGTATCTGACACTTCAGCTCCAGGAGCTGCTGGAAACGGTCCCCCTCCATCTCCTCGTCGTCCTCATCCTCTTTGTCCTCCAGCCGCGTGGAGCCGGTGATGCAGTGTGTGTCCCGATTGTCTCTCAGGCACTGGGACAAACGTCTCTGGATGTGTGCCAGGACGTTATGCTCTGAGCTCTCCATTCTGTCTTTTATCCTCAGTACGCCATCCTTATGATGGGGGAGTGTGGAGCAGGTGGGCTTGTCATCTTCGGCTCTCTGAAAATAATGAACAAGGCCATCCTTTTTTTATTGACATATGGCACTTTCAACACATGCAGTATTTTAATAGTTATGATTTATATTGTTTAATGATCCACATAAGATTTTTTTTGTGTGGCTTTTTGCCTATATTAGGAAGGCAGGACAGGGGGATAGAAAGGGAACAGTATGCTGCAAAGGGCCTCTGCTAAGGACTCAACCGTGTTAAAAGGGGCGCCTGTGCTAACCATTGAGCTACCTGGTGAGCTACATATTGAGCTACCTGGTGAGCTACATATTGAGCTACCTGGTGAGCTACCTGGTGGGCTATCTGATGAGCTACCTGGTGGGCTACCTGCTGGGCTATCTGATGAGCTACCTGGTGGGCTACCTGGTGAGCTACATATTGAGCTACCTGCTGGGCTATCTGGTGAGCTAGCTACCTATTGAGCTACCTGGTGGGCTATCTGGTGAGCTAGCTACCTATTGAGCTACCTGGTGGGCTATCTGGTGAGCTAGCTACCTATTGAGCTACCTGGTGAGCTACATATTGAGCTACCTGGTGAGCTACATATTGAGCTACCTGGTGAGCTACCTGGTGGGCTATCTGATGAGCTACCTGGTGGGCTACCTGGTGAGCTACATATTGAGCTACCTGCTGGGCTACCTGCTGGGCTATCTGATGAGCTACCTGGTTGGCTACCTGGTGAGCTACCTATTGAGCTACCTGCTGGGCTACCTGCTGGGCTATCTGATGAGCTACCTGTTTGGCTACCTGAGTGCCTCAAAGATACTTTTATCATCATATTGACCCTTGGCCCTTACTGGAAACTTGTTATCTGTATGCAAGCTTGTTTTGTTCATTTCAACTCATATGTAAGTATGCTTGCACATTTGATTTAAATGCATTCACTAATGTTATATAATGTTAATGAATTTGTTAATGAACTTTGAATGGTACTCCAGTGTTTTCTTCTGGTGAGTTCTAATAAGTACAACTCTATTCTGCATTCTCCTGGAGGATTACATAATGCTGTGTGCGTAACTCTGTGTTACAGCTCTTTTACTTCAGGGATTGTTTCCTCTCCGTCTCGTCTTTGAAGTTCCATGGATATGGATTTTTGTAGCATGCTATTCTCTCGAAGAAAACTGAATTTAAAACTGATTGCTAATGTTTGGAATTTAAATGGTTCAACAGTCCCCTTCCATAAATATTCATAATCATTATTTTTAGGGCTGTCCTGAATAACATTTTTTGGGCCCTGGAGCTTCTGTAGTAATCAATTCAAAAGGGCAACGCTTGTTTTCACTGGTTCAAGAAAGTACATGAAGAGTTTGACTCCAGCTAGATCTGTAGTCATTTTAAGTTTAATATTGACTGTGAATATTACAGTCAAAGCAACTATTGGTCAGTCTGGTGGCTTGATATAAATAACTCACTGGGGACTATTTTCTGTCAATCAGGGGAAAAGTTTACCTTACATCTATTGCTTTCTGACTCATTCATGTATAGGGGCTCTATTCTTAGTTTCAGAGAAACTAAAAACTAAAAAGGGCTCTCCAGTGTTTCTTAAACCCAGATAACAATGCTTCGCTATTGACTTGCTAATCCAGTTAAACAAAGCATGTTTTGCTGCTGTCTGACCTGCTCATTCTCCTGCTCCTCCTGTAGGGCAGCCAATTCCATCTCCTCTCGCTGCTGTTCCTCTAGCATTTCCATCTTCAGCTGCTCCAGGAACTCGCTGTGCTCATCATCCAGCCAGGCCTCCTCCAGCTAATGGTGAATGAAGAAGGGAAGGAGAGAGGAAGGAGAGAGGGAGAAAGAGAGAGAGAGGGGGAGAGAGAGAGGGAGAAAGAGAGAGAGAGAGAGAGAGAGAGGTGTTATTCAAAACAAATAATTTAGTTCGGTTTTCCAAATGAGATTTTCGGAGATAAAATAAAACAAATAATATACGGCATGGTATTAAAATAAGCAAGCATCAATATGATGTGGTGTGCTGCTCCCTATTTCGTAACCAACAAAATGCCAGCCCTCATCTTTAAAACATACATTCTGATCTTAAAATCAAGCCAATAGAATTTAATGGACATAAGAAGTGCCACCTTTGACCCATTTGCTCCAGACCATCCATCATGTGTTTGTCTGCTCGGTGTGAGCCAAATGGGATCCATATCTGAAGACATCAGATTTACTACTGAGGGACACATTTAATTACAAAGAGTCTCCTCCCGCTCCGAGCTCATCTGCACTGCGGCAGAGTCCCTTCACTTATTCGCCATCGGCCTTGGGCCTGAACTCACTCCACATTAGCATGCCATTAGCTTTTATGGCGTACCGTTGGAAGTCAATTACAGTGGCGCTACATAAAAATAAAACATGATGAGGTGTCTCAGTGGTGGCTTCCACTTGGAGTGGCTGTGGTGAAGGGGAGGGTTGACTACCCCAGATTGCTCGGGTTTACTTTCAGCAAGTATAATGTAAATGACAAACCTTCAGGGCGGTACTCTGTCAATGCCGGTCTTTCTTTACCCGCACTAGGCCCACAGTTTCAGTCAGAAAGATATAGTATATGAGCGTGGTCATGTCTAACCTGCATCTCAGGTCTGGCCACCAGCAGTACGATGGTCCTACTATTGTCGTTGGAGAGTGCAGCCATTGCTTCCTCTCTGTCTTGCACATCTTGGCCATTAATCTGAGGGTGACATACAAACACGATCAGTACGCTCGCTATTAAATCGGACACAAGCAAGCAAACGCGTATTATTCACAAATTACAATATTTGAACACAGGCGCATATATATATATCCACACACACTGAGGCAGAATGAAGCATCTCCTACACAAAAGGCCCTAAAGAAGAACAAAGTACCACAATAAAAGGGGCACGGCACAATAATGCTCTTTTTTTTCCAGGAAAAATTGTAAACACTCCGTGATGCTCTGTAATCTGAAGCAGGACCCAGCAGTGATTATGAATGGGCCGGTGGCCGAGGGCCGACGGAGCTGTTGTGTTCACCAAAGTATCCGGCAGCGCACATGCATCTCGCCGTACAATTAACTGCCCACTGACAGGGGGCGTCCATCTTTTTGCAGGCAGATTAATGGCCCTGTCACTGGTGGATAATAGTACCAGAGTACTGGTCTGCCTCACAAACACACACACACACACACACACACACACACACACACACACACACACACACCCTCCCCTGGATCAAATCAGTCACACAACACATAGTAGACACCTGTAGACATTTAGAATTAAACAGTGCTTATGCATCTGCTGCACACATTAAATAATCACCTGCACATCCAGTTTCTCCTCTTACAATGTTATATTGTATTGATTAAAAGACATTTCCATAACATACTACTGTGTTTCTCAATGTATAGATCTTCGCTTATGTAAGAATAGTTCATTGCCTATTTGTGTTGATAAAATGACCCATCCCAGAACAGCTAATCTGCAGCTAAAGCAACACCAATCGATAGATTTCATATTAGCAATAGATCAAATGTGTAATCTGAAGGATGTTGTCTCCACAGACACTCATCACCCAACTCTGCCGTTCCCCTTAGCGCTACTGATTGTTTTGGGGTTTTCTCCACTCTTTTCTCACTCCATTTCCAGCAGCAGCAGGCAACTGTGTTTGGTGAAAATGCTCTGATACACCAGGGAGTACAGGGAAGAGTGCTATCCTAGGTGTCGAACATTGTTAGTATACAGCAAGCTAAATAGCCTTAGATTTCCCTGAGGATGGTGGTGACTACAACATAGCTTCAAATACAAACTATTGGACTTCTTTAGGTGGCTAAACACACTGCTCCAAGTAAATGCCAAATGGTTAAATTTGCAATTGTTTGTCATAATAATTTAATTAGGGTATAATTGCCATTACTTGTTTAAACAATACAATAATTACCAACCGTACACACTGAGGCAACACTATACAGCCGTCAGCCCTGACAACTGCTGCTCCTGGTTGGGAGCAGAATTCCTCTGAATCTCATGCCTGAAGACGAAGCTGGGGGCTAATAACAGTCACAGCCTCTCAGCTATCCCACAGGAGGCAGTGAGCATCCTGAACCAGAACTCTTAAAAACCCCTGTTGGTGCTGAGTCGGTAACTAAAACAGCCAGGGGGGGCAGTTCTCCCCCTCTAACAGTCACAGCGGGGGAGAGTTCCCCCTTTTAATGCGCTGCCATTAAAAATGAATGGGCACTCGTGCTGGGAGACGGTGTTTGAGAGTGACGAAATAAAAGCAGGTTTTTATATTGAATCTAATGAGAGCCGTGCATGCGCGTGTGTGTGTGTGTGTGCGTGTGTGTGTGTGTGTCTCTCCTGCTGTACCTGTAGGATGCGATCCCCCTCTCGGATGCGTCCATCTCTGGCAGCGATGCTGTTTGGACTGATCTGTGAAGGTAGAGGGAACAAAATATGTCTCTAAAACACTTTCAACCTTCATTAAAGAAAACCAAGAGGTGCCTGAAAAGAAAACGTTTCAACTCATCACCCAGCTAGGCATGTCTAGACTGGTATTAATAATGTGAGCAGGAAACAATAGGTATGCCAACATGGGAAGCTCTTGTTGTCAAATGGTTTTCCTGCAGCTGCAAAGCCGTTAACTCGGAGCATCACCTTCATCCCTTAAAACCTCAATTGTACCCGTAGTTGTAATATTCTGTCAGATTTATACTGCACAAGCCTCTGCATACAGCGTTTACAGCCTGGAACTGCGCCTCGATACATGATGCACATGCTTCTCCTGTAACTAATGCCTGTGGACAAGAGGGCAGGACACTCTTTCATCGGCCAATCAATCGGTGTCTAGGGCCATTCGTTTCACTCTATCCTAACGGGCAGGGTTTCTGGGGATGGTGAGAGGCTGTGGTACTCCATCTTCATGATAGTCCACCCCTACACTGAGGGACACTCATTAAACTGGGAGAAAAGTCACTAGACAGGAATGGAGGGACCAGAGGAAATTAAATGTAATATTTCTGCAGTTATGGGGGAGAGAGTCCAAACCCTGAGAGATCTACGACAAACTGGGAACTGAAACACGGATACATTAAGGAATCTATCTGTTGTTGAAGATATAATTGCGAATGACGAAGTGGCTGCAGTTACAGTTTTGCAAGATGGGCTTGGGTTTGACTCTCAGCTTTGGTCTTTTCTCTTTAGTTTAGGGATGAAAACAATCTAGAGGGCAACGCACAAATAAAAGAGGGCGAGGATGAAAAGGAAACTGAATTTTCCCATCAGTGTGAATGATTTTGTCTGTTGCCCCTGCAGTAGACTGGTGACTGGTCCAGGATTGACCTTTTGCCCTCTACATGTGGGATAGACTGCAGCTCCCCGTGCCTCTGAATAGAATTAAACGGGTATAGAAAATGGATGAACCTAAGGAAATGTACCTTACAGCGCTTGTTCTTCTGAATTATTTAACCAACATCGTGAGGCACAATGGAAACAAAGGGAGATGCACTTTTCTAACAAAGTAAAAGACGGTGTGGCCATTCATCAAGCGCTACGAAGTTGGTAAATTCAGCTCGTTGTAAAATGACCTTGCATTGTTCTTAACTCCATGCTGATGTGTTCTCTCCACTTATGCAAGATCAGAGTAGTACCGTCTCTAACACATCCTGTATACAGTGACATTCAGCCACCTCATCTAAATGCAGCACACACCCCTTCTAACAGCCCTACTTTTTTTGTTTTTGCAGAACGAATGCTTAAGGATGCTGCCAGCAGCCACGGACCACAGTGATTTATATTCTGCTCGGCTCTCGGAGCGAACACCTTGCAGGGTCCGACTCAACTTCAAACGAATCGGAGAAAAAGTTGAGCGGAAAGGAATACAGTATTTGATATGCTTCCAACAGGTGGAAGATAAGCACGAGAGAATTTTACTAACATGCATATCACAACAGCAACAAGACGTGGAAGTGTTTATTTTTCATCCGTCATGGCAGCCGTGTCTTATAACTGACAGCGTCGTCCTGCAGGTAGAACATTTTCAAAATGTCCAATAATGTAATTTGTGCTTGATGAAAGGGTTACATTTTAATTGCTATACCCAATTAAAAGAAAAACCTGCTTTGCTCGCATGAGAACTTAAGTAAATCATACATTGGAAGATGAATATTAAATGTCACAGATGATTTAGTCTTGGAAATGCAGCTTTCTCAGTTGTTAAGGCCTACTGAGGCGCTCTTATCTCGCCACGATAACTGTCAGTTTCGACAACAGTGTATGATATGTAAATGTGAGACTTCAAAGAACTGAAGTCTGTAGAATATGCTTATACCTTTTGCCCCAAGAGTATTCATATTTCATTTCATTCAGCTGGCAGTCCCAACTGTGGTGGTTGGCATACACAATAGTGAGCGGGAGATGGATACATTTATGTTTTTTCTGCAGTATCTCCAGGAGCAAAGCAAAGCAGGGAAAGATACAAAGGAGGTGATCCCGTGTTGAGAGAGTTCTCAAATGGAAAACTTCCTCAAGCCAAACCAAGTTGGAGACACAAGTCATTGGAGTCTCCCATCTTGAAGGCGACGTTATCGACTCACCTCACTGACGTAGATGGCTACATCCTCCTCTTCATCGGTTCTGTAGCACAGGGTTAGCCCCAACTTCTCCTGGCTGTTGAGTCGACACAATTCCACTTCCTGTGTAGAAAAGAGAGGAAAACACAGAACATGTCACAACAAGACGAAGTGTGCGCCAGGCCCAGCGCTGCTTTGAGCTAAATGATATTGTCTGATACAAAACGATGGTGATGCTAACATGCTGACGTTCACCAGGTATAACGTGGACCGTGTTCAACGTCTTAATTTAGCACGCCAGCATGTTGGCACTAAACACAGTATAGCTGAAGCTGGTGGGAATTTCATTAGTTGAAAAGCCAAAATTCATTGCAATCCATCTCGTAGCTGTCGAGACATTTCAGCCGACTGGCCCTGAAGCAAAGGCAGCTACGAGGTCCATTTAGCAGCTGTTCAGGCGTTTTGGATCATCACACCGTCTTTCTTTGGAGGTGGAGTTTGTCCAGTTGTTAAAAAAGTGTCGATGAGCAAATTTCCATTTTCCTGAACATTTCGAGCCAATGTGGAAGAGCAATCCTTGAAGTGCTCACAGAATAAATACAATACCCTTCCATGACTGCTGTACAATATCCATCTGCCGAGGAAGATCGAGTGACATGACTGAAAGCTCCAGAACAGCCACTGAACCACCATTGTGCTGATACAACAACCTTTAATGAAGAAACTGATCTGGCCCTTCAGATATATTCTATACACTTGATGCACAACAATGGCCGCACAAAGACAAAGTTTCTGAAGATCAAATAACAATGTTCTTCAAGTTTCAACACAAAATCTGACTTGTTTTTGAGGCGCTTATTGAGTCTGGATTGCCAACTCCCGTCTGAGGTTTCTGAGTCTGAGAGTGTTTGATCATGAAAGACATTCTCAGCTCCGAGAGTTTGATCGGTGGGGGCTTTGATAAATGCCAGAGGACCTCAAGTGTTTTTCTTTCAAGCCTTTGCCAAGTTGTCGAATATTAGACTATAAATAAACTATAATTATGCTAATCCGACGGAATATACATATTTGCTGCAGCACTAAAGTATTCCTCATCTTCCCCCGGGTGGAACTCAACAAACTATTGACTTACAAATCAGTGGTCGTAAAATTTCCCACGAGCCTCTTGAAACACAGCAAAGTACCCCGGCGTCGACATGAATTCTTCATTTAAGTTCATAAGAGAAAGTGAGACGACTGGAACAGGAGTGAGCGGCACAGCCCCCGCTCGTCTAATATCTAAACTATGTGGTGAACATGGACCCAAACACGACTTCCAGTTCTACCCAAGCTTACAAGATAATGTACATAAAGCCCTTTTTTTGTCTCCCACCACGGAGGTGCAGCCAAACAGCAGAAGCCTGTGCCCCATTTCTAAATGCTGAAACACATCAAGGGTGTTGGAGGGAATCAAGTGTGAAATGGCCTCGCCTCCCAAAGTCTTCATTAGAGCAGAAACACACTAACGCTCGGCAGCAGGGGCGGCGCGGTGGTTGAGCGGAGAGGAGGATGGAGGCGGCGGTGAGGGTTCTGCCGGTGCTCGGAGGGGCCTCGCACAGAAACAGAGAGATTAATTTCCTCTTTGACAAGTGTGGGTTGGCTGGTTACACGTATCAGATGTGGCAGGGCTTTGGGAATGCTCCAAGGAGAGGAGGGGGTGAAGTCTGACCACGGATAGATGAGGGGAAAGATGGAGAAAAAGGCCAATCCCGCTGCCAAAGAGTCACCACCTGCTGCCTCTGGCTACCCCTCCGAAGCTGTTTATAAGCCCCCACTTCCTCTCTCTCACACACACAAACATCTTTAGGCTCAATTCCCAGTTCCTCCTTCTCCCCTGTCACTACTTTCATTCTACACTTCTCTGCCTCTGCTTTTCTCACACATTGACAGATCATTGAGGTGTGTTTGGCCCAGGGAGCTGCTGGGCTGCACACACTTCCACACACACACACACACACTAAAAAGTAATGTCTCCATCCGTGTGCAATCCCTGTGCTTACACACAAGTTTTCTTCAGCAGAGCACACGTTCACACAGACACAGTGGAAGTTTCTTTATCTTTCCCGACAGCCTCCACCTGACGGGGAGCGCAGATCTTTAATTGACTGCCTCTGAAGCGACGATGACGACTTCAAATCCCGGCTGATGTGCGAGGATACGACGCGGAAACGGTGAGAAGTTTTGGATCCGACTATCTGGACAAAAAAAAAAATCCCTCATTAGCGCCATAAAAAATATTACTAATGAGCTCCCACCATTCTTGTTGGTGGAGATAATATTACGGCGGCACATCTGATGCAACGGAGCAGTCATGGAGGTAATGGAAGCTGCGCAGACGGTGCACATCTTGCATGCTAATATAATGCGAGAAGTTTGGGATAACCGTGAGAAATATTAAGATCCCGAGCAATGTCTTGGAGACAACTGTCTAAAAATAAACCACACAAATGAATTGCTGAGACTGAGGCATTGCGGAGGTGTGTGCAGGTAGTACATCATCTCTATGTGGCTCTGTGGAACCAGCCTAAAGTTACTTCTGACTAATTAATGGCTAGATATAGTGCAGTAGACCTGTGGCTAAATGATCAGAGAAGATAGATTGCTACAATTACTGCATGTTGGATGAAACATCAAGCCGGCGTGCTTGTTTAACTACATGTGCAGCACACATGTTTCACCCTTTGTCTTTGCTTTCTCGTTTTAAAAGACAACATTGTGTAGCGAAAACACCCGCTCGCACTCGAACGCCTCGCTGAAAAGGAGGTTGTCTCCTGATCCCGTCCAAAAGTGCATTCACCAATCTCCATCTCTCCTCTCGCCTTTTTGATTTTTGTTCCTCCATTTTCCAGGCGAGCTCTCTGCCTCTCAGGCAGGAGATTGCAGCGCGGCACGGGGACGCGGGCTGCCAGTAAATTAAGGACCGCGATGGCGTGATTAGGGGAAGATTGCCGCCCACCATCAAAGCACATTGGATGCTGTCATAATAATCCCGCCTTTGATTACCAGTAATTGAAAAAGCAGTCATAAATGCATGGATGGCTACCACTCGCAGGAGGAGAGGGGAGACTATCTCTGAGTATACTTTGCTTCTTCAGAACTCACCGAAACGAATCAAAGGAATGGTTACTAACACGGTGTTGTGGCCGCATACACATCAAGGGTTTGTGGGAAATGTGTGATGTTTCTGTGGGAAATTCTAGCTATCAGGCATGGCCTGTTTTTTTTTATTAATCCAAATAAGCCAGCTCTCAGAAAGGACGGAGAGTTTATGGTTTGTTCAGTTTATGCGGCGGCAGAGAATTTCTCCATCGCCTTTCCCACAGAATGCACAATTAAATTAACGGAGATACAATATACTTTAAATTTCCACTCCAATCCACCTTGCATGGCTTGTTAGGTGGAGCAGGATGCATTTTAAAGAGGATTTTGAAATAGAGAGAGAGTCAGTGCGGGAGGGAGATGCACTTGGAAAACGTTGGAATCGGACAGTCGGCCCCTATTGAATATATGCAGTACAGAATTAAAGGTTGCTGCAGGGGAAAAAGAAATCTGCATATGGTAGGAAATTGGAGAATGATTTACATGAACAGAGGTAACTTTGTCAATGTAAAACCAGTCACTAATGAGATTTCTCGACCCACTACCCCTGAACATATTTTAAATCAATGCCTTATTGTCAGCATAAGACTCCTCAGCCAGAGACTTAAATAGAACATCTCTGACTTTCAGACGTCCACCTTTACAGATGTTTCTCTCGTCACTTCAGTTAACCTGATTTGGACGAGATCTAGATGGATTTAATTACTTCGGTGCCTCCTGTCATCCAGCCCTACAGAAAGGACAGCGGCACTCTCCCCGTCTGCAGTCCTTCATGAATATGTGCGCTTGTTAACTCATTTGTGTTACCGTGCGAACACACAAGTCTCGCTGCGGTTTGGTGGCGTACAGGTGGCGTGCAGAGGGTCTGAAAACCTGAAAAGAGGGTCTGTTTAGCTGAAAACAGCTGCCTGCACTGGCTGAGATTGGATCAAAACTAGCAGAACGTGGTGCATCCTGTGGCGGCTAATCAATACAGGGAGATGAAAAAGCCCCAAAATACAGTTTACTATGAATGTGTATTTCTGGCTCCGCCTCCTCAACCACTGTACTCCACGGCTCTCCCATGTCGAGTAACCAAAACAGAAACATCAGTGTCCTGCTGTTTTGGAAAGGTGAACTAGATTCAGACGCTGTCTCTGTGATGTGATGGCAAACCGCTCGTACCCGCTGTGCGTTTTCATCTCGACAAAAAGGTAATTCAAAGAAACGTCTCTCCTTTATTCTCTTTCGTCTCCGTCAGCGGAGAGCGAGGGGATCAGGTCGACTCTGAAAGTGGCTTTTCGGCTTCCGCCTACATCCCCCTCGCGGCGCTCTCAGTTGACATACAGTAAGTAGGGCTGCATTAGCTTGATATGAAACTCACAGAGCATGAAATAAAAGAACGGTGCAGGCCACAAAGCATACACAAAATAATAGGATTCGTTAATAGCAATGAGGCATAAAGAGAGGTTTTAATATATTATATTGGTTCCGATTTGACACTGGGATTCAAGCGGGTGCACAAATCTCTTTAGGATGTGAAGGAACAGCTTAAGCTTAAGCTCGGCATTCAGAACAAATTCAAATGAAGCCAACGTGACGAGGGAGGGGTGAGCGATCATCATACATCACACCGGTCGGAGCCCTCGCCGGCGATATGCTCGCACCTCAATGACTCGGAAATAAATATTGGCCCAGAGCGGAGAGCGGAGGAAAAGTGTCTCTTCCTGTCACACTTGGATCTGTTCATCAGTATGTATCCATCTATACGTGTCAGAGATCAGCAGCCTCAGAAACATCACCTACCCTACTGCTCCTGTTACTGACACCGGTAAAGATACAGAAGCAAAGGAATGTGTTTCTTCCTTACCAGCACCTACCACACACACACTTCACTTTAATTGGATCTGATCAAGCTCACAGTCACAGCCACTAGCTTTTTCTCCCAGAGTTGTGAAAACAATTAGTGAGTCTCAGGTAACGGCGTCTGTTTGAAGGTTTTCAATTTTCTATTTTTGCCTCGTCGACAAAAAGCGAAAACATGGAGGCGTCTCATCATTTCCAATGAGAGCAAAAGCTTCTTTTTTTTTTAGGCTGCCGGCGATGAGGCTCATCATCTGGTACGACCGTCCCCCTGGGATCTGCCTGTGGAGTCAATTAGTGTTTGGGACCTTCCACCAGTTGCTAAGCATCATTAAGTGTGGAGTGTTAAGGGAGTGTGTGTCCGTGCACTGGAGGGGTCAGATGTGTGTTTGCGTTGGTACACGCGGGTGCAACTCTGTGCTGAATCTCAGCAATTTATCACTGAACTTGTTTGTTGGCAGTAAAGCCCCACTGATACTGGACTTTTGAGTCCAATATCCATAACAATAACAACATATATGGGCCACAACTCAATGTGTCACCCTAAATCACAACCCTTAAGCCACTACAGACCAGTAGGCGTTTATGATATGCACTCATAAACTTCTCAGTGCTTTCTGGTGGTCAAACTGTGTAATGGCACCGCTATTTCTATTTCTATTTTTGGCATTTCTGTACAGCAGCGTTTTGTTACTTATCTGCCAACGTATGTATTGATAGATATCATCAATATGCTTAACCCTAGAACACTAAGTTAAAAATAGTCACACCATCACTAACGTCGGGTGATTTTCACCTGATATAAAGTACCTGATAAAAAATACTTCTCATCAAAATATATTAAAATACAACAATACAAGGCAAATTGAAGTCCTCTTCTTTTATTTTACCCTCTAGAACTTCTCTTAAAACTATAAACAGGTGTCATGGGGGGACCCTGAAAAAAGGCTCAAAATCGGGTGAAAAATGAGGAAATCGTCAATAAAACTGATTAAAAATATAAATAATGGAGCTACGAAGTTGTTCTTTGGTCCACATGTTCATGGCACATGTGAGCCTTGTCCTGTGAAGGAAAAGTCACATGTCAATGTAAAAACCCATCCAATTTTGTTTTACCCTCTAACACGACCCTGTTGAAAAAAACAGGGATTAGAGCAGAGAGACACGCCCACCTTCAGTAAACACACGCCCACATTCAGTTAAGATACGCCCACCTTCAATAACGTCTATGAGAAGCAGGAAGCTACACAAGGACCCGTGCAACTCAGACAAAGGCAAAACAACAAAAATAAAATAAACACAATCGCTCAGGTGAAAATCCCCCGACGTTAGCGTTCTAGGGTTAAATGCACTGACAGTATGAGCTCATGAATCTGTAATCAGTGGGGTCGAGTGTGAGTCCTACCTCATACTCAAACTCCTCCGTCCTCTCTCCGTCAGCTGGAACCGGGGAGAGGTAGCCCGTGCCTTCATAGTAATCCTGGTCCATTGCATGAAGAGAATGACAGCTGTCGGGCGAGACAGGCAGAGGCAGAAAAAGAAAGAGGGAGAGACAAGAAAGAGGAAGTGAGTTGGGCGTTGCTTTCAAATGCATTCAATACCTCTAAGTGACAGGATTCCGGCGCCTTTGTCTTTGCTGGAATCGGAAGAATAAAGGATTTGTCAAGGGCTTTCAGTGCCGCTGGAGTGTGTGCGATAAAAATACAGCCCCTTGTTAATAACAGCATATGCACATCATTTGCATCCTGCTCTTGGCAGACAAAACCCCCCACATTGTACAGTGTAATTCTATTATGCTTCCCTGAGTCACTGAACAAAACAGCATTGTGAGGGCCTAACATGACGAGCGGCTGAAGCGCCACACAAGATAATCACCGTGGACAAAAACTTCAGAGAGACACTCAGTGGAACATGTTGAGTGATGTGTTCAGGGGCTGTCTGACTCTCGGATTACCCGGCACCGTAAAGCGGTCTCAAACCATCTCCCAGTCACAAAACCAGACCGGTAAATGTCAGAATGCTTTATCCTTTTGATGCTTCGATATTACACATATAACCAACATTTGGCAGGAGGCGCAAAGAACACAATTACGCATTTACAGTCTCGCCTCCCAAAAACGGGAGCGACAAACATTTGTTACATCAATAAAGTCTGCTGCATATTGGGTTGTGCACCTGATCTCAGATGAGGAGAAGAAAATGTGAGTTTTATAGGACACATTGATTACATTTGGGCTCGGCCTGGGGCTGCGAGTAGCCGGCGAGCGCGCAACCCACGTGTTGCCTCGCCTTTTATTAGCCAATTTGCTTTAATCACCTTGTAAACCCTCAATGAGTCAAAATGGAGACGCCAAGCAGCTCCAATTACGGCGAGAAGGCCCCGTGGGGGATTGGACGGTGATATCGTGTGAGATATATAGGTGTGGCGATGATTCGTATCAGGTCATGTATACAGCACTTCAAATCTAGCGTGAAATGCGGAGAGTAACACATTCTTTTATGATGTTTTTTTTATAATGATCGTCTAGGCAAGCAATAATCAAAGCAAGTCTACAATAATGATAACAAATGGCAACAGAATTCAAGATGTTTATGATCCTGTTCTGTGCTGTGAAGCTCCTGCATTGTCTCGTGTTTTCATTCCCAGGAGGTGAAACCCAGATATTCCTTTATGCTAAACTTTTCTTGTTCTCAGTTTACTCCCCCTTTGAGATGAACAGAATATAAACTAAAATGCCAGAAGAGGAAATAATGAACCCTGTTCTTTTTGTTGTTCTCCAGGAAAACCTCCAGCTGATACTTAAAACTCTCAAGATCATTTTTGTGCATATGTTTATGCCTTACTCCCCCATAAGCCATAAAAACATGCCTTTGAGGTATTGCACATCCCAGCATCCAGATGAGATGTGATTAGACTTCTCGTGATACACAAAGTTGCTTTGAGTCGCTTTGTACACAAAGTATGTCCTTTCATCTCTTCTATATTTATCACATGCACTCACACAAACATAATTAATAGTACATATAGTTATCACCTTAAACAATAAGTATCATAAGGAAGTTGTGGGACAGTTGAACATTGACTGAGGAAACCAGATTTTAAAAGTCAAACTGAATATTAAAGTCACTTCAGTCTTTTTAGTGGACTTGCTTATGATATTCTAAACTTGATCATACTTAGTGATACATTTAAAATGAATGCTAAACTAAACATTGCAAAGGCAAGGACATTGCACACATACAATCGGCATTGATGGTTAAGTGGGAACAATTAGCGCCGCCCTTTATTTCCGTTTTTCTAGATGTGGTGTGTCCTATTGGGGAGAAGACGTGAAGGACATGGAGAGGCTCGTTCATCAGACAAATCTATATTTGTCAGACTATACAGATGGTTAGACAATTCATTTATATTTTACAAACGTCTCGCATACTTGTAGTGCTAATCCTGCAAACACGGATGTGTCTGCTCCATAGCTCGAACCCCCCCCCCCCCGCCCCCCACCCCTTAATTACCTCAAGTCCCAGCCAAAGTCACAACAAGGACACAACAACAAACTCTTGAGGCACTGAACAGAAATCATTTGTAATTATATTGAGTTAAATCATAATATGTTCAGGTTTCATACACATTTCTTTCATGACTTTAAACCAGATTTTTATGAACAAACATTTTGTGAAATCTGGGTGTAAACATGATAAAGTGATAAAATGTAGTATTTAAACTAACGATGAGGACTCCAAAGCATACAGTATTCCTTAATTCTAAAGGAATATGAATTATTTCAAACTCAGCGTAAATGAACGACATGAACATATGAATATAACACATTTCTATGACTTTTCCAAAACTTTGGGGATTTGATTTTTTTCAAGGACTTTTCCAGGCTTGGAAATACCAAATACCAAATTCCATAACTTTTCTTCCAGGTTTTCCATGACCGTATGAACCCTGCACGTTAACTTCATCTCCTTCAAAGTAGAATTCCTGTTTTGAATCACAATCATGTATTTGAGCACCATTTAGTTGGCAAAACACAAAGCTAGTTATTTTTCTATCTAAATGTGCTCAAAAATTTACATTAATCAAATATGTTAAACTATATTTCATAATTTCAATGAGTTACGTGTGGATATTACAGATATATCATGAATGGCAACATCGTCAGCTAGATGCTGGAGTGTTTTGCCTCTGGTTGCTCGCTAACGTTCCCTTGGATGCCAATGTTTTTGAAACGATAAAATTATGCGAGAGAAAACACAGCGCCAGTAAAAGCTCCAAAGCCTGTGGGGAGGAAATATGACCCTGAATACATTAAATATGGATTCATAATGGAAGGCAGTGATGGGTGAGGGTAATTTATTTTGGTCATTACAGATGACAGTGGCATGACAGAAATTAACAGCCCAGTTGATTTTTTCTTCTTTTTTTTGTCATGATACTTTGTTTTCTCCTCATTTATTGTGGGAGGTGGATCTCAGCATTTTTGGGATACCTTAAGTTACAAAAGTTGAGACGTCAAATTCAATAAAAGCAAAATGCATGTCCTATTGTACGCACCTGTCGGAGAGCAGGAAGGGACAGACGTCAGGCACGGGAGGGGTTGAAGGCCGGAGCTTTGCCAGCGCCATGATGTGTTCAAAGGTGATGTCGGTCTGAGTGCACACGTCCACCACATGGATTTCCTGAGGGGGGCCATGGGGGCGACCGCTGGGGGTCCGCCTGATGACCTGCACCACGACGGGGTCCTTGGCAACGCGAAAGGCCTCCACAGTCTCCTCTTGGCTGGACTTGGACAACTCCTTCCCATTCACCTTTAGAGGACAAGGAAATATAATATATTACATATTTGTCTGGGATATGAAAACTTTGGGCGCTTTATTTTTGTTGACGGTTGCAATAGAAACATTTTATGGAAGCAGAGCTGTCGTTGTGATGGACTTCATCTTCCTGGTTACATTTAATTTAGCTGATGCTTTTATCCAAAGCGACTTACATGCTATACAGTAGACACAGCAACGGTGAGCAATTAGGGTTAAGTGTCTTGCTCAAGGACACATCGACATGGACTAGCGGAGCCGGGGATCGAACCACCGATCCTTTGATTGAAAGACGGACCTTGCTAACCATTACATTACATTTTCATTTTAGCTGACGCTTTTATCCAAAGCGACTTACATGCTATACAGTAGACTGTAGACTCTGCAACGGTGAGCAATGAGGGTTAAGTGTCTTGCTCAAGGACATGGACTAGTGCAGCCGGGGATCGAACCACCGATCCTCTGATTGAAAGACAGACCTGCTAACCACTGAGCCACAGTCACAGTGGTTCAGCTAATCTCAGTATGCACAGCCAAAGAACCAGAGTTTTCTGGCTGAGTGACACTAAAAGTCAATGAAAAGGACTAGATACAGTTAATATCACGTCATGCTCTGTACAACATGAGCATGTCTCTCCGTCTTATTTTCCTCTCTGTTTCTTTTAATCTGTTGATCATTTATTGTAGTGCATCTGAGCCTCTGCCAGGGCATTTCATGGAAAACGTCGGTGCCAGATCCCAGCTGAAGACCTCCATGGTCTCTGTATGAAGACAACATTGTGCGCTCGGGGCTCTTTCCCCATATTGCTTCTACTGCTCTGCAGTTGTGTTCAGGGCGGCTGAATTTAGATAGGAATTTATGTTTGTTCCTGAATGTCTTCCCAAAAGATGATCAAAATGAGTCCGTGTGAATATAACATGGGGAAAGATACACACACAAGCGCAGTTTGATGCAACATTATCTGAAGGTTGGTTCAAAGCCCAAGTGGCTTCTGGTTCACTCGGTCCATCTTCAGCCTCATCTTCACAAAATGAACTGGATTTTCTGGCAGACTGAAACCCATTTGCACTACAGCTGGCACATACAAAGAAAATCATTGCTTCATTTAACACCAGTAATTTCTCTGGAAGAGAAGCCACGATGGTGAAATACCTTAGAGTGTGTGCTTTGGTATAAACGCTGAAACCAGAGATTATAATATAGATAACAGCAAAAAAAAAAATCGAAGGTAGACTGCATAATTACACGCTTTTGTATTTAAATACAGTTTTGAAACGGGGCATTTTGCTCACACTGCAAACTGAAATCACTTTAAATGATAACTAGAGAAGTAAAAGGAGGTGTCAGCCGGGGGGAAATACAGCGAGGTTGGGAAACTTGAAAGCAGCGGAGGTTCAGAGCTTACATCACAAAATGTCTTTTAAACACCTCGTTCACACTCTGACCAAAGGACCTGAATTCAGGTTTATATATTTGGTGCCTCTAACAGTTTGAGTCTAACATAAACGATACAGAAGTCCTGTGGGAGCTCCTCCAGAGAGAGCGTTCATTTTCAACCCCACATGTTCCACAGCTCACTCTTCACTTGTGCACATCTCAATGAATTTGACACGGTTCATTAAAAAAACATATTCATCATGTTTCAAGTGCCATTAAAGTATTGACAGAGCCTGAAAGCATGAACGTTAGCGTAGAGCCAGGCTCTCAGCATGGGTGTCATGCTGATTTATACAATAAATCTGGTTTGTTCCTCGTGTCTTTGCACAGATTTCCTTTGATTCACAGCAACAGATCAGGATGTGGTTATGCAGCGCTCTACGTCTGTGTTGCCCAAATGTTTTGGCTTATGACTAGGGCAGCATTTTATGAATATATTATATATATATATATGCATATTCTAATGATTTATGGACTTGATTTTTGATAAATCAGTCGTTTGGTCTTTGTAGAAAATAGTAGTGAGGACACATCCTAGTCTCTGTTGCCATGTTGGATCACAGACACACACACACACACAGACACACACACACACACAACTGGATCTTTGCGTCATACAGCTGGTGTCCTCACTTAAAGTGGTACTGCAGCAATTTGCACTTCTGTAAAGTTGAAGAAAAAGAAGGAATGTTCAAAATTAAGCCATCTGGGTTTCTTTCGTCAAGCTTGAGAAAGCTTCCTACAGAAGACATTATACAACTCCAAAGTAAACTGATCCTCGTGTGTAAAATCAGTGGAGAGCAGTGAATACATTTATTTTATTTAACAGACTTCCACACAACTAACATCATCACCTGCTAGCGGAGAGCACACACAATATGTATGATGTAATACTGGTTATAATAATGGTTCATTTGTATATTCAAACATATATGTGTGTGTTTTATTGTATTTTTTTTACTTCTCCATCTCAATGTGCGTCTTCAGAGTTACGCCCTACAAAATAACAAACACCTTGTCCTTTTCTGCCCCAACAGCAGCCATAAACGAATCCCTCAGCTCTTGTCGTGCTCCGGCTGCCCTCCTGCATCCTGCTGTGACCTTTGCTCGTAGCGATATTGCATTAATCACCTGAGTGGGAGATAAAATGGGTCAACACCACTCCAATGGAACTGCAGGGCAATTTAGAGGAAAAGTGCAGTTGTGCAGCCTTCCCCATCCCTTGTTCCCTCATATACTCCAAACCTGCTTTCATTCAGTTTTTTTTGCCCAGTCAGCAAGTATTAAGCACAGCAGCATGTACATTAGATGTAAGTACTGTATTAAAGAAACATGGAGCACAATACGAATAAATTATAATACAATAATTAGCTTATACAGTTCCTTTGACTCAGCCTCTCTCTCTCTCCGTCTTATTTTCCTGCTCTTGTCTCGCTCCGCAGGCTAATCCTGGAACAGGGCGCCTGCTGGAAACAAAGGAGTTGGAGCAGACAAATGAGGCAGCCTATGGCGTATGACAGTCACGAAGAAAAATGATCAAATTTCCCAGCTCTCCCTCTGGTACACCCTGACCGGTCCAGGCTCCTCCTCCCAAGCCTCAGTGCTTGCTAGCCATACTCCACGACCGTAATGAAACAAGAGGAAACACGTCAGGAAAAAGAAGAGGGAGTGCTGCTTTTTTTTTTTATTCTCTTGAATGGTTTTCACGAGAGCCAGATGGAACAATTAATCCCCAATCAACAGAAGAATATAAAGTAGCCTTAACTCCAGCATGAGGGACTTTGCCATCCTTGTGGTGTCCCCTCGGCTGACGTCTTTCCAGCTAAACACACTGCCTCGGCTTGCTGTGGAGGAGCTCATAGATCTGCAGCTCTATCTGACAGATGGGACGGGTTTCTATGGGCCTGGCTGCAGCTTCCCAGACACTCGGATATTCTCATCGCGAAGATCTGTCTTCATCACAGTTTCTTCGAGATGTCTTGCGACGGCTCTGCAAAGTGCATCATCAGTTAGCGGGCCTAAAGATACCGAAAAGGTGACTACACGGCGGAATTTCAATGAGAATCATTTTTTTTTTTTTGCAAATGGCTTATTTCCCATGTAGCCGTAATCTTGTCGAATTCAAACACCATTTCTTCCCACATCCACTCCCTAACACTCAGTACAAGCCGCAGCCTCTTAAAAGTTTCATCACACATCTTTTTGATGTAGTCACACCATCACAAACCGTCCTCTTCAAGTGTGCATGCAAAGTATGCAAATACATACTCATTCATAAACACTTGCCGGTAGACAAAATCTGTTTGCAACGAATTATTTAGCAGCTGTTGTGTTCCTCAAGTCCAACGCAGCTCTGCAAGTGCTGCGAGGCCAAAACGGCTCAATATGCACAGAGTCAACATGAATCACCCCATCGGTCTGGAACAACAAAGAAAATGGGGATTATTCACGAGGGATCATCGGCTGTGCAAGTAGGCCAGGTGATGATCAGGAGAAAGAAAGAAAACAAGTTGGATAGAGCTGGCCGTTGGGATGGAGTAGCTGGACCAAGACACATGTGCTGGCTGTTTGCACATGGATATGCAGCAGCTGTAGCCAGAGGAGAAATGTGTTTCCACTCTGAGCCCCCGGAGACGACCACCAGCCTTCCCACAACAAATGCAGTAAACCAGCTTAGCGGAGTGTAACGGAAGCATGAACCCCTTTTTCCTCTCTTTCATTTTCTCTGTGGCCTGTATTGACAAAAGTGCACTTGTGACGCAGCTGAGTGCATTAAGTCTGCGCTTCAGTAAATATCGCGCGTCACCTTAAGCTGTTCTGAGCTGTTGACACTTGGAAACTTCACCAGAAAGTCACTGTTTGGTACAACTATGAGGATGTAGTCGCCTCCAGCGAGACTCCCTCGTCTGTGTCCCACCTTATCGAGCATCCTCCAGGTATGAGGACCAGCAAGAGAGAACACAGGCGTAGCAGCTTAGCTGGACTCCTCGGGCGTCTCCTTTGTCACAGCCTTTGTCTCATCGACTGCTGCCTCCCATCAATATCTCCGCAGACCCAGGGCAGAACGTAGTGACAGTGGTAGTAAAGTGGGGCCGGTTTATCTGTTAAGATGTCAACTTCATCCACATCTGATGCTGCTTCTGCTGAGGGACCATTTCTACGGCGGCGGGCGCAGACACCGCCGGCAGCTTGCGGGGGATTACTGATAGAAGTGATTGATGTACTTCTTCTGGGAGGAGAGACGCCAGCCCTAGGCAGTCGACTCTAATAGTCCATTAGCTTTTTTATGCCTTCAAATTAACCGCATACATTGCTTTACGGCTCGCGTGTAGCACTTTGAATCTTAATGAAATGTTTTTGTTTGTAATTTGCCAGAGTTTAGGCTGCGCACAAGGAGAAAGTGTCCGTCTTCTCTCGCATCCTGCATACTGGGAAAGGCGCTGGAATTGAAGGTCATCCCTTCCACTTCAGCTCCACAGACGAGTAAACAAGGCTTTCAGAAAGAGCATCATAGGCTATTTAACCAGCCTGTGTAACCTTGGGTGTTGCGCTTTAACATCTGTACATGCAGTGAGCCTCCGCTACACACAGTCTACATCTCCTGTGTGCCGTCACCTGCTGGTTTGAGTGGCGGCATGCGGGGTGTTAAGTGTATGCAGGCAGATGGAGGAAGTGTAACATGTAGGTCATGCAGCCCCGGGAGTGTAGCGCTTACCGCCGTCGATTACACGGCTGTTCTCTCTCCTCGTCTTTTGAAGGAAAGCAACCTGTCGGCGTCGGAGAGCGCGGCCAGGGACTCCCGCCACTGAACTGAAGGCTGATGGAATTATGATAGAAGTCGTAAAATGTGGATAGGTCAACCCGCTCGGGGTGAGACGTGACAAGACATATTGTGGATATGCCTGCTCACATGGGCAAATGGAGTTGGGGGAGTTGGAGGAGGAAGTAGTATTTTTCACTACTGGAATGACCCATTTCAAAGTTTTACTCTTAATTACTTTATTAATAACTGTCAACAGAGATTTACACAAGTCTCTAGAGTGAAAACCCCACACTTGAGCAGAATGTGTTACATTTGGACATCTTTCTCCCCGGTTCCAGTCTGTTTGCTAAGCTAATTGGCTGTTGGCTATATGTTCATAATTAGCGTACAGCATATTTCCCAACATAGCAGCTGCAGTCGCAACATTTTCCATTTCTGGTTGGATTCCTACAGAAACGCTCCTTTGAAGTCGTAGCTTGTCGAGGAGCATTTTATGCCTCAATTCGTGACACAACAGAAGAGAGGCGACGGCAAATAAGGGACGAGGGAGACGAGGTCTCTGGCCAGACTTGAACTGGGGATTTTGCAGGTCACGGTTCATGCCCTAAACCCCTCGGCCACCAGAGCGCATCTTGGAAGTCATAGCTGGCTTCTCTCCTTAAGTGTTTATGTATACAAGCCTGTGGCTTTGGCTTTTTATTAAAGAAGCAGATATTTTCATACCCAGAGGCTCATCTTTCATACTGATAGTTTGTGTCCACTCAAGCCTCAGAAATCCTGCCGCTGCCAGTAATGCAACATTGTCTTTGCAGACTTTTAGTGGCATAAAAAACAAACGCTCCTCTAACTTTGCTATTGTTTGTTTATTTTCTCAACTGAGTTGATACAAAAACAGAGCTTAGACCCGACTGCCTCTTCTGCCGCTACACAGCAGCTCAACGTCACTGTGTTGCAATTCCGTCTCTAAACCTGTGAAACTCAATTTGCATTTTCAAAGATAAAAAAAACAACATGTACACTGGTGAGAATGGCAGCATTCAGTGGAGACGTGGAATTAAATACTCCCTGATGTCGTTCCAAATGCTGGAAGGCTGAGTTTTTTTATACGAGCATGACTACCTCTCCGTAAGAAAACGGCTCAGGTTCCTCTTTAGGCCCAAATGTCTCATTTCAATAATAAGTGTCAGAATAAAATACGGCCTTAGGTTCACTACAGTACATCCCTTATGACGGCATAAATCACTCCCAGACAGCCAGCACCACTACTGTCTGAGCGACTCAAGCAACGCTCCAATGACACGAGAGAGAGAGAGAGAGAGAGAGAGAGAGAGAGAGAGAGAGAGAGAGAGAGAGAGAGAGAGAGAGAGAGAGAGAGAGAGAGAGAGAGAGAGAGAGAGAGAGAGAGAGAGAGAGAGAGAGAGAGAGAGAGAGAGCACACCACTGGGGAAATCTGACAATCCCCTCAGCATCTTTACATGAACCAATGTACAGGTCTCCTTTAACCCCTCCAGCCCCATAAAAAACACTCCACGTGGCCCCCTGGGTTATTTTTCACATTAAAGGCTCAACACGCTGCTGCTGCTGCTGAGGTTTTATGCCCGCAGAACATTTGATGAATTCTGCCAATTTTCTTCTCTGAGCACCAATCGTGTGTGGAGTACTCCCTTTATTGCGCAACCCGCTCTAAATGTATCAGCTCATTCCATCCACTCTAAAATTCATGGCCCGCCTTTTTTTTTTTTACCCGCTTTTATTATCCAATCTCGTGCCGTAATCGCTCAGCGCAAGGACAACTGGACAAAGGGAGAGGAGATGGCGTTAGGAACTCTCCCAACACTCAATGTCAGAAGTGGTGAGTCGCAGTGTCGGGGAAGAAAACTCTCAGGAATACAGTGTCATCATCGACTCCCAGCGCCACTTCCTCCTTTGCACTTGTCCTTGTCTGTTATGTTGTGAGCAGTAACACTTTCCCTAATAATGCAATGTATCAACATTTACAAGTAACTTGCCAAACGCTGATTGTAGGTCACTGTTATTGCGTTAATTAAAAGCTGCTGATGAGTCCAGCAACAGCTTCTCCGGGGCATCTGATACTGGCAGCATCACACACACACACACACACACACATTCTTGTATAATCACTGGAGTGAGGACCAGATAAATTCACATTGGGACTGAGGACCACCAACACACACACACACACACACACACACACACACACACACACACACACACACACACACGAGGTCGGGTAAACATTTCATCACATTTCAAATTGTGCTTTGACCTTTTTGTCAGATCCTCAGTGTAACGATGTCCACGATATCCTCCTGTTCTGCTCAGGATCACTTCCCCATGAAATTAGATCAATACGACGTTCCATCTTCATCATTAACAGATTACAGTTGAATGCGAGATAATTGTTCTATCGTATTTTGACCGGATTATGAAATTCTGCGAAATATGATTTGGGACTGCTGAGGGAAACTGAGTGCTAAGTTAATCAGCTTGTTCAAGGTTAATGGTACATGCCGAGTATATTTGTTAAAGAGATTTAGAGATGTGCAGTTAATCTCTGTGCTTAACTTCTTAAGATCTTGCCATCTTGGAGTGAGTTCTAATGTAAAATGGTGGGAGAAAATCGAATTAGAGTAAAAGCGGCACTTGGGTGGATGAATAACTAATGGATGAACAGCCTCCTCCTTGGTGATAACTGGTAATTGGTTTGGGGGTGGGAAAGGAGCGGGAGATGGGGAGGGGGTAGTCGGATGATGCCGTGTACTGTGCGGATCAGCAAAATGGCCTAGCTGGCGTGAAAAGATGTTGTAAGGAGTAATGGTGCCATCCATATGCTGACTGAAGAAAATCAAGTGGGTTCTGTCAAGGAAAGCCTCTAAATGTGCTGGAGTGAGGCAGAAAGGAGGTAGGATGAATGAAGGGGCCGAGAAGGAGTATCTTCTACACTAAAAAGGCACAAAGTGCACACCAATCATACAAAAGTGCAAGGGCCGCTCTTTCCTCACTTTGTCTACGTCTCTGTAGCCCTCTTCTATTGTGTTCCTGTGAACAATACTTCTATACTTACAAAAGAAGACCGACCCACACCTTAAAAGGAACGTATGACTTGGTTTTCAATTTTAATTTTCCTCATTATTTTCCTCATCAATGAAAACATGGGCACCAAAGTAACTGCTGATATCTAGGGATGCAGCACAGGTTGTGAATAAGCCATTTTTGGGAGATAGGATTGTTTGTTATCTGGCTGCGGGTTCGACACCACTCTCAGATCATTCTTTTAAATATGAAGCGACAAGCCAGTTTCTCCCAGTTGCTTGGCAACCTCGTGGTGACAACAAAACTCCAGGAAGTCGCTGAAATCGGCTAAGACATATTTGCACTTCGGCTTTTGTACAGATTACACAAACTTATAACACGGAGAGCTTGAGAGAAGCTGGGAGGCGGATTTTTCTTATCCTGGGACAGAGCCAGGCGAGCTAAGCTAACGGCTGCTGACGGCTTCACATTCAGCGTCCGTGCCATCAATCTTATTGTCTGACCTCCAGTAAGACAGAAAATAGGTCCATTTCCCATGTCTTTGTCAAAATGTCTTCTGCTTCGATCAAATTATTTTATTTTGACGTGAAACAGAAGGTGGTAGCATGCCACACGTCTGTTATAACCACAGGGAAATGTTGATACAATATATGTTTACAATGGACACTTTGGGTAGTAATGCTGCTGTTCTCCTTATTGGTTGTTCCCCACATTCCCAGATCTCAGCAATCAACTTGACATATGATGTTCTTATTATAGAGACAGATAACGGTAAAAGCTAGAAAAATAAAACCCAAGTTGTAATGAACCAGATTTATCCTTTAATTATCAGCGATTTCCCATTAAGTTTTAGAGTGCAGATGAGATGACACAGGTAGCAGATGGCACTAGTAATGCCTACAAATGTGGGGCCGGTCTTATTCAATGGTGGCCTGGGGAGACTTTGAAAGCGGTAAATTGTTTCCTTCACGTTTAATATGCTCATCCTAGCAGCAGAGGCAATTAACACCGGATAAGCACTATTTACATAATGCCAGACACACTCGTGATCACAATAAAGGCATCTCGTCTGACTTCCCCGTCTCGCCCCTCTCCGACCGGCTCTTTGTTTGGGAGGCTGTCGCATGGTCGCTGGCTTGAAAATGAGAGCTGAGGTCAGACGGTGGCACGTGGAGCTTTGACAGTGTAAATAATAAACCGGGAGGGTTCGAAAGGTCATTCAGGACCCCTGCGGCTGGCCACTGATCTGCCTGTTACACATTAACTGGGGGCCAGTTCAGGCGGGGTGTCAAAAAAGGAAAGAAAGAGAGAAGGAAAGGTGAGACAATGGAGGAAAGAACAAACCAAAACTACAAGGTGTCTCCAGTTTTAGCCAAGCTGCTGAAGAAAATAAGACGTCATCCCACAAAACAATTCCTTTTTGGACATAATGTGTTGTAGCGTCCCGGGCGTTGAGGTAAGATTCCGGTGCAAAACAAGACCACAGGACAAGAGCAATTCACTCAAAAGTAAGTATTTAATAATCCGTAAGGGGAGGGGGAAACAAAAGGAAGGTCAGATAACGTCAACTTAAAGTTCTTCCCGTCCGGGGTCGGCGTCCTCGCGCCTGTAGTGCCTCGAATCCTTAGTCCTGTGGGAGAGCAGAAGCGAGACATTAATAGCCGGATACTTCCGGGTGTGACGTCGAGCGGCTCCTGTCGGTCTGTCCTTGCAGCCGTCCGTCGGCTTCTCTCCCCTCTCTTTGGTTCCGCGCCCGAGATATAGCGCCCTGATTGTGGATTGCCTACAGGTGTGTCCACTGCCAATTCCCGATTGGTTGCAGCACCTGTACGGGGAAGTATTGCTCGTTAATCACCTCCCCCAGCTGGAGCCGGGGACTCCTCCGTCGGGACTCCCCCTTTTCCCTAGGGACACCACAGTGTGTGATTGCGAGTATATTGAGCCTGAGGCAGCTGTTTTGAACACTTTCTCCCCGAGGCAAATGGAGTCATTAGTGTCCCATCACAAATGTCAACCACCACAAAGGACTCGACAATAGAGCGGACCAGTAAAATCAAGAGTGCCTCATGGACCGACAGCGGGCAGGTTTGGTCAATGCTGCCAATGTCAAAGAGAACAAAAGGACAGGATTACTGATGATAGCCTGAGGCTGCGAGAGATGAACTCTCATTCAAGCTTTCTTTGCACCAAACTCGTCTTCAAATCCTAATTCAAACACTGGGAACGTTTCAGTGAAAGGAAAGCTGGAGGGGATGTCTGGCAAGTAAATGGCTGGTGTGTTTTGATGAAATGACAGGTGTATGGAGTCGCAGGAATATACTGAAAGGCCTCTCTGGTACCCAATGAGTAAACACAAGATTATTGACTCAACACCAAAGAGATCCAGCTCACATACTGCAAAAGAGCAGTTGTAGAAGTCCTTTGGAGTAATTACATCCACCTAATATCTAACAATCTACATTCTAGCGGTAATAATCCTTAAATGTAGTTCTTGGAAAGTGAAGCCATTACGCTTGACTTTTCTATGTGATGTAGAACAGCGGTCCCCAACCAGCGGTCCCCAACCAGCGGTCCCCAACCAGCGGTCCCCAACCAGAAAACAGGCTGGTCGGTCTACATCCTGACCCTCACCTATGGTCACGAACTTTGGTTCATGACTGAAAGAACGAGGTCTTGGATACAAGCGGCTGAAATGAGTTTACTCCGTAGGGTGGTCGGGCTCAGCCTTAGAGATAGGGTAAGGAGCTCGGATATCAGGCGGGAGCTCTTTAGAGGTTTTCCAGGCCAGTCCAACTGGTAGGAAGCCCCGGGAAAGACCCAGGACATACTGGAGGGATTATATCTTCCAGATGACCTGGGAACGCCTCGAGATCCCCCAGAATGAGCTTGTAAATGTTGCGGGTGGATCAGCCGGCTGGACCTTCTGCCACCAAGACCCGACCCCAGATAAGCGGACAAAAATGGATGGATGGATGGTAAGTTGTATTTTTACACACTTTATATTAGTTATGATATGATTACTTTATATTTATTACGTCATATTTATCGTCCACACTGTGAAGGCTGGTCCGTGAAAATATCATCTTACACAAAACCGGTCCGTGGCGCAAAAAAGTTTGGGGGCCACTGATGTAGAAGACAGCACATAGACCAGAAGACGGCACATTGTAGGCATCCCAAAGTGATCCCATTTTAGCTGAAGGACAAACAGCAGTAAATAAGATCAAAACTTCCAATGGAAAGCAGAGCTGTCCAATTAGGTTGGCATTTACAATGAGACAGTGATGAAGTTGCTGATGATAATCTTATCCTTGTAAAGAGCAGCGGCACAAAGCATGATTAAAAGGAAGGACATTATCTTAGAAGAGTGATCACAAGTATAATCAATCTACTTCAAGGCTCCCCACCGTGTTGTTCATGGCATAGGGAAAGTGCCAGCGAGAGGTTAGGAGAAGTCGATGTCTGCGATTTTCTCTCGACCCGCTCGAGTCTCACTCCTTGTCAGGTCCCCGAGTCAATAAACACAGGGAAGTGAGAGGAAATTGGATGCAATTCAGTGCTTCCTACTGTGTCCTGATTAGACAAAGGGATCCGTGGAGACAGAAACGATGCTCAGAAGAGCAACTGTATACTTGATCAAAAATACTGTACCTGTTTACATCAACTCGGAGAAGACATGAAATCCTTATCACTCACAGTGGCCTCATTTTCTTATAGATGGCTAAACGAATGCCATCATCGGGCCACAACCAATTGGCCATAAAATGACATTCACGTCAGCTTCCTAGTGGTAAATACAAGTACTGTAAGACAATGCCCTTGGTTTTAGGGCCTTAACTCTCTAGAAACAGACCATCTTCTCTCTGTTTACTGATGGAGGTCTATAGAGCAGGGGTATTCAACTACAATTCAGCGAGGTCCTGTTAGAGAGAATTTTCTCATGCAAAGGTCCGGAACATCGCAATAATGTAAAATGTGTGCTATATCATTTTGTGTCATATGTATTGAAGTAGCCAACAGTTGTATTAACGTCTGTATGTAGTCAACAGCTGTCAAATGAAATAAAGAAAGTTCAATTGAATAAAATCTAAACAATATGTATTATTACAGATTTCCAATTGAACTGGATTAATTATAAATAATACATACTCTAACAATAAATACATTGTTTTCTTATTTCAAGTGAAATACAGGCTGGATTTAACTAATATGACTCAATTGAATTGTTACTGTTCATGTTGGGTTTTAGATATTCTAAACAAAGAACACATCTGAAATGTTACTGCATTTATTTATATTTCCTATCTGGAAACACACACACAGTGCTAGCAAATGATAGAAAACTTTTGTTGGAGAACATCAAGACTAAAAGAAAACATTTGACAGTTGCCAATGTGTCAAGATCTGGAAGTTTTTGTTGAATTTTGCCCTGAGCAGTCTGGAAAAGATTTGGAGTATGTTTGCCGTTTGTCATCGTGCTCTCAGAGATCTGCCCCCGGCTGTTCCTGTGTTGTGTGAATGGGTATGAATGTTATTTACTCCTGATGGGCAGGTGCCACCTTGCATGGTATTCCCAAAGTTACTTCAGCATGATGGATAAATGATGATGATGGTTAAATATTGGCACATGGTCAACGTTTTTATACCCTTTAAATGTATAGCACTTCATCGGCCCGGGGCCGGACTTGGCACAACATTTTATCTCCGTCCCGTTCTCCAGAGCCAAGCATTACATTTGAATTCCCATTAGTGAACTGTATTTTAAAACACTGTCTCAAACACTGTTTACTTGTAGCTGACAAATGAAGACAGAAAGGACCAAATGGACCTTTTGTCGTGAAGAATTATGATCAATTAAATGGCATTAGAAGCGCCACAGGCCAACTGCGATGCTTAAGATTTCATGACACAGTCCAACGCTTCAGACGACGTCGACGTCTAACAGCAGAGATCAAGTAACCTCTAATAGAAAAATGCAACAAACAATGTCAGCCGGTCTATTCTGAATGTAATGAAACACCTGTCAAAACATGTTCATATGACCTGAAGCCTTGCACAGTAAATGAGCTGTAACATCACCGCACTCTTGATGGAGAATACATTAATGGAAAAGTAGTCCACCTGGCAATTTTAATGTATGCAAAAAACAAGCAAACAAACCAATCTTGATTAACAACACCTGGCACTGCTGTTGTTTGAAGAGTGCGCCGAGGAATGATTTACAGGCAATACGCAGCAAAGTTCCTGATTAATGATTCTGCCATCGCTTGAAGTTACTCCAAAAGAAGAAGAAAAAAAATGTGTTGATGAACATATTGAGCTCGTGGAGGCACTCCAGAGCGGCACTTATTAGCCCGCACTTGAGAAATATTTTGACATTACCAGGAGTGCGCAGACGGCTGCACTGCATCCCCTGATTGTGGAAACGGATGGGAGATTGGGGGCGGTTGGTAATGTGGTAATGGTATGCATGTGTGGCGGCGGTGGTGATGATGGGGGTAGTGGGTGTGTTCACACTGTCATGGGAACCATAAGTAGGCCACGTATGTGACGACTGGGCTGCGTGTTTGGTGTCCCCGGTTTCATAAGGCTCGGGCTCCTCCGCTTAATGGCTGTAATAAAGGATTGTTCATGGCAGCGTCCGCTCATTTATTCTCATTCCTGAGAGTGAGAGGGGACCGCTACAGCAATCAGCCACTGCTCACTGCTTAATTCCGAGGGAGATTTATAGTCGGGCTGTGTAATGGATGCTCGGCGTGCACGCGCATGTGATTGTTTCCGTGTGCGTACAAACTCATCCCACCTGTGCACAAAGTCTATTGTTTTACAAGGTTTTATACCTACCACAGTGAGGCCAAGATTACATTTTAATCAGCTATTAGATGCAATCACAGCCATGATTTGGATCCCAATGAAGCCTATACCCGGAGCCCCCGTACAGGCTGCAGCGGGGCAGTCATCCGCTCTGGCTCAGGGACAGGAACAGGTCACTTGTGGCTGTGGTGGAGAGCAGAGACACTCCTGCCACACAGAGATGACAGCTGCTCTGCCTCTCCTGAACAGGGTGGTTGGTATGAGGGGTAATGAGGCCAGGTGATGATGTGAACGCTGGAGCCGCATAAACAAATCCCCACTTTTCCACTACAGGAACTTAAGTAATGTAACATGGAGCCATCTTCATGGGCTTTTATTTCTATTGTTCTCTGCACGCTTTGGCAAGACGTTCCCGGAAGTAAATTATGGACCTACTTGGAAGTTGGTACTCTAGATTCCAGGTACAATTTGGCATTGCCAGCAAAGCTGTTCATTATAACTGGTCAACCATGTGCAATTAAGGAGAGCATCTGTAACAGCGAGGGCTATTTTTTCAAAAGGGACAAGTTGAATATGAACAAATAATGACAACCAAGCGACGTCAAGCATGAAGTGACGAAAGCTGGAATCAGATCTGGTTCCCTATTGTCTTTTTTCCTGATTTGATTTTTAAATTGTTGCAGGTCCCTGACAAATGAAAGATGCAAGGAGATTTAAGACGGCGATGCAGCATCCTCACTCGGGCCTGCTCGCTGCAGACTCCTAAACTCAACAAAACGAGCTTCAGAAGCGAGACAGGTTGGAGCGCACCACTTTATCTGAAGGGGAAGTTTTTTCTTTTGTTCTTATCTGCCGGACGGTGTACGAAGCTGGCGAGCGATTAGGTTCATTTATACCACGGCAGCCACTTGGCAAGGATCCCCACTCCACGTGGAGCCAATGTAACACTAGAACGAGACCAAATGTCTCTCTCAATTGGAAGGCAGGGATGGAGGGAGGGAAGGGGGGAGGGAGGGGGCTGTTGTTGGAGGGCATCTGCTCAACATTTACCTAGTGTTTTATAATTAGATGAGCGCAACTGCTCGGGAGCAAAGCGTCTGTTCCGCTGTGATTTTTCTGATAACAATTTCTATGACTTGGAAACGCTGTCGATGGAGACAATTAGTGGAGCTAATAAAATATGAACCATATTGCAAGTGAAAAGAAATCTGTGTTCAAAACATACAGACTGGTGCTGGGGTGGAAGTTGGTCATGACAAATGCTAATTGTTCCCAAGCAGCAGTACGGCAACCTGTTAAAGCCTGCTCACATCTGGCCCTTTTGGTTTCCCATCTCTCTTTCTCTCCCTCTCTCCCTATCTCTCTCTCTCTCTCTCTCTCTCTCTCTCTCTCTTTATCTCTCTCTCTCTTTATCTCTCTCTCTCTCTCTCTCTCCCTATCTCTCTCTCTCTCCCTATCTCTCTCTCTCTCTCTCTCTGTTATGCACATTTAATGCTCTGCCAAACACCAACATTTAGCACAGGAGGATACCGGCTCAGTGGGTGCAGAAAGAGTCCATGTGAAGACAGCATGATGCTCAACAAAGAGCCTCCCCACCGGTTCAGGGAAATACTAAAGTCACACAAAATGTATTTTTAGGATAATCAGACCTTTCCGTCTGCAGACAGTTGGACTGGTTATTGCAGAAAAAAGCACAGGTGTAGCTGCAACATTAATTCATAATAGCTACGTCCAATTTAGGTGGGCCAGTAAATCATTCTGGAGATTCGGCATGCACACCGCCAGGGCACTGCAACTGGAGCACCTGAATGGAGTGCGGCCATTATTCATGTCATCAATTACACCTGTGTTCAATGTATCAACATGCTTGCTGTATATGAGGTCAGCTGCACAGATTTGCATTTTTTTTTTGACAAAGATGCAATTGCATCATAAAGCAGCACCACAACCAACCACCCTCGGTTTAGGACCATGTGGTAATGGTTTGTTTATGGAACGATTGTAGGCATGATTAAAACAAAATGCTGATTGTTGGAAGAACCCAAGTCGCAGTCACATATTGTGTATGCAAACTATTATTGTGTTTTTTTTTAGAAAGTCTCCCCTTTGTCACTGAACGTAAACATCTTAAGCAGTTTGAAATAATGGTTTAACATTTTGGGACATATGCCCATTCATTCCCCTGCCAAGAGTTAGATAAGAGGTCAGGTTCCCTTCTCATACAGTACGAAGCTGGAGCCAGCCAACGATTAGCTTAGCATTAAGCTAGCCCGGCTCTATTCAAAGAAATAGTCCAGCACAACTTTTAGTTTCACCATTTGTCTTTTTGCATGGAGTAAACAAAGAGGATATGATGTGTTAACTAGTGAGGTGTTGGGAGGCAGATTTGTTCTTTTTACTTTGGGTTAACTAAACCCAAAGTTTACTCCATGCAAAACATTTGCATGGAGTAAACACAGATAGTCATGAAAAACTACTGAGAAAGCGTTTCTGTTTGTGTTTAACAATATTGCCGTATGCTAAGCTAAGCTAATTGTCTAGCACTTTTGCTTCATTGCTTACATACAGAGTGATATCATAACTAACTTACTTCCCAAAATATTGAACAATGCAGACGATTTGCTGTGCAGGAAAATTACATTTTCCAAAAGACATCTGTATAAAGGTGTTTATTACCGATCAGTAATATACAAATCTACCTCCTCTCGTCATCTGTTTTTCAGCTAATGTTTTTTTTAGGACGTATAGGAGAACTGTTTGTAATTGACTTTCAAATTAGCCCACCTGTTCACCCAGCAGATACTGCATTCATTAATAGATATGCTGCATTTGCAATTTTGCCAACACATGCTAGAGCCAGAATGTGTCACTTCACAGATGAGAGAGCTCTTCCTCTCTCACCCAACATCAACATTTAAAGTCACCTCAGGCATTATACACTCAGAGGACCATTCATGAGTTACCTGTTATAATCATGCAGATGGATGGATTCTCATTTCACAAAGAATTTATTTTTGGATTGCTAAAGGAAATGCCTGAACTTGTCCTTCTAGTGGTTTGCATTTATCACGCAAGCTCCATTCTAAGTGTAAACATCAACTTTATCCTGGAGGCCACTGTGTATTAATGTAAAAGAAATAAAATTCTACAAACAGTTTTTCCCATTTTCATTTGACATCTGTATTTATACAATGTTACATATCATATTGAGACAAGAGGGCTTGTCCTCTGTTGTAAGCTCCAGCCTTGAGTGGCCATTTCCTGGCATAAGAAGACCCATATATCTTGGAGTCACCTGGGGCCCTCGCTGAGGTTTGGGCCGAGGTCGTGGAGACTCGTCGGAGAAAGACGGGGAGGAAAACGCAACTCCCTCGGTGGTGCGACTGCCAAATGCATTCCTGTACAAAGAACAAGCAAGTGTGATAGCTGTTCCCCAAGCATCCAGGTTATTTCCAGACTGTATGTTTCTTGAAATACAACTCTGTCCCCAAAGCATGGAAATTTAGTGGAAAGCTGAAAGAGCATTATGCAATACTTTTTGATGCACGCGCACACACACACAAACACATACACACACAAACACATAGAAGCATAATGTCAAGTGGGAGCTAGCTATCAGTTGGCTCCTCAATCTTTTTTTTTCTTTTTTTACAGTGTTCTGTCAATTCCCTGATGAATCGCAGCCTTCAGGTGGAGGAAGCGGCCCATCCTGATCCCACCCCCTACTCTCTCCATCTCAAAACATGCTCTGCTATTGATTAATTCACAAACAGTCTAAAATGCACTCAGTGTCTAAAAACAGACGTCCCTGTATTGATTACCTTCGTGCTATTCCCTCCGGATCCCTCAGTTCCAAAGGCCCCGGCGCCTCGGAGGAAAACACAGTTACCAAATCAAATTCCCTTAAACTGCAGTCACTCTAAAAACGATGCCGGCGTCAGACCTTTTATGCAATCATACACAGTGCATGTAACTTGCATAAATCACAGCCCTTGTTTACGGGTAAATAAAGCCTCATTTGCTTGGCTGAAGCAAGCTTCGGGGCTTCACTGTGGTCCTTTGGCACGGATCAGTCCCTGTCTGTTTTTAGGGAGCTCTCAGCGTGTCTCTGAGATGACAGCAGTCACTCCTTCTTCACATTTGACAAGCGATGGAGAGAAACCGACACGGAGCGATGACGCTCAGAGTTGGTGATACGCCAATGACACTAATAGACTACTGCTCGGCGCTCCCCTGACATTATCCGGTCTCTGTCTCGTCTTTCTCGATCTGCGTCCATCTCGCTCACATCTCACCCCAGAGGGCCCCCGGATCGAGGGGAAGGGTGTCGGCATTATCCACTTAGACTGAGATGCATTCATAAACAGTTTGTCCACAGTTAGTTTGGCGTTCGCCTCTCCCACTTATCCAGGCCGGGGTGGCTCGACACCCTTCTCTGCAGCCCCGTGCTGTAGCTCTTTCTGGGCTAACATGAAGCGTTCCCAAGCCAGATAGGATAAGTGCAGTAATCGCTCCAGCATGTTCTGGGTCTACCGGCTGTCTCCACCCAGATGGAGGTTCCAGACCAGTGCAAAAAAAAAAACACAACAGATGTTGTACTAAACAACCTCAACCAGCACTCTGTTGTAAATGGACCCAGAGATACGCAAAACTCCTTTCCCTTGGGAAAGAATGGGAATCGTGAATTGTGATTTCATGGTGGAGGGCCTCTTGGTCCCCGTGCACGGCCAAATTAAGAATGATTTAAACTGTGATTTGACCAAGAAAGAAAAAAGTCACTTCACCCAGCAGGCTATTGATTGGAGCTACCAATGGGTTCACCAGAGACACATTATAAAAAAACATTGTTACACTGGTTTGAAGTTTGTTTATATATTATTCTGGCAGTTAAAAAGCAGTCTTGGCAGGCAATTCCTTAAGAATGGAGACACGATTGTAACACTTGGATGAAACCAATGCATTTGAAGATTTTGTGATGAAAGGACAACGCCTTATAAGGCTTCATTTCTCAGCTTCTCCCCCAACTAAATCTCTCTCTGAGTGCAACTTCACAGAACAAGGGGCCGAATAAGGCAGGTGGCCCCCTCCTCAGTGTGCCAGTCTGCCTGCAAGTGTTGTGGCTGTGAGGAAGGAGGTCTGACTGTGAGAGGATCTGGGCTGTGTGGGAGGTGCCGGGTTGACTGCAGTGCTGCGGGGGAGAAAACACGGTCGCCATTCCAACCTCGTAAAGATTGCATCTTCTTTCTGCTGTGAACTTCTGCTAGCTGCTGTTTCACAACAATGTGTTGCCTTGTAAAAATAGCGTCTTTCACTCACATGCTCATATTGAGACGTATACAATTTAAAAAATGGCGCTTTCATTTTTGCGTTATTCTGCTGCAAGCGTGGTTTATCATATGGAGATTATTACTATATGAAACACTTCTTGGAAATCAATTTAACTCACAGATGCCCGCTTACTTCAAATTCTAATGCAACTGGACTTTTAAATTGATTTTGCGATCCAATTAAATTACATTTACACGGAGACGTCAGCTGAAACTCGGCCGCCATTGATGCGCCATTGATTTCATTTGAGAGAGGCCTGAGTTTTTAAAAAGCCATTGTGATGCTCTCATTGCAAATGCAGCTCATTAAAAGCGAGGCTTTGGAACTGTGTCAGTGTGTCAGTGTGACGGCAGCATTAAAGCCACAGCTCAGCACGCCGCTGTAGACTCCAACACTTAGCCACATGGCAAACTGAAAACAGGAACCCTCAAGCCTGATTTCCACACCGATGGGCTTGTGGTCTGGATTTGTATTCTGGCTAATAATACCTGATACGGCTCCTCGTGTTTTCTTAGGATTTGCCACCGCAGCAGCTGCATTCATGGAGCTTCTTATCGTTTCCCTCCCCGGAGCCTGGATCTATGAGCCGGGGAGCACGGAGGTGCGAGTGTGTGTCACCCTCCCCATCAAACCGCTGTCAGGGCGGGCTTATCATGGGAGCTGCAGGGGGTGCCCGCTGACCTGTGGAGTGACACCCAGCATGGCCGCCTCACCCGGGCGAGGTTTGTGACACCCTGACACCCCCAGACCCTCCCCAACACACACACACACACACACACACACACAGACTGATCTCCTGACCTGCTACAGAAGAGCGATGTAAAAAAAAAAAAAAGGTTGTGTAAAAGACAGACAAAAGAGTGAAAAGGGGCCGTCACTGAGGGTAGCCACCACAAGAATTCAAGGCTTTGTCACCTCTTTTTATCGCCTATAGATCACACGGGGCGCCTCAGCCTCGACACCATCCTATTTCTCCAAATGTCAGCGGTGATATTGGAGCAGATATCTTGGCAGCGGGGGGTGGGGTGGGGAGGGGGGGACCGGACGCTGAACACATTGAATCCAACAGATAAGAGAAAGCCGGTGTATTCTGTCAGGTCCTCCCTCATTTCACAGCGAAAAGAGGACCTTGTTGTTATCACCTTCCAGAAGCACCGGCAAAAATGCACCTCTCTGACTCGCACGTAAATGAAGACACTACATTGTTTATTTTTTTTATAAGGCCTTTCTGAAATGATATGATTGAAAGATTCCAAACTATTTTAAACTACCTAAATCAGTTATGGATAATACTGTCAGCACTTCATCATGTTATCCTATTGGACATTTGTGTGACATTGTCATGATTAGCATATCAATAATTGAGGTATGACTTAAACCTTCACAGTGACCTTGTCCTTTGACCCCCAAATTCTAATCTAATTGACAAAAAAGACTAATATTCCCATTTATTGAACTCTGTTTACTGTTAAATGTTCATTGTTAAATATTTTGCACCTTCCGCCAGGACAAATTCTTAGAATGTGAAAACAAACATGGCAATAAATGGTTCTGATTCTGATTCTGGGAATCAGAATCTGGGAGAGAAAAGATAAATAAATTCCAAGAATGTTGGCCTGCTGCATAGTAGTGGAAAACTCTTCCAATACCAGCTATGCTGTGACAGTGGCAACAAAGCAAAACAATAAAAACACAACTAATAGGATTCCAGTTTGTTAATTGCTTAATTCTGATTGTTGCATGAAAATACAGAACTTTACAGAACAGAACTTTTTCCAATAAGACCCAATACTGACAGTGAGAAGTGCCAAATTCATGTGAAATTGTGTTGTGTTGGCCCCCATCACTCGTGATTGAAAAGAAAAAAGAAAAGTTTTTATATCTTTAGTTTACCTAACGCTTCACAGCTGAATTTCCGTTCCCAGCATCCAATTCCCACTAATTGGGAGAAACAGGGAAGATGTGTTCTTGTGAATTGCAATAAATTAATGAGGGCCCTTCTGTCTGCTTAAACACAGATAATCAGCTAAGAGGCACCCTGGATGCAGATGCACAACCCCCCGTGTGCATCCCATAGCCCTTTGTTTTTACCAATGTCAAGCTGTCAGGTCTGCTCTGACTCTACACACGAGAAACACACACACTCTCTCTCCCTCTCTCTCTCTCTCAAACACACAGACAGAAGTTGAGAGCAGATCCTCCCATAAAAAGCAACCACACACACACAGACGCACACACATGGCAATCACACTAAGATGCAAACCACTTTAGGCAAGGACACAGATAGTCATGAGTGTACACACACACATCTATTCACACATGCATACTCATATTGCCAATACACAAGCATGCTTGCACACACCAGTGATGGGTGTGTGTAAAGGGAATAAACTCTGCTCTGAAATGCTTTGTGTCTTGTTCTGATTTGTGCAGAGGGCCACAAGTCACAGCTAATAACAATGGGGGCAGAACAATATGGCTCCTTTGTCCTTTGTTCACCGGCAGAGGTAAGAAACAAAAAGGACAGACAATATTTTTCATCCCCCCCAGCCACAGTAACATGCTGTTCCCCAGAATTTCACACACACACACACACACACACACACACACACACACACACCCCTGAGTCATTTTACACCAGGTTCAATTCATTAAATAGACACTCTGGTTCACCGGGGATCGGCAGCGAGATACTCAGGCTTGTAGTTCATTTTCTCCGTGGCTCCTCCAGTCCAGATTGAAGTTGACGGCCTTTGATCTTGATTAGCATGTGAAAGCTAAAACATGCACTAAGACAAGGCTCGGTGTTACTCATGGATGACGCCACGCTGATGTCATCCTCATCCGCCAAAGTGAGATTTACCCAAAGTGAGATTACTTTTATCCCAATGAGTTAATGAGGTGATGGAAATAAAAATAAAAAAGGAAGGTGAAGGAGTAGCTATAATGAGCTCCTAGACTTTGTTTGCTTCTATAATTGGTTTCTCGTTTCCGCGCACGTATATTAGACGATAACCTCCGATCACGGCTCTTGCCTGAACACCTTAGAACAGCAAACAAGCACTTCTACATCCGCCTCCCAGCGGGCATGTGAAGAGAAATGTGTGCTCTGATGAGCACCTTTAGCTCCCTCAGGAAAATGATGTGTCATGGCTTGTTTGTGCAGCTGTTACTCGGTGGGAGCTGCGAGCGAAAGGAAACCAGCGCGGACGGAAGCGCGGGAGATAAAACAAATTCTCGAGAGCTATGTCCGCGTTGCGCTGGAGAGGCAGCGGCAGGCGCGGGGCCTTGATTTGAGGCTGGAAAGGTCAGCGGGCTTCTTATTGAGATAAGAAACAGATGAAAAGGAAAAGGTCAATTCATCATCTCCCTCCTAAATCCCTGCTGCCTGCTCCACGGTGAGATTTAGTGGACTGGCTGATAAAACTCATTGACTTTGTGTCTCGTGGCAAACGTGGCGTCACCTGCATCCGAGAAGCACGGCGCACACATCCAAGATGTGCGACCTGGATTCCGACTCCCTTTTAACTTGCTCTGGTCCAAAACAACATTGTGTTTCCCAAAAAAAGAAGAAAAAAAAAGAATGTGCGATCCACCATACAGAAGCAGCCAAGCGACTGAATGTGTGATTCACACTACATTAGACTGTGAAATCTCCAGTTACACAGCCAGTGTGAGGTTATGCAACGCTCTCTGCAGCGGCTTCAACCTGGAGAGTATGGGAATAGCATTAGACGCTGAGAGGGGAGCTATAGAGCGAAGGACGTAAATACTAATCCTTTGTAAACAGAGTGGAAAAAGATCATCTCAGCATATTTATATCTCAATTTCAGATGCTGGGAACCCCGAGAGCGACAGCGGCGGAGCATCCAAACATGGTCGGCTGGCGGATCAGGCTTATGGCTGGAGGCTGTAGGATGAAGCAAGGAAAAGGGCACTGGAACTGATGGTGGGTAATGGGGCTGACTCAGACATATGGTTCTTTATATTAGCATGGCATGCAGTTGATTTCTGCGTGTATGCATCTGTCCATCTATCTGCCGATGCACCTGAAGAGAGTTTCAGAAATATGGACCTTTGTATTGCATGGGAAATTGCAAAAAGCAGCCCTGAAAGCCCAGATTATGTTTGAGGCTAATCTTTCCCAGGTGGACACCAGATCAATCAAGCAGCACGTTTTGTCTCCCCATCCCCCTCTTCCTTCGCTCCCATCAGTTTTGATGGTTAAGGGACATCCTTCAAAAAAACATAATGGAAAAATAAGATGGATGAGATGATTTGTAACTAACTGTCTGGAGATAGTGCTGAAGATGTGGTGGGGGATGAGAGCAAGGTTCGACCGCATTAATGTCCCATCAAAGCCATCACAGGCCCATGGAGGTGAAGTGGGAGGTCTTCTGGTTGCAGGAGTATTATCTATCTCCAGTGTAGATTCATATTTCAAAAAAGGCCTGCAACTAACAATTCTTCATTGTTAATTGATCTGACAGATTTTCAGAAAATAGTGAAAAATGCCCCCCCTTCTATAAAAATTATAATAAAGATTCTCCTTGGAAGTTGCAAGGATATCATTTTTTCTCCTATTCTTTTTGAAATAATAACTTTTTTGTACAGCGCCTTGAATGCAAAGACGTCGCTCAAAGTGCTTCTTAAAACAGGATAAAAAAAATGTAAGCAGAAGGCAAACAGAGGGATCATGTATATATAAAAGAGGATGGGGTCCAGAATGCTTCCCTGAGGAACCCCATAATAAAACCCCATAGACTTTATAATAAATAACCTCTGGCCAAATCCTCCGTCAATTGAATCATCAATAACCGTAGCATCGCTTTCACTGTATATGCTTCTTATTCTAAACTTGCATTTTCTTAATTTCATTTTCTTAAATTAATATGTTTTGCTGTTATTTTATTGTATTGTATATATTGAGTATTTCTCATGCTTAATATTGTTTTGTTTACTATCTATCTATCTATCTATCTAATTACCATGGCGTATAATCACCTGACTTTCTTAATTGATTCAACTGGGAGAGTTCCTCGACCGTTCAAGCTTTGGGAACGCTCCGACTTTAAATCAACTTATTTTGTCGAAGCAGAAAATCAACTTCCATTTTCAGAGCCCCAGACGTTGGAAATGACTCCTCTCCTACTTTACAATGCTTTAGACTAAATGCAATGCAGCTTATACAGATAACACACATATACACTCTGCTGGCTTTGGGATGTGATGACCCATGCAGCCCGGTGGAGCTCGACAACCCTTTCCTCAGAACGCCTGGCTCTCGTGATAGCTGCTCAACCTTTCATTTTCTGCATATTCATTAGCAGCATGGTGTCGCAGAGTCAGACGTGTCCTCCTCAGACCTTCTCCGGTCCACAGGTTTCACATGTGGTGCCCATCCTCCCCCATCCTCCCCCGCTGCAGGACCGAACTCCTGGGAATCGGGCTCTACCCGAGGAAAGAATTCATTTCCGATTCGCTTCCCGTCTGTCCCGTCCCGTCAACCTGGTGACACTGCTCACCGTGACATCGCTAAACTCTGGGTTTCCATTACAGGGCCCTAATGGCCGCTGTCACGCTGTAAAATTCATAAACACAGCTTCCTGGTTTTATAGTTAGAATGTTCACTAAGACAGTGTTTTGGTTTCCCGTAGAGAGATGTGTGTGTGTGTGTGTGTGTGTGTGTCTCATTCATATGCATCAGCAAGTTATCAGGGACTGTTGTGCCTCATTGAGCTGGAAAGCAGCTTTCCATTTATTTCTCACATGAGGCGGAGAGTGATTCTGTTTAATACAACTTATACAACTGGTTATGGTGCTTTCAAATCTTAAGAGGAAAAGGAAAAGCCGGGGCTCATTAGAAAATGACTTAACAGGATGATGAAATGCCGAGCGTCCGTGCTCAGTATTACACAGCGACCTTAAGAGTGGCTGGCTGCTACTGTTACCTGCTGGTGGCTCATCATCAGCGCTAACCTGTGACACCCAGAGGAGTGTTTTTTCAGCCGGTTCTCATTCCCAGGGCTCTGTAACGCCCTTCGGCATCCGATATCGTCCGTATGAGATGCACGGGGTCTTTCAAGTTACCTCAGTTATCGCCTCATTATTAGACGCTCAGCGAAGATGCTCCTGGAGTGTGACACAAAGGGTCACGTATGCGATCATTGAGTATATGCAAGTTGAAATTTCGTGTTTTCCGCATTCATGCGAGTGCTTGCTCATCATTATCATTGGTGCCCCGGCGCGAGCAGAGACCGAAGCTTCCGTCTGTTGCACCCCTGCTCGCGGCCGTCACAGCCGCCTGCTTCTGGCACAGCATTGGTACGAGCTGCCTCGCCTCCTCCTCCAACCTGCAGAGCATCGCCTCGCCGCTCTGCCGGCCTCCGCTGGGAGACGGCACAACACCGCTGGAGGCCCAGGGTGTATCGCTGGAGGCAAGAGAGGCACGGAGAACCTGAACCAGGACTGATTGGGTCAGACTGTCAGACCTGTAAAATGAGAGGTTTCCTAAAGGGTGCTCGGAAACACGGCCACTTTTGTCCACAGGGACCAAGGAATGAGAGTTCCTAGCTTTAGGTAAAGGTATGTGCCTGTATAATCACGGAAAGGTACTTAAAGAATGAAAAAGAACTCACTATTCTCTTAAGTGGTTACATTATCAAAGATCATTATTATTATTGATGCAGAAATATGTAAAATGCAATGTAATGTATTAGCATGGCATCATTTTAATAATTTATATACTGTTGGGTGGCTTCATCTCCTGTTGCAATGCATTGAAAAAGTAGGATCAACATTGTACAGTAGGATCAACATTGTACTGAAGTACTGTACTTATTAATGTCAAATCGTTGATTATTACCAAAAAGGCTTCATGACCAAATCCTGTGCTGGTGCGTCAAATTAAGATAGAGAAAGTTAGATGACCCGTTAGGATTCGTCTGTGACCAGAATGTGCCGCTCAGTTTGGGTCCTTTTGTTTTGATTGGGACCCTATTTGCAAAAAAAAAAATGCTTTTGTCAAAAGACAATGCAGTCCATAAACACAATTGCAAACTGCAGGAATCTCACACGATGCACATAACTCTGAGCCACGCCGCGCTGCGCCACTCATCAACATCTGCCATCCTGCTAATTAGCCCCCAAAAAGCCACACGTCACTGGGTTTCAGCGGTGCACAGACAATGCGTGACACTCGCGAGGGGAGCTCGCGGACACAATGGGAATAACAAAGCTCTGCCGGATCACAGAGCGGATCTTCTTCAGGATGCTACTGTCTTCAAAAAAGGGCCTGAGCTGCAATGCCGGCTGTACGAGTCTGGCCGAGCGAAGCACAGAGGACAATCATCGGAAGGTTAAGTGGACTGGAATCCAGCAGAGAGCAGACTGGAGCAAAGGTTGAAACAAGTGTAATCAGGGAGATCAGAGAAAAAAAGAAAGAAAGTCATGCACCAGGTAGGATCAGTAGTGGGAATAACAATAAGAAAGTGTGGGAGTTGGAGGGGAAAGAAAAAGTGCAAGGCGACGGGAAGATTCCCGCGTCCTCTTGTCCGGACAAGAAAGCTGCTGCCATAAATAAAAAATGTCAGCGCTGTGAGGAAGCTTCGCAGGCCGGCTGAGAAAGGTGAGCGCATTTCCATGCAGAGCACTCGCAGACGTGAGAACACAGAGAACGGAGGATGGAGAGAGAGAGAGAGAGAGAGAGAGAGAGAGAGAGAGCGTGAGGGGGCCGGAGAGCCATAAATCTCCCACAGCTCGTGGGGTCAGGCAGACGGAGAGAGTGTCAAAATTGTTCCTGAGTGTGAAGGGAAGGGGAGGAAGGTGGCCAGCCGACCACTGTGAGCGGCTCGGGCCCCTCGAATCAGCCTGCCGCAAGGCCGGTCAGTCACGCTGTGACAACAGCGGACCACTTCCACCTCATCTGCATACACACATTCAGCAACTCTGCATAATCAAGAGTAGAGGGGCGAGTGTGTGTGTGTGTGTGTCTCGGTGTGTGTGTGTGTGTGTGTGTGTTTCTGAACAGCAGACAGACAGCCGAGCAAAAGATTGAGCGAGGACGAAAAAAAACAACATGAAGCGAGGGTGAGAGCTGAGCAGGCCGGACAGATGAGACAATATGTGAGGAAGAGGATTAGGATGCCGGCGGTGTGAGCGCGGCTTCCTGCTGTCACAACACACTCCTCCTGACCACAAAGACGCGGCGACACACTTTTATAGCTGAAGGGAGAGCTCCTGCTCCCCGGAGAAGCTCCTGCTCCCCGTCTGTCTGCCGTCGCTGCTCGTTTCTGCCAGTTGTGTTGCTGTTTTTATGCTTTTGCTGCTGCTGCTGCCCTGCTTGTTGTGTTGTGTGATGTGAGAGCGAGGAGAGCTTCTGTGATGTACGTGTTGTGCTTTTTCTTATTGATAAAACAGTAATTCAAAGCAAAAAGCCGACTTAATGACTTCCCTTCCTCCCTCTTTAGTCTCCTCCCCGCATTAGTGGGATTCCACTTTTGCTCCTTTCGTTAATTTCCCCTTTCCCGAGCACTTTCTTTAACAACTGTGTTTTTAACGGCTCACTCTCTATTGCCATCCCAGTCTTTATCTTCCATGCTCTACATCCTCCCTGCCTTACCTCCCACAGCGGTGATCAGAAGGTAGGTGCTGATATTGCAGCTCCCGCCTGAACCGGCTCAGTATATCAGTGGGTGGACAGACATGCCGGAGAGCCTCCTGTCAACAGTGAGTGTGCCCTGGAGACCGGCCCACTTGGCGGACACTGAGCCCCCCCCCCCCCCCACTGCTAAACCGCGGGAAAAAGGAGTCGACGCTATTTCTTAACAACTGGTGCGGAGAGAGCCACAAAAGCCGAGATAAGCACCAAGACAGCACTATTTTTATGGTCCTCCTGAGGAGAGGCAGGCACTTTGGTGGCTACCTATTCATCTTCCATGGTCTCTGGACAATGCTGCCTGTCTGCTAATATTAAACAGGCCATTAGTGGATGCAACCTCCTTTACTGCCGATCTGGAAGCTCGCATTCCTGCAGCGCCGCATCTGACGGACATCGTCCGCCGCCAGAGTTTGGCCGAGTCTCAAGTTGCAGGCGAGGTGACAGCTACAGGGAAGTGGTTAACCCGAGCTAGTTCACCTCCCCCACTCCATCTCATCCCGTCTTTTCACAAGGGTAAAGAGACACGTTTCACGTCTAATTAATGCACAGGATGGTTGTGTAAAACGGATAATGAGGCTGTGATCACAGTGGCGTGAAGGCAGGCGCCACTTCCAGGAAACACAGAGCTTCACAGTTATCAGCCTATCACAGGAAGAGAGTGCAGGTGCTGAGGAGAACGCTTGTTTATCGGTACCCACGACCTGAGATGTCGCCCCTTATATATATATATTGCCCCATTTATCTGCTGCTCGGTAAAATGCAAAGATATTCTGCAGTTGCATCCGACAACAAACAAATCATGAATAATTCTGAAAGTGTGAAGAGTTGCATGGATGCATGATGAGAGGAGCTCATGACCATTAAGACCACGCGTTCTCAGAGAAGTTCAAACAAACACCGATCTCACAGTGACGCCAGAAGAGCCGAAAGAAAACTTTGGATGAAATGAAATCAGCCCAGGACTCAAGGGTGCAAGGGTATGGGTATTTCATATAAACATCATCCAGAGGGATAAACGGGCTGAACACTCAGCCCGTGCTAATTACTTGAAACACATCTGCTGGTGAGCAAAAAGCATCTCTCTCCATAATGCTGCCTCACTTTCATTTTGAGTATTCATCCCTAAAACACGAGGCACCTCTTTCCAAAAACAAGCAGCAGCATCAGCAGCCGAGAACTGCTCTCAGCACAACAGCTCGCATCATGAATCACACACACGCACACACACACACACAGTCGATGCCCGGGTCGGCCGTGCCTCTGCTCACCTGTGCAATCTCATACAGCAGCTTGTAGTGTTCCTCTCGCTTCTGTAAAGTGCACAGATTGCAGCCCATTATAGTCGTCGTGGAAACGCCAGGCGTCCAATTCTCCCCGAGTAGTGGTGGTGGTGGTGGCGGTGGTGGTGGTGGTGCTGGTGGTACGGACACAGGGGGTCACCCTCCACGCCGGAGCGCTGGTTCTCATCAGTCACTCCTTAAGCAAGCATCTCTTTCAGGCATCCCATTCACACACAAGCGGACGGAATCGAAAGCCCGGGCTCAAAAAAGGGGGGACGGAGAGCTCCAGCTGGGTCTGACGGATGAGGGTTCAGAGGAGAAACGGTGCAGCGGTGCGAGTGGCAGCAGCATCAGCCGGCGTGTCTCCCGCTCTCCCGCTCCCTCGATCGCACAGACCTCAGAACGCACACATGCACACACTCGCACGCCGGAGTTGTGACTCTCTGCTGGCGGAGACACTCCCCCCTTCTCCCCTCCCCGGTGTGGGCTCGCATGACGACGCTGATACCAGCTCATGAATAATGAGGGAGCGCGCTGGGATATTCATGAGGGAGGCGGGAGCAGGGGGAGGGCTCGGGCCGGAGAGGGAGGAGAGAGCGGGAGCGCCGGTTCATTAAAACTGAGGCACAGTTGCACAATATGCTCCTTTGTGTGAGCAGCTCCTGTGTGGAGGGTAGACGGGGCTGAGTGAGCCGAGCACACACACACACACACACACACACACACACACACACACACACACACACACACACACTGTGGGCTGAGGAGGTTTTCTAAGACTCATGGGTAATCTGACGCTATTCAGAGTATTTATCTGCTTCATGAGTGGAGGATGTTTATTTCTGAAGGAAATAAGGATTGGTGAAGGAGAGTGGTGAATAGCATCACAGCTAGGGCTGCACCATATGAGAAAATATGTGAACAATATGAATAAATATAGTATGAAAACATGTGGTCACTGATGATAAAGATATTACTTGTTAAAGTGCACTCAGTTCTGCCTTTCTGCTGCTTTCTGTACACCGCCAAAATAATGCATTTTATTGGACATTGAAGTGAACACAAAAGGCACTTGTAAAAAAAAAAAAAAAAGTTGTAACATTTTAAAGTACAGACACTCTTTCATGCACCTTGATGACAGTATATAGTGCAGCCCGATCACAGCTCACAATGGCAATGATTTTAATGAAATTATGTGGTAGTAAATGAATTAGTTGAAACCTGGAAAACTAATAAAAAATAATTTTGATAAACAATTAACTGCTTTTGGCAGGTTTTTTAAAAACTATTTTCAATATAGACCAAATGACCAAACCAATCGTCTAATTGTGGAAATAATCTCCAGATTAATTGTATAATCTTACAATGAAGCGATGTGAGCTTCAACATAATAAATTATCACAACACATTTCAGGAGCGCTAACACTTAATGGACTTCAGCGTTGCAGTGCCGAACTATCTTCTAAGACAAATATGAATTGACACAGACCGGCATATTGCATATTTATAAGTGAGAAGGCACTACAGGTGTCGCTGATAACGGGAGTCCTCACAGCAAATTGGCAATCAACAAAGCCAGAGACTTCAGAGACAATAAGTCAACCATTGTCTTCCCTCACACTGCGATAATTGTCGGACAATAGACCTTGACTATTGTCTCCGCCACGGAAACCTCGTTGGTTCGCAGGAAGTTTCGCTAACGAGCAATAATTATCAACAAATTGTCTTCCGAGCCAACCGCGAGGCTCGCCGGGCACAACGCCGCTAAGACTAGATGAGCGCTCATCAGCTGGCTTCCCGCCCCGGGGGACTCCATAATCCGATTTTCTGGGCTTTAATTTTGCTCCACTGCCTGGAGGCGAGCCAAACACACACGTGCATCACACAGCACCATTATGGTTATTACCATCCACCAGCCAACGAGTGTGTTTGCTCCAGTTGCCAGGCAATATCCAATCCATGAAGTGGTGCTCACTAAAGTGTCAATTTGACTTCAAAGGGTCTTGTTGGGAGACCAGGGAGCGGGGGACAGAATATTGCATTTGATGAACAGGGGTGCTATGTTTGCTTGCGGTACAATGGACTGTGAAGGAAATGTGAGTCAGAGGCAGTCTTCTGAAATTGTATATCGAAGGACCGAAGGCCTTGAAGTGCTCGCGAGCGAGAAGGACTGCCTGTCTAGTCGACCTATTGTCAGCTGCAGATGGAAAATGTGAAACCATCAAGGGTCGAATTCAATGTCCTCTCTGCATAGAAGGACAAATATTAGACCCAGAATGTGCTGACGGTATCCAACATTAGTGGAAACACATGAAGGAGTGTCCTCTGCGTTCAGGTCTGGATGACCATCACTCTGTGGTGCTGCTCTCACTGACCCCTTAAGGTTAAGATGCTCATCGGTCACCCAAATTGTCTTTCTCGTCATCTGCGCGGCGAGGCCGATACGGTTGCTTCTGGCTGCGGTCAAGCAGCACCTCCGGATGGGACGTGCAGAGTGAAGGATGCTCTCTGAAGAGTGCATTAGGACTGATAAAAGCTCTCCCGGGGTGCTTTATGGCCCCGAGTTTTACATTGTGACGGCGTGAATTTACCTGAGACTGCATTTCCAATGCGACCTGAGGGCAAGATTGCCGCATTAAAAGACACATTCGGTAAAACCATTTACTTTCGGACAAGGTGAAGCAGTGCTAGATGTATAATTCGTCTTAGTCCCTGTCCCTGGTAGACTTTTTATGTGGCAGTTGTGATCAATATAAGACACATACTCGATACATTTTTTTGTTCAACATTTATAAGGAAAGTGAAGGTAGCTATTGCGTGTCCAGTCTGTATTTCATAAGATGACCACTGATCCCGTCTCCTTCTCGTGTCCTTTCCACTTCCTCGCCGTCCCTTTCCCACTGTCCAGCGGCCGTTTATCATCCGGTCTGCCCTTTGCCTGCTCGGGTAGAAACAGGCCCTCAATCGTGTTCATTCTCTCAGTTAATGGGCCTCACATCGCTGGGCATGGAGGAGCGATTTGTCCTCACCGTGATGGGTGTATTTTCAGCTTTCTTCAATTGCATTTCTGACAAACGGATTTTTGAGCTCACCTTAAAGCTGGAGGTATAACCTTCAGCCGAGTGTGCAATGCAGGTGTGAGGCCGAGCCGTAAACCCTCAGACATCCTCGCCTGATGCTCACACAGCCACAGAGTCCTTTCCAGCGCCTTGTCACACATATACTCAACAAAGTCTCGACTGTTCTCTGTCCTGGCTCCTCGATGGTGGAATGAGCTCCCCAGTGACATCAGGACCGCAGGAAGTCTCTACATCTTCCGTCGCAAACTAAAAACACATCTTTTTCAACTATACCTTGAATAAGGAAAGTAGCTCTTTAGTAGCACTGGAATGGCTCTTACTGATAGCACTTTGTAGTTGAACTTTACTGATGAAATTGTACCTTCTTGATTCTTGTTGTTCTGAATATTGTTTCACGGTGGAATGCACTTATTGTAAGTCGCTTTGGATAAAAGCGTTAGCTAAATGAAATGTAATGTAATATGCACAGTACGCACAAACACACCAACAGCAAAAATTCAACTGATCATGCCGCTGACTACTGTCTTTAACGCCATTTTTATATTGATCTTGTTTATTGTATATTGTTTATGTATATAAGTAGGAAGAGCTACGTGAAACCGGAGTCAAATTCCATGTACAGTACTGTGCAAAGGTTTTAGGCAGGTGTGAAAAAATGCTGTAAACTAAGAATGCTTTCAAAAATAGAAGTGCTAACAGTTTAATTTCATCAATTAACAAGATTGTTCTTTTGTTCGCTCACTTTGCATTTTGTTAATTGATGAAAATAAACTGTTAGCACTTCTATTTTTGAAAGCATTCTTAGTTTACAGCATTTTTTCCCACCTGCCTAAAACTTTTGCACAGTACTGTATGTGTGAACACACACGGCCAATAAAGCTGATTGTGATTGTGATTCTGACGACCGTTGCCCTGAAACTGTGTTCGTATTGGTTTCCCGTCCTGGGTTAAATGCCGCCGTCCGTCCCTCCGCTGAGAACAGAAGTCAATTCAATATTGCGCTGCATCCGGTTCGAGCGTCCCACCTGAACGGCTATTAAAATAGTTAAATCTTAACGTGTTGTCTTTCATTCCCTCTCCGACAGGAACTTCTCGAGGCGACCGCGGCTGCTGATCACTGATCGCCAGGGAAGCTCTCGACAGCAGCTTAGGGTGAAGAAGACGCCCGTCATCCGACAAGCTGATATTTCACACATCGCGAATATGAGATGAGTTTTATTAAATATAATAGACGTAGCGCTTAGATTCGGGACAGGAAAGCGGGGGATCAGTCCAATCGATGTCTATATTCCGGCTTATGGTAACCTTGACAACAAAACACCCGAGCATCTTAACATGGCTGGAGATTTAATAAGAGGCTGTTATTTCTGTGATTACTTGACTATGGCAATGTCTGTCAGGAATATCAAGAGTCCCCACAGTGTTTAATACATAAACAGGTTTATTAGGCCAGCGCTGGCGCACCAGGTGGGAGTAAATCTCTTTTGGTGTGAGCACTAAAGATTGAAATCCTGTTCACGTGAAAGGAGAGCCGGGGGGATCCGAAAGTGGTTTGTGATGCGACGCGCGGCTCGGATCTGATCGCCCACCGCTGCTGTAAAGCGGCCGCTCCTCCTGGGTACCCACGTGACCTGATTTGGGAGTAATTAAACGAGGCCCTTTTGTGAATGAATCATCGTAGCGGCCCGCTCCTCTGATGAGAGCGCTGACGGGAGTCGGTCCGTCGTGCACGCCTGAATGCACAGGTGGGTGCTTCAAAGGCAGCCGAAACATCTTCCTCAATGACAATAAATTATTAAAAAGGTTCCAATTTTTTATTCATGTGGGAACATGACCGCTCTGCATGACAACAAGTGCAATGTTGCTTTTCAAGCAATCGACATAATGGCCGTTTAATTCATGTCCTGAAACGCTGTTTAATATTTCTGTGCATGGCAAGACTTTTAAATCATGTAAATTACACTGATTAATTATGAATTACTGGGTTATGTGATGCTCTGATTAGCCCATTTAGCTAATGAAGTGACTGACTTTACACTATGTATCTACTTATCTAATAATCTGCTGAAAGATGTCGTATGGCATCGACATTTTTGAGGAGCAAAGATTAAAAAAAAAAACTTTTCTCGTTTCCTATAACACCTTAATAGTGAAAGGTAAATTCTAACAAAGCTCATCTTGCTTAACATTCCTTTGAAATCCATACGTGTTTTGGTGCTAACGAGCCTGTTCCCTGAGACATCACACCACCTTCGATTTTTCCCACCCAAAGCGACACACTCTGCACCACGCAACGCAGACATCCTGCAGGAAATCGGGTCAACCCCGATGCCTTCGTCTGCGTGAAGATGAAGCAAAGTGCACGTCAGACAAGAAGCTCTTGCTTTACACGGTCTGACTATGAAATTGCTGACGAAGGGAAATATGCCAAGCATTTGGTTTAGTCTGGAGAAGAAGAAAAAAAGCAGAAGAGTAAAATGGGATTGGTCCGTATGTGGGATCAACATGAAATACAAGCCTATACATTATCAGACCTCTGTGTCTGGATTAGTTTTGTACAATATACCCGTATACACCACGAGATGATAGAAATATGTCAACAGGACATTTTTCAATAATGCTGAACCATGTCGTAACAATACTTTTTATCTCTCTGGTGGCTTCAGGCCATTTCAGGTAATGCTGTGAGTCAATAAAGAGGGCGGATTGATGGCAGCAATGGATTTACGTCAATGTGACAAAGGACTATGATTTTACAGGATTAACCAAATACAGACATATTCATTTGTGCCATTTATCTATCAGCAGTTTCTTAAAGGTATCACACTTGCATAAAGTTGGGCGGTTCACAACAAAAAGTTAAAAAATAAGAGTCAAAGCATTACAGGACGAGGTATCCTGGCATCTAGTCCCTAGTAGGGGTCAAGCTTCAAAAGTGTTCCCATAATGGTAATTCCATGAGTGAAAAATGCAAATGCATTCTGAATAGATGCTCCAAAAAAGACAATTTACTTACATCCGGTAATAAATCGCAAAATGTGAGCAAGATGCTCCGTATGGAGACCTGAGATGTCAATCCCACATCATATCACTGGGGTGCAATCAAATGTTTAACTCCCAGAGAGATCATCTGGTTATGTGAAGTATGGTTGGTAAAATGAATAAAGCCTTAAACGTTTGGGATAGAAGAGACAAAGCCCATCCCTGAACATGACTTCCCTCTTGCCTTGCCAATATAATGCAACAATAACATCTTTTCATTAGACCCTCCCTGCCTGGCAAATGCCCTTTTGAGTGTTACCCGCCTCTTTAATCGAATTCTCCAGTAGATGCATCAATATCCCAATATAAAATTAAATTTAGCATCATAAAAGATGTTATCCACATCGCTCGCCCTTGATTGGAGTAATATTTGGATCACTTTCATCGCATTTAGCTGCGCACTTCTCTGCGGACATATAATTTGTTAGAAGTGCCCATCATGTGTGTTTTTGCCGTATGAGCAATAAACACTACACCGGTTTAAACGTGTTAGAGAAGTGACCTTTTCAGAGCGGAAACAGTTTGACGCATTAAGCTGCAGGAGAAGAGGGGAATGAGTGGAGAGGTGAGTGAAAGACAAGACTGCTCTTTTCTCTGCTGGATGCTCCTGCCTGCTTTCCTATTCGTTCAACCCCAGGCTAAAGAGTGTGTAGACTACACCAACTGCTGCCACGAAAACACCCACAACCCCGTGACACGGTGACCCCGACACCCCCCGTGTAGCAGGACGCCCTCAGGACATCCTGCACTACCTCCCTGCAGTTCTGGGGGAAACAAAGGTGGAAATGTTGGCCCGCCTTATATTTAGCCTTGATGGTTGTTAAAATCCCCCCCGCCGCCCTGTGATGAATAGTAATCGTTTCAGATGCATAAAGCACTGGAGCATAGCTGGGAAGCATGCGTCGTATATCTGTGGATCTAGACACATTAGAGGTCCATAGGTCCGCCTGCTCTTGTTGCCGGAGGTGTTAAATGATATTTGTGGCCAGATACGGTCCCTCTGTGTGCTAGGCTCCACCCCTTTTTATTATATTATCTGACATCTGACATACAGTAACAAGACCAGAGAGATCCCGTATAAACCTCCACTGGGCATTAAAGGGATTACACAGCCACCCGATTGAGACGGCACTGAGTAAGAAAAGAAGAAAGGTCTTGAACTATAATAAATACTGAGGACATACGGCGATACATTCAGGGTTACAAGTTGCCGATCTAATTTTGTGTTTCCATGTTTAGGGCAGAATGTAGCAGGTGTTTTACAGTCAACGTACGTATTAATGGATTTTATTAACGGACGGACCCAGACATTAAAACTATACATATTTAATGTTTCAGGGTGAATGTGGCTAAGTGGTTAGCAGCACACCCGTCGCTATGGGCGGGCCATAGGGGGCCGGGCCCGCCCCCAAAAATGCTTGTGCCCCCCCAATTGAGGCACAGATCTCTTAAAAAATACAGTAATTTTATATAATCATAGTTGCTAATTTTGTGTTGCATTAATGTTGCATTCGTTATCATTAAAACATTAATATATAAAGAAACAATGGTGTGATTTTGTTTGATTGATGGGAATCTACACTGCAACATCCTATCACGGCCTTACTAAAAAAGAACGTTAGGCTACGTACGTGACGTTGCCTACGTCAGTGTACCCGCTCAACAGTTACCGCGAATTTTTAAAAACTGGATGAGTTTTCGCTTACTCGCTTCAGATCATAGACAGTATATAAGAAGATGGATATCCGTAAGTGGTTGAAAAGCCCACCAACAGTCTCCTCTGCCACAATTGAAACGACACCGACGCCTGATGTTGGAGAAGGAGACCCTGGACGACAGTCTGAGCCTGATGCTAGCTCCGTGGAGCCCGACCCAGGGCCTGGCAGGTCAAGTGCAACCGCGACTGGGGCAGCATTTGGGCCACAACAACTGCCTGTTGAATCAGTGGGTGTGAGTGACCTCGGCACAGACAAACCCAAACAGGTTGTGTTGAAGAAATATCCAGTTAAAATGTTTGGTTCAAAAAAGCGATCATTTTCCTCTAGCTGGTATTTGAACAGGGCCTGGCTTGAGTACTCGGTGGAAAAGGACTCCGCATTTTGTTATGCCTGCAGGAAATTCAAATCTGCATCATCGGACACGTCCTTCTCCATTAAGGGATTCAATGAAAACATGGAATTGGAAACATGCAATCGAAACAGGCAAGGGCTTAAATAAGCATGCAGCTTCAAAAGAACATTTAGCATGTGAAGCAATGTGGAGAGATTCAGAAAAACGTAGAGAGACAGGAAAAGAGATTTCCACTCTCTTAAATTCAGAGCAACTGGCTCGCAACAGAAACTACATGTCAGCCGTAATTGATATGCTGAAGTTTTTAGTGGTGAATCAGTTGCCGTTACGTGGAGATAATTCTGGTTTTGCCAGTGTGCTAGATGATAATAGCTCCATGGGGCTGTTTTTGTCTCTCTTTGAGTACACCATGCGCAAAGATCCCGAACTGACAAGGATTACAAAAACAATCCCACAGAATGCACGCTATACCAGCCCACAGATACAAAACGAGATTATCGAAATGATGAGCAAACTCGTGACAGAAGAGATAGTGCGACAAGTCGGTGATAGCTGGTATTCAATTAAAGTGGATGGCACACGGGATCCTTTAGGCCAAGAAAATATATCTGTAGTTGTGCGTTTTGTTGACGAAAACTATGGTGTGTGTGAGCGCCTCTTGGTAATGGCCACATCTGAGAAAGGTGATGCAGAGGCTCTGACAGGTGTCATCATTGATGAGCTCACCAGCGCCGGACTCAGCACGGACAAAATCCAGAGTCAGGTTTATGATGGCGCATCACTCATGTCTGGCAGGCATGGTGGTGTGCAGAAATTGCTGCACACCAAAACAAGCTGGATCGTAACATACCATATATTCACTGCTTTAATCACCAACTTCATCTGGTTGTGATTCATGCGATGTCCAGCGAAGCAGCTGTCGAGGGTTTTTTGGTGTATGCAACATGCTGTACAACTTCATCAGGAAGCCAACCGTGGCTATTCTGTACAAAGGCGATACCCTGAAACGTCTCTTGGACCAGAGATGGACTGGCCACTTGGCAACGGTCAAAGTTGTGGTGAAGAGTTTTCACGACATATCCACATTACTGACCGAGGTGGAAAACACACGAGGCCTTGGAGCGGAGGTGCGCGTTGAGGCTACGGGGCTGCTTCGTGCCATTACGCAGCGCAGTTTTTGTCACGACTCGTGATAGGGACCCAAAAGCAAACCTCTCACAACAGGTAAAGTATGAACAAAAACGTAAGTTTATTGTCTCTCAGCAAACAAACTCAAATACTCTGGCCCTCAGGCAATACTCAGCAGGCGAATGGCGAAGTCCCGTGTCAAACTCGTGAAGGCAAATCTGCCGCTGCTCCGGCGGCGTCTCGTGTCTGGGGCTGAGCAGAACATATGTAATCTCCCGACGCCGAACCTCCGGGAGGAAATCCCTTTTATCCTGCGCCGTGATGTCTCTAACGCTCTGCAGCTGCGAGCGGCGGCCATCTTCCTCCCAGCTGTCCCGCGTCAACCTGATTACTGAACAAAACACAATCTCTGGTCCAAGCCAGCGTTACTCTGGCACCCCCTGGCGGTGGTGCCCTCAGGACCCTTACAGTTTTCTTTTAATTGCGCACCTTGTTATGAAACTGTTGTCACTTTTTGAGCCGCCTAACAGACTACTACAGGCCGAAGATATGGATTTGTTCACTGCGGTGACACTTGTGAAAAGCGCTTCTGACTGCGTGAAGACACTGCGCACAGAAAACGAGTTTTCTGCACTGTGGGACCTCTGCGCTCCTCCAGCATCGGCCACCAAGGCTGTGCCGGTGACCGACCCTGGTCCAAGCAAGAGAAGACGCACAATTAACAAGAACCTCCGCGGATTTGCAGTTGAAGAAACAGTTGGTCAGCCACAAAGTGACATAGACGAAAAGACTGAGTTCATGAGATTGTTTTACAGTGTTATCGATGCTGTGCAAGGAGAGATGAATGCGCGTTTTGGAGAGCGCAGTAGCGAGCTCATTGGCGCACTGGCTGCTTTGAACCCAGAGGCCGAGGATAATTTCCTGGATCCATCAAAGGTAACCCCTCTCCTGGTATTAGCTGGAACTGATGTGGTTGAATCTGAATATACTGTGGCTCGTGAGTTCCTGGTGAAGAAAATGACTGACACCCCGGTTACCCCCGAAGATGGAAAATGGACAATAGCTAACATCCTCAGCACATTCAACTGTGCACTCCAGGCTATGCCGACTGTTCTCACAGCCTACACCCTTGCCCTAACTTTAGGAGCTTCCACAGCAATGTGTGAAAACTCATTTTCCACGCTCAAAAGCGTCTTCTCAGAGCATCGGCGCAGTATGCTGCACAAACGCAAGGCCCAGCTGATTCAGCTTGCTTTTGAAAAGGACCTCACTCACAAGTTTAAGTCCGAGTGGAAGGACACTTTGATGAGGAGGTTCTGCTCGGAGAAACGCCGCCTCCCGCTGTACTGACAGGAGGGACTGGAGAGAGGACAGTGCTGCCTCCACTCAAAGTACCGGTAGGTTCAAAGTCTGTGTGTGTGTGTGTGTGTGTGTGTGTGTGTGTGTGTGTGTGTGTGTGTGTGTCATGGCAATGCATATCTCTCTGTTGACTGCTTTAAAATGCAATGTTTGAGAGATGCTACTGGTGTTACATCTAATATGTTGTATAGTCAAGTGTTTTATGGATATTCATAAAATTGCTTCTATGTAATGTGGTGTAGGCTATAGGCTATCTGGTCATATTGCTGTTGGTTATGTTTAACGTGATGATTACGTGCTGCGCGAATAGTATACGATTATTATAAGTATACGTACAGTAGGCTAATAATAAGTGTGCCCTCCCATGCATTTCATATGCCCCCCTTAAGACTGAGGTCTGGCGACGGGTCTGGTTAGCAGGTCTGTCTTTCAATCAGAGGATCGGTGGTTCAAACCCCGGCTCTGCTAGTCAATGTCGATGTGTCCTTGAGCAAGGCACTTAACCCTAATTGCTCACCGTTGCTGTGTCTACTGTAAGTCGCTTTGGATAAAAGCGTCAGCTAAATTAAATGTTCTAATATTTAAAACACGCATGTTTTAAGAGTAAGGCGAGTTAACCCTCTAGACCAGGGGTGCCCAATACGTCGATCGCGATCGACCAGTCGATCGCCAGGGTAGTGCGGGTAGATCGCATGCCATTAAAAAAAAAAAAAAAAAAAGTATCCTCCCTACGGCATTTGTGTAAATCAATGTCCATCACCACGGACGGTGCGCCCGCATGGTCGGACGCTTGAATGCATTATTTGCGCTTCGCTACTCCCGTGAGTTTACTCAACTTTATGTGGTTAATTTGCGCCATTCGCTTTACACGCGGCTGAAAGGGGGCAGGGATATCTCCGTGGCTTATCTCCGTAAAAATGGTACCGTTTCCGCCATCCACCATTGAACTAACCACTAGTTCTGCTTTATAGTTATTGTGGAAATCCCTCAAACGTCGGACCATCAGACGCCCCGTGTCCATAATATCATCTGTAGCCGCACAACTGGGTCTGAATGACGGCTGCTTCCAGCGCTGCTTCAGGCGGACCAGCAGCAGTTTGATTCAGCACCGGCAGGACGGCAGTGATGATGCGGCGCTTCTCAACGCTGATTGGCTTTCACTACGCAAATCTTTCGGCCAAGTTATTCGCGTCATTCGCGTCTGTGCATTGACTTTGCATGTAATCTACTCGCGAATAATACGTGCCGCATTCAGTGTGAACGCAGCATAACCCTGGCTGTTTCTATTCAGTGCAAGTCATCAGAGTAAAATGTAATGACCAAAAATGTACAGAATTATATTGTGTCATAAAGGTTTATGCAGTTATGCAAGGTACGCCAATATTGTAAATATAAAGTATACTCTGTATATTTATACATTAATGCTATTTATTAATATATATCTATATAGATATATATCTATATAGATAGATATTTAGCATTATTAATGTAGATCTTTTTTAGCATTATTAATGTAGATCTTTTTGACTAGGTCAATTTAAAAGTAGCTCGCAAGCCAAAAAAGTGTGGGCACCCCTGCTCTAGACCACATGTGTCAAACTCAAGGCCCGCGGGCCAGATGTGGCCCGCCACGTCATTTTATGTGGCCCGCGACGGCTTGGAAGGCATGATCACCACCGTGGACCCGTTTTCAGTCTGTCGCGGATCCGTTTCCGGTTCGTCGCGGACCCGTTTTCGGTTCGTCGCGGACTCGTTTTCAGTGGGTTGCGGACCTTTGCATGGGCAATATAAAAGTCCTGTGATTTTATTTTGAAGGGAATTTTGAATGCAGCAGAGTGCGTCTATTCACACTCCTCAGTGCTGCGTTCACAACACACTTGCATGAGTTTACACACAGACTATTTGTGATAGTTCACTTCATTCCCGACCTTTTTATTATGTTTGTGCATGAAAGCACTGCTGAGTCTGTTAAAAAAGGCTGAAGTTATAAAATGATTGTGTGTTGTATTACTTTGTGTCCTTAAGATGCACTTTGGGGTTTTTAATTGAGTGTAAAAGGGAATATTTCAAACTAGTTTTTTTGTGTTGGCATGTGAGATTCTGTACCATTTCAGGCTCAAACTGCACCATCTTTTCATTAAATCCATTTGAGAAGTTGAGCATGTTCCTTGCTTTGGATCTCGGGTCATTCAGGGGTGATGGTGCAGCCAGACCAGTAGAACCACTGCCCCAGACCACATGCATGTTCTTATTGGCTAGTTATGTCCTTCTCAACTGTGACAAAAAAAGCTTTGAACAAAGTTAATATAACAACGATTGTTTGATCTTTGTCTTTGTTATTTTCTTCTGTTTTAAGTTTGATCTTTGATAGAATAATGTGGGTTTTTATATATATATATATGTATATGTATATAAATGCATGTACAATATTTTTACACTTACACAATACAAAGACAGTTATTTAACAATATGTTCGGTAGTAGTTAAATTTATACAGTGTTACAGTTACAACCGGCCCTTTGAGGGCGACCATGATGCTGATGTGGCCCGCGGTGAAAATTAGTTTGACACCCCTGCTCTAGACCCTAAGGTCATTTTCTCGATTTTACATAATTTCTTAAATTCACCTTTTAAAACACTTGCATATAAGATACATACCCATGTTTTACATCAGAAATTGCAGAACAATCTCAGCTCTCTATATAATGAGGCACCATTGTCATAAGGCAAATGTAATGTTCGAATATTTAAAACACGCATGTTTTAAGAGTACGTATGTGTGTATTGTCATGGAAGCTCAAGGTGGCAACCCTCACTGACAACAAGAAGCAAACATGTACAACAGGAAAGTCATTGATTCCAGACTGCGCCCACTGCTGGCTGAGTACTCGTCAATACGAAGTCGATACACCTTTGATTGTGGATGAGAGTTTTGTGGTCCTGAAGAGAGAAAGCAGATCTATAGAGACAATCAGCTCAGAGGGCAAGCGGGTTCGACTCCATACCAACCTGTTCTGCTCCATCCATTCAACCCTTATGCTGATTCTAGCATAAGCAGAGCGCCTGCAATCTCGCATTGTGCCCTACGCAGGGCCTTTTCAGGCAATGTCACCAACAGGTCATCTCATTTCGCGGACACAATACCCGTGTCTTCATGTTCTTTCAATGTCACGTCGAGACAAAGTCACACGGAGCACATCCAGCAAAGGATGGGTCAAACATGGTCAAGCATGCATTTGAGCAATCTTACAGCTGCACTATCAAAGTCAAATATTCGTATTATAGCAACAATGGATCAAATGACATTTGAGATGTGGAAGAAAATTATCCGACTCGGCAGCTCTCCGAGGTTCTGCTTTTACTTTTTGTTCTTTTGGTTTCGCAGATTGCAAACTCCCATGAAGCCGTACATCTTTCTCAGGAGTCGGTGGAGACCAAATTAGAGCTAAAAATGAAAGTGAAAATTGGACTTACATTTGTCAGGAGTCCACGAACGCAACGCCAAAGGAACGCTTATGTTGCTCGGTGTCTGCTGAATGAGTAAATGCTTGCTAAAAGCTTAGCCGTATGAACATTAAACAGTGATTAATGTCACATTGTCGCATTTTCACTGCTCCCAAATTACCAAAAAACAAAGATTAATGCAGCTTTAACATATATCCATCCATGTCTTTTAAGATAATATGGTCTACAGCTTGCTTTCAGTCACACCAAAGTGAAAAATAAACACATTTCAGTTGCGTGAGCCTCTGGCAGGAAGATTGAATCCTAAATAGTACGTGTTGATGGAAAAGATTGTATTAAGAAATGTAATGCTGACATTTTTTTCCCTTTACTGTCATTTAATTTTCAATCTGTAGCTTGAAAGTGAAAGCGCAATCTGCAGTGCGGATTGGTAATATGACCGTGGGTATTGAGGTTTACTAGAAAATCAACTGATGCCGTTTTCGCAGTTGCATCGAGGCAAAAATAATGTGATTTAGAAAAGTTGAAAAAACAAACAAAGTACATCTCAATCTCGTCAGACTTGGCGGTAATTTGTGTTTGCTCGACATCAATGCACAAACACCTCCATTTCCTATACACTGTTTTTCTTTTTTTTGGTGACTTCGATTCCTCCTCGTGCCGGGTGGGAGGAAGTCATCTGTGCGCCTGAGGATCAGCTTAAAACCCTCACCTAAACTGCAATTCTCCAGAATAAGGACGCCGACGGATCCGGTGGTAATAACAGACCTGCAGATGGGTCGCACGCTTGTTTTTCAGCACCCAGATTAGTCTGGAATTATGATGATACCCAGGGGGCAGAAATCTTATTTTCTGTCCTCCTGATAAGAAAACAAGAGCGGAGGAAAAAGCAAAAGGAAGGAGCGGGAGAGGGAGATGTGTGATTGAACATGCTGTGCCACATGCTGCTGTGTTGGCACTCCAATTTACAGTCGTGGCCGGGATCAGATCGAGTGTGACAGGTAATGTTTCAATGTTAGCTAATACAGCTGCATGTCCTGTGGCACAATGGAGTCAGCCGTGTTTGCATCCATGTACACTACATAAAAACATGTTTAAATACATGTGCTGTTATCTCAAAACACACAGAACACATCTGGGTCAAATTTAAACATATATTTTTTTTAAATATATTTAAATATATTTTTTAAATATATTTTCTTTAATATTTTTTTTATATTTTTTTTATAGATTTTTTATATTTTAAAATTTAAAAAAAGCAATGAGAGTGTGATTTTTGTAATTTCTGTGTCTCATCCTGTCCATGATCGATTGTGATGAGATGTTAATAACTGTTGATAGTAAAAGGTTTCACCTTTGATTTATTTTTTTCAATTTAAAATATATATATATATATATATATATATATATATATATATATATTCAATGTCTAACCATGGATGACCGAAATTGTTTCACTCACACCCTTATTATAACATAAGAGCGTGAGTGAAACAATTTCGGTAGTAGTTGTTATGTTGTTTTTTTTACTTGGTTGTTCGTGTAGCTGCTTGGTGTTGGATCATTATGTGTCCCAAATAAAGACAATAAAAAAAATGTAAAAAGGTCAGCATTTCCCCTGAAGAAAAAAACCTTTTGCTCAAACAACTGGTCAATTGATGGACACAAAGATAAATCGTCATTTATCGAGCGAAAACATTCAGTTTTCAGCTTCCAGAGTGACTTGCTGCAGTTCACATCATTGTCAATTGAATATTCTTTTGGGGTTTTGGACTGTTGGATTGATGAAACACAAAATTTGAAGATAACACTTCGGCCTCTGGGAACTTCAGTTGGCAGTTTTCATTATTTTGTATGCAATGAAGAGCACGCACACACACACACACGCACTTCCATTCTTTTTTGCTTTGAAGAAAGTCATTGTGACTCATCTCTGTTTGAGAAGACAATTTGATCAAAAATAAGTATATGAAATCTTTTTAAGGAGGATGTCCACAAAAGACAAGGCAAAAAAAGAAGAAAACCCCCCACAAACCATTGAAATGTCTGATTGTTTCCCCTCCTGTCATCTCCGACAGTCAATCCAAGTCTATCGGGACTTTTATCTCGATCTGAGAATGTATTCTTATGCGGAAAATAATCCACACGGTAATAACATTCCCAATCAGAATATCAAAGACCCACGTCTCACACTTAAAGACCCGTCAATTAAAACATCTGGCGTTTAATTACACCTGATCATGGATGTTTTCAGTTAGAATATAAACGTCCCTGTTGATTTGCACTCTTGGATGCAGAAATAAATAAATAATAAATACATAAATACACACACAGGCTTGACTGTCACTCTCTCCAGCGCTCTATACCCCAAAGGACAGCCATTGATTTTCCAGTTATAATGAACACCAAAATTATTGAACGCCGGATGACAAAGTGTTGGGGGCCACAGGCACTTCTCCACGATGAGTTTTCTGAAGCCGGCCACATCACCATGGAAACCACGCCTGTTTTTGACAGAGCGTATGACAAATAATTCTCCTGCAAAGATTCATCTTGAAAATCTCTCTCCGCTGGAGGCACAGCCAGGTTACACACACACACACACACACACACACACACACAGCCCTTTCAGAGAGGCTCTCAGTATTCGAGCGGACCTTTAACCACTGACTCGCAACAAGAAAGTTTCATATCAACAGAATTTGAAATCCATGAAAAAGATTTGCAGTTACACATTTGGTGCAACAGCTGATGCGTCCAAACATTTCACGCAAAAAGCATCGATCAGGACGGACGAACCAGGGTCAACAAGCAATAAAGATCTGGGCTCGGGGCTCAAAAACTACTCCATAATCAAATGAGGCCATATTTCTTCGTAGAGGCCATCTTATGAGATTATACATCGTGGACGTGGCGCTGTATTGATTTGTCTGTTGTTCTGCTTGATGGGCCTGGATTCGCTGCAGGGCATCCTCACCACTCACGCGGGACGACAGATCTGCCGTGACCCTGAACTGAAGCGTCGCAGGGCTTCCCGTCCTCGCACCAATGTGTCTTCTGTCCGGTACTGCAGCATCTGTCCGGTACTGCAGCATCAAACCCACGGCAGTGACCCCCCATCAGGTCTACAGCGCATCCCACGATAAATATCTGTCGGGGGCGTCGTAAAAAGCTTCAAACGTGACCTCCGATCGCCCGGCTCGGCGTTTAAAAGAGTCCATCTCAAGGTGTCGGGTCAACGCGGCTCAAAGCCCCGCCCCCCTCTCCACTTACTTTGGTGAAGAGAAGGTCGAGGAGCTCTCTCGCCAAAGACACTGTTAATACACAGGAGATAAATTTACGACCCCCTCCGGCGGCCTACGGGGAATTGCCTCCGCCTCACAGCACACAGCAGATTAAACCAAAGGGGAACAATATTCACAAATCAGCCGGTGGTTATGAGGAAAGCAGCAACAATATCCGTCAGGGGGCTCCGGCCCCTCCGGCCCCTCCTCAGTGGGCTCCCAGCAGCCTCTCTGGTTCTCAGGCACCAGCAGCATCTATCTGTATGCGGCCCACTGGATGTGCTGGGAAGGCCACAGTTCTTCTTTCAGGGGACATTATGCACACAAGAGGATCCCTAAGCTACCAAATCATACTAATAACATGGAAGTGTGAAGATGTATTGCTTCTACACATGCCCATTAAATTAATGCAATGTGCATATGCAGCATATTGATCACTGTAGCATCATTTTAATTCCAGACCAGTGTTTCGTCATATTGGTCTCAAATATAGGAACATGTTTTATTTCTGTTGACGACGTTTCAAAGCATCGGGGTGTATTTTATTTACACATTAACATATTCCAAAGGGCAGATGTTTTTTGTTTTTTTTTCAATAAAGTGAGTATATAGTGTTATGTTACAGTATGGGTTGTTCAAACATCTTTCCGTCCAACTTTACTTACTCCGCTATAGTTCGTCAGCCTCAGTTTAATCAGAATTATTTCTGATGGCTCATCATTTTCCATGTTTCTGAGTGTGACGGTTCGAGCGACATCTTTTCCGCAGACAGAGACGAGCGGAGAACGGGACGGAGAGACGGACGTTCAGCTGTCAAGCCGCCGAGAAATATGGTGTCACTAAATGTCATATTAGCCGCTGATGAGATCGAAAAGACAGTTGCAAACAGTCGGAGAAAAGCTTTCTGAAAACCTCAAGTTCTTGACGGGAGAGTGACAATGTGACCGGAAAAAAAAAGGAATTAATCTTACCAAACCTGACCAAGCTGCACAGGTAGAATGTAAGTGTTAAATTAAAAAATAAATAAATAGTGCTACTTTTTTATGATAAAATATGCTTCACAAAGTGTATTTTAGGTAAATGTCCTTTTGAGCAGGACAGAGACGCTAACCAAAACACTGCCGCATTGAGCAGCAATGGGGCTAGCTTATTGTGGGCGGAGCTGAAACAATTAGTAGATTAAACGATAACTTGATTATCAAAAAAGTTGCTGATTCATTTTCTGTTGATTGACGAATGCATTAAGTCCGTTGTGAAGCAAAAATGCAAAAGCTCTCAGGTTCCAGCTTCTTAAAATGTGTAATTTATTATTATTACATTCATATTTCTTTTGCTTTGAACTGTTGGTCGGACAAAACAAGCACTTGAAAGACATTTACAAGGGCTTTGGATAATTACGACCGCCATTTTTCACAATTTTTTTTTATTTTGAATAGACTAAACCAGTGGTAGAAAAGGAACTGAGGGTACTCACCAAGGTACTCAACCAATGGCACATTAGAAATAAGTGTACAAGAACATTTATTGGAAATGTTAAAGTGCCCTCTCGCTTGCATGGTAAATTATCCCTCTCCCAGCCATTGGCTGTTGCAAGGCCTATGATTATGGGTAGTTTGATACATTTCTCTTCCTTACCCGCTTTTCTGCAAGAAACCAGCCTACGCTGCCCTCAAATTACAGATCCGTTGGGTATTTAAATCATCATCATAATTAAATGCAACGTTAACCATAATCTTGGTACACTGTTAACTAGGGATGCACCGATACCGATACCGGTATCGGTATCGGTGGTCGATACTGCGTTAAATACTCGTACTCGCATCGGTTTCAATGACCGATACCAAGAACCGATACTCACTCAACAGTATTTCACTACAACAAACTGGTCGCGCTTTGTGGAGAAGCAACCCCGTGGCGGAGCCGGAGACACTCTTCTCTGTCTCAACTGTCTCAACAGTCTCAACTTCTGAGCAGCCAATCACGCTATCCAAGTTGTTTTGCCGTCCAATCAGATGGCCAGTTTGTCTCAACAGCAGAATCTGGAGCCGCCATCTTGGATCCTCGCTACGCAGCGCTCACTTCTTTCAATAGACAGGAGAAAAGTGAGACGCGAGTACAATACAAGACTTTATCGATATTGTGCTTATTAACCGGTGTTGCATACGTGTGTATGACATATTAGTGCTCATATTAGTGCTCTTGTTAGTGGCTGACAGCCCCGGAGTTACTTGTAATCAGTCCGTCCCAACGCGACGCAAATGTTTCGCGCGACCAGATTACATGTAAAGTCTATGCACAGACGCGTGTGGTTGCGACAGACGCAAATTTACGCCGGCGGCACGTTAGACGCGAGAGTTGAAATTTTCCATATTTAATACATCTATAATTGAGAAGCTCTGCGCGTCATCACCGCCGTCCTGCCGGTTTGAATCAAACGGCTGCTGATCCACCTGAAGTAGCGCTGGCAGCGGCCTCATTCAGACGCTGTTGTGCGGCTACGGATGATATTATTGTAGCCGAGTGTCTGTTGTGTGTCTATATTTGTAATTCTAATAAAATGAAAACACGCTGCAGGGTAACTTGAACCACTTTTTTATCTCCTTCACACACGTATATCCCACAATTCCACTCTTTTCCTTTCCGTTTCTCCCTCCACAATAAAAGCACCGGAAACATAACTTGGAACACAGCTTCCTATATAATTGCTCGATACCTAATATTATCGCTTACATTATGAACCCGGACACGGGGCGTTTTATGGTCCGACATTAGAGGGACTTCCACAAGAAGTTTAAAGCTTGGGATAGCCTTCTGTTAATTTTGTACTATAGGCTTGACATAATCTGCAGAGGATAAAATAAAATCTGCCTCCAAATTAATTGCACTTTCATGGAGACCAAATCTAAGAAGTATCGGTATCGGTACTCGGTATCGGCAAGTACACAAATAAAAATATCGGTATCGTATCGGTTTGTAAAAAATGGTATCGTTGCATCCCTACTGTTAACCATGTCATATCAAAAAGGTTGCCGACCCCTGGACTAAATAATTAATAACTCAGCAACAACGGAAAACAATGGCTGGTTGCATCTGTATACACGTTTCTACATGTATAAGTGTTGAGTAGCAAATGTATATTTAAATGTGAAAATATCACTGAGTGATGCTACCAGCAACACTTTATTTCCACATGGAAATAGTTCATGTTGGGTCCTGTGTTTACTTGCCTTGGCACATGCATCCTATTCCATTGTGTGTTCAGTCTTTTATAATGAACTTCATTATATGGTACCTGTACCCCCCCCGTGAGTACACAGAGGAGCATCCTTGCCCCGTCCGCTCACCCTGCTCTGCTCCTCACATCATAAAACTGCTGTTGGCTAATACTGTGTGTTTAATTCCTCGTTGTGGAGCTCACCTCAGGGTGCCCCTGCCAAACCCGTCCTGCAGGAGATTTACAGTCTGCCATTTTGTGGACTAATTGCCCAGTACGAGAGCAGCGAGGTCAGCCATAGCCGGCACGGGGAGGCTGCTCACACACACCTGCTACCGGCGGAGGGGCCGACTCCTCAAGCAGCAGGACCGGCCCCACCAGGAGTCTCTTGACTTGTCTGGAATACGGTCCGTCAGATGCAATCTCTCGCACTGCGCTCTATTGTTTGGAGATAAACAACTTGGCGGATCATTCTTTTCCCACCGACTGCATGTTGCTGGAACATTAATCAAAGTCAGATAAGAGGCGGATGTGTGATAGTGGAGATCCGCTGCATGCTCCCCTCGATACGGATCTAATCTTCTCACTTTGCATCAAATTTGTTATTCGTCTTCTCCTTCTCCTCCACCCATATCATCGGCCCGTACGTAACCTCCTGATTGGATGGAATAGATTGATGCTCCGACCGTGGAAACGTGCACACCCGAGCCCGCCTGCCTCTCGCTCCTCCTCTCGCATTAACATTTCAAGCAGATCACGCAGGTATTATTACATCTCGTTGTCCACCTCATTGACTCCTCTTATTGCTGCCGAAGAGTTAACAGATCAGTCCACTCCTCACCATTTACTACACCGACTGGAGTGGTTCTGCGGATTAACTGACAGCCAAGCACAGTTTTGCCTTTGTCTGATCATTTTTAATAGCGCTTAATGACCGTCTATTAAAGGCTACAACAGACGCCATGCTATTCTGAGCACTTTCCCTTTATTAGCATCAGCTGACACCCCCATCACTCAGTGGTTCCCTTGACTTTATCCCTGCCGGTGACCCTTCCATCTATCTAATTAGCCTTAATTTACTAATCACATAGGCCACTTTCCCAGAGCCGCGCGCACTCCATCAGTGAGCAGGGACAAAGGCTCGTTAACAGGGCCTCCCCGCTATTGCCCCTGAGAGGTAGAAAATATGGATTCCTCAGGTCAATTTAGAATCAAGAGCCATAAGATATGCAGAGGTAGTGCCAGCGTGCCAACCAGGTACGTGTAATGGCACAGCGCCAAAGACACCACAATATAAAACAAGACCGTGCGGTGAAAATAGACCTTCTGCTTTCCCAGGGCTCAAAGAGAGAAACATTATATCAAACCTGAGGCCGCGAAGTTTGTCGAGGGCTACAAACCTGCAAAGTGAGAGAGGAAAGGCAGAGGGACAATTTCAAGTTTCATTTTACAAGAGGAGGTGGAGAAAATCGATAGGCTGAATGCTGGCTTATTGCCAACTTGCTGAAGGAAAAATGAGAGGAAAACACACAGCAGCAGCCAGGCTGTTTTCTCTCCCCTCACACACCTCACTCGCAGCCCGGGATATTACATCACGAGCACAACAACAATGTCCAGTTGAGCTGCGCTCCAACACACACACACATTTATAGCTGGTGGATGGGCACAGATCAGAGATGCTAGATCCATCAAATAGCTGTTTTTTGTTTTGGAGAATCCTCTGTCATATCGCAGGTGTCTTTCCAATTATTCTGCAACATCCTCCTTCTTACGGTTCAGAACGCTCCAATTTCCAAATGCACCACTGAGTCTGTTCGTACGCTACATGACAAGTCAAGAAATTATTAAGAAAAAGGATTTGTGACGTGCAATTTTCCTTGGACAATATTCTTGGATAATTTTAATGTAAATATCAGAGAATCTATTGTTATCAATATCGTAATTGTCCTTCATAATCAAGTACATTTCAGTCTTTATATTTAAAATAAGTTGACATACAATAATATATCAAATGTCCTCGTTTCCCAGATGCTTTTAGTAACAGAATCCAAATCAAGTGTCACACAGAATGTCTACTCTTTTCATTTTGAATATGTGTTTTTTATAGTTCAGTGAGTCTGACAGAGTGTGGCCCACATTAGTGATTGAGACCACAACCCTGTGCAGCTGCTCATGTTAGTGATGGGCATCAATAACTGGCGCCGGGCCTGTGGTTCGTAATTGTGTTGGAGGGGTCAGTGTGGGGTCAACAGGGCATTCCCTCGGCTCGTCTAATGAAGGGAGCACAACTCTCCCTCTCACCAATACTCGGCACAGCCATCTCCAATCCCAGGCCCCATTGCCTGCGTCAATCACATCATCAGTAATAGACGGCGGTCCAGCATAACACTGCCAGGAGGAATACACGCCATCAAAACATACAGTGCTCTGGACAGAGGAACCATGTGTCGGATAATGCACTGTTGTCATGTTTGGTTATTTTGCCATCAGACTGCAGATGTTAGTCTTGATAGCACAAACCAGGGCGGCAGGACTATAAACTGATATTTACCGATTTAGTGAATCTCTGATTTGAATCTACTATTATCACTCGTGATGATAATCTGAATCTTGTGTAATTAAATTGAGAAAAACTACCGAGAACCAATTAAATCTAATCAGATGCCCAAAGTTTGGTCTGAAGTCAAGCTAGTGGCATTAGGTGATGGTCAGACACAGGCAATGAAAAAATAATTAAAAGTTAGGAAAGTGCTTGCTACATGTTAACGAAAAAGAAATATAGAGTTGTTAATAATTAACTATTTCACTCTTAACAAATAATAAGAATGTTGACAGATTAAATGCTATCAGTTAAACTGTTCTAATATTAATTAATTAATTAAAAATGTAAATAAAAAGCTGAGAAAAACCCAGAGGCGCTGCTTGTCACGTTAAAAAGGAACAGCTGATCCACCTAAAGAGCCGGAGCAGGGCTGCTGCTGACCTCTGGACCCGCTTCACTTTAATCAGCATTCAAGACTTGGAGCTCGGCTCGGTTCCTGAGGATTTGAAGCATTTATTTACCGACAAACACACTGTAGACACCCTGCAATGAGCCGTCCACATAACCATACTCTCCAGAGTGTAAACCCTGTCAGAGAGTAGACCACTGTGGATTCTATCTGGCCTAGGTTATCGTGTACTTGTTTTGTTTATGCTTTATCGGGTGTGCACGTCTTGCACTTTGTTTTACTGAACTAGCTAACTTCTGCGCAAGTGAGTAAAGTAGCTAGCCAGTTAGCTTGTGTCGTGTCGTCTTGATTTGGAATTGTTATTGACAATGTATTGTGATATACATTTTTTTTAAATTTTTGTTCAGCCTTTTCCCTTCCGTTCTTTCTTTTTCTTCATAATGACACGTTATATTACAAGAAAAAAATCACTTGCATTCTGAATAAAGCAATATGAAGCTCATTGTTGTACTACTCTAATTACTTATGGATGGGCTGAGACTTGAGGAGAGTCTGACGTGAAGTCCACCACCCACCCAGTATGTGTTACAGGTCATCCATCACCATTGGCTGGCGAGAGCCAGGGGAGGGCCCGATACACCCAAGTGTCAGACATCCGCCAGGGCCAGACGGGATTCGTCTTTGAACTCCTAACAGGGCTCATTTTGCCGTGATTGAATTAGACTTGAAATGCCTTCAAGAGTTGCACATGGGAAATTAAGTCAAAAAGCTTGTTTCGTTAAAAAAGCAAAGCCTTATCAAGACCTGCGAGATAATGAGGCGAAGAGAAACTACGAAAATGTTGTTGTGCTGAGATATCCACGGTAATGAGTTTGATGATGAATTAATTGCAAGACAAGTAAACAACAAACCCCCCCAAAAAAGTTACATTATATCCATGTCCGGATTAAATTTTCTTCTGCCTCCAACTGAAGCACCTATAGATTAGGGTGGGAGTCTAGCTGGAATTAGATTAGCACAAAGTGAATGGCTTTGGTTACATGAAGAACAAGCTCGGTCCAATCAGTGTCTCTTTTCCAAGTGAGACGCACTAAAGCAAACATCAGCCAATTACGCTCCACGTGAATAGCGGGACACTGAAAAATGCTGCAGAGGAAGAACAAACAGATGAGGGTGAACTGGAGGGAAGATAGGGCGAGTAAACGCGAACGGAAGAGAGAGTGAGGATGTGCGAGCGCCTGTGGGCGTGGCGGCGGGCGGGCAGGCGGGGGTGGGTGGGTGGGGGGGGGGGGGGAACGCGTGGAGAGTGAAAAAGAATTAGAGGGAATATTTGAGAGAAATATGGCTACGGGTGTCAGCATTGTGTAAGAATAACCTGTCCAATTATGAAGAGAGACTGTTTGCCGTTCTATCTGGAATGCTTTACTGTACCCCCTACCCCCACCACCACCACCACCACCTCCCCCCAAATGTACATCTCCTGTATACATTTAAATGTGGTCATATATCGCCTCTGATAATGTGATTCCAGAAAATAGATTGGAATTGTTCACCGTCTTTTATAAAGATGGATTGTTCTGTCAATATCCCATGGCTGGCTAGCGTTGTATGACTTTCCATTCCCCAGTAGAAGAAAAAAAATGGGTGTTTAATGCTTCCTTGAGAATGTATGGCTGCTGCTGTTTCCATTATCCATTTAACAGCCTCTAAAAGGAGGATTTATTTCTGTAAATTAGCCCCTGTATAACATGATTGTATCATGGATCATAAACTTTAAGTCAATACAGCATGGGGATAGAGGGAGAGAATACCTCGCTGACCCTCTTCCTCTCCGGACTGCTCGGTATCCAGCAGGGTTGGTGGCAGCTGTTACTGGAAGAACTTTATCTTTCTCTTCCTCCCGCTGTAAGGCTCCCCAACGTCCCACAGTAGCCGTTTGCTCATCAGCCTATTACTTTCAATAGGCGTCGGAGTAATTGGCTATTTCACACATGTAAGGGTTGAGCTGGCAGAGGGTAAAGGCCAGGCAACCAGGCTGTCAGTGTCCTGCACCACAGTCATCCATCAATTATTATCAGGCACAAGGAAAGCCACCCCGGCCCTGAGCCGGCACTCTGTCAAACCTCGTCCAGGGCTCCCTGGTTAATCCATGAACATGTGTGCGCTTTGGAAGTGTGTGTGCTTTTCTGTGTAGCATGTATCTGCTTGTGAGCGGGTGCGTTTGTGGTATTAAAAAATGTGCTTAACTCAAACTTAAAGAAGCGCTTCAGAGCATTAACATACTGTAGCTGCAGACAACTAGTTGCTATGTAAATATTGGAGTAGTGTCTTTCTGAGCAAAGAAGTGGCTCTGTGTGTTGGTATCCGCTTTGTTTATGTGGCCGGCCGCACGTGATTTTAGAGCAGGATTGTGCAAGCGGGAGTCCAAGTTTATGCACAATCGGAAATGAGTTGTAATAAGTAGTGTCATACAGGACATACAAATAAATTGTTGATCGCAGAGACAAAACAAAACATGTTTTAAAATGTGGAATTATAGATCTTGAAGTTGAGGTTAAAGTTAAAAAAGTAAACATGTTTTCCTTCTTTCAGTTTCTTTGATGGAGAGATGCAATCACAGGCAAGCCAAGATAGGTCGCAGTGGAGATGACTTTTCTTGATGTGTGATAAAAAAAGAGCATTTTTCATCTTTACGAGCCACAACATTGATGCTGGCATTGTTTTCATCTTCTGAGTGTATGGTAAGATCTTTCTGTCTCAACAGTGCAAAACGCCTTGACAGATGTTTTGTTGACATCAGAAGGAAGTTTGAGTTCAAAGATGGGAGGAGTCAGAGAGAGGGTGCCTGAGTAAGAGTGGTAGGAGGAAGGGACCATTGGCCCCCCCAATTTACGCCCGTGGCCCAATTTGGCATCGCGGCTGATGGGATCCCATCACAGGATGCTCTCTAGTGCTCGTCTTTACTTTTGACAATCTCCGCCAGCATTGCAAACACAAGCACCTGCAGGTGGCCGGTAACACTGTGACACTTTGAGTCCAAGTGCCGGCTGTAGCCGACTAAGCCCCAACATGTTATTACATTTTTAAGAGCTGCTCGTCAGCTATGGTGGATATGGTAGCTACGGTGTTACCGCTTCACAACTAACTATAACTATAAATCCCTCTTAAGTCCCAATAATCATCACCACACTCGTTGACAGGAGGCAGACGATCACACAAGGCGGTTGGACTCCTTGGCCGGCATTCCCAGCTCCACCGATCCTCTAAATACGAGATAAAACAAGAGCAGTCCAACCGATGGGTTCGACTTGTTGTCTCAGCCTCCAGAAGCAGGAGAGAAGCTGCTTGGAGGGTTTTGTGTCTGCGCTAAAACACAGCCAGTTCCTGGACACCAATGAAGCGGCTGATCTGGAGGACGAAGAATGTCCTCTATCTGGATTCCTCATTCACATTCACCGTGATGTTGATTTGCATGCAACAGCTTCACGGCTGGAGACCAACCACTGTCTAAATCGGTCATACATTGCTACCTATCCTGCTTTAATGCAACTTGTATTCATTAATTCAACCATATAATCTGCAGCCACCCCCCTTGAGAGACAGGTCACATTCTCTATACCACGTTTGGGCTCTTAATGCCGCAAAGTCACTCAATGTTGCGTGCATCTTTATATTCATTAAAGGCAATGAGTCTCTCTCTTTGCTCCCACCATCTCTCCATCTCTCAGCAGTAAAAACTGGAGTTGAAGATAAAGGAGGCCAGGCTTCTGGTTGGTTTGCTAGTTGGCAGGCTGGGTCCCTGCTGACAGGTTGTGATAGTTGTCATCTATCACCTATGAAAAGGCCTGAGGGCTCACCACACCAATCACACTAGTGCCAGATGTTACAGCCGAAGTGCTGCACATACTCCCCACACACACACACACACACACACACGCACACACAAACATAAATCACACACAAACAAACAACCTGACACTCAAAGACATGCAGAAATATCCCATTGTTATTCACAATGTATACACCGATGCATGTGAATCATATAGTATATATTGTGCGTTTTTCCTTTCACAAAGACATTGAAGACAATTTGAAGAGGGAATTGATCAACTCTTAAATTTAAGGGAATATGCTCAAGATTCATGAAAGAACCGGAACGGGACACTTTTAAATGCTCCAAACCCGGCATGCAGAATAAGAGCGGCGGGGAAACAAAGCACCGGGACTTCAGCGTCGAGTTATCGGCACAGACGATGAAGGGAAGCCCCCCCGTCGCTGACGGACCTGTGAAGACAAAGAGAAGGCCACCTCGCTGTATGAGCAATTAAAGCAACAACTTCACATGTCTCTCTATCCCCCCGGGGGCCAGACATTATGAGCCCACCTGTCAAGTGCCCACAAGCCTTTCCACGGTTTCACTGGATGCACGCAGGAGCAGTAACTCTCAATTAGTCTGCAGGAGAAAGACGAGCATTTTGAGATAGCAAACCCTAAAAATAAGAAATAAAAAATCCTAATTAAATAACAAGGTTGAAAACTGAATCTGAAATTTAAATCGTACGCCGCAAAGCTGGAATAAGGTGAAAAAGGTCTAAACAATTTCCATAAAGTGGTTGATAGGCACGCCTCCATACACACAAATAGGATTGCTTTCATAAGTCCTTCCTCTCGTGCTACGCTTGCTAACGACGTCATCCAATTACTGTCTGGAAATAACCGTATTAGAATATGTAATAACCCCTCTGAAAAACATCTCGCCCCTAATATGATTGATCGCTTCTGCTTAGCCACCATACGCTCTGACTGATTCATTCACTTTTTTTTAATCTGCGGCATTATTCAAACGCAGCCCTGCGAGTCTGGGTTCGGGCTCGGAGAGGCTGAGCGCTGGTCGGGTCCTCCGTGTTATTTCTGCTGGTGTGCTTCGTGGCCGTGTGAAGGGGGGGGGGGCGGGTGAGGGGTGGAGGGGGGGGACGGTGTCGAGGTAATGGACCTCTCCATGCTGTGCGTTCCCGAGCATAGCTGCGAGGTATGAAGGGCGATCCTATGGCTGCCTCTACATCACACTCCGGGATCTGTGGAGAGCAAGGCGGCTGGAGGAATGCTAATGTTGATTTATCAAGATGGACTGTGACGGCTGCGTCGGACCGCGGCTTGAACCTTACTATGCCGGTGGTTTGCAAAATATGAATCAGAGCATTTATTAATACATCTCTTCTACTCCTCGAGGACGCCGGTGTTCTCGGGTAAAAAGTACTGAAGTCATAAGAAAACATTAGTTTCAATATCGAAAAACTGGCATGGCCATAATCACAGCGGTTCGCCTCAAGATATGTGAATGGAAATGGGTTCTATGGGTACCCACAAGTCTCCTCTTCACAAACAGTCCCACTTCATGCTAATCCCAACCAAGCTGTTATTAGCATGCAGTGTTAATGTGTTATTTTTTGCCTATTCTATTCTGGTTTCTGCAGACTGGAGGGGCTAAACAGTGTTGGAAGAAGTGTTGGAGTATTCATGTACGGTGATGTTAGTCCCCACAGATGCAGTGCAGACCCTTTTTGAAACTTGACATCACTGTATAGATGTACCTTTTGTGGCCTCGGTCAAAAATGGTTAAATCTTTCATCAAATCTGTGTAATAAATCATATTTACCCAAAGATTGCTGCAAACAACGTATGAGGCATAATTGATGGCTTTATATACTTTCACCATAATGTTCTTTCCCCTAATCCACTCTAAACTTTCAACATTTGAATAGAACACAATGTTTATTACAGATACATACAAGGCTAAGCTGCATCTCTAACTAGTCTTTAGGTTCCCAGCTTTAGCACTACTATGTGGTAGACCTGCTATCTTCTGCCCCTCCTAAAAAATAAATGGATCTATGGTGAAGAAAGGTGCAGCAGAAAACGTTAGTGATAATTTGCATTGCAAGTTCCACATGTTACAACACAGCAAACCTTAATGAATATCTATTGTGGCTGTAAATATCTCCTAGATAAAGTGTGGTTGCAATCTGAATAACTCATCTGGAATTTCATGAAAAGATGTTAAAATGCCTCTTTTGGTTTTTTGGATTATCTGTTTGCCAACACACGAGTTACGGCTCCCGAAGTGGAAGACACATCCCCAGGCTCAGGAAAGACAGGGCTCAATAAATGATGTCGACTCGCCATTGTGGTGACAAAATAAATTTCAATTACGACCATGTGAAATTGGATTTCCTTGGAGCATTAGGGGATTGAGAATCGTTGAAAGGTTTCACGCTTCTACTCAGGTCCTTTTCTTCTAGACGATGGCTCGTCTCCGTCACAGGACCAGCAGCTTGTTGCTGCTGAGCTCCAACGCCGGCTTTACAGGCGGTGTTATGAAATCAATAAGTCACTTTGGACAGATGTGTTTTTTCTTGTAACAGCTCACACAGAATTAATACAGATGATTACAGGCTGCAGCCGTTCGGGGTCGTTTTCCTCAATCCGGTGACCTTCCATGGCAACTGGGTCCTCTTAACGGCCGCTTGGCGTCCGATCGCATTGCCTGATAAATAACATGCACAGCTGTATATTACTGATGTAAATAAAATGCGTGTGCTCAATTAAGACGTTGTATTGTAGATCTGATAGTTTGTAGATGAGGGTCTCCTGCTGAAGAACTCGGATGTTCCAAATTCACAGAGCGTTATTACAATATGCTTTTATATTTCATTCTCAAAATCGAGGTACAAGTACTTTGGAAGGGTTTGCTTCCACAAACTTGCTTCTACATGTCTACAAACGTTCCAGCAAACCCAACACCTATTGGTGGATTGATCAGTACCTCGACTGGTGGAAAAATCAATCCGGATCAACTACCTATTCAAGTCATTTCTCAACAATAATGCATTCGCTGGTTCCAGTATCTCAAATGTGAGGATTGACTCTTATTCCGATTATTGAATATCGAACATCTTTGGATTTTGGACTGATGGCTTGTACAAAACAAGGCATTTGAAGAAGTCCCCTTGAATTATAGGACATATCAAACGCATCCAAATAGAGAAGCAAATACCTTCTGTTGAGTAGAAGTCTGGATCCGACCAGCGAGGACTGAACTGGTGTAAACCCGCCACCAGACTTGTCGTTAGGGCGTTCACTGAAGTGTTAATGTCAGCTAATTGATACACGAAGGATGGAGGTTTTGGGGGGAGTCCATCTGGACCATTTCACCCCCGGGTTAACTTCAACTACACATGACCCTGTTATCTAGCGACGCGTGACCCTGGCCTCCGGGTCCCGGGAACACTGAGCAATGCAAGCGTCTCACAAACCACATCCATTGTTCTCTTTCAATCTCTCGCTCTCTCTTTAAAGTAGATCCTGGCACATTTCAGGTGACATATCCTTTTAAAGAGTCTTATTCTTCAGTCTGTTGCACAGTTTCACTGTTGAATGGTTTCCCTGAATGAACCTAAATGTGCCAGGCTTCAGTGAGACCCAATAACGATAAGACCTGCCGTTATATAGCCTCCTGCTCGAGGAAAACCTTTTATGAACCCGGGCATTACTGTCAGAGAAGACACTCTCTGTGCTGTTGTAACATTCATCTGTGCTGCTGCTCCGCTTTACAGACAAGTGAACACGGACTAGGAAGTGAATCACAGTATAGCCAAGGCTTGCAGTGCTTTTGGTACATCGATTACAACGTTCCAGGACATATTCTTCACCATAAAGCAGACACTCTACTTTCCAAATTAGCGTTGCATGCGAGTGTTGGAGAACGCACGGCTTGCGGACGTGTCTCTGCAAGCTCAATAGGATGTGAAGATGAGGGTCCCGACGATGCAGAATTCCTAGACTGTGCAGGCATGCCGGGAATCACGCTCGGGAATTAACAGGTCAGATGGGTTGATGTCAGGGGAGCTGGCACTGGACCACCGCCGCAGAGAACAGGGATAAAAAATGAAAGACAGGCTTCTGACCTCCCAAAAAGCTTTTTGGAACCAGCTGTACTAAAAGTCCAATCAGCCATCTAAAGGCTGCAGGTCAAGGACAGCTTTAAAGAAGAAAGAAAATCTGATCATTGCTGTTGACACACTGTGAGAAACAATTGGAAAAACATGTTTGGAAAAAGGTCAAAATAACCACAGAAGAAACAATTGAAAAATGCAACATCCTGAAACGTCTTTCCAAAGGCTGGATCGGGTGAGATGTGTTCAGCGATTTCCGAAACCGACAACCCAACAACGGCGCTCACTTCGTGCGGAGGTGAGCGGAGATGAGACTGAAAGCTGAGTTTGAACTTCTTTCTCAAGCTCTCTTTCAAATTCTTCACAAAAAATTATACTTTCCCATTTTGAGTGAACAACGGTGCCACCACAGGATAAGGATCAGATTTATTTCTCCTCATTTTGGTTCCATTACCCAATGCCGAAATGCTTTTTCTCTGAAAAAAGACAGGCAAATAGCATCACTGCTTCACGTACATTCATTTCAACACGCTCACTTACTGGAGGCATATTGCTACATTTCATTAACTATTCCTAATCATCCCCTGCCCACGTGATCCCATGCTGCAAGATGAGCTGGATATCACGGGGCGTGTGAATCGTCAGCCTGGTTATGAATTCCTGTCAATGACTAGACCTCATTTCCATATTACGCTCAGGCAGCTTTTATTTGAATATCACTCTTCCCAGTTCACCACTCCAGCCTTTAGAAGCCGGATTGGAGGTTGAGGGCTCTCAGTGGGGAGTACTCCAAATGTGGAGATGGAGAACTGAGTGTGTACATTTTTTACACTTCACGTTTCACCTGTTAAATTGAGTGCTTTATAAGAAAGATGGCTCCATGAAATCGATTTTCCCCTTATTTTTGCCAACAATATTTAAATGCATGGGTTTATTATAAAGCACCGATCGATCTAAAGTTAATCTCATATTTATGATATTTTGAAGGCCATATTTATACATGCATGATAGTTGTATGTCAGCACACAGCGGCAGAGACAGTAAACGTCAGAGTCACGCACGCAGTGTCGTCTTCAACGCGAATGAAAAATAAATAAAGTTTGCAATTTGTCAAAACTGCAGTACAAAAACAAGATGTAAAGGAGCAACCTGAAAAACATTTGGAAACAACAAACTTAATCAGATATAATCATTCCCGTGTACACTGTTCAGAGTATAATCGCAGAGGTTAACGGAGATCACATTGACTTGTGTTATGATGCGTTCAAGCTCTACTCAGTAAAAATGACGATTGAGCAAAAGTAAATGAAAACACTATCATGATGTGCTTAAATGTAATTTAGTAAAATGTAGTTTGGGGTGAGAAACGTGTCCGAAGGAGATGTTTTCACAAGAATATATGGTAGCTATTAGAAATTATGACATGTTGAACTTCCTAACACTAACTTTTTTTGGCATTAGTAGCTGTCAATCGGAAAGAAAATCTGAAATACAAAATTAAGAGTTTCAACGTTATCCCCCCAGTTTTATATCTCAATATTATGACAGACCCACTTAAGCATTTGCTCATTACCGAATATTTAGACTTTGTGTGTTCATTCTATGTGCAGGAAGTAATACCTCTAATGCCTTTAACTTGCATTCTTTCTAACAGCCAGCAGGCGGTGACTCCTCTGCTTACAAATATAAGGTTGATTGTATAGACGCCAATGAGAAAACGACCTTACTTCTCACTTGTAAAAGTAGGTTTATGGTCTCAGTCACTAGTTCAAAGTCTTCTTCAATACAGCATGATGCCCATGTAGTAAATTATGATCACATTTAGAGTAAAATAGCAAATAAAGCAGGGTATGGTTTTGGGTGTTGTCTTCCAATTTTAACTTTTTTTTTTCACCAAGTGTGTTTTCATTTGGTCGCCTAAACATATCTTATTCAATGTCTTATTTGATTGTACTTAGTTCCACCCTCTTGTTTCACTCCTAATTAAAAAAAAAATGGTGACGACCAAATGCCTTAACTAAGAATACAGTACGACAAATAAAAAAATGGGTCCTGCACCGAAGGCTGAAAAATGTCCAATACCGGCAATGATGCCACATTAAGTTCTCTTATAGGGTTCAGCATTTCCAACGACCTTATGGCTGTAGCGTTGTGGTTTAATTGCTCGTGAGTCACCGTCTGCGGGGTTTAAGGGTGTGAATATTCAGATTTGAGAACATAAGCGGCCTGACAGTCTGGGTGCCACACCTATCTGTAATTCTGTGTGTCTGCACACAGTGTCAGGGTTACTGCCCATGTATAATGCATACCTCAGCCCTCACAGCTGGCTCTGATAACACCCTCCAATGGCTTCATCTATCAGAGGCCGGGTAATGGCAGCGTTAGCCTGCAATGATAGTCAGTCTCTATTACCATTCACACTTTCTTCCCCTCAGATGAGACATGAGAGGTGAAGAGGGCTCCAAACAGACAGGATGGAGGAAAGGAAAAGGAAGGCCGGGTTTAGCCGACATTACCTCCATCAACCTTTAAAGTGTGCTTTTGAAAGCTGTGAACGGTTTTCGACATGTGCAGGTTGAAACTGAACAGAACCCGAACAGGAAGCGGCTTCAAAGTGTTTAACTCCTCTCCAGCTCAGTTTGATCCATTTATGTGGCATAAAAGACACAAGATGGAGCTCATTACCATATGATGCTACAGCTTTTATGTGGCTTGGGTAATTAGAACACATTCACAGCATTATAAATTTGATATTTAAGGACTTAATTCATGCAAAAAGAAAGCTACTCACAATAACACTGGAGGAAACAATGTGCTTGTTTTTTTCTACTGACAATCGCCTTAAAACTAAGCATATTTATTTTGAGATGACAAGAGATAAGTGGTCCAATAAAAGCCAAATTCAGAGTCTAATGGAGACACTGTGTGTTGGGCCCAGAGCAAAATGCTTTACAAAGCAAACCAACCTCTGACTTATGTGCATGTTTACATTTAGAGGGTTAAGTGGGAAGGTATTGTTCCTTGATTTGGTACAGCTGACCCTTTAAAGTTCAGAGAGCATAAACTAGAGATATGACCTTCTCCACACCGGCAGCCCACACGACTATTCACAGGCTTTTTCTGGGCGATTGGAAGTCTCTCCAGCCACCAGGGAAATTTAAGAAGTGTCTGTTCAGAGATCGAAGTCGCTGCTTTGTCTCGACAGACGGATAACACGAATAATACAGCCTCCTCGGGTGTTTGTTACTTTTACTATGTCATCTCTGAATCCATACCAAACCGGCACTTTACCGGAGTAATGACCGGACTTTAAATTCCCCGAGAAGAAATACAAATCCGAACAAAGTCACCCAGAGGGATGCGTCTCGTCCCAGTTAGCCACTGCAGGAAAACAAATGAGCAGCAATCACAGAGCGACTCTGAACCTCTGGTGAACTTCTCCCTCAACTCACTGTTCACGCCGCCATTAGCGCTGCAGTCGTTTCTTTGAGTGCCATCACTATGCAGAGGGCCTTGAAATCATGTGAAGGGAGAGGATGGCATGATCTTCCCCGTGATAACATTCCAGAGTCTGATATAATTAGAAATCTATAATTATAAACCACTGTGCGGTGCTTCGGCATCAGATAAGCCTGAAATCTATTGCTCCAACTGGCCCTCTGGATAGCACTTCATTTTCTCTCAGTTATCTGAACCTCTGTTTACTTTAAATAAATAGATATGCCTTTAGAGAGAGCCAGGCTATTTCTGAACTTTGATCAGAGCCAGGCTAGCAGTCATTACACTAAGTTCAGTTAAATGCAGGGGTTGAATTAAGGTTTGTTATGTGGGTTGGGGGTCCCACAGGGTCCTCCCCTGAGAACTTTTTTTTTAATAACCAAGCTGAATTTTAAGGTTTTTTTCATGCACTTTATTTGCATTTAAAGTACATGTCTTAATTATTGACCTGGCAATGCCCAGAATCAGACATAGAGGGTATAGGCCGATGTGCCCAAATTAACCGCTGCCTAATTGCCTTTCTGGCTTTGCCTCAGTACTAACAGCCGACATGAGGGCCATCTCATCTACATCACAGCAAGAGAGTGAATACGAACATTACCCAAAATGTCAAGCTATTGCTTTAAAAAAAATTAGGATTTAGGTTTGGAGATATCCTTTATTTTTCCTTTACTAACTGGTAACTAGCATGGCGTTTATATTGTGGGAGGAGTTCCCCTTCCACTAGGCGCATGTATGTGGATGTTACTGTGTATGTGTTTATGTACATACATAGTATCTGCATTACTTGGGCATCCATCAGAGCTCTCAAAAGCCCAATGTGTCATTACAATGTCCGGTTGAGTAAAAGCAGTAACACAAATCAAAGCTAGGACGCTGAGTGACGCCCTCTATCTCCCACCCCCCCAGAATGCATTGATAAAGGGCATGGGCGGCATAAATTTAGTGCTAAATGGCCGACTGTCATGTAGAAGGTGAAGGATCACATCACGTTGCAGGCATGAGCAGATGCCTGTGAAGGTCTAATGACGGTGACCGTGTCACCTCTATGTGTGTGTGTGTGTGTATGCACATGCATGATGCTCAGACAGGCAGCCCACACGTACGCCCACACAAACTGTGAAAGGACGCCCACAGTAGAAAACCTTTAGCATACATACGAGTCATCTTATTGATTCACCAGACCTCAAAAGAGTTCACTCTGACGAGGAAGAGAAGGGAACAAAGGGAAAAGTGCAGCGGACGCGATTAGCGAATAAAAACCTTGTGTGTCATATAGGACACACGCGAAAGGCCGGTGACGGAAGCCAGATGTGATGATGTAATGCGTCTGTAGATCCATCGGAGTTAATTCAATGGAACTTAGCTCACCGTAAAGGTAACACACACACACACACACACACACACACACGCACACACAAAGCCTATTTAATTATTAGCACGGGCAGAGCAAGGTGGGGTGGGGAAAACGTGTGAATGTGTGTGGGAGGTGGACAGGCCGGGGTGGGGGGAGGGGGTGGCGGGGTGGGTTGTGGGTGCATTTGTTTGCCCTAATTTGTGTAATGCACAGTGACAACAGAAAAGGACTGAGAGCATTAATACAACATCCATCATCGAGCTAACTGTTGACTGGTTCAATCAGCGGATGGATAGGACCCGCCTCCTAATGTGAACCAGACCTGGAGCCCCCGAGCACTCGCCGCATCAGCTGTCTGTGACTCAAATTAAAGACTAAAACAGCTGTTTTATTGTCCATCTGGATGTTATGTCCTTGTCTTTATGGTATATATTTATGCTGTCAACCAAATAGATTTGCCCACCAATGTGAAAAGTGTTCTGTATGAAGTCTGAGAGAAAATGGAGAGGAAAGCGCTGCCTGAGTGGACAGTAGTAAAACTTCTAGGGTTTTAATAATTGATTAAAAAATAAGAATCCACTGTGTTGATGAATCCTTATAGTTGTTACATTAAGAAATCACCTCTCAAATGTGCTCGATTGCTGCTTTTCTCGGTTTTAAATCATTTTGAACTGAATATGGTGTGGATTTGTATTGCTGGTTGGACAACTGGGGATTTGGATGTCAACTCGTGACAGACGCTTTTCACTATGTTTTTGATATGTTATAGATCCATCGGTTAAAAAATAAATAGAATGCAAAACAGTTTCGCCGGCTTTGAAGCTTATAACCAGCACAGGACTCGACCAATACATTCAACCTGTGGGAGATTCTCTAAAGTTTTAAAGGAAGTCATAGCGAAAAAAATAAAAATGCTTTATCCACTTATCCCTGCGCTTGTGCTCCTTGTTGTAAAAGTGAAAATATCTTCAATACAATAAATCACAAAGCAGACAAAGCCGGCAGATGAGGATCCGATGTTCTGCAAATCATGCCTCGAGGCTTTATGAGATCATCCAATTCAACATAAACAGGGGCAGCTTCAGCAAAACAAACTGTTTAACCTTGCTGTGAATAGATTTGCATTCATTACGGTCAAACACAGTATTGTGTGAGGAGGACAAAGAAAAAGACTACTTTCAATTTTTCTTTTTTTTTTTCCTGCACGGAGGAAAGTCACATCAGTATCAGGATAAGCAAATTCATTAACGGGTTCTGCCGGCACAGGAGACAGGATTAACAATCCCTTTATGCGGAAATGTAATTGAAAATATGGCCCGTCTCATTTTTCACACAAATGTGATTGGATATGCTCCTGTTGTGTTGGGGTTAGCTGCAGTAAAGCCATAATTCGATTTTGAAACCACCACAGACATGGAACGTTACAGTCACCTGGTTAAGATAATGTCAAGCGATATCATTAGGATAAATTGGTGAACGATTCCCCTATAGGGAAAAAACGGCTTTTTTTTCTAATGAAAAGACGAATGGATGGCTTTTTAATATTCTAGATGAAATCCACATCTTAATTGCATGTATTGCAGTGTGCAGCAGGACCAATACAATGAAAAAACAAACACATGCATGCATGCATGACAGATGAATGTGACCTGCAGTGCTATTCCTTAAATAAAACACATGTTAAGGGAAAGACATTCAGATGTGGAAGGCACATTTTACATAATACAATAAACTATTGACATGTATATATATGCTTAACATGCTTCCATTCCTTTGTGATGAAACTGCAGAATCTCTAATCATGACAGACGGCCGTCCCCGTCAGTGACGCCGCCTGATTTCACCAATAAGTCTCACCGGGCAAAACATGCTAAACGACAGCATCCAATCCTTATCAATGTGACATTCAGGTCTAGCTACTCTCTGCTATCGTGTTTGCAATCAAAGGTCACTCTGAGGACATGATAAATGCAATGCATTGTATGACACACCAGGCATATTTTATTAGTTGATGAGAAATGCCCTAGAAATCAATAGTGTGTTGGACACTATGAGGCTATTAAAGCGCCCTAAAAATTCCACCTGGCATTTCAGAAAGAGATTGTATGCTAAACAGGAAAATGCAATTTCCCATCCTTCTGCTGTACTGTAAATTGGTGAGAATATTCCAAATCAAGATTCATGATATTTAAAAAAATGTGTGACGGAAATCTCAATCTCCATTTGTTTCGTCAAACTTGTTGTTCAGGAGCGGCTGTGCACCTTAAATTGCCTTATCTTGCATGGTTAACCTGGTGAATGGGTATTGGTCGCTGTGCTAGTGGCATGCGTGTGCATACTTAAGCAAATTGGTGAAGTGGCGGAACCAAATGACAGCGTTCAAACCTGAAGAACACGCCCTCACCCCACTTCACACCTCGTCACATCGAGTCCCATGCGGCCCTCAGGAGAGCCGATCCAGCCGCGGTTAACGTGCCAGATTGTGTGCTTTAGTAACACACTTATGGATTATCAATTCATAACTTTACAAGGAACGGCAGCTTTAAAAACAACAAATTGAAATCTCTTGGATTGGCATTCTAGGAAATGTCGTTAATTGATGACTGAAGAAGTAAAGACAAGGTAGGCTGACAGGAAGTGGATAACTCAAGAAATGAATGATAGAGCTGAAACAACGATATGTATAAGATGCATGCATGACTGCATTGAATATCACTGGTTGCACAGCATACTTGGGATTAAATGTTACATGTGGTAGAATTGACATATATGTGTCATCTAGTTAGCCTCTTGCACTCACGGTTCATATGTACTCAAAGGCCACTTATTGTCTTTATTTAGAGCTTTCAATTGCATATTTTTTCTATGATTTAGTTAATTTCTGGTTGAAAACAGGATGTTGGTTCATGACATTACACAGATTTAAACGAGATGAACCACGACAAGCATTAAAAGCAACTGGAAGTGCTGGATGAGAGTATGCAGCCATCACCCTGTAGTTGGGGTACCAGTGGACAGGGGTGGATGGAGGACATGAGAGATTCGGTCCTTTATGTGAAACAAATTATTGCCCCAAAAATGATTGCCATGCCATTTATGTTACATTGTAAGTTTAAATAAGGGATGAAGGGTCAGGTTGTACGAAGATACAGATGATGGCAAAATTGGTTGGTATTTGATATTTACAAATACTGGCAGTATTACACGCCATAAATACGCTTTAGACTTAAAATAAATGGGACTGTAATACAAACGCCGAAGGCCTGAAGGTAAAACTGCTTTTTGCTTTTTTCCCCCATTGTGACTTATGACACTGATATTAATTTGACACAAGTGTCCATCGACCACACGGCAGTAGGTAGCAGAGACCTCTATAATGACACATGGAGAAAATAATAACTCAATTTTCAGGATGGTTATGATCGATATTTAATCCATTGAGCAGAGGGAGCAGAGGGATGGAGACGCCGTGTTGTCTGGTTATCTCAGACACAACGCTGTGGCCCTTCTTTCTGATGGGGCCTGAGAGCCGCCTGATTGGCAGCCACTGATGGAGCACGGCGTGATAAGACGCCGACATCAGTGGCTGATGCACCACCTCCCGCTGACCCTCCATTGTTTCTGCCATCAACCCTGGCACGGTGCTGATGCTCGGATAAGGACGAGAACTTCACTGCTGTTTTTCACCGCGATTGGATAAAGAGGGGGGAGAAAAACAATCGAGAAGAGGCACCCAAATAGAGAGGGAGGAGTAGCTGAGGCCGAACCTCTTGTGTCTGTATTTATTGGCTCGTGAATCAATACGGCTTTTCTTATACAAAAAGGCCCGGCTGTCATGGAGAGTGAGTATCTATCACTTCCACCTGGAGCCGGGGTGCAGTGGCAAGGTCGGCGCTGATAGCCTCGCATTGGTTTGTGAGAGGAGGCTGAATGAAGGGGATGACAGCCAAGCGATATGAGGAATATAGCTCATATAACTCATCTTATACACGACCAATGGCAATGGCCCTGATTATAAGGGGTGATTTACTGTATCACCAGCTCAGGGCTCATAAACACCCAGGCAAAGGACACTGCATATGGTCCCTGTTTTATGTTGATTTTTTGCACCATTAGGTCTATTTGCTGACCTGCAGATATAACGCGTGGTAATAAAACTTGGCGCCCGTGGTTTATTAAGCATGCATTGCAGATTTAACAACATTTGCTGAATAAACTGAATGCGAGGATTAGTAAAGGATCCCTCACTGCACAAATATACAATTCAAGTCAGAGGTTTTACTCCGTTTTTCGTAAGAAGACCGAGATAATCAATCTGGTTTTATTCTTGTAGACAGTCAGAAGTCCCACTGGGGCCCAAATGTCCAAGTCTATAACGTGTAATGTAAGTCGGAGCACTTCCATGACCCGAGGGTTGGAACAGTTCCTGGTTTAAGTGACTCACAATGCTTTGGAGCACTGTTCAGACAATGTAGTAGGAAACCACATGAAATGAAGCAAAACAAATTAAAAAAGTAATACGATTCACCATTGGTGTCCAAATACTCTTTACAAATAGACTAAGGAGGCCCGAGTGACCAGAGCGTGTTCTGCGGCTTTGTTGGAAAAAAAACCTCAGACCCTTAAAACATGGACCCCGTCTTGCTTACCATGCTTTGAGGGGTCATCACCGACCATATCGATACAACCAATGTGTTTTTGGTTAAATTGTGTTTTACGCCCAGACCTTCTGGGTAGTTCTGTTGTCACTGTCTGTGTTCGGTTGTGTTGCCTGTCACTCACCTTGCCTCTCGTTTCAGACTCCTCCCTCCTCGTGTGCAGCCCTCCTGTGTGATTGCAAGCCCCGCCCTGATTGTTTCCACCTGTGCCTCGTTCCCCTGTGTATTTAGTCTGTCAACGCCTTGTCCTGGGCCAGTTTGTCTCTAATGTTTCCTGAGCGTACCAGCGGGTTTCTCTGTGTTCTGGTCACTAGTGAGTTTTGCCTGTTTATCCAGATACCTATGAAGACTGACTACCTGTGTACCAAAGTAAAACCTTGTTTTTGCAACCGACTGCCTTGGCTCTGAGTCTGCTTTTGAGTCCTGCCTCCCTAACAAAATTGTGTGGTAGAGCTCAACATTCTTCCTAGATCTAGTTAATCCTAATTAATGCATGACATTTCCAAAGTCGATGACTAATCGTGTTAAATTAATCTCATCGCTGCCCAAATAGATTTTTGCCATAATCCAGCGGCCCTAACCAAGGGATCCAGTCTGAGAAGGTACCGACAGTGAGGCGTGCTGCAGGATGCTGTATTCATATTGTAGCGACCCTGGGTCAGGAAAGCTTCTAGACGTGGTCTTTGCTTATAGTGTGCTTTTTTCATGAACAACACACAGGCTACTGTCGGCCGCAGCCTACGCCAAAACAACTGTCAAACTGTGGAAACCTCTGAACATGCTTCACACTCCGCTCCCGGACATAGACTAACTCACACAGCGCAGCCGCACACACACCAACAACCACATCCCACCTCACTCGCTCTCCAGTCACAGGCACACCCATGTGTCCCACCCACCCTCATAGGTAGCCACAATGATTGACAGGCCCCACAGCCACCCAGCCCATGAGACCTTCACTGACCTTCTGAACCCAGGAATTGCAATAACTAATACATTCTTGTCTTGAACAACTTCTCTTTGTAAACACAATAACTCAGTCCGTTACAATATTCTCATAATCCTATTGTAAAACTTCACTCCAGTTCCTCAAAGAGGGCCAGAACCAAACCCGCCCCGCTACAGTACGTTCCCTCTCCTGGAGGTGTGTGATCGCATCAGGTCAGTGTAGTACACTTCCCTCCTGCGACTGTAATTAACTGTCAAGACCGATCTGGAGGAGAGGTCCCATGCCAGAGTGTCAGGATGGTTAATTAAGAACCTTAAAGGTGTTTGGAGCGAACAAAGACCAATACACCCCGCCAACGACAGCGACACGCGGAAACACTGCCTCTGATTAACTTCAATTAACTAAGCTCTGGAAGACAACCCTGTGTTTTTTCATGGTAATGGGCTCCCTAGGATGATGGATAATAAAGAGCTCCATCGCTCCCTTTCCATTCTGAGATAGGATCGCAGTCGATGGCGAGAACGGAGAGGAAATCAAACGGATGGCCATTTGTTTCTCCTCCTCTGTGCATCAGGGACATGAAGCCTCAGCCTTTTGATGGCATCGGGAATATTATATCTGTCAGTGGTATTGCTTAATTACACCGCTGTGGACATGAGACGATATCTGTATTTGGTTCCGCCTCCCTAGCGGCTACTATCTCATTTGACATCAATGAGTTAGGATATTATTCAAAGAACAGGCAAATATTTCATAATCCTGCACTCCGTACTCGCTCTCCATTTCCTTTAATATTTTGCATTTTCATCCATTCTCATTCACCCCCACCCTCATCATCACACTGTTTTTCAGAGCTATCATGTGCTATTAAAGTGCTTGTTTACGATTCCTTTTTCTCCCTCTCTTGCTATGTCTGACTCTTTTCACTCCTCGTCCCCTCTTTCCACCCCAATCCCACTTTTCTCTGTGAGTTCAAGCACCACAGTAATGAAAAAGAGAGTGTGTGTGTGTGAGAGTGTGTGTGGTTGGAGGTCCTTAACAGTGGTGAGCAAGTAAGAAGGCACCGTCTCATCCTGCTCGCCTGATTGCAGACTGCTGTGACACAGTGAGACGGGCTGGCTCAGTGCCAGCCCTCCTGACCCCACCCCAGAGATCACCTCCAGCCAATCAGCACGATCGGCCGCTGGGAGAGACAATCAGAGGGAACGGCACCGCAGGTAAACATGAAGAGGCGGGGGGAGGAAACAGCATGAAATTAAGTATTTGAACGAGAGAAAGAATAGAGAGGTAATCAAAAAGAGAGAAAATGAGAGAGTGGGAGAGAATCTCATTTAGCCGAATAGATTATTGTACAAATATGCATCGAACTGGGGGGTCAATTGAAAATCAAGAAGGAACAGCAAAACAAACCAGACAAAAAGCTCACTTGCTGTCAAATGCTAGCAGATGGCTTTGCGCTATTGGAAAACGAAACCAATCTAATCCTCATTTTAAGATCCTGGTCACTCTCCCATTCATGGAGTACTGCAGCCAAGGAAAACCAGCTGGATATTGCTGGTGCACTAGTCGCCTCAGCCATGGCAACCCAAAGTAATCAACTCCATATCTTCTAACCTTCCCGCTCATACACCCACCCACCCGGCACCACCGCACACTGCTTCCCCTGCCTGGTAACGCCACAGATAGGTCTCCTCCATGGCAACCCCAAGCAATCTAATTTATATGTAATGACAGCCACCCTCCAAGCCGACCTGCTCACTCATGAAAATGAGATATGAAATTAAGAACAGGCAGGTGGACTGTGGATGCAGATTCTTCAATTTAGCACGGAGATTATTTAGACAATATTATTGAGTAGGATAAGCCAATACAATTTGTATTATCTTCTATTTTTCTGTCGTGGCACTGAAGGTGCGGCCACCTCGGACTAGGAGACAATGCTGACCAGGCACTGCTTCACAGACACAACAGAGTGCGCATGGATAAAGTTGTGTTGAATTACTCGCTGAACTTTTCACACAACAAAACGTGATGGATTCCAACACCTCCGTGTGCCAAAGCAATATAGTTGTGTTTAACAGACGAAGTTGAATCCAAAACTATTGTTATCATCACTTCTCAATGGTGTGTGTGTGTGTGTGTGTGTGTGTGTGTGTGTGTGTGTGTGTGTGTGTGTGTGTGTGTGTGTGTGTGTGTGTGTGTGTGTGTGTGTGTGTGTGTGTGTGTGTGTGTGTGTGTGTGTGTGTGTGTGTGAGTGTGTGTGTGTGTGTGTGTGAGATGCTGAAAGAAAATCAAGGCTGGCTGGAATCACAGGTTTTTCTCTGACTCAACTCCAGTCGGCATCGGTCGCTACAGCTCAAGAACGGGCCCAGCGATTGGCCGGCCCAAATGGCGTTCATCAACGTTGCTCTGGCTCTGGTTTTGTTGTCGGTAGACGGTCCAAAACAAAAATAAATCTGGAGGTTGCCAGCTTAACGGTTCTCAGCGAACGGCAAATAGACAAATGGATAAATCAGGCATTGGCTTGTATACAACTTTTAAAAGGGGCGACTGTGGCTCAGTGGTTAGCAAGTCTGTCTTTTGATCAGAGGGTCGGTGGTTCAAACCCCGGCTCAGCCAGTCCGTGTTGTTGTGTCCTTGAGCAAGACACTTAACCCTAATTGCTCACCGTTGCTGTGTCTACTGTATAGCATGTAAGTCGCTTTGGATAAAAGCGTCAGCTAAAAGTAATGTAATCTGCAAAGCCTTGTACATAATATATATACAGAATGCAATTACACTTTGGACACATACTGTGTTGATTACTGTCATTTGAAGAGTATCTTTCAAAGTCATTTTTAAAGCACCATTCAAACTACATAAGTTTGCATGTTTCCAGTGCAGCCTCCAGAGGACAAAGCACTTGTTATTTGCAGTCTCTTACATCTAATAACTCCAAGTGACAGTATCCCTGTTACAGACCGTCACTACACGGCCTCCCATCCATAAACATAAAGGGCAACCCAATGACATTTCCATTGCCGACAAGTGTTATTTCTCCAAGGACTCAAAAATAATACGATCCCGCCTTAAATTAAATCTAACGTTTCCTTGTGCCAGTGCTGTCAGGGCGTAGAGGGGAGGGCTGTCCTCGAATGCAACGCGGCCCGGTCGCTATCTGAGGTTAAGCCTCAGACTCCTGATAGCGCCGCTAATTAAAGGGTAGTTTGTGACAGAGAGCGGGAAGATCGTACGGCTCGGAAAACCAAGTGAAAGGACACGTGCATCTGAAACGAGGCTGAGGCGGAATGTTTTAAAGGAAAAATTGGATCATTTAAAAATAATGGGAAGGTGAAACGGAGTCGCTCTTTTTTTTTTCTCTCCTCGCACGAAACGAGATGAAAAGAGGTTTGACAGAATCATTCTTTGCATTGATTTCAGAGGACATGGAAAAGGAATGGCTTCCATCAGTGGTACTGAGGGCGAACAAAGACTTCTCAGCCGTGGTGCCTACGAGCGGAGATAAATGTTTGACTGAAGGCTATTCTCCTAGCTGTGGGATCCTAATGATCTGCAGCCGTCACACTCCCATATCTCTTGTGGTACATGAGGCCCTGTGACATCACTCCACGCTCTGGCCCATCGGTCAGAGCTCAGCCATATGTTGTGTCTCTGCAGGTCACAATTATGGCGCCCAACAATAATAATACTTTTTAAAAAATGGTGGTGTTTATTTTGCTAACCGCCCTGCACAACAGATTGATTATACAACAGTTCAGTTAAATGAAGGCTGATTGTTGGGGCCTCGGATGGGGCGAGATACTATCAACATTAATATTGCAATTTATCGAACCAAGGAGGATTAATTATGTTTATCTTTTAATCCTCAAATGGAACCGTGTGGCTGCCCCTAAAGAGGCGGGGGCAACACACTCCTGGGCTCCCGGTACTGTCAATAACAAAGACGCTTAGCTCTGTCAAACAGCGTACAGTGAAATGAGCTCTTAATGTCAATTTCGGACTATGAACACCCTTGCCCTCTCTCGGCTCCATAATTGAGCAGCAAGCCGCTGCTGCCGAGCCAACTAGCTGAAGAGTGAACCTCCATTAGACTCGCAATTACTGCCATCCCCCATTAAAAATGAAGAAAAAATGGTCCCTGTCTCAGCCGCAGAACTCAAATGAAATACAAATATGAGCTTTAACGGTAACCTTCGGCCACAGCATCCTTATTAGCGCCGCATGCACTCCCCTCTCTCCGCAGAATATCACTAGAGCCGGCAACCAAACGATGCCAGTCATTAAAAACATATCCATCTCAATTATGCAGTGCATTAGGACCATCGCACGTGAGGTATTTTGCACGGCTACGTCTCCATTCAGACTTATGACAAAATCGGGCACGGTAATGTAATGATCCACACACTCCACAGATGGTAAATGGGCATGCGCTACCACTGATTGCCTAATTAAAAAGAATTCCAACATAACATCCATATTATTTTCCATTATTTTTGCTTCCATGCAGCTAAGCATGCACTGTAGCACCAATGCAATCATAATAATCCACTGGTTCTTCAGCAGCGTGAGGAGACGGTCTCTTTCAGCTTCAATGGGTTTGCATTGGCAGGCGGTTGGGGAAGTTTACTGAACTCCTCTCCCAGCAGGGTGCAAAGACAACTCTCCAGCTACGAACTTTGGAGTAACTTCCCGGCGCGTCAAGGTTAACTTCAGTGCTCGTCCGCCCAGCTCCTCCCTGGCTTCCCCGCTCCCATTGATTTTGATTAGCCACCGTCCCCCCCAGTTGGCTACAGGGGAACGTTGGTAATGACAGCCCCTCAGATGTCTTCATGTCAGCGACCGAGCCATCCGTCAGCCTGCAGTGCTGTGAAAAAGTGGCTGACGTGCCACCTCTGTGTCTGATGGATGGAGCCTGTCTCTGCACCGCCAACCTCTTTTATCTGCCGAGGCAGGCCAATCCCTCTGGATCTGCTTATAATCAGCTAGACCCCTTCTGATCCTCGACGAGAGGCCCCGACTTCACGTCTATTCATGCTAAATGTCAGATAAGAAATAGTTTGTGTAATATATAGCCCGCGTACGAGGAGCTCTTTTGAAAAATTACATCTTCAACCAGGTTGAGTGTCTTTCTTTCCCCGTTTTTTTGATGGATTCGATTGCGTATTTAACCTTGATAGAGACGGCACAGCCATAGTGGGCAAGAAGAGGCTGAAAATAGACTTGCTGTTGGTGACCAGCTTGACATATAGTACAGAGAGAAGGAGGTGCAGGGAGTGTGTGGGAGGTATGAAATCACGGGTGCCATTGTGTCCAAACCGTCTTGAGGTGCAACATGAGCTCTAAACACGCCTCAAGAAGGCCGAGCATTTATCAAAAAAATGCACTTCGCTTAACACGTTCCCGGAGCAAGCATCTACACACACACACACACACACACACCGGGATGCTAACACCCCTATTGTGTTTGTGATTACCTTTGCTTCAATTTCCTGTGATAACACGATGTGGTCATACATCTGGAGACGGTGCCAGCTGTTAGCAGTGTAAATGGAGATTAGAGCGAGCATGTCCCGGCAGGACCTTATCTAATTTTAGATCCAGCAGGTGCCGCTTGGTCTTTGGTGATCTGAACCTCCAGCACCTGAAGGAACCGCAGGAGGCTTGCGCTGGCAGCAACTCTCTGCTTCGGCAGAAATAGACCAGAACAGACACTGGTGCTACTGGAATTAAGTAGCTGCAGATGAATCAAGTGGAAGGAAGTCCACCGCTACGAAAAGCAATATATTTTGTTTCATCCTTTGCATTAATGAATGTTGGTCATAGCTGTGCGAGCAGCGTGGCACCAAGTCTGGCGACCGTTCCCTCACTTTGGTCCAGATTGAAATATCACGGCAACTATTGGATGGATTGCCGGGAAATTTAGTACAGACACTTGAGTCCCCCTCAGGATGAATTGTTACAAACTTGGGAAAACTCTTAAATTCTCATCTCGAACAAGTAAACATTTTATTACACTTTTGCAGGTATTTGCTCATAATCGTTCCCAGCAGCCACGGCTGTACTTTGCATTTAGTGCCCGTGATAAAACATTAGCATGCTAACACACTAAAATGACAAACTTGCTGACATTATAGAATTGAAATGAAATCACCACAGTGCCCAAGTGCCGCCTGGCAGGACTGCTGGCAGGGCTGTAGACTACAGCAATGGTTGAACTCTTTTGATGGTTTGATCAGGTTCAAACTACACAAGGAGACCACACACACACATCAGTAGCTACAGCTCACCCATACCATCTATCTGTCCACACAGAGGATCACCAGCGAGTGGGAATATGTGGTTTTGGTCTCAGAAAGCGTTTTTCTTTTTTTTTATCCCCTTGAACTCTTAATGACTTTTCCTCAGCTCCGGTGCACGACCCTTCGTGGCAGTGCGAGCTGCTCTCTTGTCTTTCTGTACTCTAATAAAACCTTAAGTGAGCGAAAATGTCTTTCATAAAATGTGTCGGTTCAACAGCTTTATCTTCCTGGCTGTAGCAAATGTCAAACGGGAGAGTTTCATTGGCACTCTGTCAGAGTCTCTCGTAAAATGGCCAATAAAGCTTTACATGATCCATGAAATCATCTATTTATTACGAATGTGGTTACAGTAGTCAAATCTGTGTTGATTTCTTGAATCCTTCATGAACTACTGAGCAATGTACAGAAAATATTAAAATCTTAGCTCACTGTCGTGTGGTTCTGCCTCGTGCCCCGTATCCCCAAGGATCACAGACTCGGAGCGTATGCTTATCAGGACTTTTATTCACGTCCCTCACCCTCCCGTGCAACAACAAAACACTTCGTCCTGGCCGTGCGCTCTCTACTTCCGCTTCCGCCATTCGAGAGCTCCCGTCTCCTCTGGTGTCCTTTTAAGGTCCTTCTCCCCAGGCCGCCTGCATACACACAGACACGCGCACACGTACACACACACACACACACACACCCCTCAGCACAGGTGCGGCTCGTTGCCCTCATTGTCCGCACCTGTTCCCTGAGCCGCCCTTCTCTCCCCTCTCCTGCAGCTGCGCTTAACCACGCCGCCGCCCCACATACCCCCACCGCCCGACTTAGGCCGGGGAGCCACCGGCCTAACCAACTCCCCCCCCGCCCCCCCGGAGCGGGAGAGAAAGTCAGCCACAACCATCTGCGTCCCCGGCCTATGAACCACCGTGAAATGAAAGGGCTGCATAGCCAGATACCACCGGGTGATCCGGGCGTTGGTATCCTTCATGCGGTTGAGCCATTGGAGCGGGGCGTGGTCCGAACAGAGGGTGAACTGGCGCCCCAGGAGGTAGTAGCGCAGGGAGTCGACCGCCCACCGAATCGCCAAGCACTCCTTTTCGACGGTGCTGTACCGGCCCTCCCGCTCCGACAGCTTGCGGCTGATGTAGACTATGGGTCGGTCGACCCCCTCCACCTCCTGGGACAAAACGGCCCCCACCCCTCTGTCCGACGCGTCAGTCTGCAAAACAAAGGGGAGAGAGAAGTTAGGAGTATGGAGTAGCGGCTCCCCGCAGAGGATTTGCTTGACCGCCTCGAACGCCCGCTGGCACCGCTCCGTCCACTGGACCGGATCTGAAGCACCTTTACGGGTGAGATCGGTCAAGGGGCTAGTCAGCTCCGCGAAGCCGGGAATAAACCGTCTGTAGTAGCCCGCCAGCCCCAAGAACTGCCTCACCGCTTTTTTGGACTTGGGCGGCGGGCAGGCCGCAATCGCTGCCGTCTTGTCCACCTGGGGACGCACCTGCCCCCCTCCCAAGTGGTACCCCAGATACCGTACCTCCCTCCGTCCAATCGCACACTTCCCCGGGTTGGCGGTGAGGCCGGCCGCCCCCAGCGACTCCAGTACCGCGCCCACCCGCTGCACGTGCTCCGCCCACGTATCGCTATGGATGATGACGTCATCCAGGTAGGCGGCAGCATACGCAGCGTGCGGGCGCAGCACCTTGTCCATGAGTCGCTGGAAAGTAGCCGGCGCCCCGAACAACCCGAAGGGAAGCATGGTGAATTGGAACAAACCGTACGGAGTGGAGAAGGCCGTCTTTTCCTTGGCCTCTGGTGACAGGGGAATCTGCCAGTAGCCCTTGGTTAGATCCAGCGTGGTAAAAAACCGCGCAGTGCCGAGCCGATCCAGGAGCTCGTCGACCCGGGGCATCGGGTAAGCGTCGAACCGTGACACCGCATTCACCCGTCGGTAATCCACGCAGAACCGGATAGACCCATCCTTCTTCACAACAAGAACGATGGGACTACACCAAGCGCTGTGGGACTCTTCTATCACCCCCATCTCCAGCATCGCCTCCAACTCCCGCCGGACCACTTTCTTTTTGTGCTCCGGGAGCCGATAGGGCCGCAAACGCACCGTCACCCCTGGGGTGGTCTCAATTGAGTGCACTATGAGGTCGGTACGGCCGGGCCGGAGCGAGAACACGCCGGCAAAACGCTCCTGCAACCTGGCCACGTCTGCTTGCTGGGCCGCGGAGAGGTGGGCCTCGCAACGGAGCGAGGCGGGAACTCCCGATTTTGGCACCTCAGGCCCCAGCTCCTCCCTCTCCGGAACTACGGACACCAGCGACACAGACTCCGCCTCCCTCCAGGCTTTTAGGAGGTTGAGGTGGTATATCTGCGGGCTCCCCCCCCGGTCCGACCGTGCCACCTCATAGTCGACCTCCCCCACCTGCCGTGTGACCACAAAGGGCCCTTGCCACTTGGCGAGGAGCTTGGAGCTGGAGGAAGGAAGCAACACAAGTACCTTATCTCCCGGTGCGAATTGCCTCAGCTTGGCCCCTCTATCGTACAGGCGTTTCTGCCGCTCCTGGGCCTGGCGCAAATTCTCCCGTGACAGCCGACCCGAGGCGTGTAGCTTTGCGCGCAGGTCCAGGACGTGCTGAATCTCGTTCCGGCTGGTGCTCGGCCCCTCCTCCCAGTTTTCCTTAATCAGGTCGAGCACCCCCCGTGGCGTCCTGCCATACAGCAGCTCGAAGGGAGAAAATCCCAGGGAGGACTGGGGAACCTCCCGCACTGCGAACAAAAGAGAGTCAAGCCATTTATCCCAATTACGTTCGTCTGCGCTAATGAATTTACGGATCATGGTTTTCAAGGTTTGGTTGAACCGTTCTACCAGCCCGTCGGTCTGGGGATGGTAGACGCTGGTCCGCACCGACCTGATCCCCAGTAACTCGTAAAGCCCTCTTAGTGTGCGCGACATAAACGATGTGCCCTGGTCAGTCAGGATCTCCTTAGGGACCCCGACTCGGGAGATGACCTGAAACAGTGCTTGCGCCACACTCTTTGCCGATATGTTGCGCAACGGCACTGCCTCCGGATATCGCGTGGCGTAGTCCACTAAGACCAACACAAAGCGATATCCGTGTGTGCTCCGGTGAAATGGCCCGATGATGTCCATGCCAAGTCTTTCGAAAGGCACTTCCATCAAGGGAAGCGGCCGCAAGGGCGCCCTTGGAATGGCCGGGGGGTTCACCAACTGGCACTCCGGGCAGGACGCGCACCAGCGGCGCACATCCGCCCAGATCCCCGGCCAATAATAACGGGCCATGAGCCGGTGCAATGTTTTATCATATCCCATATGCCCAGCCATAGGGTTATAGTGAGCCGCCTGGAAAAGCATTTCCCGGCGGCTCTTCGGCACCAGCAATTGGGTGTTTTCAAGCCCGGTCTGGGTGTCACGGCTCACCCGATATAGCCGGTTCCTAATTACGCAAAAATGGGGATATGTCCGCGGCGCGCCCGGCCTCACCAGCTGACCATCAATGCTTATCACTTGGTCAGCGGCCGCCCGCAGGGTCTCATCCCGAGACTGCTCGAGTGGAAAATCTTCCAGGGGGGAAATCTCGGGAGCCGGCGGCGTCGCCACAGGCGGCCGCCCCGTCTCCCCCCCCCTCTCGGCAGCGTCGGAGGGCCCTGCGTCGCCGCTGAGCACCGCGCACACATCCCACTGCCCTGGCTGCCGTGGGCGCACCTCTGTCACTTGTCCCATCAGTCTACTAAACCCCGGCCAATCAGTCCCCAGAATTAGAGGGTGCGTAAGGCGGGAGCTAACCGCGGCCTTGACCCTATGCTTTTTCCCCCTATACCGAATCTCCACCGGGACCATAGGATACTCGTGAATATCCCCGTGCACACACCTTATCCGTACCCGTGTAGCCTCCACCAATGCCCCGGGTCGAACCAGGTTCTGGTGGATCAGGGTCTGTGCACACCCTGAGTCCACCATCGCCTGATATGTACCCCCCTGGAGACTTACCGGAACGCGGTACGCCGCTCCTGGATCTGGGGAGAGGGCTGGAGACCCGGCCACCCGGACCACCTGACCCACCTCCATCAGGGGGCAGTCCTGCCGGATATGTCCGGGCTGGCCGCATCTCCAGCACCCCTGCCCGGACGGTGGAGGGACCCTCTGCAGGCTGGGAAGGCTGCGGACCGGCACCTGCTCCCTGGTCCCCGGCGGGCCCTCCCCTGGCGGCAGACTCGGCTCCGGGTCCCGTGATGTCGGCCCCGTCCACCTCTTCCGCGGCCCCGCGGTCGGACGGGCGGGCCCCTCGGCTCCCCCAGGCTTCCCCTTGTCCGGCGGGTAGACCGACAGGTGGTCCTCCGCCAGGATCACCGCGGCGGCGACGTCCTTGGGCCTGTGGCACCGGACCCAGGAGGCGGTCCGCGTAGGCAGCCCGTCCACAAACTGCTCTAGGATCACCTGCTCCGTCACCGCCAACGCCGTCGCCTCGTCCCCGGGCTGGAGCCACCGGCCCGCGGCGTCCCGGAGTGTCTGGGCGAAGGCGAATGGGCGGTCGGCGGGCCCCAGCTTCGCCGCCCGGAATCGCCGCCGGTAGTCCTCCGCCGTCAGCCCCAACTGGTCGACGATGGCCTGATGTACCGCCGCGTAATCCCGCCGCACCGCCGCCGGGAGCCCCATGGCCGCCGTCAGCGCGTCCCCCGCCAGCACCGGCAGCAGCCGCACGCTCCACTCGGCCCGCGGCCACTCACAGGCGCGCGCAGTGTCCTCGAAGGCCTCGAGGAACGCCCGGACGTCATCCCCCTCCCCCATCCGGGGAAGGGCCCCCATCGGCATCGCGGACCCCCCCGGCGACCCGGACGTCCTGAGGGCGATGCGGTCCAGGGCCTCCGTCTGCCGCTCGACCTGGTCTTGGATGGCCCCCAGAAGCCGATGCGTCGCGTCCGCCTGCGCCCGCTGCATCTCCGCGAGGCTCGCAACAAGCTGGCCCAGAGCCACGACCGGCTGGCCAGCCCCCTCCATCCCGTCTGCGTAGTTCCGGCACGCCCCATGTTGGGCGCCACTGTCGTGTGGTTCTGCCTCGTGCCCCGTATCCCCAAGGATCACAGACTCGGAGCGTATGCTTATCAGGACTTTTATTCACGTCCCTCACCCTCCCGTGCAACAACAAAACACTTCGTCCTGGCCGTGCGCTCTCTACTTCCGCTTCCGCCATTCGAGAGCTCCCGTCTCCTCTGGTGTCCTTTTAAGGTCCTTCTCCCCAGGCCGCCTGCATACACACAGACACGCGCACACGTACACACACACACACACACACACCCCTCAGCACAGGTGCGGCTCGTTGCCCTCATTGTCCGCACCTGTTCCCTGAGCCGCCCTTCTCTCCCCTCTCCTGCAGCTGCGCTTAACCACGCCGCCGCCCCACACTCACACACTTGGTTAAGAATTGCAAGTGACTTTCCCACATCTTCCATGTGGTTTGAGTGCACAAACCTTCCCAAAAACACGCACAAACAACCACCAATGGAGAGTTTTTCAATAACAGACTGCAGCTTGTTAGAGTACCTCAAATATTATTATGAAGACCCAAAAAACTCAATTTTGGTTTCACAAACAATCCTCTCCTTTTGCCCTTTTGAGCACTGCCAAAGGGGCACGTTAATTAGCTCTGCAACAGTTAAGACAGCTGTTAACCTCTGTAATCTCAGCGACCAGGCCTCATTACATGAAAAATAAAAAACCCACACTAGTGCAGCCGGGACAATAGATCATAAGAGGCATCAATAAATAATTACATTTAAATGTCTCTTAATGAGTGGAGTTTGCTGACTGGGCCAATGTTTATGGCCTCTGATGAAACTGCACGCACAGGGCATCCATAATACAGAATGTCATAAAAGACTGGCCTGTTAATGGCTCTCAGTGCTCTGACTGCCATGATAACAGCATCCTCAATTACACACTGACGACATCCTACAACTAGATATACAAACACACCGATATTTCCTTTAAAATGTTTGCAGTCTCAGCACGGCGGCTTTGCATTTATTAGTTATCGTAATTATGCATTTTATGGCGTGGGACATTGGGAAATAGCAATTTGTTTTGATAAAATAGAAAAATTTAAATGGTTGGCTCACCCCAAAACTACAACGAAACCATATTTCACTTGCTGCTAAGGTATCTAGCCATGCAGGCAGTTTTGTTATGTATAGATATTCTTCTGAAAGATTTTTGCTACCACAGCACACATTTGTATTTATGCTCAGTTTTTTGGGATAGTGTGTTTTGACAATGAAGACAGTTGACAGTGAGGTCTGTCGAGTATCCAGAGAAGTACGTTCCTGACAAGAGATGTTGGTATTGAACTTTTTAGATGTGTCTGTACCACAACAGATATGTATTCACACTCAATGAACTGGAGTGAAAGAAAATATCTCAGAGATGTATTAACAAGCTAAATAACTATTAAGCAACTATATTAATAACTAAGTAGTAAGTGAATAACTGCTTAATGTATGTAGTCACAAGCAGTGTGCCGTGTGTGTGTGTGTGTGTGGGGGGGGGGGGGTGTGAGTGTGTGTGTGCGGCCATTAAAAACAAACGTGTCTTTTCCTGAACCTCGACACGACTGATAGACAATAAGCCAAATGTATGACGGAGGAAACAAAGAACGTTTAATCTGAGTGTGTTCGACACGACGGCTGAGAGTGAGACGCTCCTTCAGGTACACAGGCCTCTTATCTATGTGGGTTAATTATTTATCAAGGTGTGTGTGTGTGTGTGTGTGTGTGTGTGTGTGTGAGTGTGTGTGTGTGTGTGTGTGTGTGTGTGTGTGTGTGTGTGTGTGTGTGTGTGTGTGTGTGTGTGTGTGTGTGTGTGTGTGTGTGTGTGTGTGTGTGTGTGTGTGTGTGTTTATGTCTGGGGCACTGGGACCCGTAAAAGCTTCGTGAAATGATGAGCGCGTTAAGACACATGAAACAAGTGCAGTGGCGCCCCAGCACAGCATGTGACCACACATCAACATCCTCTCACACACACACACACACACACACACACACACGGGTAAACAAATATACATGCACGTGTCACTGATAGACAACTGTGTGTTACAAAGCACAGGGGAGTGTATCAGTCTGATGGTGTCATGCGGGGAAGGGGTGTGAGGAAATAAGAAGACAATAGGGTGACTGCTTTTGAAGCGCTGTGGCGCACACACACACACACACACACACACACTTGCCACTACTAGAACAATGTGCCGTCTTTCTGCTGTCTGCTCCGTGGCATCAGCCAGGGTCTCCAGTGATCGCAGTTGACAAGCCGAGAACATCCCGTCACCTCCAAACAGATATACAGACATCTGCACAAACACACGGGTACTTCTTTCTTTCAACATCATAGAAATTTATCACCATAAATAATAAATGTGGCGTGCTGGGACTGTGCGGTTACCAAAGCACTACCGTGTTGGAGATTAGAGGGGAGTGCAGAGGCGTGTTTTGGTGAAGGCTTACAGAGGCAAAACAACAACAGTAAAAAAGAAAAAAAGAAAAAGGAAATGACTTGTGAATGGGTATTGAACCAACCGTCCTCTTTATTTATGCACATTTACACAATTCATCATGAGAAGTGGTCAGAGGACAGCAGCAGGACACTTCAACCAGGAAGGACTAACCACTGTAAGTACTGTCACTGCGTCTGTAACGATCAATTGCTTTCATTATGAGCTGTGATAACCCAACCTAATTGGATAAGATCCCTTTTAATATATTATATATATATATATATATATATATATATATACACACTTTATATATATATATATATATATATATATTATATATACACATTTTATATATATATATTTAAAAACAAACAGGAGTAATAAACTCTGTTCCCAGTTTACCAAGCACAATTAGCTAAATATGATTTGATTTGTTGATGAGAGAGCTGCCGATTCAACTTTATGGTCATTTTGAAAGCTGTGTTTCTTTGCGCTGTTGAATTGTGTTGTACTGAAAGGTGTTTCTAATATTTTGTCCACTCGATATAATCCAACGGCACTGCAAACTAAAGCCTCCAAAATGACCATAAAGCTGAATCCACATCCCTCTAATCAACAACAAACAAACAACAGCTGAGCATCATAACCTTCACGAGGACGCGTGCAGGTCTGTTGCATTGGACTGCGTTGGCTTTGCATTCAACCCGCTAAGTGCAGAACTTAAACTCCTGGCTTCAACGATCGCCTGATGTTTCACAACCCCATGAGCATCAGATCATGGAGCAGCAGTGAGTTTTGTTTCTGTACTCTTCTAGGATGATTATGTTCAACGCTCCCTCTCCTGCTGAGCTTATGAATTATTACAACTCGCCGAGAGACGCGTGTATACATCGCCGTGGGTTGTAGGAGCTTTGCATTGTGACAGAAACATGTGCTGGGAGGATAAACCAGCAGCTCGCCTGGTTGAAGACAAGAAAAGGAGTTACTTACGCTTCACTCACTGTACCAGGATGCTTCACTCCCAGGCAGGGAGGCAAACCCCTCCCCCAAACTGCTACTGCTGTATGGAAATGTATGAAAAATAGCCCTGGATTGGCCCAGACAGCCGCCATCCATCAGCAGAGTGACAGAGGCGAGTCTCCACTCTATTGTTGCCCACTCTGAGCGTGTAAATGAAGACGGTCAGATTTTGGGCTCAGATAACTATAACCACCGCCCTGGGCTTTGGGCCAGGGCACATCAATCAGTAGGCGATACAGTAGCTGATCATTAGACACCCTCCCCGAGCACAGACACGAGCTGAAAGTATATCAACCAGCCGACCCGGTGGGCCCTTAGGAGAGTTTCGCATCCCAGAGACAAGTACTCCTCACAGAGTAAACAGACTCGTAAAATCGCCATAGAAGAGCCAATTATGCCAGGAACCTGACATCCGCTTGTCGTAAAAGCTACAGGAGGCCGTAACTATCGGACAGCGCGTGAAATACGGCCAGTTGTTATCGCCGCCCATTTGTGGCGATTAAAAGCCACCCTGGAGACCTGTGGTGCCGGGTAAGGAGGGCATCCTGAATGCCTTGCCTCGCCGTATGGCACAGCTCCGGGAGGCCTCCGGAGGGAGCTCCGTGTGCCAAGCAATCCTCTCTGTGAATGCCTGATTTATCACCAGCCATCCACAGCTAATGTACCAGGCTCTCTGGCTCTCCTGGTTGGCCCACGTTGATAGAAGCCTGCTTTATTATTATCTGCACTGGCATCGACGACCGAGCAGCTTGTATTATTCATAAGATCACCCACATTTCCTGATTCAAACACGGGATGCATTATGCAGAGTGCAAATGCAGGTCTGATTTATGGCCTTTTGTTGTGCACAAACACACACATTGATAAAGATGGGGGAAAAAATATTTGAAATAATGTCGATTTTAATGCAGGAAAAAAAAAGAGAGCGATAGACGGAGAAACTGCAATGAAAGTTCTACGAGCGATGCGACCAAAATGATGAATCACGCTGCCTCATCCTTGCGAGGCACGGCAAGTTCTCCGTCCACAAGCAGCTGACTCAAGGCAAAGAGAATAGCAAATTATAGAATCGCTCGATATCATGCACTGAATGAGGCTGAGAAATAAAGTCTTATTCTCTGGCCTGACGTCCTCATCTGCTACCGGCCCGGTGAATTCTATGCACCACAAAACAACACACAAAAAAAGCATTGTCTCTCCGTCTCTGTTCTTTCCCGCCTGCATCGGCTCAAGCCAATTACACAGCCCTAAAAACAATAAGGAGTAAAGCTGCCTCCTGCAACAGGGGGCCGACTACTCACTTTGATTAGCCACCGACTGCTCGCTGACATCGATTTTTGCCCATGCTCTGTAGGGAGGAGGAAATGTCTGTCATTTGTATGGAAGGAGATTTCCAAAGAGAAGCCAAATCATTATCATGGAGGGAACAATCGGCATCTGAACACAAAGAAAGCATGCAGAAAAATGCATGCTATCATTATTTCTCATTTTCTCTCTTTCTTTTGTGTCGAGCGCTTTCTAGCACACAATCGTTATCTTTGTCTCAAGCCAAAACACACACACACACACATACACATTAACAACTAAACGCCTAAAAAAAAAACTCTCATTAGTAATCTGCCAGGGTTTGAGGCTCTGATAGTCCAAGGCTATTGATTTCACAGTGCGCCGGCGCTCGGCGGTCATTTTCAGTGATGAGAGAAGACAATCGCAGCCAAATCGTCCCTGGCATTTATTAGGAGCCTAAGCGGAGGAAACCAGCAAGTGAGAGTCTATTGAAAGTTAATCAACAACTGGCGTAGGTTAATGGGGAGAACAACAAGCGCGTTTGTCTTGGGTCTCCCAGCGGGTCAATCTGGCCGGTGGAAGCTGTTAAACACCTGGAAATCAACACCGCAGTGTGTTTTCTATCAATAATCTATTAGGAAGTTATTTGTGCTGATCAAAAGCGCCGCAACGCCGCATATACACCCTCTTTTGTGTGAAATATACGGCATGAAAGGCTTGGGATGTACAGCCACGTGAGCACTATATGAGCCACTTCATACAAATGCACAGAACAGAAGCAGAGTGCAGAGCTATGATGCGTCACACCGGGAGAGGAGACGAGAGATGAGGGAGAGCAGAGCAGCACATCAGCAGCGAATCCTTTCATGTGTTGGAGAGATGCTGCTCCTCTGTGCCGTTGTCTTGAAGAGGTTTCCTATGCAGAGGAAACCAGGAGCAAAGACGCACGGCGCAGTGCTCAGAGGAGTGCGTTTCACAAAGATGTGCAAACGGATGCATGTTTATTTATGTATGCGTCCTGTATTTCGATAGATTATTTTTTTTACCAACTTTCAGAAAGTACAAAAAAAGAGCAGATTAGTTACGCCCACTTTTTGGACTGATGTGTATGTTATTATGCAGCTAAATGTTCTTTCATGATGCAGAAGTTGAAAAGAAAAACAGGGAAACAATGAAAAAGAGGTGCTTGCTGTGCATCAAGATAACATGGTCCTTATCAGCAGTTGACATTAATGGTTTAACTTCAGCCCCGAAAACAGTATATTTTTTAATTCTTTAAAAGTCTAAAAAATATATTAAGTTTTGTGGGATTTGACCCATTTTTAATATCCAAACCTTTTTTTAATATGCAACACATCAAATGCATACATCCAAATAAGTTCTCATGAAGCAACAATATTCCCATCCATCCCAATTAGTTTCTTAACTACGAATCAACAGCCAACATGTAGCAGGCTGCGAATAAAATATGAGACTGCACACATGTGTGCTTTCTGCCATCTGCTGGTGAGATACCGCTACTACACCTCCTGAATGCATCCAGACATACCACAGGTTGTAGATACTGATCTCAAGTCAGTGCATAGGAGAAATGTCTGCCATTCCACTTGCTTTAACTCCGTTTCTTTCTAATCTGCCAAACAAGCAGCACCTAATGAGAAACACATGACGCGCAAAAACAATGTGTTCTCAATGTGGGGAGGCTGCAGCGACACCAGACCCGATCCGGAGCGCCGGCATGGACTCAGATTTGGTGAGAGATTGGCGTTGCTCTCCGTTGGCAACGGCCAGATGGAGGTCTCATGTATCAACACCAAAGCTGTGACCTCAACATGCTGACTCAGCACCACCAGCTGCACTGTGGTCCAATAGATCTGGCTTACAGTTGGCGGTAGTTACACAACACACACACACACACACACATGCAGATTGCTATCGGCCTCCTACTCTACATGATGGAGATCCATTAGCAGGAAATGAAGCAGAGAAAACCTGACGTATGTGCCCTGCCCTGTGAAAACACTGTATATCAAACTCTTACACGCTTACCCAGGGTGCCACACTCTCACGGGCTCCCTTACTGATACAGAAACATGGGGTTCTTTGCAGTGATACTCCCTTTGAGGGAAAACACTAACATTAGTTTCTCTTAAAGCATTTGCACAGGTGGTGCTTTTGGCGAACCAATTTCAAAAACTCCTTTCTTGTAATGGAACGTCTTTGCTCTCACTCCAGATGTCTGGCCTTGTGGAGTTTGGCCACCGGAGGCGCTAAGGAGCTGTGTTTTCAAGAGGGGATCCCCGCTTTGTTTTTGATGCCATGCGTGGGCACCAGTGTGCAGCAACACGAGCCACACGCCGAATGTTTTGTTCTATTCCACAACAGTGCAAAAGCAAGTACTAATAAAAAAGGGTTTACGAGGAAGGAAATGCTTTTAACACTATTTTTAGACCTCAGGAACACTCCCAATCTGTTAGTACAACTTTGCAACTAAACTAAACAGGATACCAATAAAAGTTGAAAGAACTGGGATAAAATGTTGTGTGTGAGCTTCTTCTAATAATAATAAAATAAATATGATATCTGAACACAAAAAAATGTCTTGACTGCTGTGAGACTTCAAAATATTCCAGCCTCAAGCTCCAACCTGATAAATGTCCAAAGTGATAAAACGAATTAGAGACAAATGTGGCATCTAATTTGCGAAACCTTTTCAACTAAAGGTCGACTTGCTCCGGAGCTTTCAGTCACACAGTCACACAGTCCTCATTAAAAGCTTGAGCTCTCTCGGTTGCCGTTGAATTGCGGGTAGGGCTGGGCGGTATACCGTTTCAACCGGTATACAGGTGTCAAATTTACGTACGGTATGACTTTTTCACATACCGGCACACCGGTGCCCAGCCGTAGTCACTGGCGAAGCAGTAGGAGTTATGTGTGTTACGTGCATTGATTTAGAGTCATGGTTTTAATTTTATAACAACAATTAATAACCCGCAACTAACGCTCTTTAACAGGGCACAACACCACAAAACAACAGTTTGTGATACATAAACAATTTGTAACACTAATAATTGTACATTTTATTAATTTACTCCGCCGAACTGCATGCTGGGTACAGCCCGCACACTATCACAGAAAGAAGAAACTCCGTCGCTACATTAAAAAACGAAAAAGAGCGATGCAGGAGGAACAAGAGAGAGCAGAGATGCACCAACACAACGTGTTGCCCAGAGAGGAGCTGTGTCTGCTGGCTGGAGGGTTTGAAAAGTCCGACGTAGTTTAGAAAACGATGTATTGCAAAGAAGCTGAACCTGGAGGGACTTAGGACCCAGGGGAATGCAGGTGAAAAAAACCCGTAAGAGACAGACAGAAAGTCATGCCACACAAACGGCTGTTCACAGCTTGCTGGGCAGTTGCGAGGGAGTTGGCCAGCGAGCGAACAACGAGCGGTGAACAGCTGTTCAGGTGGCCGCAGGTCCTTTTCGGCGTCAATAAATTAATGTTAATACCGTGATATACCGTGAAACCGCCAGAATCTTACAAAATACCGTGATATGCATTTTTGGCCATACCGCCCAGCCCTAATTGCGGGTTTTAAAAACGTGTCGTGATTTCTACGAGAACTAATCATTAGGGCTCACGCACTGGAAGGCCTCAGTCTGACTTCTGTAAAAATATATTTTACCCAGCTTTGAAAGAAGAATGTTCAAGTGAGATTTATTTTTATGATTGGTCAGCATTCAGGGTCCTGAAAACTAAAACCTGTGTGTGGCTTCAGACTCTAACTGACACTAGTAGAACATTTGAGACTTGACTTGAATGCCTGTAAATTAATAGTGCTAACAATAAGCACACATAATTATTTCTGAGACTTTAAATACTGTATATTATAGTGAATTATATAGACTGGGGAAAGAAAGAACATTTGAAACACTTACTTTAATAATATAAACTATTATGATTAAAACTGAGTTCCATCTTATGACAACGGTGATCACAATAAATATTCATACTTCTCTGCGAGCCCATAAAGCTGATTAAAAACACATCCGTCTTAATTCCGGCCATAACATGATGCCGATGATTGGAATAGAACTAAGCAGCTCTATCAGGCCGTAAAAATAACACCCTCAGCCTGTCGCTAACTAGCTCCTAAGAGGTCACGCTACGCCAGGCAGACAGCGCTCTCTGGCCATTACAGGAAGGAAGCCCGCTCATCCACTGTGACGAGGAACACTTGAGCTTTAATGTGGCTGCCGCTCAAACAATATCATCATGGAATAATGGGATGAGTCTTTGGGACAGAAATAACGCTCCAAAAGTAACGGAGAATTAATGAATGTTCAGGAGGAGGCGTTCCTGAAAGTGGAAGCTTTGGTTTTTTATGAGGTAGAAATTGAGGAGCGGAGATTGTTATTGAGGCTGACAAATAAAAACTATGTTAAGATAAGCAAGACAGCTGGTGAAATGTGCAATAACTATCTTTCTAGAAAGGAATTTCACTTTGTCAGGCATGCAATGGGAATATTAAAATTCTCTTCCTTATCACAGTTTATTTATTTTAACATTGTCACTTTGCTTGACTTTGGCAGGGAATTGTGTCCCAACATTCACGGCGCCCAGAGGACGAATCAATCAACAACGTTGGTGATTTCCAGACTTTTTGAATCCATCACCAGCGTGAGGTTTATGTTTGGGCACCATCAGGTTAAAGGTTTTATACTTTTAACTCTTGGCTGACACAATACCAGCTGAACCGATGGCAATGCCACCAGACTCAGCTGTGCTTTGTGTTCAGGGCTAATGAGCAAACACGTCATGGGAACATTACACAGGCTAAACGTCCACTTTGTCTCACTGTGAGCATGATGCTACGCTAATGCTATCATTTAGCTCAGAGCTCCACCGTGGCTAATTGCAGCCTCACGGAGCTTCTAGCACAGCTATAGACGCTTAGTCTTGTTCATAAATGACTCTGAAAATACCTACAAATTGTTTTTTCCCCCCTCTACTTGGTTTTTAGACACAGATTCAGACAAATAGTTTTAATTTAACTTTTAAATTTAGCTATTGCCTTGCTGTAAACTGTTTATATGAAATCTTTCCCAGTGAAAGTTGTTCAAAGTGAGCTCTGTGAATTCTCCAAAAGAAAGAAGAAAAGCTTTTCTCATGTCATTTCTCTGTGCTGTGTGGACCACAAACAAAAGTCCTCCTTTGTACTGGGATGAAGGCAGAAACCTCAAAGATGGATATCTTCAAATGTAGACAAACAGTCTGCATGACAAGATACCAATAAGCAAAACTTACTGAAACAACAAAGCAATTTCTGCCAAAATCTGCCCGCGTGTGCGTCTGCCTGTGTTTTGTGTGCTGCTGTCTGCTGACCTAAAACCAAATGTCGGACTGTTTTCTTCCTCCCACCCAACAATGCCCGACACAGGCGAGTGTTGGCCTTCTGGAGGAAATCAGAGCGAGATTCAAAGGGGGGTAGGCTTGTTTTGATCCCCGGTGTTGGCAGGCGCACAGTGCCGTGCCAGTGTTTGCTAATACCCTGGACGCACCTGGCATATTACACAGGCTTATCCCTCTCCTCAACACCTCCCTAATGTACTGCAGCAGCCTCCTCGCTGTACAGTTGTTCCTCTGACTGTACGGCAGCCTCTGCCCAGATGTAATTAAGTCCTAATCCTCCTGTCGACAAAAGCAGAGGCGGCCTTACTTCAGTTTGCAGGTGAACGTGCAGCAAATACGGCCTTTGATGATACTGTGCATCCATCCAGCGGAAGGCCAAAGGTAATGCCACAGGCCCTCTCTGACGAAGGCCGCGGTGTGGAGCACGACATGATCCGCAGAGGCATTTTAAACTCCAGATTATGTGTAATGGATTCAACAGTGTGAGGCCCCAGTTTGTTATGGGTCGAGGCTCAACTACAATGAGGCTCAACTACAATAAACGTGCGGACCGCTCTGGCTGCTGCTCCAGCCTGTTTTATGTAATAGTGGCCATGACTAATGAAAGTCTTTGATTCAAATCAAAGCTTTTATTTTTCCCATAAGTGTTCACTTTAAAGCCCTTGTGTGTACGATTTGAATATTTCAGACTTGGGCGACTCCTGTATTGGTGTTAGCATGAAAAAAAGACCAATGCAATAATGATGTCACCCAACTAGAAGAGGCTTATCTCACAATGTTAATAAAAGGGAAGAATGACGAAGTGTATCCACCCCATGATTCAGATCTGCTTCAAACTTTAATGGCTTCTTCCTTGAAACCCTTTTAACTCGGTCTCACACTCGTCGAATACCAACAGTTGGTAAGTGACCCTCGGCGCCTGATACCAATGCCCCGCACTTCCAATTACCTCCATTGTAAACCCACTTGCGTCCATATTAGACGGTCAAAGCACTCAGACAACTGACATCGTACAAAGAGCGAGATCGTCCACACAGTGCGAGGTGGAGAGGCGCTGGACGGGTCACGCAAATACAGGACCCTTCATCCAGGAGGCCGCTTGTTGGTGCCCTGTGCTAAACCAGAAGCAAAGGTCAAGGAGGTCGCTAGTCATGCGAGTCGTTGGCGTCGTCGTTCACGTGATTCATTAGTCAGTCGTGTTAATGTCAACCCCGCTCTATTCCTAAGGAGAACTACGTGGTTTGCTTGAGTAAACCCGACTTTATAAACCCGAGGTTTATTTTGAAAAGACACTATGCACGAGCCATGTTTAACCAGACTCTGGTATTTGTATTGGGAGAGCGAGAATGATCTGACCCCGTCCACCAAGTTCCATGAAAACCAAGCAAAGGCTGGGCATTATGGGAATTAATAAAATATCACGATATTTTTCGATTTTTGTAAACATATGAAATATCATCAATAAAGTAGATATTATGATGAGAGAATAACAGAAAAGCTAAATCAGTGTGATAAGACAACACTTATGACATATTACGTGATGCAAAATCGAAGACGATATCTGTAATATTAATATATTGCCTAGCTCTCAATAAAGCTTGTAGTTATTCCTTAATCCTGCTGCCAAACAAAACAAAAAACAAAAACCATCTTGGTGGAAATAGTGATGAGCTAAAAACAAAACCGGTTTATCAAAGTTTTTGAACGGATGGTAAAACTTCCATGAAATATCTACATATAGGAGCTTAATAAAACCTGGTCATATTTATCACATTTACTCCGGTTCTTTAAAAAATATACTTAAGATTTTTCTTGTCTAACCATCAAACTAATTATTAGAACACTTGATCATGAATAACCAATAACCCTGAGATGGGCACCAGCCATGTAGAGTTTAACTTGATAGCTCTGCCTGTGGACTTTACCTCATTTACATACTCATTACAAGCTGTGGGCGAACCCTGATGATAGAGTGGCTACTGTTGTGTGTGTGTGTGTGTGTGTGTGTGTGTGTGTGTGTGTGTGTATATGCACACAGGCAGCTGGTTGTGTGCACATGTGTACATGCTGACTCAAGGCTTTTGCTGTAATTTCCCTGTCACAGCTGTAGGTTACAGCCACATGTTTATCGAGGCTGGAGGGAAATCAGTAGGTGCGTGAGAGTTGAAAAGGCATCGGGTCACTGACTAACCAAACCCTGAGGTGGGGGTAAAGATGGGAACAGAGGGGGCGACTGGATGTAGACCGGACCACAGATATTTAGCTGGTGAATCAACTTCACAACAAGCCGTTTTCTCATCACACCCTGAGACAGACAGACGTTTGGCTACACCAGAGCTCTTGTGTATAGTGGAGCTTTCCGTGACATCATTTATAAGAGGTAAACATCCTGTGTGCCAGCTGTGTATAAGGTGAGTGTGTATTAGAGCAGTGCATATATATATTACACATTTCTGTCAGTACTTGAATTTATGAACCTATGTCTGTTCATTTGCTGGAGTATAAAGAAGCAGCTACATGGACGCAGTGGAATTCCTTTAAAATACCACACAAGGAAGGAAGAGACCTGGAAAGTTCATCAGTTTCTATTCAACATCCCGGTTTATGGCCTCTTCGACACAAGGCTGTTTTTTTTCTTCCAGATGTCGGCCGATGAATCCTAAACTCGAGGCGCTCGCTGTAGGAACGCCGCAGAGGCCGGCGGGCTGCAGTCATTAAGGTGCGAATGAAGTCAAGCGCTCTCCTCCTGGATCACCGAAATGATGAATCACTCCCGTCACCGAGTGCTTCCTGCGGTACACCGGAGGCCGGGGCCACAATATGAGACCGAGCTGCAATACATGAACATCTGCTCAAATTGTTCCTGGGAAAACAGCGTAGAGACTCAGATAGGAACGTCCACACTGGGACCACATGGTAACAGTGTACACACAAGCACACAAATAAAGTGTGTCCACACATGTACAGAAATGAGGTCGGGGTGAATATGAGACCATTCCTATAACCTTCATAAAGAACTGCTGCTTTCATATTAGCTGGTTGTATTTAATAAACCAGCAACACAAAGAGGCTGCTTTGTAATATGGTTGTATATTTTCAATGAAAGCATCAAAAATGGGACAAAAATTGACATCAAAGTGTGAAAATGAAAAGAGTTCATCTGAGCTCGGGTCTGGATGATTTACTCTCCGAACGCCCGCAAACCAAACTGACCAACGTCAAAAGGGGCCTTTCAGCATGGAAGGGACAAATTTACCCAGAGTGCTCCTCTTTTGCGAGCGCGGTGGTCGTTAGCGGAACAGTTTTATTTTTCACACCTCCGGCCTAAAACAACATAGCTGGGCTATTTAGGTAAAAACATGCAAACACACGTTCACAGGCAAGGACAAAACCCACAAAAGGTGCACGACTCACTCTTGGTTGGTCCACATCCCCAACCTTGGAATCTGGAATATCCTAATCTCAATATCTGCCTTATTAGCAAACGTGGGCACACGCCAAGAACTTTGGAAAAACACCTATGAAACCTAACCGCACTGAATTCCTATAAATATGCACGGAGATAAGAACGAGTAAGACGTTAAGCAACAAGTCTAAATGCTGCTAAAGAGGCGTTGAGTAATGAAGCGCGTATCGACATCTAATTCATCTCGACTGATACGGATCTAAATGAATGCAAGCTGACGTTTGTTTTAGCCGCTTGGTGCGGAATGGGAGAGGAAGTAGGAAACGGGGATCGGGGCGGGCGAAGGATAGAAGAAGGATAAACAGCTGTCGTGTAACTTCTGGGCCAATGTGGTCCCAAACAGAGCAGACCAGGTAAAGACAACATCTCCAGAGGGGTGAGGCACACAGGACACGACAGCCACGTAGTCAAGCGGAAGATGAAAGGGACCGTTCCACAGCCTCCGATCCCATTTTCTTGATCCGTCAGCTGTGAGGGAAACAGACAGCAAGCAGTAAACCGAGGACTTTGTGCCATTTCATCTGAATACAAGCGTTCTCTTCCACTTTCAGCAGAGTGCTTTGGGGAATTGGAGCACAGGGAGACTATAAAGCCGTCTAGACGAGCAGTAAAAAGATGTGTACAGCAGTGCGCCCAGCTGATTTGGCTGTTAGACATCTGCCTTTGTTTGCAGCCACATATAAAAATGTTTTTTTTTCTTCCATATTTCATAGTTAAACTTGATCTTTACCCCCGCAACCACACAAACACGCAACTTCAATGGGGGGGGGGGGGGGAATATATATATTCACGTGTTTAGCGTTTCATTTCAGGGCTCAGTCGGGGCAAGAAAAAAAAAACAAATCCACTGACATAAAAGCTTAGGTCATAAATTCATATTTTCTCTCTTGTCGCGAAGCAATCTTTTCTTGCCATCTTTTGTTATGGGAGCAAACAAACTGGCCTGCCTTTGTCCCCGACTGTCACGCAAGATTGGATTTTGATGAGACCGATACTCCAGTTGGGCACTACTTGCTTCCCTTTTCTTCTCTCTTGATGTGAACAAAAAGAAGAATTACCTGAAGCTACACTGTGCTCACTCTCACACAGGGGGGGGGGGGAGGCCTGGGTGTTTCTGCCCTTCGCTCAGTGTCGCAGGCTCAGCGAAATAGATTTCTGCTCTCCTGTGCAGGAGGCACTTTGTAGAGGTTCGGTAATGGATGAGGAAAAGAACGATCCGCCGTGTCAGTTACGGGGAAAACATTTCCTTAGTAAACCAAACCGACTTCAAGTTGAGGACTTGGAGGGCGTTTGCTGCAGGCGAGAGGAGAAGCGACCTTGTTTTACCTGAACGGTTTTGTTCATCTGGTTTTAATCAAACAAACAGACACAACGGTGTTTTTGCAGAAGTGACTAATCCTGTTGCCGTTGCAATGATGCGTCGTGCTCCTATTATCCCTTTCTAGCTTAGCAGAACAGGCTGACTCACGCGCAGCCGGCGCTCGCAGTGAGCAGATCAGCTGGATCTAGATCAGTACATCTCTGAGGTACGTGGGAAAATGTGCTGTGATTCGTACTCAGTCGGTCTGCTCTGTGTTTCTCTCGCACAGGCAACCGAACAAGCTCTCGGCAAGCTGTTTTGTGCAGCAGCCATCGGGGTGCGTTGACAGTAAAGAAGAACTGGCATCTGTGGAACTGCTCAGATGTCGGAGCCACTTCGACAAAACACTCAAAGGCTTCTTTGTTCATGTCTTTCACAAACCACGAGGGGCAATATTATGCATCAAACAAAATTAAACCAAGCAAGGTGTAACTCACTTAATTAGAACATCAATGTATGTTATGAACAGCGACCGTACAGTAACCCGGCACGGCAGCCCTGTAAAGCTGGAACAGGATATACCCTCGTAGGGAAGTGGCGTGCATGAGGCTCCAATATTCTGCATTTATAGAGTTGGTGGTGGTGTTGCTGTTTTTTTTTAGCTTTTCCAAAACCAAAACACAATTATTAATTGTTAAGAATGGAATAAAAGTGTGTCTCTCTGCTTGATTGTATGCTGCAAGCTTTACCAACTTACCACATGGAGTAGCAGGCCAGTACTTCAGGAATCAAAGAGCTTATCTTTAATGCTACTACATTGTTTTGTGGGGTTGCATTACAAAAAGAACATATTCAATATTGTGAAAGTCACCGGTTAATAACAAGAAGCCTGTTTTCAATCTACCTGAACCATGGTCTTAATAAATTACATTTCCGTTTATACTCCAGAGTGTGAGTGACGTAACAGCGACTAAAGGGTCAATCAGACCTCCCAGCCACACACAGGGACCTTGAATGGGACGATCCATAACTGCTACTGGGGTGTTTACTAGTCATCCAACTTTATTGTCCATTACAGACAGAAAGCCCATCAATTATTTCTTTACAAAGTGGAATTCCACTAAACTGTAAAAACTCAGTTTGATGAACTCCAACCCAGCTCTCTCAAGTGTTGGAAAATCCATTTTGGAAGAAAACACACAGTGAGAAAACTATTAAAGCGGCATTAGAGAGGAGATTCCAGACGAGAGAAGAAGAAGAAAAAGAGCTGAAAATAGATGCTCGCTGTGTTTCTGCAGAGGAGAGTGAACAGTTTTCCACATTAATCAAAAGTGAGTCTGCTGCACTCGCAGCACGCCAGAGGCAATTAGAGAGATGCTTTACATGACCGTCACCTAGATTCAACCCGTCCAGCTCAGCAGCGGGCCAAACACAACACAGTGTCCAGAGGGAGATTCACACAAACTTTCAGCTTTTATAAATGTTCAGATTTGGCAGCCCCGCTGAGAGGTTTAATAAATAATTCCCTGCAATAACAAAGATTGAGGAGCATTTAGATGCCGTGTACATGTAGTTCAGCCCATCAATTGCATGCAACAAACATTATGCAAACGAAAGCGATGATTCACATTTAATACAAGCTGTTAACACCAAATGTCATTTTCATTTTTCATTCTGACGCGCCGACAGCAGGCATATATGCAAAGAGTCTATATGGGGCTCAAGGAAAGAAGACGCTCACTCGTATACAGTTTGAATAAACATACATCTTTGTGTTTCATGTAGAGCACAATGTCATCGAATTGTCTCCGAAGAAGTTTTGGTTTCCGTGTTTGTCTTTTACAATCGAGGATGCAGTGATACTGAGTGAAATGTGATACGCTCTTCTGACTTCAAACTTTCCACAAAAAGGCCGGACGCCACCCAGACAATTACATGAGATCAGCTGAGACCCCGAGAAGAAAAGGACAAAGACCACTTCAGACGTCTCCAGACACACAGGATGGACAAACCACGGTCTGTGACGAAGCTGTAATCATGGCACCGAGGTTATCACGCATTACTTACAAGCGTATACACGGCCTACAACTATATATAAAGATACAATATATCTATATATAGAAAATAAGCCACAATGACAACAGGGGGGGAGGAGAGATGATCTCCTCTCAAGAGTTGGCTGTCCCGCTCCACAGCATCCCCTGTGATCCCAAAGTCAACATTTACACAAAGAAGTGCTTGGAATTAGTTTAAGCCTGAGCTGAGGCAGCAGAAACAACAAGGGAAGAGGTTCAAATCCTGGAGCAGGATTATTTATTTTTTTAAAGCAAATCCTAATATCAAGAAAAATGGGAAATGTTTCCCCATCCGTGAGTCTGACTGCTGCCTCTGGACATGGTGGGATTCTGGGAGCTGTATGAGTGGGCCGTGATGAATGTCAGAGTTTCCAGCAGTAGACAGTAAAGAGCGCAATGAGCCGTGTGAGTGCGTCTCTCCTTACCTCAGGTGCTCCCTCTGCACATGTTGCTGTGTCTGACATCTGGCTCTGCATCCCGTCTCTCTAAAAAAAATCAGCCAACAAACACCATTTATCAGCCATGTTTTCCACGTGTACGACATCCAGTCTTGACTCAAAGTGAAAACACTTTCTTTTTTCTCGCTCAGGTGAAAACACCCCCCTCTCACCTGGCGGTACCCGGTGACCTGCTCTGCGATGCTGCTGATGTGCAGCATGTGTTGGTGCAGCCTTCGTTGGTACCTGAGAGCCGACAGCTGGGCCTCGTTCTGCAGAGCGGACACCTGGGCGAGCAGGGACTGCTCCCTGCGGCTCCACCTGAGCCTCGCCATCCGGGTGTCGTGTTCCAGAGTGGCGCTCCTTTCCTCCAGCGCGTCGGTGGCCGTGCGCAGCGCGTCCACGCAACAGTGCTCCCCTTTGTCGAAGTGTCCGCCGGGCAGCGGGAGCCCGCACCCACTCTGACAGACAGCCTCTCCGCGGTGACCCGTCTCCGGCTCCATGGCGCGCGGGTTCGAAACTCGACCGATTGGCAAGAAGTTGGCTCGCACGTCGCTCGCGCGCAGGCAACTTTTCCGCGCGCGGCACCAGGAGTTGTAGGCAAAGTTATGTTACAAGTCTGAACACATGAGCGCGCGCACTGAAAGCTGTGTCCCGGTCTGCGTAGCTCGCGCGGGGCTGAGGGGCAGCGCCACTTCTCACGTGCGACGTGTGATGAGGAGTTGCTGTGAGGAGGAAAACTTTACCATGGCCGACTCACTCCTGCTCTCTGCGGGCGATGTGGTTCTCCTGCTGTTCACAGGAACCAATGTTCTGTCTTTGACGTCAGGTGGAAAGGCATCTTTGCATTCCGGCGGTATTTTTTCCAAAGTTGAATTTTCTTGTATGCGGTTTGATGAGTTTTGCGCTGTGCGCTTTGATATGTGTTCTACAACCTCACCAGCAGAGGTCGCTCATTCCGTTAGACACTCAAAGGGTTTACTTGGCAACAGAGGCCTCAAATGTACCAGCCCACGTCATGGTTGGCATTATCAGTGGGAGTGTATTGTGCCTCGTCTTTAACCTATTAAATACATTATATAAATAACTTATTCATTCATTCAATCCCATTTATTGCTCTCTGTTTACTGTTAAATGTTTACTGTTAAATGTTATGCACCTTCCGCCAGGACAAATTCCTAGAATGTGAAAACAACATGGTAATAAATGGTTCTGATTCTGATGCATGTAGTCTGTTGCAGGTTCTGCACAGTGATGATATGTCAGGAGAACTTGTCTCAGGGGTACGATGGTCCTTCGGTAGTTAAACCCTGGCTTGAAATGCAATATCTGCACGGAGACCTCCACTAATAAAGCCTTCCTGCATGAGCCGGGGCCGGTCTCGCTGTCTGACACAGCATGACACAGTGCAGGCATCTCAGAGAGGGCGTCACATTTCAGGTCTGGTTCTGGTCTGCTGCGCACCACTTTAAAGTATGTTTTGTGTTGTCTGAGCTGTCAGAGAACAGGTGTAGACTTACAAAGTCAATAGCGCAACATGTCCCGGGACTGCACACCTGTCTGCAAAAACACACACACAAGGAGGTCAGAGGAGCATCCTCCCGCCAATCACTGCAGATGAAGTAGTAGCTTGTGTATTATTTTGTATTTGATATTACATTCATTATTTTAGCTATATTTCCAGAAATGTTTAAAGTCTGGAGGAGCAGTCGGATTCAGCGAGGCAGCAGCCTGGGTCACAGTGATTGCGAGTGTATTTTGGGGGTAAATTGTCGCTCAGGCACCTGGGATCTCACCTATCACACAGGCCATATGCCTGGACCGATAAGCCAAGAGAGAAAGTTATCTCTGTTTGTTCTCTCTGTGAGCGAATTTCAGTGAATACCATTAAGACCCCTGATAGAAACGGAGAGATGGCCTCCGGCTCAATAAGAATCAAAAATCTGATTGATTTGGCCCGAACTAATCCATGAAGAGAAGTGATATCAATCTACTTTTCATCTGCTGGACACCTGATAGGAGACAGAACTCCAACAGCTGTTTCTGCCTGAAAAACTAGACATTGACAGAGTTGGCCTTATCTGTAATGGAGGAGAGATTGAAAGGCTATCTCTGACATGTTTGGTGAAGAGTAGCCGCCACCTGGAGACAGATCTATGGCTTGAATAAAACAAATCTTCTAAATTGAACACTTGTTGCGAATGCTTGAGCTGATAAAGGAAAATACTCCTAGATTATAAACAAAGCTCTAGTTTCGCTTGTTTGTTATGTGAGAGCTGAAACACTGCAGTGAATGTGTCACGCGTGCAGTGTAAAGTTACAGTTATACAATACTTTAATCCTGAGGCAGTAAGGACTAAGGACACAAGGGGTTAGGTTTGGGGTTTCCAACAAAGCTTCCTTTTTGCTGACCTTTTTTTATTTAAATCCAGCTCAGCAGTGTGGGCACATCTAAGAGTGAAAAGCACCTGAGACCACCAGTTGTCTGACCCCAGTGGAGAATCTGTCTGGGTTTGATAACACTTCTTACAATCTTTGACACGTTTGCTTTTTGGTGTTTGTTTAAAGTGAAACTGTTGACAGGCCGGTCTGGAAATATTCTCCTGGGGGCGTCTGCGTTGCTTTGGTTCAAACGGATGGACTTCCAATGTAGGATTTCAACCTCAATTCATAATTCATAATCCGCTGTGAGCAACATCTTTTAACTGGGACTAATCCACAAACTTTATTCAGTGCAATCAATATGATAAAGATCATGTGACAGGATGGGAGGCTTTCTCTTTTTTTGTGGACCTCAACTCCATCTGCTGTTGAAGAGCATGTGATATGAACAAGATCTCCAAAACTAAATGGTTGATTTTTGTGTTTCCACGATTACTATTGTTTAGAGGTCTATCAAAACTTTACTTGAATATATTGGTATATCTCACATCTTTCATTCTGCATCTGTTCCTAATTTGTATATTATTGTACATTACAGCGATACAAATGACATTACATTTACGGTTGGTGTAAGTTTCAGATTGATTCATATAAATTAAGACTTTAAATAGAGAGAACTTTTGTGCTGCCTATATATCCTCCTTTGTAAGGAGCCAACAAATACTTCTAATTAGGATCCCAAATAAAGTTTTCTTGATAGTTTTATACTTCAACGTTAATCTTGTAAATGTAATGGAGTATTTCTACATTGTTGTTTTGCTACTTCTTCCTGATGGGCGCGCATCAGAACTCAGACACACTCAGTAAAAGTTACTGTAGAACAACAGAAAGAAAAACACCAGAGCACTTTAATAGTTAACTACACTTTTAATGTTTCTTGTCCAGCCAATGAGAGGTTCCAGTTTCATCCCTCACAAGTCCAGCGAAGCACTGAACGTCCAGCAAACCGCCACCAGTGACGCTATCAAACCCCACCATTTGGACTGCGGGACCGTTTCTGACCTTGGATGAGTGAGATTCCTTTCGTCAGTTTAACGCTCTCTCTAAAACGCTCTCTCCAAGACTTCATATGAAATGACTTAACGTAGCTGAGCGGCTAATGCACATCGAGCTAGCTACGCTGTCTCTGACGTAAAGGGATGTCACTCAGGAGTGGAATGTGTTTCACGTGAAGCTGAGAGGTTGACAAGTTGCCGCGATGTTGATTTGTTGCAAAGTAACGTACTTCGTCTCCAGGGTCATGCATGTTAGAATGTAGAGCCGCCGCTTCTTCCAAAACGTCAAAGTTCAAGGCATTCATGCATTTGGCAACTCTTTTCTATGATTTGTCGCATGAAGGAAAACTGGGGAAAAGCACTTTGTGGTGGATGTTGATATAGTCACAATGTAGAAGCATGGCCAGCATCAGTCACGCGGGAAATAACTCGGAGGAATTCAAAACGCAGCATTTGTTCTCTTCCATTCGAGGGAAATAAACTTTTGAACTGTCCAACTAGAGGTGGATCATGGCGTACAAATATGATAATCATAAACAAAAAAACAACAACAACAGTTGATAATGTTTATATATCTCTGATCACATGTTAATAAAAAAAGACAAAAATAATGCAGTGGAGATAAAAACGTGTTGATGGGCTCCTCCCACTGACATGGATGGCTTTGCTCATCATCTGTTCATGCCACACAATATGAAAGTGGGGCTTGTGTTATGTTTAGCAAATAAGCATCGATTGCAGGTCAACCCAATCTATTTTTCTCCAAATATCATCCATAGTATATTAGCTAGCAAAACAATACCAGTTATTGAATATATTATTTCAGCATGACATAACTTGCTCTTTCCTCTATGATGCTTGTTATTAAAAAGCAAGTATGAAAAGATGAGATTTGCTTTGACTGTATCTCTGTAACAAAGGTTGTGCTTCATTTTGAAAGAAAATAGAACTGCAAGTAAAGACATAAAGACGTTTTTATAAACTCATACACTTATCCTTCACAGCTACTTGTTTACCTTTTACTATGGAATGCGCTGGAGGATAGATTTTCCTTAAATATCACAGATAAAATGAAGCCCACATCTCTGAACAAACAGCTTAATCTATGTAAGAAAGGTCGGCTTCATGATGTAAATAGGCTTAACGGATAATCTAAAGTGGAATGTTCACACTTTCAGTCATGATCCGTCTTAAAACAAGTTATTGTGAAAGATAAGAGCAGTCATTTATATAAGGCATATTTAAAAAGTTGACAGAACTCCTTTGACACTCCTCCAAAGAGGCCTTTTGTGGATAAATAAGGGATGTCTTTGTCCATTTCCAATTTTTCCATTTCTGTGTCTATTTCCACAAACATATTCCAGCGGGTAAGGGTTGGAATATGACGTCCCGGGATACGGGATGGAACCAAAAGATTGTGGAAAGAGTTCCAAAGTCCTCATAGGCGTCAACCACAAAGAGTCTCCTTTACAGGAAGTGAAGACAACGATGGCGCTACATTCAGAGGTTCAGGCAGAAGGAAGCCACCAGGAGCAGGGAGAGTACGCTGAGAGACGGGGCGGACATGACACCTCCACCTGAGAGACACAGAGATAGAGGCATGTCAGTTTTTCCCGAAATGTTCCTGGACTCACAGTCAAATCTGCTGTTGGTTTGAAGGGGGAAAAAAGTCTCTTGAGTGTCCAACTCTCATCCATCAAACTAAAGACCGTGTTTGGTGTGTGAAGTGTGATATTATACCCCATCTGTGTGGAGATCACCTTAAATGCCCCTCCATTTGTCAATGCCCTGCATTTGAAATCCCCCACGGCTTAAATTCCCAGGTCTGTGAAATCAAGCTGTCAGATGGGTCTGGACTGAGCGATAAGGGATAAGGAAAACCACGGGACGGGTTTCCTCTACTCATCAAGATCAATTACAGAGGCTTAAGGCCTCCTCCATCCAGTCGGCCTACCTGTCAGTCCATCAGCCACTGAGGGGATCGAGTCAGGGGGCTATCAAGGCTTTAGTCATGGATCGTAAGGTTTCCCATCTCAGCCCTCCGACGTAATGTACGAAACCTGAAGTGTCAGCTCTGCTCCGGCCCATGGGAACCCTTCTAGCTGTGACAAATGATAACCCACCGCCAACTTTGAACCTTGCATAATCTCCCTGGCAAATGGCGGGCCAGGAATGGACGGTCACAGTGTGTCACCTCGGCACTATGGATGCCAAATGTGAACCGATGACTGAAGGCTTTCTATATTTTTTGATCCACTGATGGAACTAAACCTGGGTGAAAACATAATACGGTCTTGTTTTTTCTCTCACTCTCAGCGCGTAATGAAGTGCCAGCTGCTTTTCTGCGACCCAATACTTATTAGAGCGAGGACACATATTTACTAAAAAGAAAAGAACTTAAACACTGAATCAAACTCAAGCACCTAAATTACCATAACCTTCTGGAGTTTTTTTTCTACACGCTCATTTGTTCAGCATGTCTTTGTATATGCAGGCTAAAGGGAGTTAACAGGAGAGGCTAACAATAAGGACCATTAATGTTATCAAAATACTACATTACACTAATCAGAGTTGTGAATGAAGTAAATGGTGGATTCTCGTGTTACCTGTGATGCTGATTTGCGCCACGGCCCCGTCGCCCCCCTCTGAGTGCGCCCGGACCTCCACCACGTAGTTCCCATCTGCGGGCATGGGAAGGTCTATGTTCTGCCTGGTGGTGGTGTACAGAGTGCCTGTGGAGTGGCCCTGCTGCCTGTACAGCACCTAGGTACACACACACACACACACACACACACACACACACACACACACACACACACACACACACTTTTTAGAAGAAACGTAAGGTGCCCAACAGCTACTGCCTCACTTCAGAGACATTATAATTAGTGTAAAAGTAGATGTAGAACTGTACTCACTTTATAACCTTCTATTGAGGCCTCGTTAGAGAGCGGCTTCACCTGTTCCCAGGCAATGTTTACTGACTGGCCCTTTAACTTTTTACCAATTATTTTGGGGGCTTGACTCGGAGCTGTTAAAAGACAGAAAAATGGCAATGAATAACAAGTGTATTAAAATGGCCGGTGTTGTGATCCCTGTACTAAACTGCATCAAAAGCACAACATACGGGGCTTCTTGGTGTGGATCTGGTGGTGTTCGCTGGGCGGCCCGTATCCTGCAGAGTTGTAGCCCCGAACCTCAACAAGGTAGTGGGAGTCTGGCTTCATGCCCTCCAGCCTGGTGTGGTTCTCGCTGCCGGGTACCACCACCCTCTGGGCGCCCCCTTCACTGTCTTCCTGACTCCTCCAGTACTTCACCTGGGACACAAAGGGACAGCGGTGAGATGGCTAGGACCCAACGCCGGATCGGTGTGCAAACCCAGCTTTTACAGCACTTGCAAGAACGGATTTAAAGCAAGAGAATGTCATCAAAAGCAAAGTATGAGTAAATAATAGTAGTATATTTTTTTCCCAGGATACCTCAGTAGCATTGCCCACTGACCTGGTATCCATCTATATTGCTCTGTGAGAGAGGCAGCCACCACACGATGGCGTCCGTGGCAGAGAGAGCTCTGCCGTCGACCCTTCCAGGAGCTTCAAATGGAGCTGAGGAAAGACACAGCGTGCAGTTTGGTAAACAGGTTGCAGTAAGAAAAACAATTTTCAAGGAAGAGTCTTTATATTGCACACACAAAACGCCAACTTCGCGTATTTTATATGTATGAACATATTTTTGCGCTAATGGAGCCTTTACCATGACCATAAACTAGCTAGCGCTCTTGTCCGTTTTTATTGGCCTTAATGATGCCATTTGTCTCCCAGAGGTGCTTAAGCATCATTTTGCTGATGGGAATGAATCACTAGAAGGTACGAGGGAAGTGACAGAAATCTCTCTTGGTCCACATTCCTTCACTGGCCACTGTGACGCTTCCCCGTGACTTATGGGGCAGTTTTACACTTTGAGTGGGCTGCCTCTGCCAGGAAACTGTCCTCGGTATTTAAATTGTCCTGCTGGGCCTTGAACCAGCAACCCATCACGTACAGTCATTGTGCTGCTCAAAGAAACAAATGCACAAAAACAATACTGCACAACCAGCGTGCAAACAGATGCAAATGGCCTCAAACCCTGGAGGCAAAGTGCCTTCTGGGGCTTCGCCGTAAACTCATAGACACTCGAACAAACGGCATGCGTTCCCAAAGTGGGTTACCGTGGCAACGGGGCATCTCTGTAACCCATCGTGTCTGGGTTGCCAGTGGTTATCTCAACTGTCTGTCAGTGGAAGTTAATAACTAGGCTAAATGCTTTGCATCCTTGGGCGAATTATCAGCTTTCTGGTTCATGCTACATAGATCATGGTAATCCCCCCGCAGGGAAAGACGGAGAGAGGGGAAGATAGGTTCACTTTCAAGGGGTATTAAAATTCCTCACAACTATACATGAGGAGTCCTATTAAATGAGTCCTACTCCATTGAAAACCCTGCTCGTGATAAGTAGCTGACACTGACAGATTGAAATAGCAGGGTGTTGGCATATTGAAGAACTCCTCTTCTCCGTGATTCCCAGAAAACAGAAGCAGGTTGATCTGTGACATCGTTTCAGATCAGTTTGCCACATTTTCCCCCTTTTATGCATCGGCGTTGAGAGCTGTAGATCTTTTCATAGCTTACCGTCCTGTGCAGAATAAATGACGGCTGTTAGGCTGAAGGGTCCCTCTCCTATGCGGTTGAATGCCTTGACTTTGACTTGGTACTCTGTCAATGGAGGGATGGAGGAGTCTTTGTGGACGTAGCGCTTGGCCTGGGGGTCGGATAACGTCACCCTCATCCACTGGGATCCATCATGTGGTTTGAAGGCCACGATGTAGCCAAAATCAGGCCCGTAGTAGTACTGCGGCTGCACAGGCTGATGACAGAAACATCAAGCATTACTTTAATGCTTTATCCAAAACACCCCTCAAGCCTGCGTGTCCCTAATGTGAATTAAACATAATCCGGACAGAGGTCGCACTATGAATATCAAGCAAGACTGAAAAAAGGCCAATTCCACTTGATGATTTTTACATAGTGTTGGGTGAAATGATGTACAAGAGTTCAGAGTAGTGACACTGTGCTGGCTCGTCCCTCTTGATCTGTCCCGGCGCCTCATTTCCTTTTGTTGGCTTTATTCTCATCATCAAGTTTCCAGTGAGACGCGGCTGCACTAGGCACCGCTGACCTATCTCTAAGCCTCATCCTCCAGCTGCTCGAGGACAGAAAAGCCAACGCTTCAGTCAAGCAAAAGTCAATTTACTTATGAGAGCTAATTTATCAACGGCTGCAGCGGGGAAATGAAAGATAATGATTCAGCTCAGGCATTGATTTTTGTTGATGGGGATTGTTTTGTTTGGTCTAAAGCGTGAGATACTATTACATGCTTCAATTCCTCTGCTCATCTGTTGATATACTTCATTGTTAGTTTTCCAAAGTGACTGGAAACCTATCAATGGCTCGCTTTAAATTCATGGACCACTTTAACTTGTATCGTCAAAAGTACGGCCAACTTTATCAAAACATTGATCAAAGTTGAAATAAAGGCAACTGGAGTGATGAGCGTGGGATGAACCATTCTTTCTTTTTAATATTTGCCTGCGGGCCAGCCCCTCACTGTTTTCCCCTCCGCCTTTTATCGTGGAAATGATGTCTGTTTCTTTTTCATTGTTCAGGCATGTTTTTCTTGTGAAGCACCAGGGCTCCAAAATGTATTATCGTCATTAGAAATCGAATCCATTCTGACTTAGAGTGAGCTTGAGGTGAGATAATGGCGTCATGTCTCCTCTGACATGAGCCCCGTGCCCCAGTGGAAGGTCCAGACCTACCGTCCACGTGATGGTCAGTTCTCTGCTTGTTCCTCCACCGCCACCGACGTCCGAGGGCGCCACCACAGGAACTACAATGAGACAGCGACAGCAGAACTCTGAGCCCACATGCTAAGAATCCACACAAACAACGCCAACCCACACAGGCTGTAACCTATCCCTGGCAGCAGATCTGAAACATCCTTCCTCTGCAAATACAATATCGATGTCTTTGACCCGTGCCAAATGCAACACCGTACGGTCAATGTGGGGACCTCGCCACGAAAGGAGGCAAAAGGTTTTCGTGTTTTCTCTTGAGTCTGGAAGCTCACTCTCAAATGAAGGTTATTTTTTTAAAAGAGGTCACCGTAGGCCTGTGATTTCTATTTTATAATTGAATTCTTAGTATACAGTTTCAGCAAAGTGCTCATTTGTAGAGGTTTGTGCGGTGAGCTTGGCCGCATGCTTCTACTGTAGGAAGTTCAGATTGATGGGATTTCTGCTGACTCATTTCTACAGCGATACTTAACATAAGTAAACAGCGCTATAATTGAATGATGAAGAATACATATCAGCATGGAAAGCTGGACTGTATGACCACATTTCCATGACATTTTAAATGACTCTGCATCTTCATACTGTCAGTTTTACTGTATGTACCAAATCCAGCCCGACGTCAGGCCGTGGTCTTACATGCTTCCAGGGTTTTGTCTTTGGGTGACGGGCTGCTTGGCTCTCCTTTCCCCATAGTGCTGGTGGCAATCACTCTGAACTCATATTCGATCCAGGGGAACAAATCCACCACTGTGGCCATCTCTGCATTCCCCTCTACATCCGCAGGAGCTGGAGCGAAAAGCACAGATTTAATTTTACAATGCCAACATGTCAGGGTTTTACAGCACTGTATAGTATAAGTCGTACTTTCCCTCTATTTAAAAAAAGAAGAAGAATACATTCCTATATTTCAAAGCCTTGATGCGTGACGTAATTCTATTTTCGCCATCTTTAAGAGACATTAACCACCATGTAGGCCTACAATATAACTATGTGGCATGACCCAAATTAGTATAACAGTGGAACCCAGCTAAGCATTACGGTAGCAGTGTTTATTTGACCAGCCAGTGTGCTGAAGCTCTCACATGTCGTGGCGTTCTTCCAGACATCCTTTGAGAAGGAGTCCCTGTACTGGATGCTATATTTGGAGATGGGGTTGTGGTTGTCTGCTCCACGGCTCCACTGCAATGTTACATTCGTGTCAGTTTTGTTCACCACTCGGACCCCACCTGGAGCACCGGGGGGACCTGGGGTAGAGACGAGAGTAAGAGACAAGTTGTTAGTGTTTTCTGATGGGTAATGAATACAAGAGGGGCTAAACAGTTGTGTTGTGAATAGTGACTCAGGCAGAGAGTGAAATACTTTAAAACTGCAGGCAGACAGAATGTGATTATAGCTTTTATGAAAGAGCTTCCTCTTTATTCAAGATCCTGAGGAAGTTATTGGCAAAAGTCATGAGCCGTGAAACAACGTAATACTTAATACAACGCCAGTCCCCTCTGTTTGATGCTCATGACACGCAGCACATCAAAGCTTTTACATCTTCTCTTTTTGATCTCTTCTTTAGCAGCAAAGACTGATGTGGATTACAGCATTAGAGACCATTAACATACAGGAACTAAAGGTTAAAGCAAAAGCTCCTGAATCCAGTGCTTCTCTTGCTCCTCCTGCTCCCCTCGAGTCTTCCTTTGGAACATAAAAAATGTCCAAATTGAAAACCCAGACTGTGTTAAGGTTAGCCGCCCAACCCGCAGCCTCAGAAATCAGCCAGTATTGACTTTTTCCAAGTGCTGAATATGAGCCGAGACAAGTAAGGCGATTAGACATAGCTGGACAGCCCTTAAGCTTCCCCTCTCCTCGAAACCAGTCCAAGGAGAAAATCAAGAGAAAATATTTAGTTTTTGTACAATTCACTGTAAGGGATGAAATATTAAGATAAATACATATAGGTTGTCCATGTCTGTCCAGTAGTGTGTCATATGGATGCTTCACATCCTTCACTCCCAAGAACCAAATTTAATAAAGCCTTTGAATAGTTTACCCAATTACATGAACACAGCCGCATTTCAACGCTGTTCCCGGCAAGACCGTAACATTACGCTACAATAACACACACACCCGGCGTATGAAAACATCTCTTCTCCCTATCTCCAATCCCCACCAATAACAAGCTACAGGTGCAGAACTGTGTTTTTAGCTCGGACAATCTCCCGAAGCGGATCTGCTTCCTCATCTGCCGTGATAAATGGCCGTCTTTCATCCGTAGCTCTCTGCAGCCCGGACTGCTGGCATTTGGCACTCCATTAGGAGCGGCCCAGGGCCTGTGTTTTGATTCCACTCTGGGAAACGTTACAGTCAGCTGCTGTGCTTTCACCTGGCCATCTGTCAACACCTGCTCAGAAAGCAGCAGCGGTGGCAGCACACCCAGGGCACAACAGGGATCACTGGCAACCAGATCACTGCGAGAGCTCTTTAGTTGATATCTGAAGGGATCCTTTGTCCACCAACACTGGGCCCGTTTCAAGAGCCGAGGGGAGGGTGTAAGGCGAGCTCTCACTCATCAGGAAACGGAGGGTGAAAACGAGCTGATGAATCATCCGGGAGGTGAAATACAATGAATGACAGACGGCGCACTGCGGAAGAGCGGCGGTGTTCGTTTTGTGCGTGTTGATATCTGTATGTGGCTGGAGGAACAAGTGCTGAAATCAGCAGCTCTCCGTATCAAAATATTGTGGTGAAGGAGTAAATCTATCATGTCAGTCATCAAATACTTATTACACAACTAACAACCGCGGACATGCTCGTTGCTGTAGCTCTCACGCTACTCTATGAAAAGCGTTCCTTTATTGGGTTATAATGAAGACGAGTGGAGGCTGACACTCTGGTCATAACACGTCATGATGATACAGAAGCATTGCTTGTTTCATTCACTTAAACACAGTCTGCAACTGTTTCTAATTAATCATCCACAGCTACATTTTATATTAGGAGATCATCAAATTTACTACATTTCTATACTTTTCCTGGCTGGACACAGAGTTTTTGGGTAAATAGGGCCTCCTCAACCCGCTGTGCTTTGCCTGGAGTCTCCGGGTCGACAGATTATCCGACAAAAGCGTCTACGGTCTGGTTCCTCTGGAAAAGATTAACTTCTCTGGATGCGGTACTTGTGTTATCTCTCTCTCCGTCTCTCCTCTCTTTTTTCACACGCAGGGTTTGACAACAAGGAGTCGGGGGAAAATTTTAATGAGTAGTTTAGAAATATGTGCCTGACGAACCGGGAAATTCTTTTGTCTTGTGTTCAGTTTAATAAGCTCGATGGAACTAAACCCCTCATCCGAAAACCTCACTTCAAATCCTAAATATTTCTCTCCAACATTACATATTCACAGATATCAACCATAACATTTGAAAAAAACAACAACAACATCTTAATACTTATTATTTATAAGTAGTTTAACAGTACAAACTGCTTCAACTGGCATGTGTGGGCGGAGCTTAAGCAGATTTGAATGACAAACCACAGTAAGAAGAAAACAAACAAAAACAAAAATACAGAAATCTGTCATGTAAAATAACCAAACCTTTTAGACATTTGACAGATAATAATGTGTTCATGTTGGATGTCTTCAGAGCCTTTGTATGCAGATGTGTAACTGTGCCATGACTCACCCCTGACGACCAGGTGGGCGGCAGCGGTAACATTGTCGATGGGGGTCTGTGCGGTGCAGGTGTAGCGTCCAGCATGCTTCAGCTGGAGGTTCTTGATCAGTAGCTCGCCGTTTGAGCTTCCATTCTGCAATACACAACCGTTCATTTAGGAGAAAGCAAAACTTCATAGATAATGAGGCAAAGCATCCCCACTGTGTTGTTGTCAGAGCAACATTATAATGTTAGATATGTTCTCCCTGTGCCTGAAACTTATCTTGAAATATGAAAAAGGGAGATATTATTTCAAACACTAACGTAATTCCTCAAGAGCAGATGGACTGAGTTATCCAACTCAACATCCCATCATCTCCAGCTCAAGGGCTTCACCTCTGTTCCTATGAAGCAATGTCAGCCTCCACACAGTGTTTGCACTGTCTAATATTCATGACTGCATTGAACTCACAGTTTGAGACTCAAACATGCTTCGCTAATACCACACAAACTGTATTAAGTGGAACCGGACCACATTTATACGAGGGGAAAATCCTCCTTGTGTACTAAAAATGGGGGGTCATCAATCACAATCATAATAGCGTTTGCCTAGTGGGCAGAGTGGCAAATGAGAAATGCTAACCGCTAACTGATGGTTAGAGCTGCACGAAGAGAGAGAGTAGGTCATGTCAACAATAATGGATGTTAGCGGAAATTGCTATTAAAATGATATACAATGCACTATTCCACTCAGAGAAGGAATGTGAAATGGCTTTTAGTCATATCCATTTAAAGCAGGCTGTACTTTTCCATTTCAGGTATTCCAATAAAAATACGACAGACATCAACCCGACCTGAAATATGATTTGACTGGATGAACTCCAGCCTAGAGCTGAGATTATAATTATTTATGTATCATCTCCCTTTAAGATACTTCATGAGCCAACATGCTGTCTCACCAGGGTGCGTTCATAATGGTGACTCTCCTTGTGTAAGTCAATGACCCGGCCATCCAGGGACCAGACGAAGGTGATGTCCAGGGAGTGGTCATGTGACGCGTCGCACTGCATCCTGACGTTCTCCCCGACTTTAACGTCACCGTTGGACGGTGCCAAGGTGATCTTTGTGGAGTCTGAGGAGAAACACAGGAGGAAAGAAGGGAAATCAGTGACGCCGAGAAAGAGATCGGCCGCTGAAGCGCCATTCGGTTTATTAAAGACGTGATTATATGGATGAAAATATCAGGTAAATGACTTAAATGAAAAAAGGGGCTATTGTGTCACATAGTAGACAGCTCAATGGTAAAGGGTGTTAATATGAAAATATCTAGAATACTTCAATGTGCACAAATGTCCAGAAGAGGGCAGAAAAGAGCTTAAAATCCAGAATCACATGAGCTCAACTGTAAAAAAAACAAAAACAGTTTGACAGCTGAGATGTTTGAAGAACAGAAATCACCAGCGAAAAAACTCATGTCAATGTTATTAGTCGCTATTCAATCAAACTATCTCAACAGGTTCATAACTCAAGTCCTCTCCGCATTCCTCATTGAACAGTGCGTCCCGCCACATCGGATCTAAAGCCATCCCGTCTCGCCTTCTGTCCTTGGGGAATGACTGAATATCCACCAGTAGCCCGCATAGTCACTCTGTTCCCTGGGGTAATAATTCAACAGCAGACATTTGGAGGTCGGAGCGGTTTGATAGTGGAGCCGAGAGTGACATAAATGATCGCCAGCGAAGGCTGACATCAGTCACAGCAACACCAGCTGTCCTGGATTACAAAACAGAGGTATGAAGAGAGTTGTTAATTAAGCACCGTTCATTAGCTGGGACTTGCCTGTAACCAGCAGAGAGCCCGTGCTGTTGGCCTTGCCCCGGTCATTCTCGGCAAAGCAGGTGTACCGGCCTTCATCTGCTCGCGTCACGTTCAGGATCTCCAGGCTCCCATCATCCCAGATGAACATCCTAAGGAGACACAAGACCTTTCTGTTTGCTGTTGCCTTTAATTAAACCAGATTCTGCATTTTATATCTTAAACTGCACTGCAACTTTTATTCAATTCAGTGTTTTCTTTGTGCTTTTTAACTGTTTTTTAAAATGTTTTAATGAATGTTTTTAATTGTTTTTAAATCTTGTTTTATTTTGCATTATGTTTTGATGCTTTTAATGGTTTTATGTGAAGCACTTTGAATCGCTTTGTTGTTGAAATGTGCGATACAAATAAATTTGCCTTGCCTTACCAGAATTCATTCTTTCCACGCTGACAAGAAAGAGCGATGGCGTATTAAATATGCAGCACGATACGAAGGTCGAAAGTCCAGCGTACGTTATTTCATAGATATGTTGATGATGACATGTTTTTGAAAGTACTCTGAATGCTCGCTGGTTCCCTAATGGGATACACGTTTCACAAGAAAGACAAGTATGTCAACTTGAAACTATTCAGTAAGACGCAACAGTAAATTGTGCAAAAAGCGAGGCGACGGCGTTGGATTAATTTTCATCTGCATATTTCATATTCATGCTCGAGCCTCGTGCCAGATGCCCGTCACCACGACAGCCTCCAGATCGTTATGAAGCATACGCTGCATAGTAATTCGGCCGCTGCTCCTCCTCTACGTGAGTCCCCACTGTGGAGCACAGGGGGGGTGTAGAGGTTGGGGGGAGGGTTGGGTGGCTTAGAGCTCTCAGATTAGGCTGCTTTTGTCAGTGAGGAGCACATGACAGAGGGTTTACTCATCCAGCATGTCCATGCTGACGAGCTCGAGAAGGAGTTTCATGGCAAGCTGCAGAGCAGTGCACAGCAATCACTGGCAATCAACAACGAGCAATCACTGGCAACCAAAACAGGGCAATCACTGGCAACCAACAAACCGCAATCACTGACAAACAATACGACTAAAGATGTTCTGGCCCAAAGTAAATAGACGAGATCTAGAGCTTATTTAGATCCCTAAAGTCACTAAGCTGTTTGTGTCGAGACCCTCTAGAGGAGTGAGACGTCACATTCTCAGTTACTCGTCTTTGTGTTCATGTGACCCAGATCCTGACGTGTCTCCCAGTCAGAGAAAGGTGGATGAATGTTTGCATCGTGTTGGGAGACTGCTCACCTGGTGGAGTTGTGGAGCAGCTCGGTGTCTTTGCTCCAGGAGAAGGCGGGCTTTGGAGCCGCTTTGGGTCGACATTCGATCACCACCCGACCGTTTTTGGCCACCAGGACTCTCTTCACAGGGTTGTGCTCAAACGTGGGAGCACAGGCTGAGGAGGGACACTTTGGATTATCCATCACAAACGTATTGGAATATGCATCGATCGCAGACATGCAGAAATGTACGGCCGGTTTCACATAAATGAAAATGTGTCGTGTACTGATTTACGACGATACTCCGGATGACCAAAGCAAAATTTGTCGACCGCATTCTGTGTAACAGTTTCAAATATGACGCTGCACTCAATAAATCCTAATGAGCTCCAATTAGTCAGAAATGTGACCTTTAAATGTGCCTCACCATAGACTCGCAGCTCTGCGGTGGCATATATGAGCCCGTGGTGGTTCTCTGCGATGCACTGGTACATCCCTGAATCGTCAAACGTCAGGCTGCTGAAGCGCATCTCTTTCCTGTGAGACTATGGAAAATTAACAAAGAGTGTGAAGTTCAAATATCTTCGTTCTACATTTCACCACATTCATACAGTTTAAATTATATTAGTAAGCTCCTTCGCGAATCGCCACCTTAACGCACCTTAACGCATCTGCCCCTGGTAGGGTCTCCCAAGGCAAACAGGTCTCGGGGGAGAGCTCAGACTAAGAGCGGTTCAAAAAACCCTGATGATAAGCAGCCCTAGGACTGAAGTTACCTCGCCCGGACCAGGGAAACCGGGGCACCCTCCCGGAGCCAGACCCGGGAGGCGAGCTCGTCGGCGAGCGTCTGGTGGCCGGGCTTTCGCCCATGGGGCCCGGTCGGGCTCAGCCCGAAGAAACACCATGGTGCAGCCACCCTGTGGACCCACCACCCGCAGGGACAGACATCGGGGTCGGGTGCTATGTAGACCGGGCGGCGGGCCGGGCAGGGGGCCTGGGCGAGCCGATCGCCGGCGACATAGACTAGCTCTAGGGACGTGGAACGTCACCTCGCTAGCGGGGAAGGAGCCAGAGCTGGTGGGGGAGGTGGAGCGGTACCAGCTAGATATAGTTGGGCTCACCTCCACGCACAGCGCTGGCTCTGGAACCAAACTCCTGGAGAAGGGTTGGACTTTGTTCTTTTCTGGAGTCGCCCAGGGTGAGAGGCGCCGGGCGGGAGTGGGGATACTCACGAGTCCCCGGCTGAGCGCCGCCGTGTTGGAGTTTTCCCCGGAGAACGAGAGGGTCGCCTCCCTGCGCCTACAAGTTGCGGGGAGTAAGGCTCTGACTGTTGTTTGTGCTTATGCACCAAACAGCATTTCGGAGTATCCGGCCTTCTTGGAGTTGGTGGGAGGGGTCCTGGAAAGGGCGCCGCCTGCCGACTCCATAGTTCTCCTGGGAGACTTCAACGCTCACGTGGGCGACGACAGAGAAACCTGGCGGGGAGTGATTGGGAGGAACGGCTTGCCTGATCTGAACCCGAGCGGTGTTTCGTTGTTGGACTTCTGTGCTAGCCACAGTTTGTCCATAACAAACACCATGTTTGAACATAAGGTGGCTCATAAGTGTACCTGGTACCAGAACACCTTAGGCCGGAGATCAATGATCGACTTCGTAATCGTATCATCTGATCTGCGGCCGTATGTTTTGGACACTCGGGTGAAGAGAGGAGCAGAGCTGTCAACTGATCACCACCTGGTGGTGAGTTGGATCAGATGGCGGGGGAGTCGGCCAGAAAGACCTGGCAAGCCCAAACGTGTAGTGAGGGTGAACTGGGAACGTCTGGCGGAGGATCCTGTCCGGGAGGTCTTCAACTCCCACCTCCGGAAGGACTTCTCACACATCCCGAGGGAGGTTGGGGACATGGAATCCGAGTGGATCATGTTCAAAGCCTCTATTGTGGACGCGGCCGCTAGGAGCTGTGGTCGGAAGGTCATCGGTGCCTGTCGTGGCGGCAACCCGAGAACCCGGTGGTGGACACCGGGGGTGAGGGAAGCCGTCAAGCTGAAGAAGGAGGCCTTTCGGGCTTGGTTGGCCCAGGGGTCTCCTGAAGCAGCTGACAGGTACAGGCAGGCCAGAAGGACTGCAGCTGCGGTGGTCACGGATGCTAAAACTCAGGCATGGGAGGAGTTCGGGGAGGCCATGGAGAAGGACTTTCGGTTGGCCTCAAGGAGGTTCTGGCAAACCATCCGACGACTCAGGAAGGGAAAGCAGGGCCTTCCCCAGGCTGTTATCAGCGGGGGAGGGGGGCTGCTGACCCAGACAGAGGATATCGTCGGGCGGTGGAAGGAGCACTTTGAGGAACTCCTAAACCCGGTCAACATGTCCCCTGAACAGGGGGCAGCGCCTGAAGACTTGGGGTTGGATGAACCCATATCCCTGGCAGAGGCCACTAAGGTAGTCAAAAAGCTCCTTGGTGGCAAGGCGCCGGGGGTGGATGAAATCCGCCCTGAGATGCTGAAGGTGCTGGACTTTGTTGGGCTGTCTTGGCTGACACGCCTCTTCAATGTCGCATGGGGGTCGGGCACAGTGCCCATGGACTGGCAGACCGGGGTGGTGGTTCCCATCTTCAAGAAGGGGGACCGGAGAGTGTGCTCGAATTATCGGGGTATCACACTACTCAGCCTCCCGGGAAAAGCTTATGCCAGGGTGCTGGAACGGAGGCTCCGACCGTTTGTCGAACCTCGGATTCAAGAAGAACAGTGCGGGTTTCGTCCTGGTCATGGAACAGTGGACCAGCTCTTTAGCCTTGCAAGGATACTGGAGGGGTCCTGGGAGTTTGCCCAACCAGTCTACATGTGCTTTGTGGACTTGGAGAAGGCTTTCGACCGGGTCCCTCGGGGCTTTTTGTGGGGGGTGCTGCGGGAGTATGGTGTGCCGGACCCGTTGCAACGGGCCATCCGGTCTCTGTACGCCTGCAGTAGGAGCTGTGTTCGTATCCTCGGCAGTAAGTCAGATACGTTCCCGGTGGGTGTTGGCCTCCGCCAGGGCTGCCCTTTATCACCGGTCCTGTTCGTGACTTTCATGGACAGGATATCTAGGCGCAGCCGTGGGGCGGAGAATGTCAGGTTCGGGGATCTCAGGATAGCCTCTCTGCTGTTTGCAGATGATGTGGTCCTGTTTGCCTCCTCGGACCATGACCTCCAGCATTCACTGGGGCGTTTTGCAGCCGAGTGTGAAGCGGCGGGGATGAGAGTCAGCACCACGAAATCTGAGGCCATGGTGCTCTGCCGGAAACCGGTGGATTGCTCCCTCCGGGTGGGGACAGAGTGCCTACCACAAGCGAAGGAGTTCAAGTATCTCGGGGTCTTGTTCACGAGTGAGGGTAAAATGGAGCGGGAGATCGACAGGCGTATCGGTGCGGCTGCAGCAGTAAAACAGGCGTTGCACCGGGCCGTCTTGGTGAAGAAGGAGCTGAGCCGAAAGGCAAAGCTCTCAATTTACTGGTCGGTCTACGTCCCAACCCTCACCTATGGTCACGAGCTTTGGATCGTGTCCGAAAGAACGGGGTCGCGGATACAAGCGGCCGAAATGAGTTTCCTCCGTAGAGTGGTCGGGCTCAGCCTTAGAGATAGGGTAAGGAGCTCGGACATCAGGAGGGAGCTTGAAGTCGAGCCGCTACTCCTTCGTGTCGAAAGGAGTTAGCTGAGGTGGTTCGGGCATCTAATTAGGATGCCTCCAGGACGCCTCCCTTTAGAGGTTTTCCAGGCACGTCCAACTGGTAGGAGGCCCCGGGGAAGACCCAGGACACGCTGGAGGGATTATATCTCCCAGCTGGCCTGGGAACGCCTCGGGATCCCCCAGAATGAGCTGGTAGATGTTGCGGGTGAGAGAGAAGTCTGGGTCAGCCTGCTTGACCTGCTGCCTCCGCGACCCGACCCCGGATAAGCGGTGGAAAATGGATGGATGGATAGTAAGCAAATTATTGAAATCATTGTTCAAATCCACAGAGGTACGGAAGGCAATTAGTATATTTGACTAGGAAAGGATTTCATTATTGCATAATAATGAATCCAGCCGCATACATCACACAACCTCCCCCACTATCCGCCGCTAATAGTTACTCTCTTGGGTATTTTCCAGGCCTGGTGACAGGTGTTTCTATGGAGGGTTACACAACCCATGCTGGCATACACTCAGCAGGTACTTTCTCCTGATGTGTACCCACAGTGCCAGCTTCCTGTCACTGCTGTGCTACTGGAACAATCCTGGGATGCACACTGTGCACCTTTCGGAGATGCTAAGGGGTGAGAAAGGGGGCTCTGCTTATGTTACAGCTATATCTAAATTAAGCTTCATGAGACAAGACATATATATATATATATAATTTTACCGGTTGTCCATTTTTCAGCCACTGAATGCGTGGTTCAGGTTTGCCGCTGGCTACGCAGGACAAAGTGTAATCCCTGCTGAGGTCCTGCTCCGTGCTGCTGATGTGCTCCACCCACTCAGGAAAAGCTGCAAATGAGCAAAATCACAGTGGTACAGCTTTTGAAAAACCTTCTAAGCAAACTATAAAAAAGCTGCTCAATAATATGTGATATGATACTTGAGGCATGACAGTAGGTGTTGAATCTAAAGAAAGAAAAACCAGAGAAAGTATACTAGTGCCACTGTCCAGAAGATAACAAATAAAGCTGATGAAGAATAAGCCTTACATTGGATGAATGAGTGCATTCCCTGCTATCTACTGTAGTTTTAAGAAGGCTGACATTACAAACAGCCCACTTCGTACCTTCCACAGACACGCGTGCAGTGTGGTAATCCTTCCCTCTGGAGTTCACCGCCTCGCACTGGAAGTTGCCGGCATCTTCAAACTGCACGTTGTACAGGTGCAGGTGAGCGCCCGCCATCCGCACCTCGTGGTTGGGGGGGAGCTGTCCGTCTAACTTCTTCCATCGGATCTCGGGCACGGGACTGGGAAGGGCAGAGAGAGAGAGAGAGAGAGAGAGAGAGAGAGAGAGAGAGAGAGAGAGAGAGAGAGAGAATACACAAGGCAGCCTTTAACTTGTATTGCATCACTGCACTCAAGTCATCACCGTCCTGAAACGAGCTTTATGAATGATTTAGCTCTGAGCAGAGGCAGTGAGTATCAGGCGATCTCAGCTACAGTAAACAACATTTTACTGTGCATTTAGGGTGAACTAATATGGTGTTTTGAGAGATTGATACATCATCTCTATCATTTAAAATTCTGTACTTTTGTTTTTGCATATATATATATCTATATATATATAGATATATATATATGTGTGTGTATATATTGATGTGCTGCATCATTTCAATTAACTTATTTAATGAGTAACCTTTCCTCATTTCATTACTGAGTGAGCATTCAAAAACTTCTGAAACTTATTCTATCTGCATTTAAATTCTCCTTTGAGAGCCATTTCATAACATTCAACTGAGAAGATGAGACTCGCTGGCTGAAGCCAGACTTTGATGAAACCTTCCAGACCTAACGGTGCACATGTCAAACAGAGGTAAGCGAGGATCTCTCACACTTACTTTCCCAGAGCAAAGCATTCCAAGGTGATATTCTGCCCCACCAGAGCGGTGGTATCTGGGAACTTGACGTTGAGGTCAGCAGGGTATTTCCTGATGGGGCCTAAAAGGAATAAGAACAAGCCAGAATCATGACCCACCGTTTCCAGAAGCTAAGCCTGAAACAAACAGAGGTCCCAGATGACTTTGAGATGATTTTCATCATTGTTTGACTCAAGGTTTCCTTTAAAAGCCTCTTCTGTCATTATTTCCATGGGTCAAATTAAACAAAAGATGCTTCTTTGTAAATGTTCTTTTCTCAGATGTCCGACTGAAGCACACACACACAAAAAGCACTCCACAACAAGGCTTTTTAGGTCAGCAACACAATGGCTTTTTCTTTTACAATATTGGGGTTATGACGTTTACATGGAAGATGAAAGACCAGTTTATTTGCCAGTTTATACTCTTGCAGCCTGAGGCAGAGGAGTTTGTGATTTTAGAAGGAAACCTGTAAACTTGATTTCAACTCGGGATTGTCAGGAGCAGGATTGTTGTGGATCCAGCTGTGCCTTTGATTTCTCAAGAGCTCAGCCTCCTTGTCATGTCTGTACTAACACATTTACCTCAGCAGGTGAGAATGAAGACACAGTGAAGTTCATATACAGCACCGGAGCATTTACCGGTCTGATGGTTTGAATTGTTGTCATCAGCAGTAATACAGACAGCAGGATACAGGAGCAACACTATAATCGACCCGTTCCAGTGTCATTTAACACTTTTATTTCTAGATCATCGTTTTCTGTTTTAAGGACAAACTACTAACATAACGACAGTTAATGAAACACCTGGTGTTAACATGCTGAAGTATACAGGTTTATATCTTCTTATCTAATCGGCTGAAACCAGATGATGGTGTTTACACGCTGAACACATGGACCAGGGTAAGAGCAGTTTTAAAAAGACAGTTTGCAGAATCAAACCATTAAATTATAGACATTTTGATTAAATGTTTATGAATAAATTGGTCAAAGAGGATGGTTAAAACATTTTTTTTTCTCTGAACTCGAAAATGAATATAAAGCATAAAAGCAATTTCGGAGAATCGTTGCTGTGCCTTATTTAAAATGCTCTGACAAAATGCAAAGGTCTGTACTCCCTCCACCCCCCAAACACCAACTAGTAGTTAAATACAGGACACGACATACCCAGAAGGCAACTCATAATAATACATATATGCATGAGGGAGCCCAAACAAAAGGCTGGCTCAGCTTTGATACCGACCTCTTCGGTGGGACACAACATTTTATTCTGTGTTCAGTAACTTTTGTACTTTTTAAATATGCCACAGGTGAAGCAGGCCAAGTTACATGGCCATGAAAGTCAAAATCAAACAGTGGAATAACTGATTCGGGAAAATTGTGGTCTAGTTTTTGTTTGTACCTCTTATACACACACAGAGCAGTACTCCTTTGTACACTACTTTGTGATCTCTATCTATGGTGCTGTTCATGTTCCAGGTATTTTTAATATCTTCATAACATGCCGGCTCCATCTCAAAGCAAGTTTGTGTGCGTCTGTTATCCTCGGAGCTAATTTGTTCCTATAAATCTAATTTAAAGATCCAACAACAGTGGCATGACTTTATCACATTTAAAACAAGCACCGTTGTGATTAAACACGATGCTGCAGCAGGGACGAGAGAGAGAGAGAGAGAGAGAGAGAGAGAGAGAGAAAATCAATGTGCTACTTTGCGGCAGGCATGCAGAGTCACTTCCTATCTGGAGCTTATTTTTGAAACTCATCTTTATACTCGCACCTCAAAACGTCTGGATACTTTTATCAAAACAGTGTTAAAGATATTATAGAGACACATTCATTATCTTTGTTGTATTTCAAGATTGTATAAAAACGTATGTGCATTATATACATCAAAACATATACGTTTTGTATGGCATTCTGAAGTGAGTGGCATTAATTGCAGTGCATTGCATGTTATTGTTATTGTGGTATCATACTGGGATCAATCTGGCCCAGGACAATTCAACCAACCCATAATTTGACCTTGGCTTTTATGTTGTTGTTTTTTTAAGAAACCAGGAATCCCAAAGAGCTTCAATGTAATCATAATTTAAAGAAAGGTCAGAAATATGCAGCAGGAACCAAACTGTGAGGCAGAAAGTGAGGTACTGACGTTCGGCCAGAGGTACGAGGGGGATGTAGTTGGAGAAGACGCTCTTGGAAATGGACGGGCTGGACGCGATGCAGGAGTAGTTGCCGCTGTCCGAGGAGTCCACCTTGGAGATATAGAGGTTGCCCGTTATCTGGGAGACAAAGCGCCTCTTGTCCAGTGGGATGAAGGTTGGGAATTCATTGAGGATCCATCGGAATGACAGCTCATCTGCACAGGAAGAGAAAGGACAAAATGGCACCCGTCAATCAAGACCCTGGACGGACTCACAGCAAGAGCTTCGGAAAGAGCCGAGGGGATCGGATGTGAAACTGGCTCACTTTGAATAATGTGAAAACATGCAAATAAAAATAGCACAATTTGTCGGGGCTGTGGGGGATTTATTATTCAAGCGTCTATTGACCTTTCCGATGAGATCTTATAATTCTTTTAGCTGAGAGGCATAATAGAGGAATACTGTGAGCGCATTGGCTTGTTGAGGTAATTCTGATGCCGTGGAGAGAGAGTTAACAATGCTTTCAGACTGCTCTGTTAGATTTACATAAGCATGAATATGGAAAATATGTGTACAGCTATTTGGGTTGATGGCTATGGCTAAATGATCGGCAATGCTATTAAAAAGCTTTAAAAAAAAAAGAGGCCACAAGCAGACAAATAGAAGACGGGGAAATAAACAAGCTTGAACTAGATTTGGGACTAATGAAAACATGTTGAATTCTTTCTCTTTTACATCCACAGGGGAGTGGGAGTGAAACCAGCATGGAGAAGGCTGCAAACTGAGAAGAAAAAAAAGGCTTCAAAGTCGGTGATGTCATTATTTTTATACCTTGGAGGGCATTAAGAAGGGCAATTCAATCCCAAGTCAACAGGGGACAAAATGTCTTTGGTTCATTTCATAGAATCGGTTCATCAGTGTCATGAAATCCCCCATGTGCATAAAAAAAACTCACTTCCTGATGACACACTTTTGTTTAAATTAGGGATGCACCGATACCGATACCGGTATCGGTATCGGTGGTCGATACTGCGTTAAATACTCGTACTCGCATCGGTTTCAATGACCGATACCAAGAACCGATACTCACTCAACAGTATTTCACTACAACAAACTGGTCGCGCTTTGTGGAGAAGCAACCCCGTGGCGGAGCCGGAGACACTCTTCTCTGTCTCAACTGTCTCAACAGTCTCAACTTCTGAGCAGCCAATCACGCTATCCAAGTTGTTTTGCCGTCCAATCAGATGGCCAGTTTGTCTCAACAGCAGAATCTGGAGCCGCCATCTTGGATCCTCGCTACGCAGCGCTCACTTCTTTCAATAGACAGGAGAAAAGTGAGACGCGAGTACAATACAAGACTTTATCGATATTGTGCTTATTAACCGGTGTTGCATACGTGTGTATGACATATTAGTGCTCATATTAGTGCTCTTGTTAGTGGCTGACAGCCCCGGAGTTACTTGTAATCAGTCCGTCCCAACGCGACGCAAATGTTTCGCGCGACCAGATTACATGTAAAGTCTATGCACAGACGCGTGTGGTTGCGACAGACGCAAATTTACGCCGGCGGCACGTTAGACGCGAGAGTTGAAATTTTCCATATTTAATACATCTATAATTGAGAAGCTCTGCGCGTCATCACCGCCGTCCTGCCGGTTTGAATCAAACGGCTGCTGATCCACCTGAAGCAGAGCCGGCAGCGGCCTCATTCAGACGCTGTTGTGCGGCTACGGATGATATTATTGTAGCCGAGTGTCTGTTGTGTGTCTATATTTGTAATTCTAATAAAATGAAAACACGCTGCAAGGTAACTTGAACCACTTTTTTATCTCCTTCACACAATTCCACTCTTTTCCTTTCCGTTTCTCCCTCCACAATAAAAGCACCGGAAACATAACTTGGAACACAGCTTCCTATATAATTGCTCGATACCTAATATTATCGCTTACATTATGAACCCGGACACGGGGCGTTTTATGGTCCGACATTAGAGGGACTTCCACAAGAAGTTTAAAGCTTGGGATAGCCTTCTGTTAATTTTGTACTATAGGCTTGACATAATCTGCAGAGGATAAAATAAAATCTGCCTCCAAATTAATTGCACTTTCATGGAGACCAAATCTAAGAAGTATCGGTATCGGTACTCGGTATCGGCAAGTACACAAATAAAAATATCGGTATCGTATCGGTTTGTAAAAAATGGTATCGTTGCATCCCTAGTTTAAATATATGGGAAATGTACACTCTTCAGTCCAGCTGACCTGCATGGCCATGGATGGCAGCAGCAATCAGTAAACCCACTCAGTCAAGCCCAGAGAGGACCACCACTCATAGCAGGGAACAGTGTTAACTACCATGCCAACATCCATCCGCCCACTTCAATCAATCAGACGCTATACGGCTACATGAGGATGGAGGGTGAACACGGGCCTGTGGGAACCCGTCAGCAGAAGCACAGCCGCCACATGCTGTACCTGGGTAATGTGGTGGGGGGGCGCAGAGCAGCACCGCCCCCTGTCCCTCTTTGACGTACACCGACTCCCTCTCCTCCGACGAGAAAAGGTCGAGGTCTGCGAGAGGCGGAGACAAAAATCAATCGTTAGAGTCAAGAGCTACTCAGAATCTACTGTCAGACTTTTGAGCATCTCCTGTAGCTAATTTATATAAAACCAACACTAGAGGATACATAAAGTTCAACTGTTTTTGAATTAAGCTGTGGTTTACACACACACACACACACACAACAAAATACATTAGCCATGCTGGCATCGTGACGTTCGACCATTCAATAATTGCACTTTCCACACCACCTATGATTTGTCCCAGCTAGCTTTGCAATTTTACCATGCTGAATATGTATAAAAGGACAGCTCCAGGCCAATTCTCTCTTAGATCTGTACGGTACCAGGCTGGACATCATGGCAGCCCACATCTGGGTTACTTACATCCGAACTGGACTGAGGCCTCCCGGCTGATGACTGTGCCGTAGATGTTGGTGGCCAAACAGAAGTACTGGCCGACATGCTTGGTTTTAGTGGGGTTGCTGATGACCAAGTTGCCTCCTACTAAACTGTAGTGGCTGCCTTGTGTGTTCAAGTCAATTTCCATGTTTTCCATCTTCCACCTGCAAGGAAAACACATTAGGGTCAATGGAGGTGTGCAATGTGAAAGCAGTATGCTGTACAGTATGTTATGTGAGTATCTACATGTGGCCCCTCAAAGCAGGTCAAAAGCTGAACAGTCTGCGTTACAGTTGCTCTTTCTTGCAATCAACATCTGTACATACTGTAAAAAAAAAGCTGTTCTACATCAAAGCATAACAGACTGTACTGTAGATGAACCCTCTTAAACACTTTACAGCAGCTGTAGTCAAAGCTAATTCCTTCCCCTCTGACATCTAATACTGGGCTCTCTGACAGTGAAAGGAGGATGCCAAGCAATATCATTTACATACATTTACATCTAAATTGAAATGGATCATGCGAAGCGCTTTCATTTTTGAGTTGCAAAATGAGGTTGAGCCACGTTGGTAGTGCTGTTAGCGCTGCAGGAACAACATCCTGTTTGTTATTCTTTTTTTTCCCCCGGCGTGTCATATTTTGGCATTTAAACTAAAACAAAGCGAGTTGCGCCGGTTGTTGGAACAAAACCATTTGGGGAAAATGTATCACACAGTCATCGAGATCAACATCTGTGTGACCTCGCCATTTACAGGCAGATCCTACAACAGCCTGAGATGACGAGTGATGGGAGGCACCCAGCGGGTAGTAATGAGACTGGGAATGGGGAACATATGTTACTTGTATGTGGCAGGTGGATTGGCCCGGGCACGGCAGCTCATGGTGATTTTTGCCTCGGGCGACTCCTCGGGGTAGATGGTGTCCACCGGCTGCTCCTCAAACACTGGCCCGTAACCTGTGGCGTCTTCTGCCGACAACAAACAAACGGGACCCGGTTAAATAACAAGCTGGGTCAGACTCACAGACAGGAAACATCAAGGTGTTGGAGCTCAGCGTCTGTGTGGCACGTCTAGGGCAGCTCCGTCAAAAACGAGACGGCCGGGTTCAGATGCAAGACAGAAAAAAAAAACATATTGACTGGTCTGTGAGATCGGCTCTGTAAGATATTTCCACCTGGTTTGTGGTTTTCACACATGTGGCTGGTTCCAGAGAAACTCTGGTTATAGCTGAAACTCTCCTTGATTTCTCTCTGAGTCCCTCTTTGAAGCATGGTGCACAGTAATAAGCCCCTGCGTCATCCCAAATCACAACATCACACTAATTATGACAGAGCTGTGCTCACGCAGGTGCCAGACCACAGCGAAACATTCATCTGTTGCCAGCGCATATGATATTGTTGCAAGCTAATACAAATCCTGGAACCGGAAATGCTCTCTTGACTTAGCATAATCCGAAACCCTTTCATACTGCATGTGTCATCCTCCGCGCCGTTGCACAGGCAAATCCAGCGAGGAACAACCTCCTTGATGAAAATGACTTTCTTGCTTCAATCTGCCTTTTACACCCCCCACACACACCTACAATTAGCCCCAATTACTCATTAGAACAGACAGACATCACAAGCGGAGGCATGAATAACTCATAAACACAATGCCAGGCTATGAATAAGCAATGAGGCGAAATGTTCCCAAACGCTGATTATTCTCTCAGATCAAGAGAGTAAGGAGGTGACTGCAGGAATACAAATGTGAAGCGCGTGTGAATGCGTGCACGCACACGTGCGCTATCCCCCTTGCGTCACCGGTTTTCTAAGAGAGCACAGATGACACCTCAATGGGGAGACGCTCGTCCTTTCAGACGGTAATATCCTGCTTCTGCTCGATCCCTTCAACCAGGCCTGCATTGGCGCCTCACTAGCTCTGGAAATGTCATATTGAGTGACGGTGAGCATCCTTTAGAAGCCTGAACAAAAGAGCGCTTTCACTAGTTACTCCAGGAAAAACAGGCTATGTGTGTGCAGAAAAACAAGAAAATATGGCAATAATCATATACATTCCAGCAGTCAAACGTGTGTGAGTGCTCGACACTGAGGTGCAGTAATCTCCAATACTATGTGGTTAAACATCAGTGAACCAGCCTCTGCTGTAGAGAGGCAAAAGGAATTAAACGTCGTATAATCCTAACCAGTAAAAACCGACTTGTAACCACACTGGCAAGTCAGCACGCCGTCCTCGCACCAGGACGGCCAACCAGGAGGCAGCAATTAAGACGTTAGGAGACAGGATCCACACCCTCACACACACACTCCAGCAGCTAACAGTGTGTGGATGCTTGACATTGATGCAAATCCCAAGGACTCTGAAGGATGTTGCTGGCTGAGAGAGAGAGAATTAAACATACTATTAATGGGGCATTTCTGAGGCTGATGGAAGGCAAATTAAGTGGGAAAAGAGGGAAGAGAGAAAGAATAAAAGAGTGAAGAAAACCGAAGGGAAATGAAAGAAACAGGGAAGAGTAGAGTAAAGGGAGTATACTACAGTAGTGACCCTATTCCACTGTTATGCACTTATGACTGCTCTGCATGAGTGTCAGCTAAATGCTTTGCATGTAAATATGAAATATGAATGTGGGATGGGGTGGAGGATGGGCGCCACTAAGGCTCTGCGGCGGTGCTGAAATAGTTGGAGTGAAAACCGGAGAGCACTGGTGGCGCTCCTCTCCTTTCCCTGTAATGTGGGCAGTGACAGATGGTGAAGGGGAGTGTTGAGGCCGGCCACATAAGGCCCAGTGCCTGGAGACACACACAGGCCTCTTACATTCTCTGACTCGTTTTTACATTCTCCGTCTCTAACTCTGTCTGGCTTTCCTTTCCCTCTCTAACCTATATCCTACTGTCACGCTCCGCTCCGCTTTCTTTACCTTTCCTGGATTTCCTTCCACGTCTACTTCCAGTCTAGAGGTCGCTCAACTTCCTCATCAGCCATGCTGGCTCCATGGCCTCAGGGAGGGCGGAGTCAGTCACAAAGGCCGAATTTTTTGGATGGGTCGCCATGAAAATTTGATGTAGGCGTTCGTGGTCCACCAGAGAATGGATTCTACTGACTTGAATGGCGATGCTCGAGTCTAGTGACATCATGATGTTGGCGCTTTTGTTTTTGAGTGAAAAGTGAATTTGATCAATATTTGGTACAGATATTCACAATGCTCAACGGATAAACGCTAGTGGCCGTTGCATGGGTTGTCACAATAATTAGTACAGATATCACTTTGGTGAATATTCCAACTGGCACCATCATAAGGTCACATCTTCATTATGACCAACCCTGGTGTATATGAAAACACCTCAAAACTAAACCATTCACATCAGTCTTAACTCTACTTTATATTTAGAGCTAATTAGAAGATGATAGCATGCTAACATGAAAAATAAAGATTTTTCTTAAATTTCTTAAATTGTCTTATACGCTGCATACATTTTTTTTTTTTAATGACTTGACTGTGGATGCCCTAAGTTGCCCTGTTTAACAAGCAAGTAATTGTTTACGCTCTCACACACACACACACACACACACACACACACACAAAGACAGAACAAACTCTCAGGGAAGACCACATCTGTACAAACAGAGGAAGGCACTACTCAGAGCCTGCGTCCGGGGCTTACTGTAAGTGATCTTCCGCTGGACAGATTTCATTATGAAACTTCTATTCAACTGAAGAGCAAGAAAGTTTTACTCTCATTCAAATTACATAAGGCTGTTATTTTAAGAGCCTGCTATCTTGCATCAGATTGTAATGAGACTGTGAGGATCCTGGAGGCACCACCGCGTCCTCCCGGACGCCAGTGTCGGAAGATTGCCAAGCCTGCCTGGCTCATGACACACCCGCCAGACCCGTCGACCCAGATCCCGATCCAGGTCCAGAGCACGAGCCTCACGAGCCCGCATCGAGAGCCGCCGGAGCAGCGACAGCCGGCACATCCCAAGCCCCCGCCGAGTGCCGCCACAGCGAGCGGCTGAGTATTTCCTGGTTTCCCATTGCCATTGCCTGCGAGCCTCAATAAACACCTGTATTTTCACCATATTTCCCGGTCTGTCCGCAGTTTGCTTTTGGGTCCAGACCCGTACCTGACAGAATCTTCCGACCTAAGACCTGGACTCAGCGAACCCGGACACCCCCAATGGAGGAACCCGCTCCGATCCGGACCCAGCCTGCAACCCCTTTTGTTTTTTGTTTTTTTTCCGGGTGTGACATCATCTCATGTGGAAGACACAGCCGATCCGGCTACACTTCGTCGACGACCGGGGCCAGAGCCTGGGGTACTACGACCAGTATTATGACCCCCGGTATAAGGACCCCAATCAGGACTCGGATGATGACCCCCTGTATGAGGACCCCCACCAGGGCCGGTGGAGGGGAACCCTGCTGGCCCTTGGTGGGCCCCGTAGCCACCAGCGGGCTAGGGGTTCTGGCCCGGAGGCCCGAGCCTCAGGCCATCGACGCCGGCGGAGGGGTCGCCCAGCCCGGGCTGCTGCCACAGGGAAGCAGCTTCTCTCCGATTCCTGTAATTCGCCGGCGGGCTGGTTAGCCCTCGGCGGTCTGTCAGCACCGGACCCGGACCCTGCCCCTGCGCCGGGGCCAGCCCCGGTCCCGGTGTCGGCGCCCCGGCCGACTCCTACTCCCCGTGTCCTGTCGGCGCCCCGGCCGACTCCAGCTCCCCGTGTCCTGTCGGCTCCCCGGCCGACTCCATCTCCCCCTGTCCTGTCGGCGGCCCGTCCGACTCCAGCTCCCAGAGTCCTGTCGGCGCCCCGGCCGACTCCAGCTCCCCGTGTCCCGGCGGCGATGGAAGTCTTTCCCACGTCTCCCTCCTGGAGCCGACCGCCGAGAGTGAGCTCAGCCCTCCGGCCATTCCCCCTCCACCCACCCTTGCCTGGCAGTTCCGTGGACGCCCGGAGGCGTCCGTGGAGGGGGGGTACGGTCCCCGAGTCCGGTCGGCGTCCCGCCCGACTCCAGCTCCCCGGTCCCAACTCCCCGGACTGCGCTGCTGTCAGCCCCGGTCCACATTCCCCGGACTGCGCCGCTGTCAGCCCCGGTCCACATTCCCCGGACTGCGCCGCTGTCAGCCCCGGTCCGAGCCCCCTCACCCGTGCTGCTGTTAGCCTCGGCCCCCGTTTCCCCGACCGCTCCGCGGATAGTCCCGGCCCGGTCGGTGGCTCAGCCGAACCTAGCTCCCCGAGTCCCGCCGGCAGTCCGGCCCGGCTCCTACCCTACGTATCCTGTCGGCGGTCTGGCCGACACATGTCCCTCGAGTCCCGTCAGCGGTCCGGCCGACACATGTCCCTCGAGTCCCATCGGCGGTCCATCCGACACATGTCCCTTGAGTCCCGTCGGCGGTCCATCCAACTCCCGCTCCCAGAGTCTGGTCGGTGTCCCGGCAATCCCCGGTCCCCCGAGTCCCGTTAAGCCCCGTCCCGAGCCCAGTCCAGTCGAGTCCCGTCCCGAGCCCGGCCCAGTCGAGTCTTGTCACGAGCCCAGTCCTGTTGAGCCCCGTCACGACCCCAGCGCTGCCCAGCCCCGTCACGAGTCCTGTCGAGTCAAGTCCCTTCACGAGCCCAGTCCAGTCGAGTCCTGTCACGAGCCCAGTCCAGTCGAGTCCTGTCACGAGCCCAGTCCAAGTGAGTCCTGTCACGAGCCCAGTCCAGTCGAGTCCTGTCACGAGCCCAGTCCAGTCGAGTCCTGTCACGAGCCCAGTCCAAGTGAGTCCCGTCACGAGCCCAGCCCTGTCACGTCCCGTCACGAGCCCGGCCTAGATAAGTCCCGTCACGAGCCCAGCCTAGTCAAGCCCCGTCTCGAGCCCAGCCTAGTCAGGTCCCGTCACGAGTCCCGTCCTCCTGAGTCCCCGCATGGTGGCAGTCCCCCGGCCCGTCCTCCTGAGTCCCCGCATGGTGGCCGTCCCCCGGACCGTCCCCCGGAGGCCCCGCCTGGTGGCCGTCCCCCGGCCCGTCCCCCTGAGTCCCCGCCTGGTAGCCGTCCTCCGGCCTGTTCCCCTCTGCTCAGTTACTTTTCCCGGTGTTCCAGGTTCCTCCCCTCAAGCCAGTTCCCGCCAGGGGCCTCGGCCCTCCGGCCGTTCCCCCTCCACCCACCCTTGCCTGGCAGTTCCGTGGACACCAGGAGGCGTCCGTTGAGGGGGGGGGGGTACTGTGAGGATCCTGGAGGCACCACCGCCAGGGGGTGCCGAGTGAACTCTGGCCACAGCCAGGATGTCTCCCCCTCTCTCCCTCTCTCTCTCACAATTAGGCAGATGCAGGACAGCCAAGCGGAGCGCTCTCGCAGCTGCGGCGCATTCACTCGCCTCCTCCCGGACGCCAGTGTCGGAAGATTGCCAAGCCTGCCTGGCTCATGACACACCCGCCAGACCCGTCGACCCAGATCCCGATCCCGATCCAGGTCCAGAGCACGAGCCCGCATCGAGAGCCGCCGGAGCAGCGACAGCCGGCACATCCCAAGCCCCCGCCGAGTGCCGCCACAGCGAGCGGCTGAGTATTTCCTGGTTTCCCATTGCCATTGCCTGCGAGCCTCAATAAACACCTGTATTTTCACCATATTTCCCGGTCTGTCCGCAGTTTGCTTTTGGGTCCAGACCCGTACCTGACAGAGACATCAATTATTCATCGAGGTTTCAGGTATAATTTGATGTGCACGATAACGACGTGTCGACTTGAAACGCTATAACTCACAATAACATAAAACAACAGCAATCTGTCATCTTTGTTTCTTTATTCTCTTTGTTTTATGTCTCCCGTCAAAAATGTACAGCTGTCTCATGGGTTTCACTTCCCATTTTGCTAAATAAATGTTTTTGTTTCACATTTAAATGGTCACATAATCAATCAAAAGCCCAGAGGAACTTAATTCTCTAATGAATTTAACTTTACTCACAGCTGTCTGTTTGGGCTACATCTGCAGCGTGGTTGCTTTGCATGGCCCAGAGTGTCCAAGTGGGACATGTAACATATTGTTTTCCTGAAGGCACCCAAAGCACGGTGTAGCAATAATTACCCACAAGCCCTTGAGCCACACAATGAGGCACGTTGGCCAACAAAATTGTCCCTCGGGTAGAAATCGACTCTCTAGATGTCATATGTTGAATTAATAACTAATTCTGCTTCACTGCCAGCTAAATTATTTTGCAGAAGTGTGGACATGAGAGTGCCAGTGTGGTGCCAGCTGTGCAATCACAACTGCTGTCAGAACGAATTATTCTCTGAAATGATGGCTGGAACAGAGCAGAGGCACTCACACAGGACATGTGAGAGGGTGAACTTGAATCCAGATGTTTCACAAGCCATAACACATTAATCATCACAATAAATCGATGATAGGGGTTTTTATAGATTCCATCACCGGATAAGCGTATTAAAATTCTCAGCTGTTCATCAGATGTTCATCATTCACTCATATTCTCAACAGAGCAGCAGCTCTCAATGTAGGACTGTTTCAACCAAAGATGTTCTTTCTCCTCAGAGAATCACACAAAAGCACCACTTTAAATCTTGTGTTTACCAGAGATGTGCTCATACGTGTCTTGAAAATAAGTCATTCAGCATAAAAAAAGATGAAAAACAACAAATCAAAGTAATAAATCTTAGTTGACTGAGACCATAAAAACCATCATGTCAACAAATTGACTCAGCCCTAACGGTCCAAAACCCAGGGGCATCCAGTCAATTCAGCAAACGCTTCACATTTCAAAATCTGCAACCAGCACGATAAAACTAGAAATGGTTTGCTATTTTTTAGCTAAAAGAAAATAACTAAAAAGGTTATTCTGCAATGAGAAAATTGTTGCAAATGACTTTCTGTTGAGCGACTGATGGCTCTTTGAATAAACCTCAGGGCAGGCCCTCAAACCCCAAACACCCACTTCCTCAAAGATCAGCGAGGTCATGCCTACGTATTTAGATGGAAGGGGTGTCGCCATTCACGTGTAACAGCTGAGAAGTGATTCAGGAAGTCTCTATTGACATTTTCATACATTTTAATGCAACCTTTGACAGCCATCCTTCAAGTCTGCAGGGGGTGATGGACGCTCGCAAATTATGGACTGAATGATAAGCAGTTCACTTGCAAGAACAAAAGATCATCTCCCAGCAGGAGGGCCACCTACGCAACGGTCCAACCTCCGAGGACGGTGGGATCCACTGCCTCCTCCTGCGGCTTCAAATTTGACGAAGCTTTCAAAGAGTTAAAGCCCGAGCAGCATTTCTCACACGTATCGGTGTGCAGCGACCTTAACAACTGAAGTCTACGTGTATCAGACTGATGTGCGTGGCATCCAGCAGAGTCCCAGCTGCTTCATGCCGTGGAATATAAACAGAGAAAGAGTGGAGAAATTGGCAACATGACCAGGAGGTGACACTCTATACAGGCACACAGACTGTAAAAGTTATATACGGTCGATGCTTCCGGGAGCAAAAAAGAGAGGGGACAAAAAAATAGTCTTCAACCTGCATGCAACATCCCAACGTGTTCCCAGGCAACGAATCAGCAAGACTTCCTTTTATTACAATTTACCCCTCGCTGGCAGTCTGCCTCCACTTTATTTCTCTCCCACAGAAGAACATGCATGGTGCAAAATGTAAGCAGATTCAGTTAACACTGACAGTATGGCTACTCTGTATAGTAGAAACTGGCAATGTATACATCCATCAATAGAGTACTGTATCATTTTTGTATATTTGATAGGTTGCACCTTTGCAAATCACACCCGCTGCTGGAGGATTCGACATTCCTTTTGCCAACGCACTTGATGGGGAAAGGCAGGGTGTTAGATGAAAGAAAATAAAAAAAGTCGATGCAGACTATTTATGGACTATTTCTTGGCCGGGCAGTGACTTCCTGGAGTCTCTGCTGGTTGCCTGGCAACCTCACAGCGACTGTGCCCCCACCAAGAACCAGTCTGGCTCACATCCCACTGTAAAACACCACCATGTCATTTATACACTTTGGTTTTTCGTGCAGATTAAACAAACGATAACGCGTTAATTATGGAGCTATGTGTGCTGGTTGTGTTGCCTGTGGGCGGAGCCAGGCAACTAAATCCACATTTTCGGCTGCCGGCTGGAGCTTCATCTGACGGCAGACATGACACGCAACGCAAATAACTCAATGAAATATACGTACACACACAGATATCACACTGAAATCCATCATACACACATGATCAATAATCGTCAACAATATAACCCCCACCCCGCACACACACACACACACACACACACACACACACACACACACACACACATCTCCACATTGAGGCATGGCCTCTAATGGTCTTAGACTAATTTGTGCAGGTCAGTCTAATGTCTTGGATTCTCACCATCTCCATTAGGATTTATGTGCATCTGCAAGTAGGAGAAATCCAGAAATAGCTACAGATGACAGCACGACCTCCAGATAGATTTCCATTAGTCCTGTCCTATTGTGGACCATGAGAAAGGGAGCCAGCTGTCACTGCCCGTCCCTAACGCATCCAGACAGGCAGATATTATTGTACTTTCACCACCTGGGGGGCTGCAGTGGGCACAAGACGGGCAGAGCTGCACCTGAAGGCTGTTTGGATCTGACGTACTTCTATTCTCTTGTTTTCTTTGTACTTCAGTCAATGAGTAAATTAACAGAACAAAAGCTGAATGGTGTGTTTGAGGTAATATCACGCTTATTTCTCATACAACTTTAGCTTAGCTGCATTGTTCATTAGCTGCATTGTTCATTTTTATTACAGGTTTTCAAAGGGTTTTATTTCACATGAAAAGACGTGCCATGTGCTTTGGCTTACTAGATTTCCACAGAAAATCAACGCAGCCCCTCTCCTGGAAATCGTAACCATCCAATGTGTGTTCTTGATTAAGAATAAAATTCCAAACTTCATGCCAGCAGCAGCTCTTAAGCGAGCGTTTGTTTTGACTGTATGATGCAATAAGCTATCACAAGTCACAGGTCGTTCTCTGCTCAAACTGATTTTGTGCTGCACCCTTAACGTTGAATGATTTGACGCTATATTAATAAAATGTTATTGAATCGCAGCCGGTTTAACCTCTCTGAACCCCAAGACCACCAATAAACATCAGTAAACAGGTGCAGCGCGCTGCTCTCCGTTTGGAAAACTATAAATCAAGTAGAAATAAGTGAAATTTTTGACATTTCATGTATTGAGCCTGAGCGAGCGGAGGAATCCTCAAGGGTGCGTTAACGGCCGAGTGACCTTTCTGGCTATCAAACATTCTCTGTGACCTTGTGGTCAGCCTTGATCTTGAAACCTCATCACCAATGATAAATCTCTGGACAAAAAAATAAATTTTCACTCATCAAACACAGTGAGTGGAGGAGTTTATTGACTAGACTGATGGTGCTGGCAGCAAGCTCTCTGTACAAACATTCAGCAGAGAGAAATGTCTTCTATGTGCGTGTGTGTGTGTGTGTGTGTGTGTGTGTGTGTGTGTGTGTGTGTGTGTGTGTGTGTGTGTGTGTGTGTGTGTGTGCGTGTGTGTGTGCGTGTGTGTCAACACTATCCAAAACCGAGAAGCATCTATTTTCATCATTATTGAGAGCTCCACAGAAACCATGTATTTGGTATTTTAATCAGTCTTACCTCCATAAAAGTCGGGTAGCTCCTCGTGCATTGATGCATCTGTAATAGTTAAAAAAGAAAATCGTATCAACATATTGAACTAGGACACTTTAAATATACTTTATGTCTGCGGATATCCATTTTTGCATTGCAGGTGTATTTCTCTCACTTGATCCTCATCAGTCATAAGAGCTTCTTTGGAGAGGTGCAGGTCATATAATTCATTTTTACTGCTGATAATGTGATGAATAGCTGGAAACTCTGCTTTGTGGGCTATCTGTGCAATGCACTACATCCTGCTCTTCACAATCAAATAGAAAACTCAAGACCTTTGTGGTTTGCCTTCAGTGATTATAGGTTTCATTACTCTGTAATGCTGTATTTGAATGATAATCTATACACATTTACAGAAGGGAGAGAACATTACGCCTGACGATGAAACAGTAATTATGTTGCATCGTTTTACTGCATGTAGTACAAGCTTTACTGTGGGCCGGCTGATCCACAGAGAATACACACACACACACACACATTCTCTACTTGAGTGGTAGGGCGGTGTGTGCTTGACTTTTATTCTGCTGTCAGAGCATTAATGTCATATTAACCATCAAACTCTCTTCTTGCGGGGGCTAAACATAAATGTCAGGCCAACGTTGCAGCATCACGACCAGACTCTGCTGGCTGGCTGCTGTCTGTTGAGATCGAGCCGCCGTGCAGTTCAGCACTGTGTGGGTGAACTCTCCACAGTGTGTGTGTGTGTGCAACCATGGATGCTTTCGAGGCCTTCCTCTACACCCATTTCTTCTTTTCTGTGTATGAACGTCAGAGCATTTTCAACATGATATTCTAAGCTTTATCTGCAGTGCTGCCAAAACCTTTCGTGAACTCAGAACTCAGCTATAATTGCCTTGCACCATGTGGGGGAAAAAAAGAAAGACACATCTCCTCTGTTTGGGTACGATGTGGAGGGAAGCCGGGAGGATTCCCAATTCAAGCTCCCCTCCTTTTTTGGGGGTTCAAGTGAAATCAAATCTGAAACGAGTGAAACAGCCCAAGGTGTGGGAACACAGAGGAGCTGGTATTTGTTTAGACAGCTCATTTTCAGGCTTGCTGTTTTCTGACCACTTTGCTTTGTTTCCAACACAGCTGACTGCACAGCAGCATCACCGAAAGGAGAGAAAACCTGCAGACTCGAGGCCCTCCAAGGCACTCGGCTATCCAGCCTGGCCGATAGACATACGTGTTGCAACATTTTATACAATATGGGCTTTTTTGTTCAAAATGCCTTGGCATGTGTATCATATCTTTAATATCTGATTTAGTTCATTTTTACGCCTGACATTAACAAGCGTCTTTACTGTAGTCAGTAGTCTCCCCTGTCATCACCTTCAGCCTCATTATGTTTAATATGTTCTTTAATTGCTGGCTTCTTAACACATTTTCTTTCTTGTGCCTCATTTATCCTGACAATCCAGTTTTGACGTTTGTATTCTGTTTATTCTGTTGCTGCAATATGATTATTTTAGACACATATATTGATAGTTTGTAAAAAAAAAAAAAAAAAGAAAGAAAGAAAAGAAAAAGCATTCAAGAGTGCTGCTCGCCAGCGATGTTTGAAAAGAGCATTCTCTGAGAGCAAATTGAACTATTGAACTAATTACCACATTTAATGTATCACTAAAGCCGAGAAATGCAAATTTGTGATTTACATGGTTTTATTTCAACTGTAACTCGGAGCTGGGGAGCTGGATGACTCATGGGGTCATACAATAATTCAATAGCTATATAAAGTAACATGATATTCCCATTAAAAGGCAGAGTTTAAGGTATGAGTTTGAGAGGCGTGTTGCTTTCATCTAACAGCAGTGATACCGTATCTCAAAATACACATTCTGCCAATTCATTTAGCTATTCCCTTTCATCTGAGCGTGCTACTGACCTGCAGGGGCGAGAGGGAGGACCAGGAGGAGCAGGGTGAGGTGCAGCATGATGTTGAAGTGAGGACCACCAGGTGGGGTTACAGCTAGAAGCTCAGCTGATGGAACATTAGCAGGACTGCCTGGGTTTCCTTTAGGAGATAAAAGAAAATAGAAACACGGCATCAGCATCAGCCTGCGTCGTATCACATGACAAGCGTCAGCAGCCAATCCCAGCCGTCGTGTGGATCACAGGCCAACAGTGTCGCGGCATCATTACCGTGCCTCTGCTTCCTGTCAGCCCTCAAGGCACAGCGATGATCGACATTTCGACCGTTGTCAGGAAAAGAGTCCCTGAGCACTGGCTGAGCTGAGCAGGCGCCTCGCTGCTGACTCACAGCCCCGAGATCACAGCGCCACACCAAGAACCAGCAGCGTGGCACGAGCTCTCAGCCCGACGCCCAGCAACACGACATGAGAAGCAACAGCTGCGTGACGCAGGGCCGCTGACGGAGACGGGAGGAAGCGTAGACATTTTGCATTTTTGAAATGAATGCATTGCCACTATACAAATCAATTCAATTCAGTTTATTTTGTATAGCCCAAAATCACAAATTTTCCCCGGAGGGCTTTACAATCTGTACACATAAGACATCCCTGTCCTAGGATGAGGATAAACTTCCCCAAAAAAAACTTTCACAGAGAAAAAAGGGAAGACACCTTCAGGAGAGCAACAGAGGAGGATCCCTCTCCCCGGATGGACAGAAGTTATAGATGTCATGTGTACAGAATGAACAACAAAACAAAGTTACAGCACATTCAATGAACTAATATTCTACATCAGTTGTATTTGTTTATGATGATCTGTTTTCATTAAATATGGCACAGCACCCCCCTCCCCATCACAGACTGGAGGTATAGCTGTTACACCATTTCAGCTTGTTTACTGTTACAGAGTCTGAAACAAGTTCTCATAACGGAGAGGAAATATGTGGAAGGAATGAAAACATAAGCTCGTAGTGAATATGAGTGAACACGATAAGGAACAAGGACTTTAAATGAAGAGGAATGCTCCTCCAATGGATTGGTATCCAACTAACCAAACTAATCATTTTAACTGGCCAAATTAATCAAACAATTAACCAATATAGACTTAGAAAGAACCTTCAGGGAAATCAGGTTGGAAAAACGTCGGCATGACATCAATTAAAGTGTGGACATTTGTAGCATCGTTATCAAATCTTTTGACATGTGAAGAGCTGACAGGAAAATCTCATTAGCACACTACTCTTCTGTCAGCGCCAGTCGGCTCAGCTTTCAACGTCTTTTTTAGAGCTTGGCAACCGGCTCTGTCCAAACTCACAACCGAATCTAACACCTTCATGTATTCATGTACCGGTCTTACAGTTCTGAGCATCAGTTCAATTTTGTCCATTCATTCGCAGGCTGTGCCCGGCTGCTGTGTGTAGATTAGACTGTAATTGAACATGAGGCGGACACTATCGATTCCTTGTGCACAGCCTGAGGTGTCAGCTGGCGGAGACCGAGAGGTGGGACAGCAGGATTGAGATCTCAGCGCTCGGCAGACAAATAGAGTCTTATTAAAGAAAATGCATTATGATGGAAGAGAGTCGGTGGTATATTCTGGCTTTGCACGACGCGGACATAACTGCACTGTGCGGCTAGACGTCCAAACACACACACACACACACTGATACGCACACAAACATGAATTGAGACAAATGGGCAGAGGCACTGTGCAACTACACCACACGCACAATAAGTTGGACATAATGTCCGAGCTGTACAGCTGCAGGAAGGCAATACAGAGGGGAATTCATCTTCACGCCGGCCTGTATCCTAGCAACACATTTCAAAAGGAGCAGTTTAGTGTGCTGCGGGGGGCCTTTTGTGACCGCCGATGAAACTATGCAAACACTCATTTTAATCTGGAACAACACGGCTGTTGTGGAGCAAAGACGTCTATACGGTTCTCTGCTCATCGGCTGCACGCGTTCAGCGCTTCAGCTCAGGTAACGCCCTGGTTTTCTCCACGAACCTTTATCCACAGCTATATCGCTAAATAAGAACAACATCTGTATCTCATAAAACATAAATGATCTTAATAGATGCACTTAGAGCGATTAGGGGAGACGACAAGGAGCAACTGTACATAGCGAGAGAACCAATCCCGTCCGTCCCATTAAGGACTGTCTATGAATTGATATACTGTAAAAAAGCATCAGACCAGCAGCACTCAGAGAGGCCGCATGCTCTTATAATCAGTATTAATGGGGCCTCGTACCTCGCCTACCGTAGCAGCCTGAATGCGCGTGATGTGAGCGCTCCAGTCATCACAGTAAATCACAAGGCCGAGACGCGACAGCGCTCAAACAAGGCCATTTCTTCTCCCCCATAAATCACACCCTGGACGATGCCACAGCTATTACTGCATGTGGTTTGATTTTGGTGGCTTTTTTCTTTTCTTTTTTCTTTCCCGGCTTTGCCTTGCTCGGTGAATTTCAATCTTTTTCCCCCTCTCCTTTTACTCCCCTTAGAATTCTCAGCCTCATTGCTCTGAAATCAGAAATCATATTACACCGAGCGGGGGCTGCTGGGGGCAGAGTCTTACTGCTGCACTCCAATGGCCAATACTGTCATTTATGCTTTTATCTTGACCCCCAAAATCCCCTCAGGGCACCGGAGGATAAGTGAAAGTGAGGGGAAACCCCTCCTTTTCTGTGCTCGGTTCGATGTGCGCTGCATAATCAAGTGGGTAACTTTATGAACACGTCTTCCTCTATCAGCTTTGGCAGATCCAGTGATGTGGGGGAGGAGAGACGGAGAGGAAGGGCTGGAGGAGGAGATCCAGGGAGAGGTCAGAGTGCTAGACTTCAAACCCAAGACGTTGCTCCGACAACCCCCTACCCCCTCTACCCCCTCCAGCGTCATTCCTAACACACACAAACACAATCAACCCCACCAACATCATCACCATCAGTCATTAACCACAGATTTGCAGTAATCCCTGCAAGGGGAAGCCAAGATGGGGTTAACGCTGGATTGGTCTTAATCGGCTGGAGATGAGAGGATGAGCGCTGCTTAGACACAGCGGCGGCTGCAGCAGCATCCAAGTCTGAATGCCACAAGGACGCAAACATCTCCAGCAGCCGAGGCACAAAGAGACGCCGCTCTTCTGTTTTATATCATGGTAAAGTGAACGATTTCAAGACATTTCATAGTTTAAGGGAGGTAATTCAATAAAGCGTTTCTTCTTTTGAGAGCTTGAGTTCGCAGTGGGGCTGGGAAATATATGATTGTTGATCATTTACTGTGCATTGTTATTCAATCAAGTCAATTTTTCCATTTGCGGGATTTTCTACGTAATATCATGAATTGCAGTGTTTCCCACAGAATTAGATTTAGTTGTCGTAGTTGGGGGATTTGGTGGCATCCAGTGGTGTGGTTGACAATTGCAACCAACTGAATACCCCTCTGCTCTCTCCTCCCTTTACAAGACATTGAGTGTGAAACTGCCTCGCTCAAAGGTTCATCCTCACACACTTTAGTAGTCAGCATGTCAACATGACGGTGGACCCAGAGCTCATTCTTGGCTAACAAAAACACAGCAATGCTTAGTTTCAGATGATTACACACTGTTGAATACATAGTTGTGAATTGTATATTCCATCCCCCGAAAAGCGACTAGCCTTTAAGGTTTCTAGGTTCTCTGTTGTGGTCATACCTCTGGTCCAGACTGTCTTTGCCCCTCCTCAAGACTTGCCCCTTTGAGTTTTTGAAAATATTATTTCAATATTCAACCAGATAGGGACAAAACATTCAGCGTCAGAGTTAAAAATCGAATATTAACGTTGCTCCACTGGGACGAGCAGCTGAGTTACAGCATGCTCACCTCGCCATCCCAGCTGTATTCTCACGCCACCTCAAAGCCATCCTTTAGGCTCCTTACATGCTTGCTTAAAACCTATTTGAGGAGTTTTTCACTATTGTGTTCGATAGACCAACTCATCAGAGTTACCTTGAAATATCGTTTTTGACGCAAAGCATTCGTGAACTCTGCAGAGGAACAAGAGGAGCCCCTCAATGGAGTCAATGAGCAGCATCAACCCGCCCCTAGGCAGCATATTACTGTTGGACTGAGGAAAGAAATGTGAAATCTAATGTGAATAAGGTCTCTGATGAAACTCTAAAATCCCCCAAAATTTGATACAGCAGATAAGATTTAACGCTACAGGGAAAACCAAGCGGGACAGATAGACGATTCAGATTAAATTAAGATGAAAGAGTGAGACACTGGGTCTGACATAGTCTTCGAGAGGCAGCAATGACTTGTGGTTTAAGGGCGTTTTCTCTTTTCTGCTTCAGTTATCCTGAGATAACGGTTGCTTTTATTTATAATTCACACTCATTATATTGTACACAAACATGCCCCACAGCTGCCCAATACAACAACTTCTACTGATAGTCCACGTTTGGGGACGTTTGGTCATTTGACTTTACCATCAAAACTTCAGATACTTTTAGCACATATTCTGCACATATTAGCACATATTCTGCACATATTAGCACATATTCTGCACATATTAGCACATATTCTGTACATATTAGCACATATTCTGCACATATTAGCACATATTAGCACATATTAGCACATATTAGCACATATTCTGCACATATTCTGCACATATTCTGCACATATCCTGCTTGGTGGTACAAGCAAAAGTGTTCAAAATGCTAACAACATTTAGTTTGCCATGCTTTTCTCTCAAATGGAAAGTAATAAATAGAAGACATCACAAATCATATCACAGATCAGACAGCTGATATGACTTCATACTGTGTTTGTGTCCCAGAATGAAACACAAGCTGTGACCCGTACATTTTCATGCTGAATCATGGATATTTTACCACAAAGCCGTGGTGATACATTTATGCTAACTTATAAAAATTCATGACAAAATCATTGATTTTGATTCAAAAGTGTGCCACAGACAGCCAGCGTGTCACTTCAACCTCCTCTCTGAGGGATGCACTCCTTCTACTGTATCTGTGTGCAAAACAAGACTGGACTGTGCTACAGACAAACAGGTTTACATCTCCCAGAAGACCAACAGAAAGATTCAATCAAATAAAAGGATCAGAAAGAGGCTATCCAAGCCTATTACACAGAGGATAAAGCAGTAACCCCAAGACACACACACACAATACTAGCAGAAAAAAGAGCCTTTCTGTGCTTTGTGCTGCACAGGTCCACTGTTGCTAAGCAGGAAGTGATTCAGCACTTAATAGAAAAAATAACTACACTTTTCAGTTTGGAACTGCTTCCTTTCTTCTGCAGTCACAATTCACCTTCCATCTTTTCCTATTTCGCAGAGCAAAATAACTCGTTGAAAACCAGTTCATCTTGTTCTCTTAACCAAGAAACTGTCCAATAATTCAGTAATATTCATTGATTGAATAAAAAAAAAAAGGACAGTTAGATTTAAACATACATTGCCATGATTTTGAATACAAAAGTGTTTGGGAGGTGTGAACTAAGTCCGTATTGTTTTTCAGGCGGTTATTACTCGGTGTGTCGTATGCTATCTAATGCTTTTCTTTTTTTTTGTCCATCTCGGGCAAACACACCTCAACAGCTCCTGAACCCAGAGGACAGACAGCATGCCTCAGGATGCAGTACAGTGTTATTCATATGATGTAATCCAGCTGCAGACGATCCAGTCAAGGCTCGTTCCCCGTGTCAGTCTATCTCCCCCCCCTTCCCTCTCCGCCTCCCTCCCTCTCTCGCTCTCTGTCTCTCACCCAATAGACAGTCAGGCTAATGTAAGCTATTTATCCCCACCGCTGCAGTCAACACAATGTCCCCGCCCCCCCAGGGGCCACACAAGCTCAGCAACCACAGCTGACCTGAATATCAATGACACCAGTCAATCAGTCCATGAAATCTGGAGCTGGACGTCTGTATGAATTACATTAACCTCAATTCAGGTAATGTTTGCGAACGGATGCAGAGGGGCAATAGCAGACATGTGACTTGAATCGTTAAAAACAACTTTTGCCCTCCATTCCACAGTGGGAGTTTGTTCACTGTCAGGCAGCGAGGAAGTTATCATTTTATGTTGTTTGTGAAATCGAAAACATGGAATGATAGCTAATCATGTTGCTATCTTGAGTGAGTAAAGTGATGATTTAACAGATGTATACATTTGTTTATGCACATAGATTATTAAACTATACTAAACTAAAATTGGATTAATTAAAAAAGAAGAAGAATAAAAGAATCTAATCTGATGAACTGATCTCTACTTGTCCCAACCCCCCATCCAAAGCTGTCATAAGAATATTCAACTAAAACTAATAAACAGAGATCAATTGGTCCAAATATTGAACTATGGTGGCCATATATTATAAAACTAGCTGATTTTTCTCTCTGCTTTCTTTGAACAGAGCAGATCTGCGAGCCAAACCATAATATTATGTCCCGCCTTACTCTTTCAGGATCGAAGCAAACATTTTCTTGACAGTATGACAATCTACAGACTGGACGAAGATGATATTAAATTTGGGATATTAAAAGATGATTAAAAGAGAATCCAATTCCAAATAGGCCTTGTTAATGTTTTAATGCTACGAAAGTGACGACTCCAGAGGGACCAAATGTTAGAGCGGAGCAGGTAGCTCTGAAGAAATGTGCCCTCTTCTGCCACCTGGATGTTACATTGTTGTTTAGATACATCTCTGACGTCTCTGGCACAACATACAATCGGTTTGCGGTTGTCTTTACGTTACGGTAATTTACTGTAACACAGAAACGAGTTGACCTTTTAGTGCAACAGCCAGCAAAGAGTGTGATGCTCTCTATGTGAGGATACAACTCAAGAGAAAGATATGAAATACTATATGTGCTTCCAAGTATGGAAAGTGTGCCACATCATGCATGATGAATTGTGCCATATAGGCAAAGGTCAGAGGAGACGTGCACACATAAAGAAAGAGTGCTTAACTTAATTACCTCATGCCACATCTGTCCAATAAAGATACTGGCTTCCATAGGGGAGCGGTGGCATGCATCTGGCTGTACGCTCTGCTGTAAATAACTGTTATTACTAAGAGACAGAATATGATAGTAAATCTTACACTTGATGGCAAAGGCCAAAGGAAGAAGAGTTCATATATTGCAATTAGTGAAAACAATCAATACCTTCAGATTGCACAAAGGAAATGCCTCAGAGGGAAAGTGCGAATGCAGTGCAGTGATTCTGCATTGAGCTACAATAAATACAAACAATAGAAAGATTAATCTAAGTCGACCCTTGCCCACAACATATCACATTCATCCCCTTATAGGATTAGAGGGTGTGAATCCAACATTAGGCTCCAGATTAACTTGACAAACTGAATGTTTAATTGCATGGTCAAGAAGGAGGAAGAGGTTACCAATTAGAGGGGAACACACAAAGCCATGAGAGAAGCGCGGTAAAACAATCGGGGCATGGAGAGTGTGTGGTGCGACTCTGCAAAGTGCTTACCTTGCTGTGGAGGGCTATCATGCCGGTGGCTATGTGTCAAGATGAGCTACTTAGCAGCCCGTGTCCCCATCCCCTCCAACATGCCTACCCTGCCAAGTGTCCTAAATACCCGGCTCCATTGTCTGCCTCAGAAACCAGCAGTGCTGCTGGATGGAAGCTCTCTCTCTCTCTCTCTCTCCAAGGTGCAAAGAGGAGGGAGGGACGGTGGCAAAAAGAAAAGGCTAATTCCCCGAGCAGGACAGGGAGCCATGCAAATGGGACACCAGTGAAGACACCTCCCTCCTCCAGTGAGAGGGGCCTTCTCTCATCCCTGTGCCCAGCCTGGGCTTTAATCTTTTAAGCCCTCCCACCTCACTCAGACACACAAGCAACACACACACACACACACACACACACACACACACACACACACACACACAGACAATCACAATTTCAAAAGTAACACCCCTTTTCCACTGGCACCCCAACTTTAACCCCAAACTTCTAGAAAAGATGCCCATTTGTGAGGGGCTGAAAAGACAAGAAAATGCATTGCGAAAAGATTAAAAGTCTGTTTGTCAGTACGAGACCTATGAAGTGACGATAAGGCTGTTGCTGCGATATGGATTAGCAACTTGAAAGTTGCTATCGTTCTTCCAGTCCAAAGTTAATTTCCTGCTGTCTCTTGTATTTCCCTTCTGCTATTCTATTTATCTCACTAAAGAAAGCCAACAATGATTGAGCGTTTCTTTGAAGTTAATTTACCTCCTCTCCCCTCCTTGAATAAAAGTCTGCTTTTACTTTCTTCTACTTGTATTAAAGAACGAGCATATTGAATGTCTAAAAGCTCCCGTTTCAACAGAAAAAATGTACAATTCTTCAATTAAAGGTAAATTGAAGTCAGTCGACAATCAAAATATAAAACAACAGAGAAAGGTAGAGAAGCTAAAGTAAGTATCAAGAGGCATTAAGCAGAGCACTGAGGCCGTACCTCTCCAGTGGAGCTACTCACAGGCTAACAGCTTGACGATGATATATTATTCAGCTGCTTCCAGTTGTTGTGCGTTTCATACTAAGCCTGAGTGGTGACATGAGGTTTAAGTGGGGTCTGCTCTGCTCTGTGGACAGGAGGCAGCCGCCATTAAACAAACTCTCACATTGCGCCTTTGGGTTGCATTAACTTGGAGAAATGCAGAGCAAGTGGTGCAGGGATTTGGTAGACGGGGCACTCGAGCAGATTTAGGAGATTTGGAGCCTCGTATGGCCCAAAAAATAAATGTGTGTGAGTTTAAATAAGCTTTATGTTGGTATTAACACATGTAGCAGCATTTTGAACCCAGCCGGATTTGACAACATGATAAATTGGGTGATCGAGCTAAAAAAAAAAAAGGCAGGCTTTATGCTCGTACACATTACAGAAAGCAATTAATTGATTTCAATTATTGGATTCCTGGTGCCTAATCATGCAGAGGTCCAGATACCTTATTACCATCTGTCTTACTGTGTGATTTATGACCAGCTACGGCTCTAAAGGAAGACAATGTATCTCAATTGATATGATAAATGCCTAAGGTCTTAAGTGATGTCACGGAGGGATTGGGAATGACCCAGACAGGACTGGAGAATTACAAAATACAGTCAAAGAAGATCCACTCGTAACGTCTGAGGCTGTAAGTAACATTAACTTTGTGGGTCATTCAACTTACATAAGTGATTACAGAAAATAAAAGGGATTACAGAGAGCAAGTGGCGAGAACAGCGTGTTTCAGCGCTGAAAGCAGATAAAAGTCATTGCACTTGGTACTGAAATGTTCCTAATGAAATCGGAAATCTACAAATGTCTGCACTTAACCTTCAAGTGATCAAAGCTAATGGATCAGGTCAAGAGGAGGGCGGCGGATGATGCTTGAGACCAAATCCAACCTAATGGCTTCCATTAAGAACCGCCAGACAGGACACTCAGAAGTCAGGAGAGTCGTGCAAGGACGGAAGAAGTATGATTTATTTTTATGAGCGAGCACTCTGTTACTTTTCATAAACCATGAGCTCCCTGGCTAATCAAAAGTATGCAAATCTGTCAGAAGCGTACGGCGTGCGGAGCAGGGCAGAGCCGAGTGGCGCAGCAGAAGGCCTGCGTCTGGCCGGCTTCACTGCTCCGGCTTTTTTCTTCAGATGTGATTTGCCCAGGACTTCTGAGTCAGCACAATCCCACCGCTGACGGGAATAACAGAGGATCACTTCCTCCCTTCTGTCTCTGTTACAGAGTTGAGGTACATTCAGAGTGGGTAAATAGTGTTTGTGCAGTCTCTGACCACGACAGATCAACTTAACATTACCGTTTACAGATAAATAAGATATAGTTCCCTCAACTGCATTTTATATTGGGGAAGGAGTGATTATATTTACTCAGACTAACACTAGAGTTAAAGGTTGTTTTTAAGTGGGATGTGCAGCATTTCATATTCATTATACATACATATTGTCTTCGGTTTTGTGACCAGTTTTATGGGGCAAAGGGGCAGGAAAACAAAGGTGACTGAATGCAGTCATACAAGGAATAGTTTAACGCTGATGGAGGGCATGTGAGCCTCATTTGTGGGAAGTCTTTCTGCCTTCAGATATCTGTCCCGCCCTGGTTTCTGCTCCCTATGATCACGTTTGATGTGGAGTTGCATGTCAGCAGCACAACGAGGAGACTGGATGCATAAAAGGGAGAACAGAAATACATATTCAATGACACAGTCAGACTACAATCTACAGAGATCTGGGGGTTTACAAGCTTCTTCTGCTTCTAACAGTAGATCCATTATAATTATTAATAATTATTCTTGACCGTCGTTTACCATGTTGATCTGTTCATATACGTAGATGAGTGTGTGTGAATAAGTGGCTGTGTGACCTGTCGCCCCGTGCACTGCAGGTTAAAAACAGGTCAGAGAATCAGAGCACACATGAAAACATTAACTTGCGTAATATTATTAAGGATTTACTGCTGCTGTCTATGGTTGATTGATAAAAGGACAGACACAAGGAGGATTGAGTTTAAGCCAAAGTAAATTACCCCTGATTGCCTACATCTGATCATTTCTTTGTCTAAGCCTTTTATTGCTGCTCAGTGAGTCAGTCAAAGAGAAAAGGAGCCACAAAAGCTGGCCAACTTGTGACTCAGGAGACTTAGGGGAAGAGCCCCGTTTGGGCCCGACCTGCCCAAAAGAGCTTTTTGTGTGCCCGTTAATATGAGTGCTGAGAGGTCTGGGTGAATGAAGCTACCAAGAAAGCCGTTCAGCTCTCATGGCAAGTGCTTTTTTGTGTCAGCTGGGGATTAAGGTACGGAGTGGAGCACAATGGATTACTTTGATTACTTGATAGGGGAGAGAAAATAAAAACAAAATGACTTGGCTGGTTATGCAATATGCTAATCTTTTATCTTTTTCCTCAGGAGTGTGATTGTGTGTGTGTGTGTGTGTGTGTGTGCGTGCATGTGTGCGTGCGTGCGTGCGTGCGTGCGTGCGTGCGTGTGTGTGTGTGTGGATCAGATTTTTTTTTTACAAATATCTTTATTGTATTTTCACAACGAACAAAACACAATCAAAACAAACACAAGACAGAACAAAACACAGGACAAGCCACATAATAGAAAAATGAATAAATAGAAATGATCAGATTTGATTGACAGTGACCTGCATGGTGACATCCACAAATCTTTCATCATATTTGGATTCAAATGTTGCTAAATCCTTTTTTTGCACAGGAGTCACATCCTGTATTCTCCAACTGAGCCTCACCCACTTCAAAGCAGTGGGTACACCACACTCTGCAAAATAACCAGAATTCAAAACTTTGGCAGACGATTTGGTGTTCATGTGGAGCCCCATTACTCACAGTAGGAAGCTGAATATGAAAATAGGTTCCCATGGCCTTTAATGGGCCCCAAATTCAATCCACGGTTATTTCACCTTGGGTTTTCATTTACGTTTTCAATATGCAGTTTCCCCATTTGGTTGAAAATGATCTCTCCATCACTGTTGCACAACATATTCTGAGAGCAAAGCGAGAGCGCCTGAATTCTGAGGGAAAGAGGAACACGTCATTCTGTCGACGGCACAAGCCCAATGTCATCAAATTATGCACAGAAAGGCGTTACAAAAAGGTCATAGAGACGCTGATTATACGGTGTTCCTGTGTGAAACAGCTTCTAAACTGGAAAAACACTCCCCACAAGCCACATCTCCAACACTGATCAATACTGAGGGCCTACTAACGCAACATACTTGGATGAACAATGCACATATAGGGCACATTACACTATCACGGCATAGAGCATGATAAAGATGGACTATTTTTTGCCCTCAGAACCCACACGGGACAAATACCCTTCAGGCTTGATATGAATAAATCAAACACTGTCCATGTGACACCCGATACAGTAGTAATGCACAAAAAAGAATGAAAATAAACAATTCATATTTAATGAACTTCTGCCTTGGTGGCTCAAACAAGTGCTATAGCAACGCCTCAAGTAGAGAAAATGCCAACAAGACAAGACTATTGTCACTCGCATGATGAGGAAAGTACAACAAGGGAGACACACATACTGTGATACCCACCACCCCAGTCCTTATGACGAGCTGCAAACTAGCAGACACATGTTCAGTGACCACACACACACACACACACACACACAATGCTTCAATAGGTTCATCCTTGTGGTGTGCAGCACTGCAGTGTTGAGGTAGGATGTTTCATTCTGAGGGGCAGATAATGAGCTGGTCCCTCTGCAGAGGACACACACACACACACACACACACACACACACAGTTCACAATAACCCAAGAGAAACTGGCCAACTTCGCCCTGCTCTGGTTGCTCCACACAGCACACACACACACACACACAGACCAAACAGGGAGCCCACTCTGTGTCAGAGCACACAGCCCGGAGGTGCATGCAGACGCAGCCCAGCTCCCCGGTAGCTGCAGCAGCCCTGTGAGCGCCGGGTTGGCAGCCGTATATCTCTTTGCTACAGTACGCCTCGGGATGAAACTGCTAGTCTGCTAGTGCTGGTTAGCAACCGCTGTCATATCATAGGGCTTCCCAGCTGTGACCTCACATCACAGTGGAGGTGGAGCAACGAGAGCATAGGAGTGATGAGAGAGGAGGTGAGGGGTGGGAATGGGAATGCATACGTATGTTTACAGAGAAGACAAGTGAAAGAGTCATGAAGGGGAGAAGATATTACACCACAGGAGAAGTATGTACCATGGGAGGGATGCTGCTGGGAAGAACGAGTAGAACAAGAACAAGAACAAGAACATGGACAAGAACATAAAGAACAAGAACAAAAACATGAACATGAAGAACAAAAACAAAAAGATGAACATGAAGAACAAGAACAAGAACATAAAGAACAAGAACAAAAACATGAACATGAAGAACAAAAACAAAAAGATGAACATGAAGAACAAGAACAAGAACATAAAGAACAAGAACAAAAACATGAACATGAAGAACAAGAACCGGAACATGGACAAGAACAAGAACAAGAACAAGAATAAGAACCAGAACAAGAACAAGAACAAGAATAAGAACCAGAACAAGAACAAGAACAAGAACAAGAACAAGAACAAGAACAAGAACAAGAATAAGAACCAGAACCAGAACAAGAACAAGAATAAGAACCAGAACAAGAACAAGAACAAGAAGAATAAGAACCAGAACAAGAACAAGAACAAGAACAAGAACAAGAACCAGAACAAGAATACGAACATGGACAAGAACAAGAACAAGAAGAACAAAAACAAAAGAGGGAAGAAGACAATTCAATGTTTTCTCGGTTCCTACAGCTGGAAATAAACATTCCAACCACACAGGACGAAACCAGCCACAGCAAAGCAGCTGAGCTGCAACAACAACAACAACAACAACATCAACAACAGCTGCAAGGCTCCCTGCCCTGCTGCAATCTTCACCGTCTGCTCTTACTCCTTCACCCATTCACTTTCCTTGTGGATCAACTCTAGCTCCTTCCACCTTATCCCTCTCTTCTGGCCCTGTCTTCCATTCCTTCTCCTCCTTTTATATTCCATACAACCCTCCTCTCATCCATAATGGATAGTTTGGCGATATCCGCTTCCTGTAGTGGGCCCCGTGCCCCTGGAGCCAGTCAGGTTGTATTGATTCCTGCACCAGAGAAGTCATCAAGGCATAGAAAATAAGGCTTATACACACACTGAATATTCTGCATCCTTCAGATCCTTCATATCATTTGTATCCTTTCCTAAACTGACTGTCCTGTACAACACAAGATGCGTACAAATCCAATTTACAATATGGATTATTTAGCTATTAATTATCCGAGTTCTACATGCAAGTATCTAAGTGAGTAAAACAATTAGAGTTGAAGTAAGATTGAGCAAGAGAGGCGTGATGGAGGTTTCCATGCGTGTCACTCTTACCCAGAAGGCACGGGTCTGCATTTTACACAACAATAAACAACAATTTGTTTCAGCGACAGGAATTCACCAAAGCCTCAGAAACCCAGTCTCCCTCCAGTCTGACGCACGTCGTGTCACTGGGTGCTGCATTGAGGCTGATTGGACCAGATATCTGCCCTATGCTGCGGCTAGACTGCCCCTCCTTTGACCCGGGTCTTCATATATAGGTCAACATTGGCATTCAAGTGACTAACATGTCTCACACACACACACACCGCTGCTCTTTTAAGGACTCGACAAACAATCACTTATGCCCTGCAGCTTCCGAATATAACAATGCACAGCACAAATGAGGATAAACCAGAAATCTGTTGTTCACTTAAAGCAGCACCTTCTATGGAGGTCGGAGCCCTTAGAGGAAGCGTTGCATCTTGAGGAACATGGGAGGGCGTCATTAAATAGGGCAATTTTCATGCCCGCTGAGCAAAACACATGCAATGTATGCAGTGGGCGGCTAGATGCAAAGAGACAAGAGGAAATATGTCAAGATAATATAATAAACCTTGAATGTGATATAAATAAATGGTAGATTGACGTTAGTGGAAATAAAAAACATGATCTCTTTTTATATCTCTCCAGTAGTTAGAGCGCATAAGTAGGGGTCAGCTATGGATACAATGACCATCACAGTCCCCGTCAGGCCCAGATGAAATATCCATATTGTTTATTTTCTACTTACGAAGAGACCAAATCACAAAGATATTAAATGTAATGTCACAGAATCTGAAACACGTACATTTTTGCTGAAAGATGGTTGGAAATTAATTTCCTGGCGATTAGCTATAAATGTGATCATTATGCGCAATTAAGAAGAATGATGAGACCTTGTATTGAGCCAATAAGCTCAGAAAGAAAATATGATTTAAATGGGGCTCCACCTAAATGCCTGGAAAAGTTTAAGATACAACGATAAACAAAATACAATAACCAAATCCCAGGCCATACTGAATCTTACTTAATATTGACTTATTGCTCAACTCTTCTTGGATTCAGATTGAGCCAAACAGTGTGAAACAGATCAGTGGAGCCAACACTTACAGTAAGAGTGGTATGTTTGCAGCATTACACCATGTTGTTACATCTATGTTCACAGGTTTATACAGTATTCATGAGACAGGGCAGCCCATAGAGTTGTACCCAATGGTACCCCTGACTTACACACAAAGTAATAAAAACCCTTGGTGCCAGCCAACAGTAGTGAAATGAGTGTTCCCTTCGCCTTCTGGCAAGCTAAGCCCGAAGATATGAGCTTTTTTCTCTGGAGTGGAAAAATAGGTCTGACACTTAATTAGCAAACAAGGTCACAGCACAGAGCCCAGGTCCCACGTTCGGGTCCCCCGCTGTCCTGGAAATATGAAACACTCGCTGCAAAGCACTCCAATGCAAACATGGTCAATATAAATCAAAACACAACCTCTTTCCCTATGACACTAGAGCATGGACCTGAACACTGAAAATCAAGCTGTCTGTTAATTGCATTAAGCCGAATCACACAGACACAGTGTCCATGGCGGCCCACTCTGCAGTGTGCGGCTGTATGTTTGTACAAGAACAATGTGTCTGGAGTGGATCTGCCAAACAGCCAGATCTGTTGTGTTGGGTTTTTTTCTCAGCGGCATCTGTCCCTGTAGAGAACCCTGTGGCTGCAGCTTCATTCACATTCACAAGTCAATCCTTACAGCTTTATACAGAGTGAGGAAGAAGCATGGGAAAGGCCGACAGGAGCAGAAAGACTTGTGCATGCACTTGACGTGCTGAAGCTTTTGGAGTGGTAATTTCATTTAGCGAAGCCGATGTGGCCGTTAACCCCCAACGCCCCTGTAGCTTTGATGCAACAGCAGCCCTATTGCCGAAGGGCAGCGTGGCCACATTTGCAGCTTTAAGAACTTGATAGCGAGCTCTGCAGATATTTGTTTACTTCTGATACTTCCTATTTCCAAATTTCTCTCCAAGGCAGCTGTGGATGGATGACAGATCCAGCAAATGAGGAGAGAAAATTACAATAGAGCATGGAACTGAACACACACAAAAAATCAAGCTGTCTGTTAATTATTGCTGTGTATCAAAGCATTAAGCCTAATCATGAATATATAGCGTCCAGGGCATCCACTGCCCACTCCGTCCTTTTCCTCTTCACAAGCAACATCTCACCGCTAGTCTGACTTCATTATCCAGGTCTGCCCACAAGACTGTTTGAACAAACTGCAGGTGAGAAGATGTCTTGAAGGGATGACTATTAGCAGGCACAGAGCTGCAGGCTGTATTCTGTAGCTTCCTCCGCAGAGGTTCGACACACAGGCAAACCAAACAATCCTCTCCTCCACACGCCGCCTAATTTCCGCCTTTTTTACATCAGCTTTGTGAGAGAAATCCAGCAACTCGAGGGTGAGCGAGTATGTGGGTGCGAATGAGTTGTATGCGTGCACGTCAGTTGAAGAGTCCGGGGTTTCATCGCTTCGACTCTTGAGTGGACCTTTTCACCTCCAGCGAAATAAATAAAATGGCAAGAAAATAAATGTACCTCCCAAGCACATAATATAATGAACACTGAGACACAAGGAAAGTCAGCGGAGGTCAGGGGCCAGACAAGATGCTGTTCACTGCATGAGATACAGCGACGTCTTTGTGGATGTGGGCGAGACGTCGGCCAATCATGTGCACGTACAAATCAATTCACTTGTGTGTTGGAATACACAGAGCGATGCCTGAGAAATGGAATCCATCAGGAGGTAAATCAATGTTTGTCAGTAAAGCTCAGATAAATCCAGGTCAGAGAGGCTGGATCAATCGTACTGCATTGATTTGTTAATACGGTGGTGAATACCTCGGTATCATGGAACCCTAGAATTAGGGTGATTACAGAAGAAGCCTCCTTTGATTCCAGTGCTGCAGTTAGTGCTTGTGTTTCCCACTGTTCCTTAAAAATTAAGCTATGAGTGTCTATGCAGGGTTCAAAATCATTTATGTTTTAACAGCTTTTGGACAAGAGTGAAGGTCTATGGAACCGAGGAGCTTTATCAGGCTACTTTGTAGGATCAACATATTGTTGTTGTTTGACAATAAGAAAACTGTATAAACATCCCCAGAATTATCCTTTAACTTCGAAAGCTATTTTAACCGACCTGAAATAATCACATTTAATTTGTTTTGTATTACATAATCATAAAATTTGAACTATTCGATATTCTAACCACCTTTCCTGTATTCACTGGACATCAGGCTGACTTCATAACTGTGTCATTAATGTTTTTTCCCACATGACAAACATACCTGCCAATGTACTTGCACCACGTACATTTGTACTTAACCCGATACAAATTGTTTTATTAATTAGTGGTGATCATAGAACAACGAGTTTAGTCTCCCTACGTACTGCACATGTGCAACCCTCAACAGAGATGAGATGAAAGCGATTCCATCATCAGCTCCGGTAAAAATGTACGCGTTTGATTCCCTTTGAGTTGCTAGATTTACTAGCCAGACGTGGTATTTGACTTGCTCCGGGTCAATAAGACAATCTTTATTGTTGAGCCCTGATGAACTGTGGATGTCGGACCTCTCGGCTCCTCGTGCTCAGAGGGAGTCAGACCTCAACATCAAGTACTCATCGGTTTTGGAATAGCAGGAAACCATTATTGGACAATAGGCCGTTGAGTTGCTTCACCATATTAATAGGCTCTTTGTTTGCAGGGGAGTCTGCGCAGACTCTTATGCCGTAATGCAATGTCCTTTTGTGCCACGAGGCAATCTAGTTGTTATGGTTTGTTCGGTTGCTCACAGTAATTACACTGGAGTCTGACTTTGCTATTTACAGCAAGTCTCCAAGTATATATACATTTGTATATCTACGGTTCCTTCCCAATCAGCAGTGTGTTGCTGTGTGTTTGTACAAGAGCAACATGTCTGGAGTGGATCTGCTTTGTTTGTTTTTTCTCAGCAACGTTGACCTCTGTAGAGAAACCCGTGGATGCCGCTTCATTCACATTATCTTGTAAATGGTTTCCACTCGTACGGCGCTTTTCTAGTCTTGTCATCATTCACACCCATTCACACACTGATGGCAGAGGCTACCGTGCACCTGCCCATTCATTCACCGCTGGCACAGCTTGCGGGAGCAATTTAGGCCAAGGACACATGGACGTGGACTAACGGAGCCGGGGATCAAACCGCCGATGCTCTGAAAGCAACCCCGCTCCATCACTGAGCCACAGTTGGCAAACCTTCCAGCTTTATACAGAGTGAGGAAGAAGCATGGGAAAGGCCGACAGGAGCAGAAAGACTTGACGTGCTGAAGCTATTGGAGTGGTAATTTTTAATTTAGCGAAGCCGATGTGGCCGTTAACCCCCAAAGCCACTGTAACAGCAGCCCTATTGCCGAAGGGCATTGGGCCAAATTTGCAGCTTTAAGAACTTCATAGCGAGCTCTGCAGATATTTGTTTGCTTCTGATTCTTCCTACCAAGTCTATCTACGGGTACAAATAAAGTAACCTATTTCCCAATTTCTCTACAAGGCAGCTGTGGGTGGATGACAGATCATTCCAGGAAATAATAAGGGGAGAAAAAAAATTCCCTCCCACACAGAGTTGGTGCCTGTCCAGCATGCGCATGGACCACCAGAAGAAGTTTGGGAGAACATATTAAAAAGCCCTTTCGGTGATCCCCTAGTGCACCACACATGCTGAGTTGTTTACTCTGCTAACGTTTCACTTAGCGCTTCTTTAAACCAACTCAATCTGAACGAATCCCAAATGAAAAGTCGTAATTCCAAGTTGGGTGGTGGAATGTAAACCCTACGATCTTACTGATAAATAAGTGATTAGCGAGGAAACATAATTAACATAACATAAGGCTCCTCGTTGCATTTATAAGATTTAAAGATTTCCCTTTCCGATACTTCTGCAGAGGCACTCCAGAGCTTAACAGTTCAAATAAGAGGCTCAGACACTTCTTTCAGAGTTGAAAGTGTACCCGAGACAAAGCCAGCTCTGTGAAACCAATGGCTGCCGTACTGTATTAGTCTGTGCCAGTGCTTTTAAGCAGGGCCATGCATATTCATGCCTACCCATCAGGAAGTCTTCCTCCACTTCTCGTGCTCCACAGTCTCGCTCAACGCGTGCATTTATGTGTAAAATTATATTCCCCTGTTATTTGGCACTCATAACTCCTCCTTGAAAAGCTGCATATACCATTTAAAATAGTCAGCATGAGAAACCTGAGTACGACAGCCGGCCAAGCAAATATTTGCTGATATATTACAGCAAACACATTATCCAATTTACTGTTTCTTTGTTGGTTGTTTCCTGCTAATTAATTACAAGATGCTGTTCATTTGTGCATGCAGGAGGTATTTGCAAAGGGGATAAACTGTGGTGGTACAGGGCACCACCAGCAGGGGGTGCCATCGTAATGCTGGCGTCGACCAGAGTGTTGTTGTTTTGTGTCTAATCAAACAGACGCGGGACACCTGGGAGGACAGCCGCCGCTCGCAGGTGCTGAGCATTAGGACATCATGACGCGGATAAAGGTGACTTCCTCCCGGATGTCCGGCGTCGGGAGATTGCCATGCTAAAGCGAGAAACACGCTACGCTACATCGTCGACCGGGACACAGATCGCCTGTTCTCACGAGCTGGATACGAGACGCCGCCGGAGTCGCGGCTGAGACTCGCTCACGAGCTGGATACGAGTTGTGACTCTCTCACGAGCTGGACACGAGACGTCGCCATTTTTGAGTATTGCCCTCGGGCCTGAGTTTTTGAGTTTGTTTGAGAGACAATAAATTCCTTTTGTTTATACTTTAACCGCTGTGCGAGGTTTTGCTTTTGGGTCCCCTTCTCGAGCCCTGACAGAATCTCCCGACCAGAGACATGGACCCAGCAAACCCGGCTTCCGTCCAGGAGGCCCTCAGCGCTCAAGGGGCACTAGTGGGAAGACACGAGCTGATGTTGACTCGGATCATGGAGGCTGTGGAGAGCCTAACCCGGAGGATGGATCAGCAGGCCGCAGCAGCGCCGCCCTCCGCGGCACCGGATCCGCCGGTTGCAGCGGATCCTCCAGTTCCGCCGGCCGCCGCAGCCATCCGGGAACCACGAGTTCCTCTGCCGGAGCCATACGCCGGGGAGTCCGGGGGGTGCGGCCGATTTCTGCTGAACTGCACGCTGGTTTTCAACCTACAGCCAGGTAGTTACACGTCCGACAGGGCTCGCATTGCATTCTGTATTAATCTGCTTCGCGGGAGGGCAGCTCAGTGGGCTACCGCGTTGTGGGAGGGCCAGTCGTCTGTATTTAACTCATTTGCGGGGTTTTCCGAGGAGCTCAGGCGGGTGTTCGATCACCCCGTGCGTGGTCAGGACGCTTTGAATCGGTTACTCTCTCTGCGGCAGGGGTCCGGGTCGGTGGCGGATTTTGCTATCGAGTTCCGGATCCTTGCCGCGGAGAGCGGCGCGAACGAGCACACACTGAGGACCATTTTCTCGCGTAACTTATCTGAGGCCATTAAAGATGAGTTAGTATCCCGCGACGCCACCACCACGCTGGAGCAGCTCATCTCTCTGGCTATCTTAATTGACAATCGCCTTCGGGAACGTAGACGCGAGCGGGGGGGACGGATCTCGCTCCCGGGGCCAACCGGGGGTCCGGGTTCGGGAGCCGTCGGGCTCGCGGTAGATTTTTCGGGGGAGCAAGGGGGGGTGGATGAGCCCATGCAGCTAGGGCGGGCTCGCTTGACACCTGCGGAACGTCAGCGACGTTTTAGTCGCCGTTTGTGTTTGTATTGCGGTCGTCCGGGTCACTATGCGGCCGCTTGCCCGGAGGCCCCAAACGGGGGGGCTCACCAGTGAGCGAGGGCCTCCTGGTGAGCAACGTCGCATCCGCTTGTAGCCCGTCCCGTATTTCCCTTCCTGCCACCTTATTATTCCAGTCACGTTCCCATTCAACCTCGGTTCTCGTGGATTCCGGGTCCGACGCGAGTTTTCTTGACTCTGGGCTCGCCGCCCAGTTAGGTATCCGGTTGGAACCGCTCGAGCGCCCACGGGCGGTCAATGCATTAGACGGGCGGTTGATAGCACAAGTTACTCATCGCACAAGCCCCCTCACCCTCTGTATTTCGGGCAACCACTCTGAGACCATCCGGTTACTCCTCATCCCGTCCCCCGCATCTCCGGTGGTTTTAGGCCTTCCGTGGTTGCAGCTCCATAACCCGCACCTGGATTGGACAACTCTGTCCGTCGCAGGCTGGAGTGTGGCCTGCCATGCTCGCTGCCTCCGGGCAGCGAACCCCGTACCCTCGCTGTCCACCGCACCGCCGTCCCTTCCTGACCTGTCCGGGGTCCCGCACGAGTACCATGACCTCGCTCGGGTGTTTTGTAAGAGTCGGGCGTGCACGTTGCCACCGCATCGCCCGTACGATTGTGCGATCGACCTGCTCTCGGGTGCTCCTCTCCCCACCAGTCGCCTTTATAACATCTCCCGTCCCGAGCGATTGGCGATGGAGACTTATATTCAGGAGAGCCTGGGGGCTGGTCTGATCCGCCCGTCGTCCGCGCCGTTGGGCGCAGGTTTTTTTTTTGTGGAAAAGAAAGACAAGTCGTTGCGCCCGTGTATTGATTACCGCGGTTTGAATCAGATTACGGTAAAAAATAAGACTCCGTTGTCGTTAATCGATCCGTCGTTCGAGCCTCTCTGTCATGCACGGGTCTTTACTAAGCTCGACCTCCGGAACGCTTATCATCTGGTTCGCATCCGTGAGGGGGACGAGTGGAAAACGGCGTTTAACACCCCGATGGGGCAGTTCGAGTATCGAGTGATGCCATTCGGCCTCACGAACGCCCCCGCCGTTTTCCAGTCTATGATGAACAATGTCTTTCGGGACATGATGGGCAGTTTTGTGTTCATTTATCTTGATGACATTCTGATTTTTTCTCGCTCTCTCACGGAGCACCGCCGTCACGTGCGTTTGGTTCTCCAGCGGCTGATGGAGAACAAATTGTATGTAAAACCGGAAAAATGTGAGTTTCATGTTCCGTCCGTGAGTTTTCTCGGTTTTGTGATCGCGCAGGGGCGTTTGGAACCGGATCCAGAGAAGATTAGAGCCGTGGTCGACTGGCCGACGCCAGGCACGCGAAAGGACCTGCAGCGTTTCCTCGGGTTCGCGAACTTTTACCGTCGGTTCATTAGGGATTATAGCAAGGTGGCCGCACCCCTCACGCAGTTGACCTCCGTGAAAGCACCTTTCGTTTGGACGCCCGAGGCCGAGGGTGCGTTTGGCCGGCTAAAGGCCCTGTTCACGAGCGCCCCCGTCCTAAAGCATCCGGATTCGAGTCGCCAGTTCGTGGTGGAGGTGGATGCTTCAGAGACTGGCGTGGGGGCCATTTTGTCCCAGCGGGACCCCACCACACAAAAGCTCCATCCGTGCGCGTTTTTTTCCAAGAGACTGAGTCCGGCGGAGAAAGACTATGATGTGGGGAACCGAGAACTATTGGCGGTTTTCCTCGCTCTCCAGGAGTGGCGGCACTGGCTGGAGGGTAGCGAGCAGCCTTTTCTCATATGGACGGACCATAAGAATCTGGCCTACCTCCGTGCGGCGCGGAGGGTGAACTCCCGGCAGGCCCGGTGGTCATTGTTTTTAAGCCGTTTTAACTATGTCCTGTCCTATCGCCCCGGGAGCCGGAACGGCAAACCGGACGCTCTCTCCAGGGTGTTTCCTCCCCAGGACTCCTCGGACCCTGCTCCCATCATTCCTTCCACCTGTGTAGTGGGGGCGGCGACGTGGGAGGTCGAGACAGTGGTCCGGGATGCTCTGCAGCATGATCCAGCGCCAGAGGGGGGGCCCGAGAACCGGATGTTCGTTCCTGCGGCGGCCCGGTCCCAGGTGCTCCAGTGGGGGCACTCATCCGTTCTGGCATGCCACCCGGGGTCCCGACGGACCATGTTTCTCATCCGTCAGCGGTTCTGGTGGCCGGGACTGACCAGAGACACACGTGAGTTTGTGGCGGCATGTCCGGTCTGCGCTCGGGGCAAGGCGTCCCACCAGGCCCCGGCGGGGTTGCTACAGCCGTTGCCGGTTCCGGGCCGACCTTGGTCCCACATCGCGGTGGATTTTGTCACCGGGCTGCCACCTTCGGAGGGGAACACCACCGTCTTGACCGTTGTGGACCGGTTTTCTAAGGCAGTCCATTACATCCCGCTCCCCAAGCTGCCTTCCGCCCTAGAGACGGCTGACTTGCTGGTGCTCCACGTGTTTCGGGTGCACGGGATTCCGGTGGACATAGTGTCGGACAGGGGGCCGCAGTTCGCGTCCCGGGTCTGGAGCGCGTTCTGCAAGGCCGTGGGGGCAACTGCCAGCTTGTCCTCGGGGTACCACCCGCAGTCAAACGGCCAGACCGAGCGGGCCAACCAGGACTTGGGTACGATGCTCCGGTGCGTCGCCGCGCACCATCCGGTGTCCTGGAGCACTTTTCTGCCCTGGGTGGAGTATGCTCACAACTCCCTGTCCGGGGCAGCGACTGGTATGTCTCCTTTTATGGTGTGCTTTGGGTTTCAGCCTCCGTTGTTCCCGGAGCAGGAGACGGAAGTCGCGGTCCAGTCCGTGGGGGACCATCTCAGGAGGATGCGGGCGGTATGGCGCACGGCACGGGCAGCCCTCACTCGCTCGGCCGCCAACAACAAGCGGCTGGCCGACCGGCATCGCGTCCCTGCTCCGGAGTATAAGGTGGGACAGCAGGTATGGCTCTCTTCCAGAGACCTCCCGTTACCGACAGAATCCCGGAAGCTGACACCCAGGTACGTCGGGCCATACCCCATAGCGAGGATCGTAAGCCCTTCCGCCGTCCGTCTGACCCTCCCGGCGGCGTTGGGGGTCCATCCGACGTTCCACGTCTCGCTCCTGAAACCTGTCTCGGAGAGCGAGTTCAGTCCTCCGGCTGTTCCTCCCCCGCCCCCCCTGGTCATCGACGGTCAGCCTGCACATTCTGTCTCCAAGATTCTGGACGTCCGACGCCGGGGCAGGGGTTTCCAGTATCTGGTGGACTGGGTGGGGTACGGCCCAGAGGAGCGTTCCTGGCTTCCCAGCCGGCAAATAACCCCGGATCTGCTCCAGGAGTTTTATCGGGAGAATCCCGAGAAGCCCGGTAAGCCGCCAAGAGGCGTCCATTGAGGGGGGGGTACTGTGGTGGTACAGGGCACCACCAGCAGGGGGTGCCATCGTAATGCTGGCGTCGACCAGAGTGTTGTTGTTTTGTGTCTAATCAAACAGACGCGGGACACCTGGGAGGACAGCCGCCGCTCGCAGGTGCTGAGCATTAGGACATCATGACGCGGATAAAGGTGACTTCCTCCCGGATGTCCGGCGTCGGGAGATTGCCATGCTAAAGCGAGAAACACGCTACGCTACATCGTCGACCGGGACACAGATCGCCTGTTCTCACGAGCTGGATACGAGACGCCGCCGGAGTCGCGGCTGAGACTCGCTCACGAGCTGGATACGAGTTGTGACTCTCTCACGAGCTGGACACGAGACGTCGCCATTTTTGAGTATTGCCCTCGGGCCTGAGTTTTTGAGTTTGTTTGAGAGACAATAAATTCCTTTTGTTTATACTTTAACCGCTGTGCGAGGTTTTGCTTTTGGGTCCCCTTCTCGAGCCCTGACATAAACACTTCATTAGGACCAGGCCCTCCACCATCATATACGTTCATGTTCGGCACACAGTGTCCATGTCAACAAACCCAGTCACCTGTGTTTGGTGCCGAGCACATGGCGGCATGTCAGACGGCCTGTTGACAGAGCAGAGTGTGTGCCGACTGACAATGAGCACCGCCTGGGCAAAGACCTGAGTCATCTGGTGCCTTTTGGCCAAGTCACGCCATGTGATCATGGCTCATGAGGCAGAACAGGTGCCCACTTAAACAACAGAGGTACCAAAGCAGAGAGCTACGATCACGCTGCCAGACAATAATCAACCAACTGGGTAGATAATTCCCGCAACAGAGATAAGACCAGCTCTTCAAACGCTGACATTTTTTAAACACAAAATTGCCACGTCATCACATTACTTGGCTGTGTCGGCGTGAGGAGGCGCAGATGTGCAGGAGCTTTCTGGCATTCAGATCACAGATGATCAATGTACATAAAGAAAACATCTCCACTGTTGTGAAGCCGTGTGTCGCAGTATAACTGCTGTAGAAGACACCGCTCAGATGACGGCCCACGCAGCTTACAGCATTTCCAATCAAGCTTGTGTTCTCTGCAGTCGCGGCCAGAACGCTAAACTAGGTTAAGAGACTTTTCATAGATTGTGCTTCAAACAGATGCGTTCTGCTTGACTGCCCAAAGAGTACTCCCAGGGCCTTTTCACCTACATTGTGTTGTGTTTAATTTGTGCCAGTAAATAAGTAAAACTACAGCAGTGAGCGGTGGTTTTCAAGTAATATTTTCATGACTCGCGCCCTTATTTAACGTAGTCAGCAAAGCTCATATTTCATGGACTTGGCGAAAAAAATGATGAAAAAAACATTGTTCAATTTCTAATTTTAAATTGGTCAATCTTTCAGTTTTGAAGAAGATTAATACCATTTCTATATATTTCCATTAAGCTGGAGCCAAGAGTTAAAGACTGGAAGCAGAGGAAACAGCTCGCCTGGCTTTGTCCAAAGGTAATTGGTGTCTCTGCTGGTTGCCTGACTTCTATTTAATGGACAGACATAATAACATCTACTGAGAATGTCAAACTATTTCTACTATTATAAACTATTTCTATAATAAAAAGTGTATTAACAATGTCTTACCCATTTCTAAATTTGTATCCATTATAATATTCCCCGTTGTGTGTTTTGTTTGAAAACCTTTTATGGAAAATGAAGTTATTTAGCTTCATGCTTATCCAGTTAGCTGAAGCATTAATTTTTGCAACCTTGTCGTGAGTCAAACTATAATCTGGTTGGTCATGGGTCAATGTGAATAAAATTACGTCTCCAGAAGTCTCTCTAAACAGAGTAGTTCCTACTCCTCTGCAGTCACAGAAGAGCGGCTTTTTGTCTTGTTATCCTCTGTTGCAGGGGAATTAAGAAAAGTACCACCCCTCCTCTTTCCATCCATCGTGCATTTGTGTGTGTGTGTGTGTGTGTGTGTGTGTGTGTGTGTGTGTGTGTGTGTGTGTGTGTGTGAAGTCTATGGCCCTGTGTGTGCAGCATGAGTGGAGCTGTGTGTTGCAGATAAGAGTCAGAGCACTGCAAAGGCGTGTGTGTGTGTGTGTGTGTGTGTGTGTGTGTGTGTGTGTGCGTGTGTGTGTGTGTGTGTGTGTGTGTGTGTGTGTGTTTCAGGGCTCTCCCAGTCAGATTCACCTCTGGATGCCCTTTCCTCCACTCACTGTCATTACACCTTCCTCATGCGCATGAATAATCCAACCAGTGACACTGACCACTATACTACTGACACATTTCACCACTAGGCCCACACATGCAGCATAGAGGCAGCCCGCCTCCATGCCCAACTGAACTCTGAACAAATGCCATATTAATATTCATGCATGGCTTATTTTGCTCCATGTGAGAGATAGTTTCAGTCGGGCAGTGAGTTGATGTTGTTGGCAGTCTGGACGTCCAGTAATGAGAATAAAATGGGAGGTACCTGTTTACTGTTCATATACATCATTTTACAGTCAGCCTGGAAAGTACAATGGGAGAAGAAAAAGATCTGTAATTAGGAAGCAGGCTTCCCCTTCTCTCTCGTTCTTTCCTTCACGCCCTCTCTCGCCCCCCCTCTCTCTCTCTCTTTCTCGGCATCAGGATGACTTGCTCAAGCAGTACTCTGACTCATGATAATAATAATAAAAAAAGGGATGGATCGCATGTGTTAGTTTTCATGGGGCGCTAGTAGCCGCTTCTTCTCTGGGGGAAATTAGATATTGCTTGGGAAAATTGTGAGGATAACTTCAGCAGCGTGAATTAGCAGATTGCAACAAAAGCTCCTGCAGCAACAAACCGAGCCGGGGAAAAAGAATCTGCAGCTTAATTAGCGCACAAATCTCATGCATAAGTCAGCCAGATTCCCTCAGAATGCCGGGTTCAGATCTGAATAATGATATGCCAACTGAAAGGAACAGCTTTTGTTCGGGGACTTTTTAGGTTAGTTTGTCGGAAGCCATTAGCGCTGGTGTATTGTCCCACTAGCACTTACAGAAAACATGACGCAGGTGGTTACATCACTTTGTGAGTTGGTGAGCCAGATGTGACAGCGTTGCCCCGACGTGTCAGTCGGCCGGGCTAGCATGTATACAAATGGGACACAGGCTGGACTTAAAGAGGCCCGCATGAGCATTCTTTGACCTCTTTCATCCACCCTCATTAGCTATGCAACAAGAGGGTTGATTTGAGACCCTTTGAGAGCATCCAGGGAGAGCAGGTTTCTTAGTGTGAAATGGAAAACCAACCTGTTTTGTCGTGCTGGCCGACAGCGAATGCTAATGTCGCCCACATCAATGGGCTCTTCATGTGGAGACGCAGCCTCGGGCCCGGGGGCTCGGAGGCCGACCAGTGAAACGCAGGCGCGCCAGCAGCGCGGCACCGGAGCCAGGAGAGGACGGCGGCGGCCCGCAGCCCAGAGCTCGCACCAGCCTCAGCTTTTATTTCTGGTTACACTGATCTGAGGAATGAAGGGAGCGCTCCAAATGTTTTGTTCTTCCCAGTTTCTCATTATACCCCCGGCCCCCCTTCCTTGTCTCTCCATCCCTTTTCTCTCTCTCGGCCTTTTACATAACCAGAGAGCTGGACTGAGAAACAACAGGCATGTTAAATACATGCTGAATCAATACAGACAGGCAGCAGCCAGGCTCCGGTCAGCAGCATTAACATACAATCAGCTCGCACAACGAAAACGTGGAACTTTCAATCGATCTTGAGAGAGCATCTCTCAGTGTGCTGGTAATGACAGCACCCAATGTATGATTCAAAAATACAGTGCGTGTAGCATAATTCGGAGAAAAATAACACCAAACGGGAATACCGTGGGATATTTATGGATGAAACTGGATCGTAAAGACACTGAAAAATCAAAGAAAATGTGATAACGTGGGCACAGAATGACTATGGGTGGTCTCAGCAGAAGCACAGCAGGTAAACAAACAGCGAGAATGAATAATGGGCATATAGCACTTGCTGATGCCCCGAGTGCTATGCTTCCCATCTCTGCCAGAGGTAATGGGATTTCTTGGGTTTAAATGCACTTCGCTCACTCTGTGGAGCCAGTAGGAAGCTAAACTATTGATCCACAAACAATTTAGCTGTCCAGCTGTCCAGAGAGAGGGAAAACAAGACGCCCCTAAATGTATAATGAGGCTTCCCAGGAGCTCAGTATTCGCTCCACGTGCCAGGAGGCCTTTGCCTTTGCGATTAGCCTTCTCTCCATACACTTCTCACACATACAGTCCCTCCCAGAGAAGGCTAAAGGTCAGCCAGCTAAAGGACTGGTATGCTTCTCACCAAGGACGTTTCTGATTAGTGTAAGAATCCTCTTTGACCCCTTCAAGTCTTTCATTACTTTCAACACACAACTGACGGAGAGTTCACGGCTCCGGTTTAGTATGCTATCACAGTAGCAGAGCATCCTCACTGTGAGGTAGCATGGGCTGGGATAGCATGAAAAACAACATTCAGTACACACGAAATGTGATGGTGTAGGATGAGGTTGGTTATCGCATGTAGATGAAACTGTGTCCTCCGCACATGCTCCCAGCGCCATAGCAACAGGCCTTGCTCAAAGGCTCCAAGAGTGGCTTTGCCCCAATGACAAAGAGGCTGTCGTACCTAATTGGACAGTTCCCTTCACCATCGGGCTTGTTCTTCATCCCCTGCACTATAAGATTACAATGCAAGCGGTTGAAACTGCAGTAAGCTTTCACAATCCCATGATAAACACAGATTAAACAAGATTAAAAGCAAAACAATGCAGCCCATTACTGAGCATAGGATCGACAAGAGACACAAAGGTAAACTGGACTTTAAAATGATGCTAAATACTAGCTTTCATGTGAAGATTATGGAATAAATTACTGTCAGATGGGATATAGTTGTATATAGGGTGATTATTTCTGTTCCAACCTTTAATCATCCAAAAACGTCTCCTCTACTCCTAACCCTACCCTTATTTTTGCAGCTTGCTCAAAGGTCTTATTATCTGGCCTGATCAAGATAACATGCTTTGTAACGCCACGAAAAGGAACAACAAATATCTAAACAAATGAGAAATGCGCATTTTAACAACTGCATAAACATAAACAACACCGCGGCTGAAATCCCAGGGAATAAATCAGACACCCGCCACTGATTTTCAAATTACATGAAATTGAAAATAACCTGGTACTGGACCAAAATAGCACAGAGTGTTGTCTGACTGCACAGCTTCTCCACTGCCATGTAAACAATGCGTCCACCAAGGTGCAAAAACAGATGGCTCAGACGTCCACTGTGGATAACACTATCGCTCTGCTTAGGGAAATGTTTAGCAAATACACAAGAGGTGGTAATGTGACACTTTGAGAAAGAGTTTAATTAAGACCCATTCATATTAAGATGCTTATAATTTACTCTTTAATTAGGGAAGACTGTCCTCTGAACTTGTTAACCTCCCATTACTGTCACTTTCACTTCTTATCTTCATTAAATATGAACCTCTTTAGTACGAATTGACAACAAGCAAAATGAAATTAACTATTTGATGAGTAAACACTTAATATTACTGCGGAAATTGAATGCATGAAGCCAGATAAGGGTTGCTATGCTAATAAGAAAACAAACAGGTTTTTTTTGTGCTGATATTGTAATGTCGGAAGTGAAATATTATCTGAAAAAACTCCAAAAGCTGATCATGGTGTGTGGAAATTAGGAAGCGAAGGGCACACATGTAATCTTCTTCTAATTGAGTCCATAAATCCCAAAAGATTTACTGTGATTGTGAAGTCTAAAAATAGAGAAAATGAGCGGCAAATCAGAGAGAAGTGAAAAAATCGTCAGATATAACCTAGTTAGTTTTTCTTAAATCACACTAAAATGATGAAACTTAGGCGCTTTGAGGAGTTGAAACCTTTCGCTTCCTGAACAGACCACTAACAAACAACTTGTTCCCACTATAAGATCTCCCTGTGATGACATTGATCAATGTCATCTTATTTCCCCCGTGACTGACAGGGGGAGATAGCAGGCAATTTCCAAACACTACCTGCCCGTCCGGTCCACATTATCTTAATGGGAATGGAGTAATCTGATGTTGAATGAGACATCACTTCCGCAGATAGACAAACCGTACAGGAGCCACAGGAGTCACGGAGGAAGCGCAGCACTTTATCAACAAACAAAATCACACCGATAAAGAGCGGGGGAACAGATTAAATGTCCCATGATAAAAGACACTTTACGTTACGTCTTTAAAACATTTCATCAAAAAACTTTTTTACTGTCACAGTAAATAAATAACATATTTGTCCAGGAGCTTTAATGCTATAAATAGACAAAAAGCCAGCGGTGGAAATCAAATATATCTATTTTTATCTTCAGCATTGAGCTGCTTTTGTGGAAAGCAACAGAAGGCCGTTTGTGCAGGTAGTATTTTATCCTAATCTTAGACATGGCAGAAATAAATCATGGACTGCTGAAGACATAGATGAGCCATATGCATGTATTTATGCGTGCGCACACACTAAAACAACATTAATCCAGCGTGGCTGAATAATTATCCATTTGGGGGCTGCCTTTAAGAGTAACTAGCCTCTAGAAGTGCTGGGAGCAACTATTTAAGATCACTAGATTCAAGTAGGCAACATGGCCCCATGGCCAGCTGTGGGCGAATCAATGGTGGGTCCAGTGCAAACTGTATTCAGACAGATGGGGACTGAGGGCCTTTCTCCTCCTCAGGCATGAACAGAGCGGCCTGTCTCCAGGCAAACACAGAAGACGTCACGCCTCTGCCTCACTGCCGTACCATTAGTGGATCTCGCTATTGATCGCCGGTGCGTAAATTGCTGAGCAATCTGAAGGAAGCGTCAAGACGAGAGCTTTACATGTTTTGTCAGCAGGACAGAGAGAAGCACTTGTACTTGCAGTTAAGACAGTCGCAGCAAAGAGGGCTTGTATGTGTGTGTATGTGTGTGTATGTGTGTGTGTGTGTGTTTCTGTTCTGTTCACGTGCGTAGGCTGTCTCGTGTTGCTATCCTCTCCCAGTGCATTCAATTTACCAATGAAACACGTCCAGAGGGCGTCTTCCCTCCAGCGTGACCGACGCCGTATTCAGTGTGACACTACAAAGAGCGTCCTAACAATCCAGCCCCGGCGCTGGCAAATGCCAACGACACCAATCAGTTTAAAGTCTTCCGCTAATGCTTTGACTCTTTGCCCAAGAATTTGCCGCCCAGGGCTCAGAAGGACATCAAGAAACAAATCTAATCTCTTGAAACGGCCCTAAAATGACTTAATCTGACATGGCTAACGTCCAAGGTGCTGCTTTGAGTACCAAAATAAAGCTGCTTGTATAAAGACATTAATTGAAATTGAAATGGAAAATTATTGTGTATGTATGTATATAAAAACTGTCAGGGCAGCCTGTCTACCGTTAAAGGGTATGACAGATGTGTGACTGAAGCCTTAACCCAAAGGAGGAGTAAGTGTATGGCTATGTTGAGTCATGTGACTGTGACACTAATGGAGGCTGAGGCTGTAGCCTTGAAATGCATCACAGAACAGCAACATCCTGCAGGGTGCTGTGTTACGTAAAAAGTTCCCCGTCACGCAGACCACTCAAGCCACAGCAGCCTCACAGACAAGGTGCTGGCAGGGAACAGCTCATTGCAAGATTCAAAACGCTATATTGAGACATATTTCGTTATGCAGCAAGGGGGATAAAAAAATGTAAGATGACGCCTCGCATTGGAGTAGGTTAGCCTACTTCTGAGCAGAGTAAATTCATTCACCTAGCATGAAGGAGGGGACCGTCCTCAGGGTGTACACAGGGCAGCACAGGATGCATTAGCAGCAGTCAAGCTTACAAGATTCATAAAGTGCTCCACCTGACAGGCGGCCACGGCATCCCTCTGACATTGTGGTTCACATGTGTGGCTCTGATTCAATCAGGACAAACACACAGTGAAGAATTTCACACATGCCACCGACCGGCAAATAAGGTTGAAATGTACATTTCGCTCAAAAACATTTTGGTGTGCAGAGTAAGGGAGCAGAAGGAGGTGAGATATTCTTCAATTGATCATCGAAATATACACGTTTTCAGGCAAGATGAGCAAAAAATGTACAGTTGCCCAAGAGCAGTTTTACAGGAATATACTGTAATAATCTAAACATTACTATGTAGAACCAATAATTCAAGAGACCAGGTGCTCGATCAGCCAGATGCCCATCACAAAAGCAAAACAACTCTAGCTGTCTAGAGCAAACATGAGATATCATAATTCCCTTTTAGTTTGTTTGTATCGATTATGTCATTAATATCACAGGCTTTGCAAGTTCATTAGACCATAATGGAACGTTGTGGCTGCAACATGCTCTCACTGCTGTCTGCTGCGGGGAGCAGTGCTGAACCAAGTCATTAGTGCCAAAACCATAACTGTGCATCCAAATCAGCGCTGAACACAGATTCAAAAACAATGTGTTATCAATAACCCCCATACATACACTTAGATGCAGAAAACCATTGTAATATTTAAAAACTCACTAGGATTCTTTTTTTATTCACTATGAGTCAGTACATAGTTGCATGATATGAGGCTACATCCTCTTTTTTTCTATGTCATTAATAAGGAAACTATTACATAAAAAATAACTAATGAAGACCCCCTTTAGTAATCCCTGGAGGACTTCTGGAAGTCCCTCAACATTACTTTAGCAACATGTAGCATGAAGGGTTTCTCAGCCTTCAGTCTGGTGAGTCAGGACGCGCCCATGACACCTTTTCTCTACAGCACCTGACATCCTGAAAGAATAACCCTGAGCTGGGCCGTTGCTGAGCACTACGCGGCTCCATCTGCCAGGAAAGATGCCAGAGCCGGACCTCACGCCTCAATCGATCAGGGCACTCAACCACGCGTTTACCGTCAAAGTGTGCACAGTCGTCGGGAGCATCTTGTGGCTGGGAGGCAGTTTGGATCATCGGTATGTGCGGCGCTGCGAGGCTATGGCCTCTGGCGGGGTCTGCAGAATGCAACACTCAGACTTAGCCCATTTGCTGTGTGTTGAAACACATCCTTCATACATCTGCTCTGTGCATCCACTCATTTTTTTGCGGGGTGGGAAGGAAAGTGCACGCCGATATATGCAGCAGATCGAGCCCCAGCATCATCCCCACCACGCCACGATGTGTCAGATATACACGTACTGTCAAACACGACACACACGTCCAAAAAGACAGTTTCCTGGTACCCATGTCGGGCAATTCTGCATTGCGGAGGGCTGCATGGGCTCCATCCCATCACCATCACGCGCACATCCCACTCAGTCGTGTTGTAAACAACACAGATTTCCCCAGCTGTCAAAAAATAAATAAAAAATGCAGCGCCCAGCTTCTCCGGTAATACATGTCAAACAAGCGGTTTCCTCCGCATATCTGCCCCGGTGCGCGTGTCCTTACCTTCCGTAGCGGGCAAACGCGTCCGTCCGAGTGTCCTTCACGATGCTCGCACCTGCTCAGCAGCGCATCGCCGGCCGCTCACGAGAGGGGGAATAAACTGGCGGAGCGGCGGTCCGGTCCCCGCGGATTGGATGGAGGGTTATGACTGTCGGCTCAGGGGGGCGCTAGACTCGCTTGTTCCGCACGCGCCGTGGAGCGGGGGCTCCCACTGAGGTGTCCGGTTCCTCCTCAGCTCCTTCAGGGGTTCCCCGGCGCACGAGGATGACCTGAGGGAACATTTAGTGCATTCGATAAAGCAATAAAATATTTTAAAACTTTAATGTCTCTGTAAATTGTATGACACACGTTTGCCCCAGTGTGTGATCATATCCGGCTCATACGGTCCAGTATGAATGTTTTAGTTACAGATTATACTTGTTTTAAACTAATGTATTTTTAAATGAAGGCATTCTCTTATAGTGGAAAGTTGAAGTGCTCATCGTGTAATATAATATCAGTTTTGATGAGCATTAAGTCAAACTCGTCTAAAGGGTTGTTTGATTGTCACTTCAATGCACTGGTTTTGCATGAAACATCCCCATGTGGATCCATGGCATCTATAATATCTTAGTTATTGTGTTTTTGACATTGCCCTTGGGTAATGTTATTAGAAAAATAAACAATAAAACACTGTACAGTCTGACATCTTCAATGGATGTTAGCAAACAGCTGCCCACCTTGAAATAAGACACCAGCAGGTATTTTGAAGTCGTCTTCCAGGCCATCTGGCGAATATCAGTCTCCTTTCAGCTGCTTTGGTCTCCAGATAAGATAGCTGGGTCTCTTGATGGAGGCTTCACTGTTTTCACTTTCATTTCGCTAACTCTAACTTTGTCTGTTTGGTTGGGCGGGGACCATAAAGGGAGTTTATCAGATCTTTGTTGCTAACGGCTCCTAATGGCAGTTGATGATAAGAGCCGCTGGAACTCAATCACACAAGGTGCAGTCATGAAAGGGGAGTTAATAAAGTGTGTGTGTGGGCGGGAGGTGGAGGGGATGCAGAGTTGGGTTCTGTTTTTCCCAAATGAACTCAATTGCATTTATGTAAATTGTGCCCACAAATCAATAATTAAGTTCCTGAATTTATAGAAAAAAAACTGATATTGTCATCATGCTATTGCTGCCCATGCATGAATAGCTGATGCAGCATCTGTTATGTCACAACACTGTGATGTTCTGACTCCAGTTGTCACGTTTTGCTGTCGTCTCCAGACTCTCTGTCATTTGTCACCTGGCCTCCAGTTGCCCTCAGTGTGTTACCTGTCCCGACCAATCACCTGACCCGATCTGCTGCCTACACACCTGCTTCCCATTAGTAATCAGCCAGGCAATCACCAGGCATTCACTGTGTCGCCGTTAGCCTTCTGCCTGTTTTTGTGGTGTTGTGAGTGTGACCTTTTGGCAGCTTTTTAGACATTTTACTCTCTTTCCCGTCTTGTAATGATGAACTGTTTTGCCCATCAACCTCTGGTATACTTAAATCATAATTCTTGTTTTTGATTCTCGCAAAAAAATAACAATATTTAGATTGACCTGTCCGGTGTGCAGGTTGGAATCTCGTTAAACAAAACTGACAGTGAGGTTTGTGTCAAAATGTTTCTAAAAACCTTCCAAATGTATTTACCACTTGGTTGATTCCGCTCCATTGTTTGTAGCAGCAGGTAAAGTTTCAGAAAAATAAATCTCAGAACATGAGTTCATAAATCAGACACCACCAGGGGAAGATGAGCTATGAGTGACACCGCAGCCTGCATGTTAACCGTTGTCATGTTTTTCATCTGGCAGATATAAAAAGGGCACCTCTGCTAATTACAAAGCCTTGGCCGTGTGTCGGTTTGAACATGAGACCGTCTCCATCCCCTGGGATTAGATTTAAATCTTGGATGTAAACACCACACAGCAAATAATAATCTGCTGTGGCGGCGGCCCATAAATAATGCAGGGATCTTTGAGAAAGAGCAGGGTAGAATTAATTGAAGGACTTAGCCCTCTTGGATGGATTTGAGGGAACATATCAAAGAATATCTTCTTAATGTGACCACAAACTGACTTTACATGAAGGTTATAGCTCTTTCTCGCTTTGAATGTTGCCGCTTTGTTCCCTCAGGCTTTTGTTATTATTGAGAATTTTACCAAGAGACATATTGTTTCCTTTGAGATGGGAACTGCTGTTAATACACAAGAAGATGAAAAAAGACATTATCATGAGCCGAGGGGGATGTATTAGAAAAACATGTCACTTCACATAAAATAGCCAAGCCAGAGGGATTCAGTAACACCGAGGAAATTCATGAAATCCAAATAGAGCAGCATAACACAGGGCCGAAAAGGATATTATTTCATGAGTGCGTTATCCAAAATCTAGGTATATTCAAGCCTCAGACAAACACTTTTGTTCCTCTTACAACACGCCAATGCAAATAGAGACTGATCCCGCCGGTGAATAACACTGTTACAATGACGGTCTCTGGGGTGGATAAGAGGAACAGCAAACACCCTGCTGTCTGAAGGGAAGAATAGGTGGCTGTCATCTATCTGCCAGGCAGAGGAGGAGGAGGAGGAGGGAGGGCGGGGGGTAAATATGATTTAGCCCCAATGATCTCCACAGGGGGCTCATGCAAAAGTAACCCCCACCCACTCGGTCCAAACACACATGGGACATGGAGGGGGATGCGTGGGGAATAGAAATCAGGGCAGGGAAAGAGCCATAATCCTTGTGCTATCATGATAAAAAAAGAAAAATGGTGGGGGTTGTTTAGAGTATCAGATCGATAGAACAAAGCACTCCCACTTTATGTAGCATCCCTCCAACAGGACTGCATGATATATGCCACCATATCAGCTCACTTTCCTCCCCCTCAGGGAAAACATCCTCCTTGAGTTGACAGAAATGGCGGTGAAGAAAAGATACCGTTACACTTGGTTGGGGTGATTTTCCTCCAACAATTGGGGTTTTATATTTCAGGCAACCAAAACCTACCATTTGGCCTCCAAACAGCTTGGTCTTCACAGATGTGTGTGCGTAAGTGAGTGTGTGTGTGTGTGTGTGTGTGTGTGTGTGTGTGTGTGTGTGTGTGTGTGTGTGTGTGTGTGTGTGTGTGTGTGTGTGTGTGTGTGTGTGTGTGTTCATTCGTCAGCCATATGGAAATGTCACAGAGTAATCATAAACAATTATCCTCCCCAGCTCTCAGAGCATCAGGAAAGGGCAAATCTCCATAAAGACACAAAGGCTCCGCCGCTCACGTCTGAGAAACAGACGTCCCGAAGCTCAGCGCACACTTAAAAACATCAGAAACTAAATGATGGGGTTTTTCCTAATACCTGTCTTTGATGTCCTTTATTCTACGTGGTGTCGTATTCAGAAGCTTGTAGAAGCTGAAAGATCATGTCCTTCACTTGACCGTCTGGGATGCAAATGATGCGCTTTAAAGCTCAGGTTGTTTGGAAACAGAGCATCACTAAGAGACCATGTAATGATCGTATTCCCCCTCGAAAGCAGACTGGAGGTAGACATAAAACCAGCTATAGATCAATTCAAACCAGGCTTTCCGCCCAGGAGTAAATCAAGGAGCTGGACACAGAGGAGGCGGGAATGGTTAATGGATGCTATGGCAGACGCACAGCCGACCCTGAATGAATCCACCGAGGATTGGATGAGGTACGAGAGGATGGAGGGAGGGGTCGTGTGGAGCGGCAGGAAGGAGGGGTGGGTGGTGCTCAGAGGGTATTAATGGGGCAGCTGCATGTTTAGTCTCAATCATCACCAATCGACGGAGAAATAATGTGATTCTGTTGCCGTGAAAGTAAATAGCTGCGCCTCATACAGGAAGGCCTTGTGAACGAGGATTAGGGATGTCAAGAGAGGGTCAAACTAATGCATAGGCCGTGGGCTTAAATGTATGAGGTAATTATGAGGAGTGTATTGTGATTTGGATATTGTTATGATTTCTTTATTTTTATTTTTTTAATTCTATTCACAGTCATGTACCTTGCATGACATTTCCTGTGTTAAAAAAAAGCCTGTTGCTTGTTTCAGCCATCGGTGTAATTGCCTCACATCACTAGGTGGCAGTAAAGTCAAGAGAAAAAACCTGTCAAACAATTACAGATAGATGGATTGTCATCCAGCCTGAAGGTCATCAGGTCTTTGAGCTCATTGCTGCTCAGAGTGAGAGCCAGAATCATTTTGGTTGAGATGTTATGGATATTCTTCCAACCAGCTGGCGTTCTCATTGATGCGCTCATTCTTCAAAAATCTATCTTTAGCTTTCATTTTGGAAATAAAAAAAAAAAAATCAGCATCTACCCTAGTTCATTAATATGTGTAGCAGCAATTTATTTTCCATCACCGGTTATTAACGGCAAACAATCCTGCAAAATATCCCCGAACAGCTTTAGCTGGGGAAATGAATTAGAGTACCTGAATGAACAGAAGGCTAAAAAGTCCTTGCCAGAGGGAGAGAAAACATTTCCAAGACACTTTACCAGACTTCCTCTCTTCCTGACACCATTGCGCTGTTATAATGCACCAGATGGCGAGCTGGTCTCTCGCTATTACCCTGACAATATGACTGTAATGGAAGATGAAGTGCCACAAGTTGGAGCCAAAAAGATGGAGCCCGACTGTTGTGTTCCATGAGGCTTTTCTGTAGCCGCTTCACACTAAGGAGGCCGAGGCCGGCGTGGGCGCCTTAAACCTGCGTCCTCCAACACAGAACCACAGGCCTGTGGTTCTGTGTTGGAGGACGCAGGTTTAAGTGAGCGCTGCACATGGTTGTGTTGGGCTCACTGCTCCTGCGGTAACGTTCTGGAGGGCTGAAATCCATCTCGCTCGTTCTATATTCCAGGCATTTGCAGCGGGAGATGGTTTTGGTCCACTGCCAACACTAACACACCGACGGTGGTGGAGAGTAATTTAGAGGGATTTACTCAAGTACTGAACTGAAAAACAATTCGGAGGCACGAGAATCTCCATTGTATTCTACTATATACTTTTATTCCACTACAATTCAGAGGGAAATTATAGTGTCTCTGCCCTTGAGTCATTTGACAAGTGGTATTACTTGGTACGTAATAGATTCTGCGTAAAACATATATCATAAACTGAAATACAATGCACTATAAACCAGCGTCTAGTTGAAGCACCAAAATCAGATTTACCCTCTAAAATGATCTCAATGTTTTCAGTTCAATAATAGTTTGAGTAAAAATCTCCACTATTTCCTAAAAAGTAATAGCAAAAATTTGTTTTTCTGCATATTATGTTGGGTAATTTTTGTTGGAATAAATAATTTATGGTTTTCATTATGTAGCTCTAAGCATGCATGGACTAAATAACAGGGCTTTCATGACTCATTGAAATCTACGGGATTCAAAACATCACTCATGTGAGAGAAGGGGGCAGTGGCATTTTTGAGTAAACAGTCTGAAAACTGAAATTAAAGCAGATAATTATTTATTCATTCATTATATTTCCAGTAGCTTGAATTTCATACTTGCACTAAAAAGAGAAACTTAAATAGAGACAAAGAAAGTATCTGTTAGTACAAATCTGTTTCTTAAATACAAAACCATTTGCAATACTGTCAGAAAAGAGCATTGTTTTGGCAGTATAGTGGGACTGCGGAGAACCAATACAAATCAGAATAATATAATCCTGTGCATCAATTAATATTGTTGCTAAATACTACATGTTGTACAATACCAAAGTCATATATCTCGCTGACAAGCAAATCAGAAAACGATCAAAATTCAAATGTATATGCAATTTTCTGTCCAGTTAGTTACAATACAATTTACACTGTGCACAGCAAAAAAAAGGAAGAATATATATATTTTCTACAAGTACTCTATATTTAATACAGTCCTATCAACAAGTTAAACCATATCATGCACAATATTGCCTCTTAGGCTGCCCTATAAGCTGCTTGTCCCTGTACAATCAATTAAGGTATTTACAAATTCAACAGATATTCTACACGTCATTAAAAAAAAAACTTGATGCAAGTTAAGAGAAAAGAAGTCTTGATTCCATCCAAAGGCCCTCAAGTGTAGTTAGTACAAGTGAACGATCTTTGCCTAAAAGGAATTGAATAATGTATTCGCACACACCTACCCACTCAGATATCCATACATTCATACACTGCAGAAATACAATCAGGTTCTGTACATAATGACTGCAGACTTTGAAAATGCACCAGACATGATTTTAATGATGCTTTAGTCTAGGTGTGCTTAGCTTCTTGGAGGAGTCAAAGCCAGTCCTGTGTCTCAAGGCATTGGGACATCTTTACACAAAAAGATAACAAGAGTATATGAATTATTCCTCCCTCCGCAGAGTCCTCTTCTCAAGCTTATCTCATCCTTTCTTGGATGTGACTTCCGCAGTCCTACTACTGTCTCTGTTCCAGTCACTGCACTCTGGGAAGAGACTCCAGAATTGAATTGATGCTTTGAAGAAAAGGCACTACCTGCTGAAGGAGCACGGCAGGGACTGACGCGAGCTGTCCCACCCTCAGCATTTCCCATTGGCCTTCGGATCAAGCTCAATAAGAAGAGGTTACATGCAGGGCAAAGGTCATAAGGTCACATGACATGCCGTGCAGCATTTCAGCTTCCTCCTCCATAGGATCATTCAACAGAGTGGTGGCAGATGAGGATGCATCAATGCAGAGATCTCAAGCATGCTTTGTGCACTGCTCCCAATATTCAGTTTACAGATAGCTCACTTTATTTATATATACAGTATACATATATACTGTACATCTGCCTTGTGCGCTGATGGAATTACATGAAGGAATTACATTAATAATAATTAAATACAGTTTCCAGTCCAAGCTTCTGTGTTGGAAAAGAAAAACATGGAGTAATATTCATATACTTTAGACACTGATTACTATTTGAACATAGTAGATAATATAATAACCAATGACAAAATCAAATGTAGTTGAGACGAGCACTGCATAGTCCATAAGAGGTTTCCGGTAAGAATGCTTCACTTGTTACTATCAAAGTGTTAATTGAATTGTGGATTTGGGTCATATCAGGTGTTTCATGCATGCACTTGTTCAAATCAAAAGTCAGGCTGAGCGACTTCATTCCTAAATGCTGCGTAAGGTATACTGAGCCACAGGTCTCCGACGCCCCTCTATAAAGATGTCTTGGATGCGTTGTGTGTATTTCACGTACAACACTGGGGGATGGAGATGCGATCATGAAGCCATGCAGTGTGGGGACAGCCCTCTAAGAGACATGTGGGGATTGAGAGGTCCGTGCAGCCCCGCATACTGATGGGCTGATCGGCTACACAAAGGAGTTCAAGGAGTTCATGGCATTAATAGGGGACGGGGCCTCCGAGCTCTCGTGGCCCTCGGCAGTCTCCTTGCTGGCACTCTTTCCACTATACTGGCCGATAAATGAGCCATCCTCGTTGAACTGTCCGTCTCCTCCTTCCCCGTAGTCAACTAAACTGTCGTCACTGTCGTCTCTCTTAACTGTCCCATTAGACGGCGTGCGGCTCCCTTTTAACGGTTTATGGTCCTCATTGTCACTGAAGGAGAAAATAACATGCAGGTGTTACAGGTGAGATGATGTGACAGATGAACAAGGAGATTAGTGACTTTTTTAGATTATGGAGCACTGAACTGCTGCTTTTACCAAAACCTGCTGTACGCTTTGGTAATAGCAGGAGAAGCCAACCAATGAGATGGTTGGCTTCTTCAGCTCTTCACTTTTTTGAAAGTGTAAACTCAGCTCATGATCACGCAACAGTGAACCGCTTCACAAGCAGAACATTTGAATTTAGCTTGCTCCGTGTCTAAAAAACAGTAGCAATGAATGATTAGTTGGTTTCCATCAGGCAACAGGGGAATAAAGCTCAAGCAGCCGTACCCTGTTCAAATTCCCCCTGAAACCAAATATGAAGTGGTAAATGTTTTGTTTGACAAAAGCATTTCCCCCCCCCTCGCCCCCCCAGGGCAGAAGTTGTGATGAAAAACAGAAAATCCAAGGCAATGATGTGAATAAAACTTGGAAAAGCATAGTTTCAGCCAAACATCCCCCGAAGCAAGCATGATAATAATCACAAATTGGCACAATGCATGAAAAATCTGCAAAGAAGGTTTTCTTTGGCTATCAGATACATTCCACGTACATGAGTTGAACATCGATGAGATAAGATCACAAAAGCCATCATAATGCTGAAATGTTTCGAAATGTTAAATCAGAAGGCAAAAGCATGTTTCAGGGATAAAACTTGCACCGTTAAGCCATCAGTGACTTCAAAGACTTGTACATGATGAAGGCTTTATGACCAAAATATTAAACTTGATGACGGCCGTGAAGGAACCTGGGATGCTTATACAGCGAGCACTTTTCTCCACAGTGACCGAACCGTCCGCGGACCCTCCTCCCATGCTGGATTTACAGAAGGATGACCCTCGACCCACCGGCCCACCATCATCACCCTTACCTTTCCTGAGACCTACACCCCTGCGATCAGATGAGGAGATCCAGCTGGGACCCCACACAACAGTCCCTCCTCACTATGTGCACGTATAGTCTGAACTTACAGTACACTCTCCTGCAGTCAAACAACAACAGCTCAGTTGAGTGAAGTTATGCCTTTATTGACATACTGTAAGGTTCCAGCTGAGCTTAATGACACAGCATGGATAGAAGGTATACTCTCACAAAGGCACTATAATATTTGTACACTTTGCCTTGTGGTTTATTGTCTACTGTGTTCTTTGAGTCCATTGGAGAGATTCCCCTGCCGTGTAAATGGGTCTCTTTACATGAGTTTTAAAGGATAAGTCTGGTGATGTCAACAAATCCTGTGAAGAGCCTAAAACCAACAATGAACTAATTCTGTGAGCCTCAAATAGATTCTACATATGTACCATTATTATGCAAAAACAATTTTAAAAAAAAAACACATATTCCTTCATTACAAAGAATATGTGTATATTTTGTATTCTTTCACTGAAAATTGCCATTAAATACACTTTCTGTTTGAGTAAGTTTTGAGTTCCCTGTAGTTTTAGGAAATTGTTTGGCTTATAACTTATATGTGGCCTTGAAAAATAAATAAATAAGATTTAGGTCCACCGTAGGAATATGGCCTTAAATCAGAGCCACAAAAAAGCTGAAGAAGTTTAATACAAGTATTGCGAGACAGACTGATTTTGGTCTATTTAAAGAATTTGTTGACAATAATACAAATGTAGAATATCACATCCTCATCCTTTAAGAATGTATTACTATTTAATAATGGCTGCTGGCCTCATACACACAGCATTAACCAGCTCTTGAACACTCAGTAATGATTGCTTCCCTCCAACATGCTGATACTTTAATATAAGATCCATATGCATCTATATAATGTTTATCTATATATGAACACTAATTCCAGTCAACACATTATAGCCTAGAGCTAATTTTCATATATCCGATCTTCACACCGTGCATGTCACATATTATATATATCGATATGTTTTCATCACAGCATAAAATCCATAGGTACAGATTTATGTTTACATAATACAAAAATTAATATAAAATATAAAAGCAAGACCATTTTATAAATCGACTTGTAAAAAACAATTCAATAACGCTAGCTATACAGAAGTAAAGTGCTTCGTTTTTTCTTTATTCTGCGTGCGATTGGAGAAGCAGCCTTGACTGAGGATGCTAACAAGCACATCTGGATGACTGCTGTAAGGAGGAATGATCATTTCAGTGATTTGTATGTATGTGTATGCAAGTAGTAATACACTAGGCAAAGTGTTAATACTATATATACTGTACACAGCATGTTAATGAATAGCTTATTAGTTGGAATGGGATTCGATGCTTGGGGTCAGTTTATGTGTTGCAAATGATTCTAGCTTATATTTTTGTTTTCCTGACAGTCTTTAAGATTTTAAACACCTAAACCCCCAAATCCCTTGAACCTGAAGAATCCTGCATGACGTCATATCAAACACACGCCCAATTAGAGTCCGACACAAGTGGCATCCAGGACCTCCCAGAACCCAGAAAAGAAAAGAAAAAACATTGTGCTTCACGTTGGTAGAGGTTCAGATGAGGGGCCCTTCTTCTTTTAACGTTGATCCTGGGTCAGCTGTAAAGGTTGAGAGGAGGGAGGGAGTGCAGAGCTCCAGCCCGGCCAGAGAGAGCCGATCTGGGCAGGAAGCAGGGACGGGGCAGGGGTTGATGGGTAAAATGGGGCTCTGGGGGCTCCAGAGGCCAGGGCACTTTCTCTCACCTGTATTCCCCAAAAGTACAGTCCTCGTCTTTCATTGGCTGGAACTCTGGGTCTGTGTGTGCGTCCTCCTTCTCTTTGACTAGCGAGAGAAGAGGAAGCCATTTAGACAAACCAGCTAATACGGGAAAGTAAGAAACAACCAAGAAGGTGTTTGTGTAATATTGACAATTGTATTTAAGTTGTTTTTGTTTTTTATGATTCCTCATTATTCAGACTGAATGTGACAAAAAGCTACGGCAGAATATTGCTAAACATTTGCTCAGTTTCTTGTTATAACCAGATCCTTTTTACAGTATATTATATTGTCATTACTACATATCAAATGAACCAGTTAAAACAAGAAGCATGTCCTGTCCTAACATATGACTTTATCAGAAAACCTTATGTTATTTGAAAACATATCTTGGGAAAAAAATCCTGTTAATACATAATACATTTGTTTGTTCAAGACTTCCATATGTTGTTTTAATGAGAAAACTTCCCTGCTTTAATGAGCCAAGTCAGGATGTTGGATGTTTTTTAACAAGATATATTGATTTTGTGTCATAACAAGAACTTACATAATGAGAAATAAATGTAAAAATACCATGGAATATGTTATAGTGTCAACAAAAATTGTATTTGTGGATCTTTAATCATGATATTCCGAGAAACATTATCTTCATGAAAAGAAAAAGTAAGCAACTATTTATTTGTCATTGTGGCAGCCACACAAGCTAAAAAAAACACACAAATATATACAAAAAAAGCATGAAATCAAATAATTAAATGGTGGTAACAAAGCATTATAGCAGTGGTTCTCAAACTGTGGGGCGCGACCCTCTAGTGGGGCGCGGAGGTATTACAGGTGGGGCGCGAGAGGGTTGGGGAAATGTAGATTTTTTTAAATTACATTTTTTATTATTTTAAATAATTGTGAAAAAGCCGCGATCCGCCCATTTTACCGGGGATGCATAGGATGAGACTTGTGCGTACTTGAGACAGCCAATATCCCAGAATGCATTTCGCATTTTCAAATCTGTGGTTTAAATTACGCCATTACGGTTCCGCATGCGCGACCGCGACAGATCCTTTGCGAGTTGCGACTCACACTTGTAGACCTAATGGTGTGTTACTCGCGTGAGTTTAGTCGCTCGACTTTATGTGGTTAATTCGCGTCATTCGCTACTGGCTTTACTCGCCCCTTGAAGGGGGCGGGGCTTATCTCCGTGGCGTATCTCCGTAAAAACAGTACCGTTTCCCCCATCCACCATTAAACTAACCACTAGTTCTGCTTTAAACTTCTTGTGGAAGTCCCTCTAATGTCGGACCATCAGACCCCGTGTCCGGGTTCATAATATCATCCGTAGCCGCACAACAGCGTCTGAATGACGGCCGCTGCCAGCGCTGCTTCAGGTGGATCAGCAGCCGTTTGATTCAGCACCGGCCGGACGGCTGTGATGACGCGCAGAGCTTCCTCTGTGAGATCGGCTTTTCTGCTGTTGCCTCTCTCAAAACAAAATACAGATCGAAGCTCAACTTTGAGCATGAATTGAGAGTGGCCGTATCAAATCTACAACCCCGTTTTACAAAGATTTGTAGTGGAAAGCAGGCTCATTGCAGCCACTAATACTGATACGTGATGGCTCAAACACATCTGAACTAATTTAGTTTTGTTTTGCACCGGTTGCACGTTATTGTTGTTTTGAAAAGATATGCAGTGTAAAACTCTTTATTGCCAAATATTTTTAACTGGTTTTATTTAGTTTTTCACAGGTTGAACTTTATTGTTAGTATCCTGAAAAGATATTCAGTACAAAACATGTTAATTAGGCTATTACAATAAGCTATTTTTGCCAAATATTAGTTCTTTTTTTGCACAACTTTGTATTGTTCTAACAAAGTGATTGCACGTTTTATTTGTTTTTGTCAGATGGAGCAATCTGGTTTACATGAAAGTGACATTTTCTTTGTTCTATTATTAATAAAAGCACAGATAGAGGAGTCACAAAATGTCGTTATTTCAATAAAAATTCAGCATGGACCATTTTGTTACAATTTTGTAGGGGCGGTGGGGCCCGAACATTTTTTGTCCTCCAAAGTGGGGCTTGACAAAAAAAGTTTGAGAACCACTGCATTATAGTGTGGGTTTAAATATGAGTGCTGGTGTGTGTGCCCTTACTCACCAGGGTACTTTCCTCCCTTATTCCTCTGGATGAAGCAGATGATGAGGAGGATCAGGATGAGCAGAGCGATGGCACACATGAGGCCAATGAACCATCCCTGAGTGGCGATGTCCACCTGTCTGCTCGCCACAGCTGGCCAGAGGAGGAGAGGAAGACTTAGCATTAATGTCTGGATGATCTTTTCCTACTGGGATGGGGAAAAATACAAACATTCATCCACAATCATGTGCTCAATTTTCTTTTCTTGCAGTTCTCTTGGTATCTATTTGTTAGAGGATTCAGTTCATGAGTGGATCAAGAGTGCTTATGGTCACAGAAAAGAACGACTTTCATGTTAGAGAAGTTAGGAATCTCCTAGATTAAGCTAAAGGGGACTTAGACACATTATTGAAAGCACATTAGTACACAATCTGTCTCTCACAAGTGCACACAGACAGTCACAGAGACACACAGATAACACACAAAATGTAGGCACGGAGGTTTACTGTTGGTGATATTAGGTGGGGTATTATACCACTAAACATATATTTAACTTCTACATGAGGATTACCAAAATCTACAGGACTGACTTTACGCTGAAATGAAACCACACAATCATGCACGCTGCTACACACTGTCTCTCTATCGCTACCGCACATGCCTGGCATACAGAGCCACCACAACACATCTGTTAAACCCATGCTTGACTGGATTATAACTACACAACGGCACAGACTACGACACAGTCCACACATGGCACAGAGCAAGGCCAGGCCAGGCCAGGCCATGGGGGAGGCGACCGCGTGGGAACTGCCTCACCTGGGACCGAGACCAACAGCTCATCAGAGCGGTGGAGCGGCTGGTCGTGGTGGCCTTTGGCCACCAAACGCACCCTATAGGAGAGGCCCCCCTTTAAGCCCTTCAGCATAACATTCTGAGTGCCGTTCACAAGCTCTTTCTGCCACTCCTCTTCACCTTCACCTGCAGGAGGGACGTTGATGAAGAGAGGTACGTTTGAGGGAGCAAACACTTCAAATGGGATCATGACATCATGGGATCATGGGAGCGTGGGATCTAATTACTTAAATAAAAAAACATCTAACTATATGGGATTACACTGCAAATAATTATGTCTATATTAGATGTAAACTGTTAATATTCATGGGATTATGGAGTTCTAAAACCAATTATGTTCATGAATTAATTATTGCCCTGAAAGTAAAGACACACTGTAATTTAAGAAAACACAGTTCACAACAACACGTGCAGCAAGCTGCCAAAAACAGGAAACATGACCATATATGGAACTACTGCAAGTTGCACAGGATGCCACAAAAAACAAGTTACAAAACAACCAAAGTTTCTAGGACACAATACAAAGTGCTGAACGCACCTAGAAACGTGTTTTGTAACTCATTTCTGTTTGTATCCGTACTACGTGCAGTGTTCTGTGATTGTTTCCTGTATTCGGTGGTGCTTTCTGGATCTGTTTGGTTACCTCACCTTGAGCCATGGTAGCCTCACGGCTAACGGAAGGAGCTGTGAGTCTGTTGCTGTGCACGTGTTGTCAAATGGGCGGAGCTCTTTTCTTCATTTAGCTTCTCTTGAGCTCATTTGCATGTTTCTTAAGTTGCAGCGTGTCGACTTCTTGGGGCCACAATAACTTTTACATGTGTTGATGAGCTAAATATGAAATGTGTTTGACTGATGATCATAAGATTAAGGTTTTTGATGACAACATTTTCTAAATTACTGGGAATCTATGATCATGATATTCCCTAACTGAATCCATTAAACAGTAGGTGTGAGAGAGCCATACTGCAACAACACAGGTTTTCACTCTCACTGCAGGTGGATAAAAACAATGGAGAGCGCTTCAGTCAAAATCTATTGGCATAACAGCCTGTTCTGCTTTTTATGATGTTTGTCTGCATAAGTACCAACGAGATTGTTAAAGGGGAGCTGCACGCACCTCTAACCAATAACAGACCTAGTTAATTAGAAATCCAATCACAGACAGCCTTGTTTATTACATCTGGGTCCCTGTTGGCAGGAGCCAGTGTCAACATGACTGCCAATATTTCTATTCACCTGCACATGCCAATAATGAAGTAGGAGTCTCTTGCCACCTATGCTTGGAACTGAAATAAAAGGTGTTGTGCTTTGCTTACTGTTTTTCACTACGTATTCTACATAAACATTTTGCTCGGGGCCCCAGTACTCCCAACTGATCAGGGTCCCGTCCTCTCCAAACGAGGAGCTAACGTTCCCGAAAGGATTCACAGGCCGCGCTGAGCACACAAAAGAAGAGACAACCATCAAGATCGGTCTGTTGGTCAAATGACAGTCCAATAACTAGCAATTCATTTCTTTGATTTAATAAATTAAGTCCCAATAAAAGCTCTAAGCATCGCCTCACCTAGAAAATGCAAATGTCCCCTCTATGGGACTAATACAGGATTATCTTATTTTACCTCACAGCCTTACACAATAGCAATTTAAGATGGACACAATATGCCAGCAAAGAAAAGAATACACAAAGCTGATGATGTAACAAGTCGGACATGTACTAAGATCACAGCGGTGTCTGTACCCTTCTGGGGCGGACGGCGTGGAGGAGACCGTGCAATGGGATGAGGGGTTTGCGTGTTTCCTGTAAACAACATGGAGAGGGGTGAAGACCGCACCGCACACGAGACACACACAGAGACGCAAACACTTTCCACAGACAGAGACACCACAGACACCGACGGCATCATACACAATGCACACAGTTCATCGGCATGCCAAGCAGGCGCTCGTCATGCAGCGGGAAGCATCACTGGCAGCCAGCGTGGGAGAAGTGAGTATGGGGGCCAAAGTCGCCAGAGGAACGGAGAAAGAAAGAAAAAAAAGAAAAAAAAACAGCAGAGACTCATCTAGTTTTATCACATGACATTAAAAAAGGCTCGTCGCATAGCATCTTTATCTGCGTGCCTTTGAACTTTACTGGGCTTTGAACTCAGCGGAGCATTTTGGTGGGCTGCAGGAACTGATAGAGACGAGGGGGGAATTGCTCAATGAGCGCACGCTTGCGAGGGGTTTTGAAGCTCCGGCTGCATCAGTAAAACATGCATGAGGCGAGATACGAGCGGTACCTGCGCCCGCATCTACGTCATGCTGTGATATTTGAGCTTGTAGAGAGAAACAGGACACAGAGAAACAACAGGACGGGGGTCACTATGGGAGGACCCTCCCCACCATCGGTGGCACTGCATGTAACAGTAACAACATTCATGTTGCTCATGCCGAGTAATAAGAGACGATGTTTCAAACAGCACGGGTCACCTTATGTAACAATGCAACTGGATCACACTCATGTTCCACTCGGCGTGGATGAAGAGCTTATGTACGTCATGCGACTGAATGTAAAATGCTAAAAATAAAAGATAATGCCATGGAATAGTGTGCACCGTACATGGTGAGATGAAGAGGATTTCACAAAACACACAACAATCAATGTTGGGACTCATTCTCAGTTAATGTCTTGAAACACAACTCCTCTCCAGAACACCACGCTTAAATCTTCAAGTGCTTTTGGCTGCCATGCCTTCAGCAGGATGGCGTCTGAGGTGGATTCTGGTTTTCTCTCATTCATCACATAGAAACTACATTACCATCACCATCTTCTGATGAAGGCAAGATAGTCAAACATTTAGTGTACTGAAGAGTTGTGTGATGTGTTTTCTTTTTGCATGGATTTCATACTTTATAAATATGATCTGAAAATGAATTAGGTGTTTGCATTCTCTCACCTGAGTTATTGATATAATAATTCACGTCAATCCCCTTTCCAGTTGAAGAAACATGAATACATTTAAAGTAATTTACTTGTAACAGTCAGTATTTGCTGACTTACCTTCATCCAGGACGGTGACAGCTTCCTGAGAAACGGCCGGGCCGGCTCCCCTGACTGTTTTCGCATTCAAATAAAACTTGTAGCGCGTGCTGTACTTGAGGTTCAGCAAAGTGACTGAGGTCTCATTGGCTGGCAGGGCCAGCTCCTCCACTGGGCCCAGCTCATTGGAGTTATTGACTACTGGGATGAGGATGGGTGACAAGAATATTGGGACGGGGATGGAGGTTGGGAAGTAGTGAGATAAGTTGAATAGAGGTATGAGGAGGAGGTCATATGATGAGAAAGGTGGAAATGAAAATGTTTGGGGTTTAGAGGTGGAGGGTTCAGGAATAGAAGACGGGAGTGACAAAAGTTGATTTGTTAATTTCTGCTGTAATTTAGGCAAAATAACTTGCTTTAAATGCTCTTGGTACTACTCTAAATGTTTTTTATTCATTTGTTTCTGTCCTATAATCTCTGAAGAGGATGACACTACAATACATGAAAAAGAAGGACATACAACACTACACACTACATGAAGGAACTAGGCAAAGACATAGAAAGAAAAGAAGCCTCACCTGGCTGATATTTGAGGGTGTAGCCAGTGATGTGCCCATTACGGTCATGAGGAGGACTCCATTCAAGGGTCAGAGAGTCCAGGTTGGGGTTGGTGACGAACAGGGAAGTAGGAGCACTCGGCACTACAGAGAACACATGTACTGTGAAAGCGTGCACAAACTCATCCATGTAAAGCTAAACAGGGCAACAATATAAATATGTATTAAAGGAATTTTAAAGTCCTCCTCCACTCAAAAATGTGTGCTAAACTTAAAGTCTTCAACGTGTAGAGGAAGCATGATTTTGTGACATCACAAGTAGTTTGAAAGCCAATCGAGGCTCAAGTGAGATTTGGAGAGTTAATGCACTGAGACCGGTTTTTTCAGTGACGTAGAAGGAATAAAATAGAAAATAATAGCTTATTAATGGATTCTGGATTGTTTTTTCAATGAGGGAAAAGGAGAAGCTGTGCATTTAATGTTAGAAATGATTAACTGGGTCATTGACAGGAATTATAACAATTACATTTTAAGATTTAATAATCGTGATACTCAAATCATGTTATATTAAAATCCCAGTGAAACAGTCAGTGTCCTCAGCTTGCACCGTGAAATATTCCCTGGTGAAACAGAATATTTAATCGGTAGTTATAAAAAGGGATTTAAATCAAATCCCTTGCATTTGAATGGACCGCTGGCTTAGAATGCAGCACAATACAGCGCTACAGAGACCACACACACACACACACACACACAATTGTCGCTTAAAGCTGCAAATTGATTGATGGGTGAAGTCATGAATCTGTAGAAATTGTCTGGTACTCGCTAATGTAAACACACGTCATCTTTTGTTTTACAGGAAGGAAAATGTATTGGATTTTGATATAGAAAGTGATATTTTAAATGTTTGTATATATAAATTGTAGGAAAGCCAGCCTCAGTTGTGATATAATACAAAGAAAGAAAGAAACAGAGTATTCCTTTACCTCCTTCAGGTGTGTAAAACTGCAGGGTGGGGCTGGGGGGACCCTCCCCCTTGCCGTTATAAACCCTGACATTGAAGGAGTAGAGACTGAAGGGGTGCAGACCAGGCAGCATTCTGTGGGTGTGGTTCCCACTGAAGGTCAGGATCTGGTTCTTCACCAGATGGGGGTTGTGTTTGTGGAGGCTGCGCTCTCTCCAGTAGTACACCTACAAGTTACACAGTTAGTATACAGTACAAGTTGTGTGTGTGAGTGTGTGTTGTGCTAGGTGGGTATGTGGTCTTTTGGTCTGTACCTTATATCCTTTGAGATGTCCTCGTATAAATTTAGAGGGCACAGGATCCCAGTGTACCTCTGCCAGAGTGCTGTTCAGCAACATGGCCTGCACGTTATCTGGAGCTGCTACTGGCACTGTACAATAGACAAGAAACAGCTGAATACACAAGGAAATGTACCGAGTAAACGTTTTAGCTTCCACAGCCGAATGCATCAGCCCAGACTCTTGCTCATAACACTTTTTTTTTCAGGGTCGAAAGAGCCCATCCAACTCACAGTCCTCTCCCGAGTAGCCGTGGGCAATAGCAGGCTCAGGTCCCACTCCATGGTCGTTCACTGCCTGAACTTTGAGCTCATAAGGAACAAATGTGGGCGTTCCGGACACAACAAACTTGGAGTTGTTGGCCACAGTCACGGTGGTCCAATCGCTGTCCACCACCTTCTGCCTCCACATCACTCTGTAGTGAAGCCCTGGGCCGTTAGACTGGAGGCCTGACAGCGGCTGCAGATGAGAAAGTTTTAAATCTTATTTTTCATTACTTCATTTTTTCAGGAGAACAATGACGGTACACCCCGATGTATAAGGGTATGGCGGATGATAAGACCAGGCAATACCACAGTACAAGGACACCTCTCTCACAGTAGTCCCTGGATAACAGTAAACGCTTCAGGATTAAAACAGATGGCTTTATACAACTTTATTACCTTCCATGAGATTACAAGATTATCATGTTCTGTTCCAAATCCCTGGACACCTGTTGGGTTCTCGTCTGGAGCTAAAACAAAAAAAATAATAATAAAGACAATATGAAACAGTATCACGGAGGCTCCGCTCAGAATTGGATGAATATCACAAAACAGAGAAAGAATCATCTGATGTAGATTGTTTATGTAATATTTAAGCACGACAAAATGAATTTAAACTCCACAGACAAAGGGCGGAGGAGTCGGTACCTGCAGGTTCTGTCTTAACCACTCTGGAGGGGAAGCTGGGGCGGCTGAAGTCCACGGCGTTGACGGCCAGAACTCTGAAGGTGTAGTGGATGTAGGGCGACAGTTTGAGGTGAGCTGTCGTCCTGGTGCCGGGGACCTCGGTGAGATTATGCCAGTGCCCCCGGTGGTGCAGCGAGTCTTCATACTGGATCAGAAACTCTGTGTAAATAAAAAACAAAACAAGACAATTATTGTTCATAGCTGGGTACTCGATACTCTGCTTGGCGGTAAATTGGCATAAACGGAAATAAATGCCCTCAAGGCATTTTTGGATACTTGTTAAAATGTATGAATATGCCACGCCGCCAGAGCTTTTCTCATTATTCAGTATTTTTTTATGCTGGTAAAACTTTACCATTGGACCTCATTGTGACCAATGAGTTCAAGCTGACCTCAGCTGTCATTGAAGAAACTACACTTCGTTACAGACTCCTTTTCGTCTGGTCGGGTTAGTGTTTTCTTTCCAAAAAGACAGATTTGGTGGATTTTTCCATTTTTTCACTGACTTTTGCCGATTGCATTATTGGTTGATTGTAATTATGTTTTTATGCAAATCATTCAGATTTTCTTCACATGTCTAGCTAAATGTGAAAAATGGTGAATTCAGGGATTTAGTTTTGCATCTTGATAATTTAAGCAGCAGAAGCATCCTGACTACCTGGTTTAAGCTCCTCCAATGCAACTTAAAAGCATCTTTAATTAGAAGCTCCTAAATGCCCACTTATTTCAATCGACACACCACATGCTTATAATACAGGCTTTCCTTTGGAAGATAATACAAATATCTCTATTCGTATGTTATATTCACAGATCAAACCCTGATACAAACAGGTTTAAGACATACTCTGAATAGGACTGTTATGTTCATCCCCAGGGATCCAAGTGAGCTGAACACTCCTCTTCTTCTGGTCTGTCAGCTCCAGGTCAGTTGGGGGGTCGGGCCGCTCTGGGGGAGAAGCAGCACAGGCAGCAGCATCAGCACACAGTTACAGCCACAGAATATGGAGGGTTCATGCCACGAGAAGATGGAGCAAAAACAAAAGAGGGTATCCGGTGACATGTGTTTCTCTGATACTAGTATCATAACAAATACTGAGTATGTTGGTTTAACCAAGCACACCTCTCAGTTTCTCCTCTGGGTCTCCACACGTTACATTCGGTGCTGTGCTCTGTGATGCACATGCAGACGCTGCATCATGCAAATTAAACGACTGGCGCTCAACTGAGCATCTCCCATGATCACTCTGCATGAAATAGAGTCTCGGGCTCACCAGAGAGGTTAAATTGATGCTCATGTTTTGGAATTGTAATGATAGAGTGAAACGCATGCTTGGAATAAATTAACCATGAAGAAATTGCACATTTGAAAAGATTCCAAGTGGTGCTTTGGGGAGATGTCTGCCTTACAAATTATCTTGGGTATGAGTGGAAATGTCCTCCCTTTTGCCTTAATGTCTAGGGTTTAATGCATTCAAACTTTATGCACTTTTGTGAAAATGGAAAAACATACAAATCATTGAAAAAAAACAACCTTTGAGAAAAAGAAAAAATATATATATATATATATATATATATATTGGTACATTTAAAATGATATAAACAACACAAAAAGTGCTCTGTGATTGTCAAAAATAAATCTTTGGGCCACATGCTTCACTTGACAAAAACATCCACCAAACAATCACAAGCCCATGTCAGCTGAGCACATCTGGGTGCTCCTGTGTGCCGCAGCTTTACCGTAGACAACAGCTGGTGTGGTGGCCTCTGCCAGGGAGGAGGACAGGAGTGAAATAGGGAGTTTAGTGGTCAGTCAGCCATAAGAAAACAAAGAAGATTATCTGGCTCGCTAACAAGACAACAATCAAATATTCATGATGCTGACACGATAGCTGACTAAAGCCGCCATGACAATCTTCAGCAAACTCTCAGGCAATTAACCTTGACGGGCTGAAAGGTAATCTGTCGTGTCAGTTATTGGACAGATTCACTTCTGCGGGAAGAGCCGTAGGGAAGTTTACACTTTAATAATTCGTGAGTTTGAAATTGAGCTCCTGCGAAGCCGAACATACCGACAACAGTGAGCTCAGCGCTGGCTGAGTCATGGTCCAGAGTGGTGTTCATGATGCAGGTGTACACCCCCGCATCGTTCTCTGCCACGTCAGTGATGGTGAGGCTGTCAGAGTCTACGATTAATCTGTGAACAAAGCATTAATACAGACAGTTTAGCAACACATCGGAATGTATCAAATCCTGTTTTTTACAGGTAGCATCGTTAAATAAATACAGGCTGGATCCATTATACTAAATACTATATTATAATACTTGTTTTACTATGTCTCTTGTTTGCACTTTACCCTATGCTGCTGTAATCCCGTAAATGTCCCCACTGCGGGACTAATAAAGGATTATTTTATGTTATAACTAACGTAGACAGACAACAGGTCTGAGAAGAGAGACAGCTCTGACCTCTCGTCATCGGGCAGCTCTCCGTCGTCTTTGAGCCAGGTCATGGTGGGGATGAGCGAGGGGTCGTGTTTCACCTTACACTCAAACACCACAGACCTGCCCATCTGGACCACTTTGTACTCCGGCTGCTTCAGGATTCGGGTTGGCTCTGATGGGAGAGGGAGGTGAGATTCAGTCAAATAAAATCAAAGAATCTGAACAATCAGCCTCATCAGTGTGAATAAACATAAAGCAAGTGTTTGGAATAGAGACTCCAAAGGTTAATATTAGGCTGCAACTATTTATTTTCTTTTTTTTGATTGATCAATAACCATTTTGGTGATAAAACCTTAAAAAAACTGCCTGTTGCAGTAAAGTTTACAAAATTATCTCATAAAGTTTCATATTTTGTATTCTATTTCAAATTAACAATAGTATTTTTTATTCAATTGACTTTTCTTGTGGATATTCGGTTATTTGTTGTTTCCATGATGGTTCCTTTAAAAAGTCATATCTGCACTGATAAAGTCTTCATATTTACAGCCCATAAACTAATTCCCCAAAAGAATAATTGTGAGGGGACTCTTTTCCTGTTTTCAGTCCTGGGTCTTCTCTCAACTTTGTCTTTTGGGTAACATGGACATCGTAACCACAACTGTTTGATACATGTACTTCAAATTTGCTTCTATCATAAATATCCCACTGCCATAGCATTGTGTGATCACATTTGGACCTGAAGTGAAGAAACACTCACCTTTGACCTCCAGATAGATGTGATTCTCGGAGATACCGAGGATGTTTCTGGCCACGCATGTGTATTTGCCACTATTGCGAGCTTGAGCTAGGTGGATCTCCAAAGTCCCGTTGTCGTGCAGGATGTAAGGGTCTCCATCCAGGGTACTGGACCGGCTGTCTTTGAACCTGCAACGGAGAGGCCCCCCCTGTGAGCTTTTGAAGCAACGCACAACACTTTCCTCTTTGAAAAGTTCATTAACTCACCATGTAATTTTAGGGATGGGCGACCCGAAGGAAGCGCAGTCCATCAAGGCCTGGTGATTTTTGATGACCTGGTAAACTTTGTTGGCTTGTGTCAGCACTCTGGGCAGCTCCGCTGCAGCGAGGCAGAAGCAATTATTCCCACGATATTTATCACGCGACGGAAATCAATGTAAATGGAGAACGGCAGTCTAATACAAACGGATCTTGTGTGATGAACTTACAGAGCACATTGACGAATGCGTTGGACAGCAGGTAACCGTAGTCGTTGGAGACATTACACTGGTAGACGGCACTGGCTCCAGTCTGCACATCAGTGAAGATGATGGTGTCGTCCTCCACCTTTCTGCTGAGGTCCTTGGGGGAATCTGTTTGGATAGCAGAGGTTACAGATGTAACGCTGGCTCTTTAAATTACTTACATAATCTACATTTTGGTAATGAAAAATGTATTTTTCTTTTGTTAAAGTTATTTTAGGGCTTCTTTTTGTGAGAATGGTTCGGCCTACAGCACCTCTAAAGCTCACTAATTAACAAGTAGTATCTCACTTGTTTAACCTGTACGGACATATAATGTTAGTTATGGGTTATATATGTATTGGCTAGGTGTAGTGACTTCCTGAAGTTGCTGAGCAACCTCAGGGTGACAATAATTGGTGTATTTTCAGAAAATTTTTAACTATTTATGTGTGACTAAATTAAAACACTGATGCAATTTTTTTATTATATTACTCCCTGTTACTCAAACTCAGGTATTGTAGATATAAAACATCAACCACATGTATCGAGGTATTTCAAATAATTAAATTAAACATCCCAGCTGCTATAAAATGAATGAGGCCATGAACAGGTTGCACTCACTCTCGATGGGGATGCCGTTCATAGCCCAGGAGACGGAGGGCTTGGGCGTGCCACTGGCCCGGCAGGTCAGCACACCGCTCTCTCCTGGAGCTAGGACAAGGTTCCTGGGGGCGCCACTGATCCAATATGGAGCAGCTGAAAATAGAACAGAGCGCGGCAGAAGGCTGGAGAATTAATCACTGAACACACTGCCCTGGTGGCATCTGTGCATAAATCCATTACTAGATGGAGGGAGACCAAAGAGACAGAAAGAGGGATTGACTGTGTCGCCACATGGTGAACAAACGGCCCGATGGGATGCCGTGCACTCCATCACAGACTCACCTTTGACCGTGACGTGGATGACGTGATTGGCCGAGCCTGGCCGGTTCTTGGCGGTGCAGCGGTAATCTCCCGCGTCTGATTCGGACACGTCCACGATGCGCAGGGTCTTCTGGTAGTGCAGGTAAGATGTGCGCTTGGATGGGAGGTCGCCGCTCACTTTGGTCCAAGTCACATCCGGGGTGGGCCTGGATTCAAATGGAAAGAGAGAGAGGGAGGAGACAAAGACAAAATAAAATGATGATGACACTTGAGCAGGTGGGCACTTGAGGCTTTCAGGGCTGAAGTAATGGCGGATCCTTTCACTTACAGTCCTTCGGCAATGCACTCCATCTCCAGCACCTGTCCTCTCAACACCATCTTGGAGCTGGTGGGGCCAGATGGGGTGAGGAAGATTGGCTTCCTCTCATCTGCTGGGTCTTCTGTAGTTACACACAAAGAGAGCTATTACCAGCTCTTATGCATGGGTCCACAACAGAGTGAAGATCCGGGCCTGAAACAGACCCTTCACTTTCACAGTCCTTTCTTCTCTGTGGTATAATGTAACCGCTCTCCTACGATGGGTCTGCAATGCACGGGCACTCAGCCACTTCATTACCACATTCTCATATTTTATGGTTTGATGTAAATTTTATTGTCATGTTGTGTTTTATTGCACTGCATTCTGGGGGTGTTTATAGCCAATTAATCCCCATCTGGGGTTAAATTATAGACTGAAATTAATCTGATATTGAATTGAGAATTAGAGAGGTGAAGATTTGCTTTCTGCAACTGAATTTGTTAAGAAGTAATCTGCTGCTACAATAATAAAAAAGTCAAACTAAGTGTTTATGATGATGGTAATGATGATTATTAACACCCTGGCATGTGAGCAGTTTGATGAGAAACTGCTTGCATGTTTTGGGTTAGAAAATAGAGACAAAGCAAAATACATTTTGATCAATTAGAAAAGAAGTGATATGAAAATGATTATTGACAGAGAGATTAACAACTAGGTGCGCTTTAAAATTAGGCCGGGCAGCAGTTGAAGAGTGATTTTGGAAATTAAGATTGCAGGCTGTTTGACAGGAAAGGCGAAGAAAAAGGAAAGTTTTAACATAATTATACTTAAAGGAGTTGTATTAAATGGTAATTAACAGATTATCATGAATCAGATTACATTTTAATATGTTTAAAGCATTACGTAATCACTTGATTTTTAGTTAAAATGTAGTTTTCAGACATCAAGCCTGCACAGATGTTGTTACATGTCCAAGTTACACAATCAGCTCAGTCGACATTGGAGTCATCATGCAGTGTTGGTTTAAGCAGGAGGAAGTGAACAGGTATCAGAAGGGTTTTGATTGGATAGAGCAGGGGTGACAGAGGAATGGAGAATTACCTTGGTGGATTTTGGGGTTAGTGGGTAACCATTAAGTGTTGGCGGGTGAGCACCAGGGGGTGCCAGATCTCACCACTAAATAAACCAGCGAGAGGGTGAAAAGCTTTGGGTTGTCCGGGAGAAGGGTTAGTGTTAGTGGGTAAAAGCTAGAGTTTGGAGCTCTACGTCGAAGGGGGGTGAACACTAGAGGGTGCCAAAACTCACCACTAAATAAATCTGTGTCATTGTAAAAAGCTGCCATTGTGTCATTGATTGCATCCACTGTAACACAACAACAAAAAAATCAAACACGCAACAGGTTGAAATCATCAGGCACATGGAGAAAGAAAAATAACAAATTAATATGAGTGATCAGAATGAAAACAAAACATTAAAATGCCTCAAACGTCGAGAGACGAGTAATGGTAACCATAAGAATCTTGTGGGAGCGAGAAATGTCAACTGCATGATGCCTCCCCGAATGAGAGCCGTCTTTGTTGGCGGTGGAGCGTGCGCACACAGAACGTCTCACAGAAGTAATAAAACGAACGCCTGCCTGGCAGATATCGCTGTGAGCCATGAGCGCTCCCACAATATGTCTTTTCAGTGGGATGACGACCACTGGCGTCTCTGAGGATGGGATCAGAGATAGGAAAGGCTGTTCCCCTCCTACGCAGGCACTCCAGCACATACTACTGTGAATTAACGGCCTCTCACGCCGGCACATTACACACAAACATACAGTGATGCTCACTAATTACACCCACATTTGACTTCCTTTAACTTGGTGTATCGGTGCTCTCTCTCTCTCTCGCCCTCTCTCACAGTCAGACTTACGGTTGAGGACCTTGACGGTAATGGGTTGTTTCTGCTGGATGGTTTGTGTGTATGGGAAGCGGGCGTAGCAGATGTAGTCGTTCCTGGAATCCTCCCGGAGTACATTGGAGAAGTAAAGGTCTCCATTCAGCGACTGGGAGACCCTGCTGCTCTGCGGCAGCCTCTGGAAGTCTGAAATGTACAGCAGGTTTAATCATTTGAAGCATACACCAATTTCAATGCATGCTAATGTAGTCAAAGGTAAAAATGTGGATAAGGGTTGGAATATCGTTACACTAAAGAAATAGCAGCGTGTTCTGTGGATTATCCAAAGTATTTTTTTGAAAGAGCCATAAATCAGGTTTATCCAAAACTTTTTGGTTTATTCCGGATCTCACAACACGGTCCATTGATTAGCCGAATGTTAAATTAAATCACACAATCCTCCTCAGCTGATCTGCAAAGATATACAACAAGAGGAAAGAGAGCAAATGTTATTTGTAATTTGGGTGAACCAGTAATAAATAATTAATTTAGTATAGACTATTAGACTATTGGTAGCCTCTAGTGTGTGTATGTCTCAACATTAACAACACATTCTCCATAAACTCCTAGTTCTCAGTCACAAACACAGCAAGCTATGGTCGCAGGTGTTCATATTATTGTTTGTAAGGTATTGTATTATAAGCACAACACATGTATGTGAAAGGAGCATGTTTATAGAAATGAACAGTGATGGGGAGTCTTTGAGAGCAGACACATCAAGGACAGACCTGGGCTCATGGGAGAAACAAAGTCAGTAACAGTGTGTGACAATGTGCTTGTGTATGCAGCTAAAAACGTTATCTTCCATGACAGAAGCGCTCACTATTGTCCATCCAGAATATGATGGGAGGAGGCAGGCCAGCCGGGGGTCGACACGGCAGCACCATGGACACGCCCTCCTGAACGATGAATGGCTTGACTTTCTCCTTCGACCACAAGGGGGACCCTGCATCGGGGGAGAAGGATACACACTTCAGTGGAGGAACCTTGTACTTTGACATTAAATGTGCCGTCGCTGACATGATGACAGATGTGACGAGGTAGAGTGAGAGGGATGATGGCGAACTGAAGAACGAATACGCAGAAGGGGAAATACAGAGGGATATCCGCTCTATCTTACATCCTACATGCAACCTTTACCTTCCAGGAGTGCTCTTAAGATGGAAAAGGCGACTTAATGGTTAGAAAAAGAAGAGAAAAAAGAATGACGTGAGAAATATGTGACATGTGCATGACATTAAGAAAATGGGAGAGAAGAAAAATGAAATGAAATGAAATAAAATAAAATAGACTGCCCTCTACTTACGGGACTGTTGCACGACTATGTTGTTGGAAACAGCAGTTCCATGTTTGTTCCTCGCCGTGCACTGGTACACGCACTCGTAATGCTCGGCCTTCGCTCTGCTGATGTCCACCACCAGCGTCCCAGAGTGGGGCTTCATGGTCACGTTGGGGTCTTCGTCGATGTCGAAGTGGGTCCCATTTCTGGTCCAGGAGAAACTGAGGGGAAAAAACAAGTCAGTATAGTATAGTGTAGTGTAATAGTGTTTAGTAAGTAGCCACAGATGATAATCTGGTGAACTGTACAGACACAACGCTGTATAGTAACACAGGGTTGAAATGGTACTGAGAAAAGGTTAGACAAATGTTTCCTGGTTAGGATGGAGAAACAGCTTAAAGATGTATGTGTGTGTGCTCTTGTTCTTTCCATGTGGTTAATCCTTAATCCCAAAACATATATTCAACGAGTCCTAAAGGCCCTAAAAGACCCTATTTTCTCAATCAGTTTCTTAAAATTAGTAATGGGGTTCCTATGTAAACATGTGCCTAATTATGTTTGCATGAGAAATGTCACTCTTTTGAAATACGTAGGGTTCAGTTGCAGAAAGGCGATGTCACATATTTCTGTGCATGAATCAGAAGTTTGCACCATTTGAATCAAAGCAAATCAATTCCCATTAAACCCCACACACAGTCCCAATAAAGCTGATTACCTTTTTGACTGTAAACTGTGAAATGTTGAAAGAGAAATTCTTGAGATTTCAGTTTAAGTTTTCCTGTGGCTTTAAAACAGCCTCTCAACAGATTCCATCTCTTCTGCTCTTGTTGGGCTTCACTTCTTCAAAGGGGTGTTTGAGGGTTTCACAAGACTTTGCTTCAGGGTTAAAGTTATGTTCAAGTGAAGTGAAGGTTCAGGGCTAACACATATGGTTTTGTCAATGAGGGTCCTTGCCAGTATAGAAGTGCAGTGTTGGTGCCAGCAAATAAATGCAATGAAAGATTCAAAAGCATTAGCTACGATCATTATTTGGCAAGGGTACCCGCCGCATAAATAACATTCCTTTATTTATTGTAGCTTGAATAAACCATAACTTAACTCCTCACATTTAGAAAGAAATGCTGGAGACTTCCTGTCAGCTCAGGCTTTTAACTGGGATGTGACAGTTCAATATCTTTTTTTCGTCACAGCATCATGAATGCAAAAAAAAAAAAAATCACACTTCACAGATTCCTACCTGGGGTGAGGCTTGCCCTTCGCCTCACAGTGGATTATAATGTTCTCTCGTGGGTCGATGATGTAATCCTTGGGGGATTGGTGAGTTATGGTCGGTGGCTGCGGCACTGAAGGCGATCAGAAAGAGGGTGATATTTAATCATGACCTTTACTGCATAACTAAGCCTTTTTCCGTTGCTGTATTGACCACACAAGCAGCCATTACCAATCACATGCAGACTTACCACACTGACGCAAACCAGACGGCTGTTTGCTGACAGACACGAAAAGCTCTCATAACATGGGCAACAGCAAAGAGTCCATGCTCGGGTACATTTCCCTTCATTGTAATGATCGGATGCTTAATGTATTCCTGTCAGTGCCGGGGAAATAACTAATGGACTATGACGAAAACAAATGATGCTCATGCTCTTTGCAATAACACTCTACGGAAAAAAGCTCTACCACTGCAGAACCACACAGAACAAAAACAGCAAACAGAGGAACAAAGAGATCAATGCATGCAATATGCAATATGTCCACTCCAAAACACACTCATAATAAAAAATATAATAAAAAAAAGATCAAAAATAGCCTTCAATGCACAACAAAAACGCGAGCACAACCTCTGCAGTGAATGCACACTAGTTTGAGACTTACATCCTTCCAGAACTTTAGTGTTTTCCCCAAGAATCAGCAAACAAGAAAGAAACATTGTGACAGTAAAGAGAACCAGACATTAGTGGAGGAACAATATATCTCCCCGCATTATTTCAGCTGCAAACATTAAAGATTAAACAAAGCCAGTTCCCAGTTGAGAAATGCCAGCCTCCAGTGGTCAACAGCTCCGACCAAACAACATGGAGAAGATCTACGACAGTGGAGTGCCACCGTGACCCAGACTGTGTGCAGGAAGTCAGTCTGGCAAACATCCATCTAAAGGAGGAACCCTTTACAGAACCAAGACAAGCTTTCCTCCAAAAATAAAATACAGGAATTTGAGGTAGATATGAAGATCATATATCAATAGATGTGTAGAATAAATGTAATTAGAGCTGAAATAACTGCATTCAATACAAATTCAAATTCAATTAAAATGCTCAGAAAATGTATCTGCAGCTGTATTCTTTTTCATTAGAATTTCACCTTGAGCTCTGAGAAATTCGAATAGGCATCTTTCACTACTTTTTGAGACAAAAATCATCATTTTAAAACCAGTAATGCATTGCTTAGTGTGATAATGTCAAACATTGCAACACAATATGCACCATAAAGCGTCTTAAGAGGAAATAAAAAGGGGATTTTTTTTTTACGAACCACATTCTTAATTTGATAAAATACGGATTGACAATCACAATTACTTTCATAATCAATCAATCTGATGTATTATTCCATCGAACTGAGGAATAGTTCATAATTTGGGGGCACATAAATGCATTCTGTGGTGTGTGATGTGTTTCCTTACGGTCTAATGGGACCTCCAGCGTTGTGGCGAGGTGCACCAGGAACAGCACCAGCAGCGCTGCGTCCATCCTCCTCCTCTCCATCATCGGTGTCTGACGCGACGGTCTGCCCCCAAATACAGCGACGCCCCGCCTTTCTGCTCAGTCACTCTGTCTGAGGACACGTGCTCATTCACTACAGGGAGAGAGAGAGAGAAAGAAAGAAAGAAAGAAAGAAAGAGCGTCAGAGATAATGGTTGAAGAGCACATCCAGTCACTGCTTCGATCAATCATAATACTGAGTTTGTTCTGTTTTGTGCTCATGGTGAGCGAGAGAGCGAGAGCGAGAGCGAGAGAGAGATAGCTATAGCTCTGGCCACAGATCAATGTTCGTTGCCATGCAGTGCAGTTAGCTGGAAGCTATCTTTTTGATCTAGTGCACTCCATTGCAGACCAGCGCGGCTCACGCAGCCTCACTTTGCTCGGCTAATCAGCGCCGTGGCCATCGGTGCCATTAGGCCTCTCTGGCATATCGATCACATCAGCCGGCAGATGACATGCCACGGGACGAGACACGGGGACATTACTTTCTATTTCACTCTCAGCTTTATCAGTTTGACTGACTGGCTGACTGGCTGACTGACTGACTGGCTGGCTGACTGAGCCCGCAGCAAACCGATCCGAAATGAGGTCAGATTTCAGACAGCACAGAGATTCACAAAGATTGTTGTAGTGGGAAACATCATGTGTGATTGGGCGGATCTCAGATATCTGACATCTTAGTGGACACCCCTCAATGAGGACAGATGTTACAAGTTCAACAGGTTGTTCAGGTTCAAGCAAGGTGAACCCACTGGTGAAAGGCTAATTGGCTATTGATTAACTGTTAATGGAGTGAGGATTTTCTTTTCCTTTGTTACACAATATAACCTAATTATGCCTCCATCACAACACCAGTGAGGACGGATGGAAACAACCGTGGTTGTACTGTATTCAACATACCAGGTTTGAAATCGCTCTCTTGTTGCCAGGCAGCTCAGTGTTGAGTCCCTACTTCATCCAACCAGCAGCAATTATTTATGTGAGACAAAGCTGGAATGAAAGCAAAATGCTAATGTTGAAATAATCACTGCCAGGGTCATCAAAACCAGCGTGACCCCGAGCTTCAGAGAATAATCATAACTCCTGAGTCAAAATGACTTTGCTCAATTTAATTCATATTCATCTGCATAGTTCAGGACTGTCACGAAGAAATGAGCAGTATAAATCATTGTTTTCCCGGGAATGTGAGTGCAGCTCGCAAATGACCAGAAAAAAGGTTGAAACGGAACTTAGGAGGAGTCGTTTTCTGTCTTTTAAAATCTGCAGCCTGACCTGTTTCTATCGTGCCCTCCTGCCTGTCTTTTCCTGGGCAATCCGCCGCCACAGTATTAAAACGTCACAGCTTGATTTGGAGCTCAGGCAGACTAATTTGCTGCGTTATCACAAAAGCACACTATCACATTTTAAGATACTAATGCCGGTTACTGTATGAAAGAATCAAATGGAGCCCCATTAAGAGTGGAGCTGCCTGTGTGCTGCTCTCCTGCCTTTGGGTTTGGAGCGGGTCGGGGCTGCAGATAAGGTGGTGGAAGCTGTGTCTGGGTCCAGAGGCGAGGCAATCAGACCCGGGCCTGGTTCTCCTTGGGGATCTGATGTATTTGTTAGTCCTGCCCTACAGTCATGATTTGGCACCAGCGTCTAGTGGCATGGGAAGAGACCAAGGCTAACGGCTGCTGCCCCCGGCCCCCACTACACCTCTCTAGGGAAGGAGTGTATTATCCGCCTGGGGCAGCCAATCGCACCGCTGTTTGACATTAAAAGATCCAGGGAGGGAAGCGAGGGGGGGGGGGATCGCATCAAGCTAATAGGCTGCAGGGAAGGAGAGATGTTTGCACCAGCTCTGAGCGGAAAACCTGCAACACACTTTTGTCAACAATGTTTATTTTCAATTTGCAATGTATTCGGGATTAACTACCAGATGCCATTTATGCAAAATCCACTCATGGTGATTAGTTAAGAATTGCATGGTTATAAATTCTCAGTGCCACATTAATTTAGTTGATAATTTGTAAACATTTAAAAAAAAAAAAAAAGCCTGAACTTGGCAGTGCGCAGTCATAGGTGATAATGAAAAAAAACATAAGGGCAGCATGCGACAGCAAGAGAATAAATGTGTTAATTATACATTTTATGGTGAGTCTTTCCAAAGCTAGTGATTGTTATCTGGAAAAGAGCCAAGGCTTCATCCAGGATTCATTTCCCAATTTAATGAGGTGCAGCAGCTCAGCTCAAGCAGGTCAGCATGTGTGTGCACACTGTATATGAGTGTGCCTGCATTCATTTGTGTGTGTGTGTGTGTGTGTGTGTGTGTGTGTGTGTGTGTGTGTGTGTGTGTGTGTGTGTGTGTGTGTGTGTGTGTGTGTGTGTGTGTGTGTGTGTGTGTGTGTGTGTGTGTGCGTGTGTGTGTGTGTGTGTGCTATAATTATCCCTGTGAGCTGCAGTGATACGGGACAAACCCCTTACATCCCTCTCACAGCAGGAAGACAGTGGAAACTCTAGTGGGGCTCTTAAGACCTGAAACTAACCACCAGGGCCTGAAACTAAGGACATCCTCATGCCTGAACAGCATACGGATGATTAAAAACAGCCAGAGCTCACCCTATTTAAATTGAGAAGTGGAGTATTCAGGTTCTTAGTTCTAAAACCTTCACTTTACCAATGTAGCATGAGGCAGAAGCTTGCATAAAGAGTGCATTCTCAGCCCTGGCTCAGCCTCAGCTTACTTTTGGTATTTTGTTATGCTGCTGTCTCAATGTAGATATTCATTCATCCATTCATCCTCATTTATTGCATTGCGTTAACTGTTAAATGTGTATTGTTAAATGTTAAATGTATGCACCTTCCCGCCAGGACAAATTCCTTGTATGTGTAAGCATACATGGCAATAAATGGTTCCGATTCTGATTCTGATTCTGAAGAAGAAACTACAGTTCAGAGCCCTCTTCTCATTTGAATATACAATTCTTCGAGGGGACACACAATCAGAAAATATCCATCACCATTGTTGAACTTTCTATGCATCTTGTGCTGACGGAACGGGAAAAGCCAAAGTCAATAAAGCTCACTTGGGCGGAGAACTGCAGAGGCTGAGACAAAAAACACAGCATTGTTTGGAGGGCTGCGCCAAAAGCCGTCAGACAGCTGATGAAATCGAACAGGAAATGGTCTCTTAGAAAGAAACATGGCAGGTCGGTATGGACACTTACAGCGAGGAATTTAAGCTGTTTAAGCATTTGCCTTCACCACCTGCAGGCCGGGTCTCGATCAGGCTGCAACAATAGTACCTGAAGATGAGAACTGCAAGAGTACTAAAAGTACTGAACCAGTGTATTGACAAGTGTATTGACTAATGTTTTGGCCATTCAGACAAATCAACTTTTATGACCTTTAATTGTTGCTTATGTACACACTAAGTAGATGCAAAGTACATTATCATGCATTTGAAGTCATTTTCTGGGCACCTGATGAACGACAGTCCAACACTCACCCTCCCTTAAGCTCTGTTTTTGGTCTCCACTAACTACTGAGGGACCTATCTGGCTCCCTAGCTGCTAAGTGCGCCACTGTGTTCACCAGCTAGTCGCTAACCGGGTCTGTCTGCCGTCTGGTGGTGCAGGTCAATGCCTGCATTACTTGGAGAAACAACCTGAAACAAAACGGCATGGTTTGCAAAATGGTAAGATGCGATTTAAGGGGAATTAGATTTGTATTAAATGAACTAATGCATGCAAAACCACCGTGCAGGACCTTTAAATGCCACAACATAACCCAACTGGTTGTTCAATAGAAATCAGCCAAATGAAATTCCCCAATGTTAATTACTGTCTGGAACTACATAAGACCACCTTCACTCAGGACCTGGTTTTCTCTCTGTTCATTTTGTCCGTGGAGAAAACACTAAAAGCTGCATTGAGCTGTCTGGTCACTCATTCAGCCAGCCTCTTCAATTACTCCATTGTCATTTTGTCCATGGCCAGCTACTTCACCATCCCAGAACTAATTGGTTTTGTGCCCATGTCAGAGACGTAGCACATTGCAGCAACGTACACACACGCGGACACACACACACACACACACACACACACGCACACACACAAGCAACATATGCATGCACACTGGCTGCAGAACGTGAGGTCAGGACATGTCTGAGCACACAGATGGAGCCGACAGGGACACGAGCTCTGAGAACTGAAGCACACCACGTGTAAATGAATAGCAGTCAGGAGGGGAAAAAGCCCAATTGAATTTCTCTTACAGCAACAGATAATACTACTTCATAGGCTTCATGCCAACCACTAGTGAAGATATTGCCATCTTCTTTGCCAAACAATAGTGATGAAATACTGCAACACTGACAGAATCACCTCTGTTGCATCAGTACTGTGTACAGTTTTAACATCTATGAGGAAAGAAAAAGCCCTTCGCTCATGCCAAGCACCCTAATTAACTCCTATAATCAGTGGTATTGATGGCTCATGAAATCGGGGGTTGTGAGCCTCGGTATGGCCTTAATGGAGCAGCAGGGTTCCCCTACAGACGGGGCATAATGATGAGAATGGCTCGCATTCAGGAAGGTGGTGATGAGAAAACGGATACGGTTGGAAGAGTTTATTTTTCTGAGGCTGCCGGCTGCAGCTCAGGATGTCACTGCATGGGATTCACGCCCAGGGCTGGTGCCCATTTCTCTGTGCCATTAAGCATCTATGTGGGGAGCGGGAGGTCGCTTGAAAGGTGTGGATGGAGAAGCGAGAAAGTCCTTCATTTGATCGAGTTTAGAAAGTCACAATCATATTAGATTGGAATATAATGTAATGACTGCTAAATAGTCCTCTGTAAGTCTTTTTTACACAGAAACTGAAAGGAGCATTACTTGTTTTACCGTCTTTAATTGCTCTGCTACGGACTCACAGTTACTGACGTTGACATTAGGCATTAGCACTGATATGAATTACAGCCATGATGTATGAGGCTAAATGTTCATTGGCTTTGACTAATACCTCTCACAGGCCTTGGATCTGCGGCGACAGGATCACAATGCTAAATTCCGCGGGCCGGCTTCAGCGTGCGTTTCCCATAATCTTCTCATTAGCTTTTATAATTGGGGGACCCTATGCAAATAATTGGTGTGGTTAACATATGAATTGGGGTCCTGTTGTTCAGGGAGAGCAAAAACACGTGGGCCTTTCATCTGCACCGCTCAATGCCGGACAATAGAGAGAAGATCTGCTACACGGTGAATATGCCCTTCTTTCTGTCTTGTTGGATGAATACTGCAAGATACAACTAGTTTTAATACACGGACATCTGATCCACATTATTTGTATAATAAAAGACCTTCATGATGTGTTAGATTTTGCACATTAAAGATCTGGCATTTAAACCTTTAGGTTTGATGGCTACATGTTTTTAACAGAAAGGCAAAACAAATGTGGAGATACAAATGCAGCTTTCAACAGGCAGGGAGAGTTTAATGAAAACATCATTCTGGGACATTTTTTAAACTTCACCCGTACAAGGGAGTAAAAGTGAGGATTTTTTCCCGGCTTTTCCTGCATACATTAAAACATGCATACATATTAACTTGATGGAAGCGCAATTTTAAATCTCTGCAGCAGCCTTTTAAAGAAATGTTGCTCTGTTTTATACACTTCTCCCCCAGCGATCAATCGACCACAACTCTTAATGCGAATGGACATCTGCTGCTAATGCAACGTGTCCGGCAATTTGTTTGGTCCTCCTCCTTTCACAGAGCACCGTACTTTGGCATTCACTAAGCTTCCTGCACGTACATGCCAAAAACACTCCGGGATTTGCTCTCTGTCCCCTCTGCCCAAATGCTAATCACTGCCGGCGCCGGCACCACTGAGAGGGAGCTCCTCTTTAGCATGCAGATGGGACGGCTCTGTGAAGGAGGAAATCCCTGCCTGTTCAACCTGAATGGTACCGAAGGGCGTTTTGCTTTCATCTTATCACTGCGGACCAGCTAAATATGACAAGTAGTCGGTGAGTCACGTTACATTGTACCAGCACTCCCTCTGAGAGCCTTCTGGAGACTAAATGGCTGGATGAGGCCCTCTCTTTCTCCGGAGGATATTTGTATGTGGCAAATTGGAGGTCTTTCAATCTTCCTACCGCCTTACAATCACAATGTGGCAGAAGCTATAAATGATTAGCTAACAAGGCGGCAAGGTTGCAAAAGTTAAGTCCCCAGAGTGCATTTGTACGCTTGTCTGACACCTGACTTCTACTGCTGCTCATTACTGGAGTATTAAGTGAGTGGAGGCACTTTTATAAAGCGTTTATTAAAATGAGATGAGAAGCACACGGCTGAACGAGCAACTGTGGATCTGAACTTGACCTTTATCAGATAGCGGATCACAACGCTGTAATTACTCCTTAAAAAGAGGATGTTTGGATATTGCCGAGCAGTCCTGCTCATGTAATTTGTGAATGTTAATTCATACTTGCTTCCAACCATTTGCCTCCTCCTTGTTTGTGTGTGTTCACAGAGTCTTTGGGTCAGTGCAGGGCGTCAGACCATTCAAGATGGAGCTTGAGTACGCTGGGCCTGCCACATGAGTGTGTTACGGGTGAAGCCATTCATATGCTGAGCAGAGGTTCATTAACATGAGCGAATGCAGGAAAGTGGGTGGAATGCATGCCGCCTGGCTTCCTGAATAGCTAAAAGGACTCGGCATACAACGTCACAAAACACACTTTAGATACAGAAGCATAACAGCTTTGAGAAAGTAATCAACATAAAACCAATCTGCTGTGGGAAGACAAGCAAATCCTTTGAGACGGCAAACAGAAACACCCATGCATGCGCGGAACGAGCGACAGATAGTTGTTAGAATTGTACAATATAATCCATACACACAGTTCAGCAAACGCAGGAAAGTATTTTATAGCTAAATATAGGGACACTCCATGCAGCTTTCAGCCGAGCAGACACTCAAAGCTGCTCTCCGAAAGGGCACTCTGTATCCATGGCAATCCCCTCCTGTTCTCAGATCTCCATGCTGACAAAAAGTTGTCAACCCTCTCATCAAACGCAGACATATAGGGAGGAGAAAGGGACAAAGAGGTCCAGACCCATTTGTCATGTCATAGGTATCTTTGGAGAGAAACTGTACGCTTGGCATCTGCTCTGCCTCAACCTCCTCTGAGCGTAACAAAAGAGGCATGATTAGAATCTCAGTTTGCCACTGTGTCCGCACCGGATGGCTTACTCCACATGTGAAGGGTCTCTCACGATGGGGCCAATATGTGGAGTTTACTTAAAGATTAGGGGCGCAAGAAGAAGAAAAAAAAAAAGAGCGTGTGAGACGAGTTGTTCATCTCAGACACACACAAATCTGGCAGCCGGGATGTTTTGCAGCAAATGAACTCCTGTGGGCAACGTCAGCCGGGGTAACACAAAGAAACGGCGTCCATGCATGATTGCTCAGGGTCAACAGTTAATGCAGCCGGGCCTTTCTGGAAAAACGCTACTGTATAAAAAAAACACTGTTCTGGTGGATTTTGAATTGTGCTGATACAGTACAGGCAGGCCAGGAAGCATTTAGAGTAGTCTGCGCTTTGTACGGTACCATTCAGTCGAGCAAAGCATCCGCCGACAACATCAGATAACAAAGCATGAACCCTGACAGTGGGCTGGAACGATCCTTTACCACTGCGTGTTACCAGAACATGTGGTTTGCCAGTGAGAAAGTAGCTGGTGGACCGAGGCAGCGAAGTCTAGTCTCATTGAGGACCATCTCCTCTGCTTTGCCCTGAGGCCATGTCGGTACTTGTAATCAGACTAAACAGCATGCTGGAATTCATCCACCGTGTGAAAAGGACTCAGAGGCATTTCAAGTATAAGCGATGAAGGAAAAACCTTTCATGCAGTCTTTAAAGCGATAAAGACATCTAAATAATGCTGAAACTGAGTCCAGAGCCTTGCTAGTAGCACTATGTAGCTGCCCTGGGCTAAATCAGCTTGCTAACATGTTCACAGTGACAAGGCTAACATTGTTTAGCAGGTATAATGTGTATGTGTGCCATCTAAGTTTAACATGTTGACAATTAATGAGATACTTCACTCAAAAGGACAAATGTGAACCTCATGATGGCACTACAGGAAACCAGGGTTTTTTGGACATCATGGATATCTGTACACACTTTCATGCAATCCATCTATCAGTTATCAAGGTAAAAATCCCTGAGAGACAAACATTATAACTTGTTGGCGCTCGTGATCACCAAATTCCAGTGGGTTTGGCCTCTGGGGAACATGAATGCCTGCACACACAACATTGGAAATCCATCACACAGTTCTGGATCAAAGTAGTGGACCGACCAACCCATGTCGACAGACCAATGTTGCAATAGAGATAAGTTGCTTGCGTGGCAAAAAAAAAAAGAGAGCAAATTTCACAGCAGTAGACCTCGAAAAAATCTACTTACAACATCAGATAGCAGAGCCAGAAGACTGACAGTGTGCTGGGACAATTGGTTTCCAGAGCTTGTACTCTGCCAGTGCTAAAGTATTGGTGAGAAAGTCCTCAGCAGGTGGACCGAGCTAGCAGGGTCTAGTGTTATTGAGTGCCACCTCTACATTCACAGAGCGCCACAATAGGCCTCTCCTGCCACTCCCCTCCTCCCCCTCCCCCTCAATCCCCTTCCTCTCCAACCCACCTGTGTCTGTGAAAGGTCAGCGCAGAGGAGGGTCCTCTCCCCCTCCCTAAACCTACAGCTCCATCTCCACAATCAGCCACAACACTGGAGCCCAGTGCCAGGAAACTCAATCAAAGAGGGGCTTCAGAGGGCTCAGGACCTCTCAAAACCCTCCATTGTCTCCAGAAGGCTTCCCCACACCGAGGCCGGTCCATATGTAACACTGTAAGAGGAGTTGCTCATTACTGCCCGTCCCCGGTTCCACTTGGTTTCCTTTGTGTGGCTGACAGAAGAATCCAGTTGGCCAGCCGGGCCAATAAAAGAGAGTGCAGTTACGTACAAAACATTTGATTAATTTGCAGGACTGGATGCTGACAAGGCACATATGTTGTATGTTAGTGCAACGTGTTCAGACGGGACAGAAACGCATAACCTTGTCACCTGTGGTGTCTCCGCAAGACAGTTCTTTAATGGCTTCTGTTTAAAATGTGCCATTCATCCCACGGGTTAGTGAGTATTGACTGATAGAAACACCACGCCACAATGTGTGTGAATGTCAGAGCAATCCATTATCACATAAAGGAAGCACTATGTGGCTGCCCCCTCTCTTAGCCCCTCCTCAGCTCCTTTCAGATACGGCAGGTGAATACAAATAATTTCCCCTCTGCTGCTCTCTAAAAGAACTCACCATCCAATTTCAGACACAGAGGACACAAACAATGGTCCTTTCAAAATGTGAGAAAATCAAATCGCGGCATTTCTTTTAATGGAAGACACAATCAGTAGTTAACCCTTGCAACATGCTCTGAAAACTCATCAAGACTTATCAAAGGATCTATCAGTTTTTTACTCAATAATAGTATAAAGCTTTGAAACAAAACTGGATTACTTTGTTTATTGTTGCATTACTTGTTTGGATTCGATGATAAAGACTATAACTGAAAAGTAAGTTGCTGCATATAAGTGCAACAGGTCAGGCAGAGACTAAAGAGGAGATGGTTTGGGTCAGCAGAGAAACTGTTTCAGGAAAAAACATTTGTGATTTTGCAGATGCATGCAGAACAAGTTTTTAATTTGGTAAAGCCTTCTATGAAGCAAACAATGACCACTCACAGTAATTTATAATCGCATTATAATGCATCGTTACAATGATTACATTATTAAAAGCTTATCATGTATTCCAACAATGTAAATTATAATATTCGTGATTAGACAATGAGTGACCAGAAACTAGTTATTATAGTTCCTATTATACTAGTTGTATATACTAGTTCCTATTATTGTATGATTTATGAATACTTCTGATTATACAGTGTTATAAGCAGATAATAATGCATATTAAAAGTATGTTTATTATACATCAAAGTCATTGCTTAGTTTGTATTAGTTAACAAAAATGTTTGTACTTTTTTAAAGTTTTATTTCTGAAAAATTAATATTATTAAATTGTAGTCTTGTTTTGGTTATAATGAAACATTTGTCAGGAGAAAGTAAGAAATCTTTATGTATGAGTGGCTGAATATATACCTCAAAATGATTGATTGATTAGCCAAATTCTGGATCGACTAATTGAATAATTCCAGCAAAAAGATCCAACATTTGTGTGTTCACTGTTTACATGTGGAAGCAGTAATACTAGTTTATGTTAAACTTCACACGTCATTTCTGTTTTATTCTTTTACAAAAACTATGATATCTGTGGTAAAAGCTTTAGTTTTCAAAGATTGTTTTTGTCGTTTATTTGATGAACAAATCCTACAACAACAAGCTGGAACTGGATCAGTAAAACTAGGCACACAACATTCCCCCAACAAGTTAGTGTATGAAAACTATATAACGCAGAATATAATCCACTCGAGACACTAAACACACACGCATGCAGAAATGCTGCTTAACGTGAGAATAGTGTGTGTGCCAGCTGCACTGATCCCAACACTCTTTCAGCCAAGTCTGAATGAGCTTTGATTACACTGGCTCGAGCTAGTGCCACTTATTTCACGAGTCAGGTTTTCATATGCTAAACTCAACAAACACCTCAGGGGAGGTGCACAATTCATCAAAGATAGCCCAGAGTAAACTCCTCAGACTATATTTGAACCGAGGAGAATTTTAATTTTAAATCTTCCCCATCCAGACTTTTGATGGAATTTCATCTAATTCAGTTCTGAGGCTGAGAAACTTGTGATATTTTACCCAAAAATTAAATAACAGGGGGAGAGATAACATCTCCCTTAAGTGAATGGAAGTACTTTTTTTTGCGAGCATGTAATTGGATGACCCCATTTTATTTTAACACAGTTTTTTTTTGTGAAATTAAAGAGAGGATTTTGAACATTAAAGAATACGACGGAAAGTCCTGCTGGTGACTGAGTGTTGCGCTTCACCAAGGCTTAGTGTTCCTATCGGTCTCATGGGTCTGGATGACTGAAATGTTGCCTAATGAGCAATAATGATACTAATGAAGGACTTAGTTTTCTCATAAAGGAAGTCCCTTTATGTGCCGCAAAACTCCATTTTTAAGTTAAGACGAGACGTGAAAACTCACCAGAGACTCAAACTGGGGGAAAAAAATGTTTCCTAGTGTTTATAGCTTAGAGATTTTACCCTTTTACATCCATCATGTGTAGAGTTTGAGTGTGTTTCGAGTGCGTTTGGTGTTTGGCCCGGAAGGTGTCGCAGCTCAGACAAACAGCGCTCCATCCTTACAGATCGTCCCCATCAGAAATAATGGCCTCGGCAAGAACTGCTCCATCAGCCCTCGTTTGTCAAATGGTGATTCCGGAGGAAACGTTGCTCCCGTTTAAAACTAACAGTCCGCCCGGCTTCCGCTAACAGCCTCTGTCCCGTGTCTGTGTTTGACGGGATGAGGCTGGTCGCTAATGCAGGAGAGGTTCCTGCTGAGTGTTGGGTAATGGTTGGGTGAGGCTTTGGTGGAGGTTTTTCTCATGTGTGTGTATAAAAAGGTTGGATCCGGGAGGATGAGCAGCGCCGCTGGACAAGGTGTGTGTGACTTACCCCTGGTCTCCCTCCCTGGAGGCGTTTCAGTGTGTGTGTGCCCTCAGGGTCAAACGTGACAGAGGAATGAATTACTGCCATAAACGATAAGGCTACCGTAGCTCTGCTGGAACGACCTCACCCTCCGCTGTCTACACATGACGAATGAATAGATGCTTTTTATGGTCACCTAAATGTTAAACAGTAGGACTCACATGCAGGGGTACACTTTGCTACAATTATTTAAGAGCAAGGCATCGTTTGAAATGTTTTATATGAGTGCTGATCTAAAGTATACATGGTTTTGGTGTGCTAAAATTATTATTATTATTTTTAATTTAACTAAAGAAACAAAACATATTCAGTGTTAAATTCAAACAGAACTTTACTGTAAAATACTGAAAATCGGGATAGGGATCTGATAAAAACAAGCCCATAAATGTGGCTCGTGGGGAGAGCGGTCGTCCTGAAATCACAAGGTAGCTGGTTCAATCCCTGCTCTCCCTAAAGCGCGCATGTTGAAGTGTCCTTGAGCAAGACACTGAACCCACAGTTGCTTCACAAGACTGCCCACTGCTCCTTATTTACTAAGGATGGGTTAAAATGCAGAGATTAAATTTCCCCTTGTGGGACTAATAAGGGATTTAAAATAATAATGAAAAATTAACAGATGCAACATTAGCGCAAAGCATTAAGAAACTCATCATCATCTTTCAATGAAGATGAGAATAAAGATGTACTGTACATAAAATATAGAAAGTATCATTGCAGCTCATATCAAAATATCAGTCAAAATAATTGCAATTAGATATATATTTGTTCAGCCCTGCTGAAATCTATTAACAGTAAAATAAATTAAAGATTGTGAGATAGAGGTTTGATGTAATTGAGCGAGTGCAGAGACAAACGACTACAGTATAAAGCTCGTTATTTCAGTGCGCTCACATATTCATCTCATTCCTTTACTCTCTCTCTCTCTCTCTCTCAGTAGGTAAAGAGAGGGATGTCTCATTAGAATTGGCTGAGATGCAGGTGAGCGAGGGGTTACATCTAAATTCATCCATTTGTATTCCACCACAACACCCGCAGAGCAGGCTGTTTATATTGATGAGCAGATAGACCTGGCCATGGACCAGGACCCGCGCCTAACAGCCACATAAATCATGTGGTTTCTCAGAGGCCCCTCAAAGCCAGAGACCCCACCAGCATATGATGGCGTGAGGACAATCGTCTCTTTCCTGAAGCCACGCCGAGACTTGGTCCACTGTGTGAAGAAGGATTTAGCGGCATATCAAGGAAAAAAGATCTTTAATCATGCTGAGTTTCTTTACAACCTGGTACTTTGAGATAGAAAATGCAGTATGGGCAATTAAAGTGTGCTCTAAAAAAGATTGCTCGCTTTAAGATGCTTAGATGTTTGGAACCATATGTAGATTGAATATAACCTGGTCTCTATTTCCTCTACTTTTATCACTTTGTCGATATAATGAATAAAATAGAGAGTAGAATACTTGCTCTATACTTTCTCACTTCACAAAAAATCTATCATCTCTGGCTAGTCAAGTATTCTGTCTGAACATCTTTTTTTTTCTTTAGCTCAAGTGAGAAATCCAGTTTCTTGGATCACTCTGTCGAAGGAATAGTTCATAAAATGTGAAAATATGCTTTTTGGCTATTTTCTGCCGAGAGCTAGCTGAGAAGATTGATACCACTCTCATGTCTGTACGCTAAATACGGAGCAAGAGCCAGGAGATGATTAACTTAGCTTAGCATAAAGACCGCTAGCTCCAGCTTAGAGCCCACTGGTAAACCACAACTATGGACAGAGCGAGGCTAGCTGCTTGTCCTTATGCTAAGCTAAGCTAACCGGCAGCTGGCTTCAGGATTATTACTTAACACTAGATTAATTAACTTGTCACAAGGGACAACAGACAAATGAATATAGTAGTGCTGCGTGCTGAAAGTCAATGAGTTGGATCGGCTGTTGGTGACTTGAAATTCTTCAAGTTGAGCCGTCTTTGTTCTTTCCTATTTTTTGGATGCTAGATCTGAGAAGAACTTTTCAACAAACCCTGGTAAACACGAATCATAAACACACTGGTTGTGTATTCATGAGTGCTAATGACAATGGCAAAAAAAAAAAGTCACACCCACATTACAGAAGTGGCCGCACGACTTAATTTCACTATGTTAATGTGTTTGAAATCATCGCTAAACGCCACGCCAGTGGATTTTGTGATCGTGAATATATTCATATTGAACAGCCAAATCCAATTTGAATCCAAACCTGTAATTCAGGTACAGCCCGAGAATATAGAGGAGTCAGTATAGATGCATTCAGCAGTGCAAGAAAGGATGGACCAGATAATTGCACTGAGAGCAGTGAAGGTAGAACAGGGCCTGAAGGAAGGTTGAGCAGGTGAGAGGAGTTGGAAAAAGAAAAAGAAAGAAGGAGATGCAGAGCCCGATATAGAACGGTGTCTCCTCAGACTCTCCGGGCTGTCTGCTGAACAGTTTGTGAGTCAGCTGAGCATGAAGCCGGCTTTCTCCACAAGCCTGAAAGATGCCGAAGCCCCTGAGGAGGGGCCTCACGGACCTCTTTCCCATCACCCAGACGTTTCCTCTCCCTCCCTGTCTTTGTGTCCATCTATTCATCTATCTGTTTATTCATGTCCTTCTTTTTGACACTAAAGCTGCGTCTCCCTGCACCTCCCCGCCTCTGCTTCTCATGAAATACACACACAGACGTCCACTCAATCACATCCGCACAAACCATTTCTCACACGCTCTCGCACGTAGCATGCGCCGACAGGACTGTTGACATAGAGGACCGTCGGAGAATTGGCAGGCTTGTGAAAGTGGTACCGAAGACATATCTGGACGCGTTCATCTGAAACTGCGTACACTGGGAGCTGCCCGGGGCCCCTCTGTGGGCGAACCCCTTTACTCATCTGCAGCTCGTCTGATCTCAGAGCCGCTGCTGAGTAATATCAATGCTTTCTAACCTTCACTGACGACAATGTTCACGCCGACGCTGGCATTAACTGAAAGAAGGTTATTGTGAGAGTCAGCGGCTCAAAGTCTTTTGTGTTTTAAGTCAGCAACTAAGTCACTAAAACTAACTATGTGGTACAAGCTGTTTATTCTGAAGTGAGAGTATTAAGACTCTGTACTTGCATTTGAAACAATGAAGTGCCAATTCTAAAGACAAATTAAACAGGGAGAAAAAACACAAGTTTAAACAAACCCCTTAGTTTGCATAAAGTTATCATTAGTAATACAAAAGATTGGGGAAAAAACTAAAACAAATACCATTCTAGCCTTAATTAATATCATTTTGAGGGCAGAGAAGGGAAATGAAATGCAGCAATGCAGGGAGGGTTTTTGCTGTTCACATTCTTAAACTCTAAATACAATCGATTTATTTTCTCATAAGAATCTCATCATATTTGGAATTTGATTGCAAATCCTTTGCAGAAAATGACTGGCTTCTACAACCCATAGGCATCCGAGGATTGGCATCTTCACTGCGGCTGCTCTGCCAGGCCTGTACTGCAGCCATCCGCACTTCTTGCTGGTTTCAGGGGCTTTTTGCCTTCAGTCTGGTCTTAAGCATGTGAAACACATGATGAGCTGGCCTGAGGTCAGATGGACATTCCAGAGTTCAGCCATAAACCTCCTCGGTTGCCATTTCTGTGTGTTGAAGATTGTCGTCCTGCAGCACCGAAACCGAGGCTTTAAAAACAGGCTAAGCATCCTTCTCTTCATCCAATATGTCCAACGCTGCAGTCAGCGCTTTCACCTCACAGTAGAGTCAGATAGAAAATGCATCAATTCACTGCCCTGTGTATGAAAAGACAGGGTTATGTAATCAATCAAAAGTCATACTCATGTAGAGTTAACAATAGCATAGCTATTTCTATACAGGCGTAGCTCTGATTGGCCGATCCCCAATCTTTTTTTCCCACCTTCCCCCACTTGGCATTAAAAACACACAAACAGTAACACCACACTCCCTGACGGCCACGTGAGAGAAACCGGCACTATGGAGGGAAACAGAACCCTCTGCGGCCTTCTATTGAAGGGCCTGGGACCTGAATGCTGCAGCTCACAATGGACGCTTCACGCCTCACTGAGTTCCAAACTGCAAATTCGGTCTGCAGCTCCTAAGTGTGGCCCTCTATGACTCGGCCATTGAAAAAATGTGGACTCAGCCGCTCTGGCCCGCAGCACACATTCACAACAACAACCGGCTGCCACAGTGGGATGACGGGAGACAAACGGAAAGAATGAGCGATTCAGAGACAAACAGACTGACAGATAGGCAGAGGCGAAGCGAAAGATTGAAATAGGCACATGAATGGATAAACCGAGAGAGAGAGCGGGGCCCATACCCATCGCCAAAAATAAAACAAGCGTGGTGGCACCAACAGCAGATGAGCTGCGAGCCGCCAGAGCCCCTTAACTCTCCAGCGGGCATGGCGTGCAGCCTCCCCTCCCGGCCGAGGCGGCATCCTTCCTTCACACTCCACTGGGCGGTGGACACACATCACACCGTGTCACCTCCACTCACGGAGCATTAGATCAACTCCCCGCTGAATCACAGATACACTTTCAGTTCTACTGAATGAGGGGCCGAGCTAAAGGTTACTGGGGGTCATTAGAAGAAAAAGAAAAAAAAAAAAAACCTGTGTGAGCTGTGGGTCAATTCTCTGGGCTCTAATGCAGACGGTGACCTTTTGCTTTAGGGCTACTTTAGCTCTTAATTGTAGAAAATGCCATTAGGGAATTTTTTCCCACTTCAGCGTGCTCCATTACGACACATCATGTGTCAATAGGAGAGAGGCACTAGGCATTTAATATAGGCTCTAAAGTGCTATTTCGTGATTTACTACGTGTTGACGCCCACTGTCACAGTGGGTGAGGATGAGAGCGTGCGTTACCTTGACAACCATAGGCATCAAACATCAGACTGTTAGACACTTGAAAACTGTTTTTGTTTTCGGTTTTGTATGCAATGCCAAACCTGGCTGCCAAAATGGAGGCAGACACAAAAAGACACTTTGCCAGTGGACGAATGCCGGTCCAGCAAGCGGTGACCTTTGCTGTCCGGCAGAGAGAGAGACAGAGACAGAGACAGAGACAGAGAGAGAGACAGAGACAGAGACAGAGAGAGAGAGAGAGAGAGAGAGAGAGAGAGACGTGGCAGTGGAAGTCGTTCAGGGACCGAGGAGCTCCGCAGAGAGTGTTAATATTATATTAATACATTCACACTCTGGCAGGAGCACAGATGAAGATATCTGGACTGGGGACACTTGCCAGGCATGGCTAACAGACTGACTGTGTGTGTGCTCACATCCTATGGGAGGGGAAATGCCTTTGAGAAGAACAAGAGCGTTTTGATTCTGAGAGACAGGAAGTTCACACTGTTTTGGAAAATGATAGTGTTGGTGAAGAAAAAAGTCTTGAGGAGAAAAAAACGGATTGAAAGCCTGAGGGAAATGTTTCTAACTTACCACAGAAACTCAAATCCCCTCTCTCCTCCTCCCTGGCTAGTTGTCTGCTTCTGCTTCTTCTTCTGTGGTTTTCTTCAATCTGGTGAAACAAAAATGGGAGAGAACAAAACATTTGAGTACTCATAACTCGGATTTCTCTGCTCTCCCTTTATAGGACAACAACTCAGCGCTTTAAACCAACAAGAGAAGAAAACAATCTTTCTTAATCAGGTTTCTGGGGTCAAAGTTTGGTGACGGCAACAGAACGCATATTTTCCAACAACCAGCGCATGAATTTGAATAATGAATAATGGCTCCGCTTATCCAGGTTTGGTTTTATTATAATCTGCTAAAATCCTTGTCATATTGAAAGTCTCCTGCGTCGTCGTAAATTACACACCGGGACTTGAAATCACTCCATTTTCTTTTTTTAAGCGTAATAACCCTTGAGTGTATTGACTTAAATCACTTCCAACTGTGATGAGTTTTGACGGTGAAAAGAAAGCAAACATCCAAGCTGTGCAACGTGTGAACATGGATCTTCTGTGTGTGTAATCCAAACTGATGGAGACAGCAGCCTGTTGCTGAGCGCTGGGAGAGGACACATCTCCTCCCTTTGTCTCTGCTCTTGTCTCGTCTCATCTCCCTGATCTCATGTCTTCTTTCCTCATCTCCTCCCTCCTTGTAGTGTCAGCGGCTTACGTTCAGGATCCCTCGTGGAGAATCAAATACTCTTGTCTCCTTAAATTCCTTCATCCCAGAGTATTCAAGACCCCCCATGCAGAAAGTAATGTTAAATGATATATGGAGGATGCTATTTTCTAAACTAAAAGTGTATTTCACATGACAACTCCTTGCTCGGATCTGAATTTCGGAGGGTCAGGAAAGATCTATTATGTCCTTTTTCTTTTTCTTCTCCTTTCCGATTATGTCATCACACGAGGTCACGGCCCACAAAAAGACTCCAATGTCCACTCTTGACCTATCCTGTCCTCTTCCCCCTCTCTCTCTAATAATCTCCTTACTTTATATCTACTCTCTCCCCCACCTCCCCACTATGTCCTTCCCTTCTTTGTTCCATGCCTGATCCTCACCTCCCCTCAAACACTGTCACAGTGAACACAGACACGCATATCGGAATCGATGGGCAAAATGATTGAAGAAGCAATCCAATTTACTTCTAGCAAAGGCTTATCGACTCCAGTGTGCTGCCCCACATAAGAGTGTGGAAGCCCCATTGAGCCCCGGTTTTCATTCATGCACCGCTACACAGGTACTATTGCGAAAATACAGGTTTAAATTCAGTTTCACACAAATAACAGATGTGGTTGTTTTCTTTCAAGTTCCCCGTTTTGTCTCACCACCCAGGATTCAATTCTGCAGCATCTGCACACTCTAAAAAACATCCGACGTGTTTCTTAATGCTATTCTCAAAAACTCCTCAAACTGTTGTGCAATGCAGGGATTGAGAAAGCCTGAGAGCCGGAGTCAATAACATATCACTTCATACAGAATATTACAACAGAACATCTGGACTTCCCACAGCCCTGAATTTGAAAGGCTCCTGACCCAGATTTATAAACCACTGACATGCATGCTATTCACTCACCGCCTCACATTATTGCTGACACCTGTGCTGACACTGTACCTGTGCACAGAACAGTTCAGCTCTTGTGCAGGATCCTTTCTGCCTCGCTGAGCATAGATGGCAGTGAAACATCTGATTACAGCTGAGCCCCATGAATACAACACAACAACAAAATGACCTTTCCACATCCTGTTTGAATGAACGGACGGGCTGATCCCATCAAAAGCCGCCTCCCCCCCCCTGTGACATCGAGCCAGCCGTCCCGCCACCTCAGCTCTTCGACACCACAGAGAGGCGAGCCCAGCTCAGTCCGGCTCGGCTGCCATGGCGATAAGAAGAGGGGAAACAAGCCTGAGCTCGGATGCCGACAGTCGGGCGGGACTACAAAACACCACACAGCGAGAGACACGCGGTGGCCTCAAAACCTTGGGGAGCGCTCTCGTGTCACGAGTGCCGACAAACAGAACCGACAGCTGAATCTTTCATGGAAATAGAAAGCACACCAGCACTTTACAAGGAGGGACGATTAGACGCAACAGATAATACAACTGTGTGTCCTGAAACTTAAAGCTGCTCTGAGGAATGTTTTGATGTTCACACCTGATCAGATGAATGTGTAACCTGCAGGGGCTCGCTAATGGTGATGAAGCCACAGAGGATTTCCCCCGACTCGGCAGTTCCTAGGAGCTCTATGAGGGTTTTTAGTACCTTTCACATCCCTGTTTTGGTTTTATAGCCCACTTTACTGTTTGGTTCACTCTCACTGCTCACAACACACTCTATTCTAGCTGCTGTTTTCAGCAACAAGAAAAAAAAACAGTCAGATATATCCACTGCACATTACCTGCCCTGTCACACAGACACAATTGGCTGCTGTTGAACATAACATTTAGTGACAAAGAGATATTTATCAAAGAGATGGGGATATCAAAGTAGAGACTATATATTATACTAACATTCATTATCAGCTCCAACTCCAAATGAATGATAATGTTGCTCCATAGCTGGTGTAAAGAAGCAACCATTTATTATTGCCACTTTAAAAAGTGATAGTACATCAGTGTTGTGGTTACAGCTGGTTGTGCTGCCCCCAAGTGCCCCAAAGAGACTGCACCTTAGCTGCAAAGTAGTGGAGTTTCATTATACATTATTAATCAGTATGGGAAATTATGAGTGTATCTTTTACGAAATAAATCCCTATGAATTTAAATATTCTGAAATATGAAGTGTAATGTGAATATGCGAGCACATGAATGCAGTTCATTTCATTCCACACAGCAGTCACTTCACTGTAATGCTGCTCGACAGACTTGGGAAACACAAACGTAAACGTGTCTCTGGAGAGAGAGTTTACGTTTCCATTAGTCACATCATGCAAAATGTGATTGTCCAGTAAAGTGAGGCGTCCTCCGCTTGAGACAACGGGCAAAGGTAGTGAAGTGTCACACATTTCTCTAATGAGTGGCCGTTGATTGTCTCCTGCAGGCTGTGTGTGTGTGTGTGTGTGTGTGTGTGTGTGTGTGTGTGTGTGTGTGTGTCCTCAGACAAGGGAAGGGGGCTCAGCAGCACCAGCGTGGCGGCCTGTGGGTTTAATTTTAGACTCTTGCCTAATGAGAGGCGGGAGTATGGCTGCAGAAGATACCGCTCTCCTGATGAAGCATCATTACCGCCAAAGAGGGGATGAATAATTACAGCCGGAACACAGTCTCTCTTCTCCTATGGTGACTTTACATCGCGGGACACGGCTCACAGAAGCGGAGATCGGCCATTACACTGAAGACAAGATGAGGTTCAGCAGAATAAACAGCGCCATAAAGATGAGGTGTTGTTACGCGAGTGCTGGAAAAATGATAACTATCTATGAAAATGTTAATAATCCAGTTGATTGTCAGAGAACATCTCACCGACTATAACTCACTAACTATCTCACTAACTATTTGAAAAAAAAAATGAAATTTTGGGAATCATCTAGTTCTGGAACTGAGTGTATTCCTAATCGATTCATTGATTGGTGTGTAGGAAGAAAATGTGAAAAATATCTGGAACGCTTTCCTTGAAATATGCCCAAACTGAACTATAACCCAAATATATTCAATGTAATATCACATGAGACTGAGAAGCTTAAATAGTTTAAGGAGTGTTTGAGTGATTTGCTTAAAATAATGACATATTAATCAATTATCCAATTAGTTGCTGACAAAATGTTCTGTCAATCAACTCATTGCTTCAGCACTAATCGATGGATTGTTAAGATCATGATCGACAGTGAAAAACGTCCATCAAAAGTTCTGAATGCGAAAGCCAAAATAATGAACAAGTCTTGTTTTAGATGACCAAAAATGTTAAAATTACAATGTTAGAAAAAGCAAATCCTCGCATTTGAGAGGCTTACACCATTAAATATTTATATAAGTATATAAATAAATAACAAAAGATCCCTTGATTATAAAATATTGTTGATGATGAGATAATTAAATGTTTCAGCAGTAGAATCATTCATTAGTTCAGGAGAAGCAAAACATCTTCTAAATTCAAACAATAAATCATTTTTACTTGGAATATCACCTGCAGCCCGTCAAGAGCATCACAAGCTGCGCTGCCCACACAACAGGTGACCATATGTCATAAAGCATCAACTAAAGAGCGTACATCACCTTTACGTCGGCATATGAGTCAATAAGAAAACGGTCCCGCGCTGTGAGAGCATAGTTCAGTTGACATAATCCCAGAGGCTGCGTATTCCTCGATGTGTCTGCTGGGACTGAGTGACAGTAAAGAGAGACCAGCTCATTCCCTCACGACTCCCCCCTCCCCTGCCCTCTCTCCCCTCCAACACACCCACAAACCCTCCTCCCCTCCTCCCACGTCCCTCCCCTGACCCTCCCTCCCCTCCCACAGGGGGATTAAAACAACCTTTTGTCTCTCTACAATGTTGGTTAAACATTTCCTGGTATCACATGAAGAGCTACCAGAGCCCACAAAGTTACCGGGTGGGTTTAAAAAAAAAAAAAAAAAACACACACACACACACACACACACACACACAAGTACAGATGCATTAGATATTCAAGTTATTTGTTTTGTATCAGACGCGACTGCCAGCAGGATGAGGAGATGACAGAGCAGAACATCCTGCTGCGATATGAATTTGGCAGAGCATAAAAGCAACATTGACATTGTAATTGCATGTTAAATCAAATGGCACCCAGTGTCAGCTGCACTGACTGTGCACGAGTCAATGCAGCTTTCTGGATGTTCAATGGAGGGTGGAGTAAAACCAGCAAAGCCACATGAATAAAAAGGGAAAAGCCTCAAGGCACATCGTGAGGACTTCCTTTCCCATACAGTGAGAAGCCAGAGACGGTGCTCACCTACACTCAACAGATGTCCCCATGCAATCTAATCTAGTCGACTTATTTACTGCCGACTCCTCGCCAGTGTTATAGCAACCGGTTTAAAAAGAATAGATGGGGAAAAAAGGTCTTTTGACGTCCGTTAGCTGTGGTTGCAGAGGGCAACAATGGTGGGAGCTATCCCTTTGAAAGAGTCACTATTCTCTGGGCCCGGCCCTAAATAATGCTCCTCTCATTACAAAAGCACAGAAAATGTAACATCATCTGCCTCAAAGCACATTGTCCATCAAACCCAACAATGATTTAGTCGCCAGTATCTAAAAAACTTTTAAAACACTTTTGTCCCTCTTAGTTGCAGTGGTGGAAGCATCTAAGTACAATTGCTTTGTTTATTTCAGAGGAATATAACTTTATTTTATATTTCACTATTTGACAGATTAGTTACTTTTCAGAACAATATTTTACATCGAAAAACATTCAATGAGCTTATGAAATACAATAAATTGTAAAAAATCTAACCTAATCTTTTCAATGAATGGTCTCATGACCTTTCAGATTTGTCTTGTGACCCTTTGGGAGGGGCCCGACCCCTAAGTAGGGAACCACGTAGGGTTGGGAAATCATATTTTTGACCAAATACCTAAATATCCATATTGCAATAGCATAATGGTGCTTTAACACAATGTTCACACATCAACAATGTTAAATTTACTTTTACCAAAAGGTTTATATGAAGTTTAAGACTTCTAGTGGCTGTATGGAGCTGATTTCCTATGAAAAAAACAAAGAAGGCCCTTTTTTTTTTTTTTCAATCTTGTTTATGCATACTTGGGGAAAAAAATTAATTTCTGCCAAGGGTTTCACACCGATCTGGTGGTGGCGGTACCGCACCAAATTATACGTCAATGTGCCATTCAAGGCAGGGAAGAAGAAGACCGCAAGCAAGTAAACACGGAGGTGCTGGGTTTGAAAATGTTTAGTGAGGAAAGGAATACATTTCACACATTTGTTTGAGCTCAAGGATACACACATTGCATTCTGTTGCATGAAACTTGAGTTTTAAACACAATAAAAAGTGAAAAATTGCAGTACTTCTTCAGCCATTGTTCAATTGTTTCCACTTGTGTGGTGCTCCTTGCAGGTTTGGGAATAGCCACTTAATAATCCTACAGAGGCATATGAATTCTGTCTGCTCCAGTGGGACCAGGTCAATGGCTTCACAACATGGTTATTGTTGCATGCTACTGCGAGTATATCATTTCCTCCCACTTACCGTGATGAAACCATCAGCCTACAGAGCGTCAGAGCTTCACTGGTGGTCGAGGGACCAGAAACCTCTGCACCGAAATTCCCCCTTAATTCACTAATGAAGGACTTCAGTGGTTTTCTATGTCACATAACTCATCGCGTTCAGCTTTCGCAGCATCTAACCCCACCGCATGAGAAGCCTTTCATTTAAAAAAATGTATCATAAATAAAAGCATTCATGGAGGCAGACATCTTTGGGCGAGATGATGGATAGCAGTGAGGTGTATGCATTATGGTATGAAATGAGAGAAAGGGCCATATTTCATTGAGCGAGTCTAATGGGCATTATTTCTGCATACTGACTCTGTTGAGCAGGGACACTGGGCGAACCCCGCCGGCCCATTGCTCCTTCAGACTCACACTGAGATAGGACCGACGCCCTCCCTGCTCTTTGTCACAACACCAATGGAATAACAATATTTCAATGGCAACTGCATATTTCAAAGGCAACTTTTAACAGAACAAAGTTCATGCTGCGGTCTAGACCAAGCCCTCCTAACTAGAGCTGCATGCTGCCTGCCTGTATGTGTGTGTGTGTGTGTGTGTGTGTGTGTGTGTGTGTGTGTGTGTGTGTGTGTGTGTGTGTGTGTGTGTGTGTGTGTGTGTGTGTGTGTGTGTGTGTGTGTGTGCATTTGTCTATCAGTGGGTGTTCGTGGTGAGGACTCCTTTCGAATGTCCTATTCAGAAATGTGAATGGGAGTGAAATATGATTGGCTCAAGGAGAGAATGGGCTGGGTTCACAAGGCTATCGAGGCAGGGTGGGGGGAAATACTCCAGACAAGTATAGATGATTTTTCCCTTTTTAAGTTTGCTCCTCATGCCTACAAGTCATTTTCCACGCTTGTGTGTTTGACTACTCCAAACTAGTTTTTCATTGAATCAGCATTGAATTGTTTAAATGTGCTCCTCTATCAAGTATTTAAACCGTTACAATAACCCTGATATCGGCCGGGAACAGCACTGTTCTCTGGTAATTTCTTAATTTTGTCCTCGTCCATGTCTGTATTAATTTATGCCTCGTTAACTCTGGCTGAACTCATCACAGCACGGTAACGGGGAGGACTCGGAGGTATCACATAGCAAGACTATCACGATAACTTGAGGTATCTGGTTAACCGTCACAAGGAGAAAGGTGAAGGCGTTTCACCATTAAAGACTTTTTTTTTCCTTTTCGGGTGTTGCATCAAGCTGCATTGTTGACACAAGCATCTGATCTGACTATGAGGAAAACAAAAGCGGCCGTTGTCTTAAGGGAATTTACATGAATTACAGCAAGAGGCCCGTAGGGACGGCCGCGACCTCTCCTCAGCTTTTTGAAACTAAGACCCTGATCCCGCCCATCAACACACACACACACACACACACACACACACACGCACGCACGCACAAAGACACACTGATAAAGAATAGTGTGACTGGTTACCATGGAGCCAGGAGGCTCACTGACAGGGCTGGAGTGTTAACATGCTCACAAACAACAGACAGAATGATGGAGAGAAAAAGAAAAGGACAGAGTGAGAGAGAGAGGCAGAGAGGGCGCAGTAAAAAAAACAAAGAAAGTGTAGAATAGGAGAGATTTACCACACACAGGCGGCAGAGCGTCCCTGAGGTTAAGGACCTGTAGTGTCTTGTATCGTATTTCTTTTTCACTGAAAGAACCGTAATGACACAATTAAAAACACACAGTGGTCCAGCTTAACAGAAGCAAGAGGAGCACTGGTCTCTTTTTTGTCTTTCCTCTCACAGTTTACAGCATCGATTCTGTTTCTGTATATTATTAAAAGGTAGGGTTGGTAATCTTCAAAAAAGAAATCTCTGGACATTTAAAAACACAATCAACAAATCAAATGCTCTGACAAAAAAATAGAAAACAATCTGGTATCTGTGGCTAGTGCAGGACTCTAAGACGCCCAAATTAAACAATTGGGCGGCTCCTTTGTTTACCTGCCTGCCTGCCTTTGCTTCTTCTGCTCCTGCACTCATTCAACTCACTCCACTAACTCTAATGTGAAATCACTGTCCAAGCAACTGACGTCCGCTGAAACAGGAGGTCAGGGAATACTGTTGGTCCAACAAACAAGACTCGGGCGCCACTACAGCAAGTAGAGCGAGAATGTGTAAACTGCAATGGATGTTGACAGTGAACAGTTTGGGAAATCATTTTTGACGTTCCCCTCCATTATCTCGTTCACATAAGTTGCCCCGATGGGAGGATTTGTTGACAACTTGCACGATTGTGTGAACATTCGTGTTTGTTTCCTCATTGTCTCTATTTCTAGCACAGAGTGTCCTCGGACCTCAGTAATTACTTTTGTGAGCACAATGGTATCATAGTCGATGGAAACTAAGGGCCAGAGTTTTAAAAAAAAAAAAATCAGTAAAACTAATATGTAATAACCCGTAGTTTTCCTCCCCACTCGATGAATATCATAATCTTTATCTCTCAGAAGAACTAAAAAGGCAAATACAATTGTTTTTGTTTGACTGAACTGTAACTGGAGGCCTCATTAGGCCTGTTGTTTGCCATGTTGCACAGCTTCTTTGTGCAATGAAGAATTATCACTTATATTTCCAGTGTGCACATTTTCAGTTTTAACTATGTTTGGATTTAGATTGTTGGCTTGTTTGCATCCTGTCCGATCCTGCATGTTGTTAGTTTCCCAGATTTCCACATTTAAGTTGATGAGTACAATCTTATCGCACCTCAGCCAAAACTGAAAAAAATAAAGCCGAACCAAATTTCCCTTTAAAGATAGACCACCAATACTGCTTCACAGCCGACTGAAGCAGGAACCCCTCCTGCCTTGGTTATTGTTAGCTCGCCATGTTCGAGCCAATGACTTTGAGTGACTTGCCAACAATAGCCTTACAGTATATGGCGATATGGCAACCATTCATGTGGTAATAAAGCGGGAGAGGAAGCCCTACCGCCTGGTTTGAGTGTGTGTGTGTGTGTGTGTGCGTGTGTGCGTGTGTGCGTGTGTGTGTGTGTGTGAGGGGCTTTCCTCCAACTGCAGAGCACCAGCTGAGGACATGAGGGGAGATGGAAGAGATCCAGAGTTTTCTGCAGCAAAGATGGAGAGAGGCCCACTGAGCAGGTCGACTCCTCTATATGCTCCATTCTGTCACCAATAAGAAGATCATCCTAGGTTCGGTGAGCATCCGCGGCGGTCAATAAACACACTCTACCCTACACACACACACACACACTCTCAGTATGTACATGTGGGCTCAACCCTGCATCCATATGTGTCCACAGAAGGCGCAGGCATGTGTGCGCCTCCTTCGCTTCCCCACCAGGACCAATTTCCACCCACCGTCTGTGTGAGAGTGTGCGATCGATGCTGCACGGGGCGCATCATCCAGGCTGTTCATTACTGTTGGCAACACTGCAGCCATGAGCACAAACAACCTGGCCCGCTGACGCATTGCACTCCAGCCATGGCCGGATGAATGGAAGTCGGTTTCATTTACCGTCGAGCTAAAGCATTAACTCGTTACCGCAGTATAAGCAGAACTTTCGTTTGCTCCTCGACTGTCATTACTGATGTACATGTCATCAGTTTTCATTAGTTTCCTTAACGAACCACATCAAGGCCGAGGGAGCCGGGTGTCATCTTTGAAGAGCATGTTTGCGGCAGCAGGAGGGGAATGAGATTCCTCTTCTTCCCTCCTTCTTATCCTCTTCTTCATCCTCACCCACGCTGTGCCTTCAGCTCTCACACCACCTGTCTCTTCAGCACAACCTCAGCCTCCCAAGACCACACAAACATATATGGCATCCCCGCAAACACAAACACAGTCCAGCCGAAGTGACAGAGCAGTGCTGTGAGGTATTCGGTGTAAAACAAGACGAGAAGAGTTTAAAGTCTCAAGTCAAGCTAAAATGTACGTCATGCAACTGTGAGGGTCCTCTAGGGACTTACATTTTCTCATCAGGGGATGGACATGTGCAGATCTGTTGGTCCCATTTAGGCAAATCAAGTACGTCCATGAATATCAGTTTACAGTAATCAGAATAATTTCTCGGCATCATGTAGGTTAGTTTATGTAGTTTTACCGGTTGACTTCATGCTTCTTTACAGTTTATTTTGTCTGTACGCCCCCTGGCGTCTTGGGTAATAATGCGACAAAGAGCGCGTTGAGCATTAACGTTTTCGTGCTCGCAGCGTCTGTATGATCCTCACGTGAGTACAAACAAAGCTCAAGTGCTCACTTGGGAGTTTAACTGGGGCGATGCAAGCAGCTATATAAGCACTTAAGCCAAGTCTAATGCTAACGTCAGCATGCTAACATGCATACTTACAATGTTCACCGTCTTAGCTTAAAATATGCGATCGTTGGCCTTGTGGTTGCATCAGCATACAAACCTGCAATGCACTGAATGAGCAGATAAAGGTGATAAAGACTCATCTTTCTACAGGCTTCACTTCAAATACCCGACTACACAAGATAGAGCTAGCAAGATAAAACAGATGGCAAAGCAAACGCCAGGAGAAGCACCTTGAAGCCCCTGCATCACAGCAAATGCTGCGAGGCAAAATTATTTGCTTTTTAGTGAGTCCAAAAACTGACAAATCTGATCTTTCGCCTCCTACTCCTGCTCTGATGTGAAATCCATATTGCTCAATGACTCAACAGCAACAACATGGGTAACAACGGGTAAAAATAACAACTTCTGCTCACTCCTTCAATACACATACACCTATAAAAATAAATAACTTTGATGGAAGTGAAACAAGTCGCAGACAGCTGGCGGGCTGGGAGTGTCACTGACGTGGCATTATGTGGAGGTGTGCCGGACCAGTGGTGAAGGAGACAGCGCTGAAGGGTTTAATCAGCCTGTCTACAGCGGAGTGATGACACACACACACACACACACACACACACACACACACACACACACACACACACACACACACACACTTGCTGCAGGTGCTGAGATAAAAATGCAGAGGCAGGGAGACAGAATGAAATGTAGGAGAGAAAGAAGGTCTGCTGAAGGCGGGGACAAATGAGAGGAGCAGAAGTGAAGGGCGGTGGAGATGTTGGCTAGCTGCTATGTGTGTTAACGAACAGTATATATATATATATATATATATATGTGTGTGTGTGTGTGTTTCTCCAACATGAATCTGCAAATGTTTGTACGTCAGTGTAAGTGTTAGACATGAAACCCCTGTGTAAGTGTGTATTGGTAGGTGCGTGCGTGCGTGCGTGCGTGCGCTGCAAATTATCAAATAACAGCCGGGTGATTGGCCGGGACAAACAAATAAAGGCTGGTACAAAGCATTGAGGGGACAAAACAGAATTACCTGGATAATGATGATGGGAAGAATTATAAATGCGGGCTGGTCTCTGATAGGTTTCCAGCAAAGGTAAATACCGTCCCTGACCCGTGTGTTACTGCTTGCCATTCTGTTGTTGCCCTACATAAGACTTTAGTGTCTTTGCTATTTCTAACTGGTCCAGCGGTGGATGACCACACAGTCTTACATCCCTCTCCACCTCTTTTCCCCAACTCCCTTCTCCTTCCTCCTCTCCTTCCCTCCCATCTCTTCCCGGACTCCATGCTCTCTGGTGCAGGTGACAGCGCAGGGACAATGGGATGATATCACTGCTCGGCTCCGAGCAGCTTCTCTGCATGCTGCACAATAACAGACTGCTGCAGCTCGAGTGTGGCACAGTGTGAAGTTTGTGGGAGAGAGAAAAGGAGTACAAAAAACGAGAGAGACAAAGGTTGAAGGAAGGAGGGAGAGAGAGAGAAAGAAAAACAAACTGTACTGCACAACTGAGGCAGAATGGAGGAGAAGGGAGGGAAGAGTAAGGAGGAAAGACACTCATTTTATCTGTAGCATCAGTGTGTGTGTGTGCGTTTGTGAACACTGGTGGTCATGTGTGTATGCAAACTACACTGAGCTTATCGCCTATGTGCCTATAGCTGAATATGTGTGGGCAGGACTGCAGACTGTGCTGCCTTTTAATTACAGCGCTGCTCCTTCCTCCTCTCTGACAAAGTCTCACACACATACATAAACAAACACACACACAAACACACACACACACACAGCAAACAGCACACGACGCACCTGCCATGAGGCAGATTGGATTTACACTGCATCAATAATTCACCCTCACATATATCCACACACACACACACACACACAGGTTGTCTTGGCGTTTGAGGAGGCAGTCGTCACAAACACACAATAGAACTGAGAGAATCAGGGAATAAGTGCGGTTGGAGGCTGATTCTGCACCATTACGGCATAAATTAGCTCAGATATTTAGCCAATTATGAGCCGTGTACACACAGACGGTGAGGAGACTTCTCCGTCCTATTCTTAGAAACACTTGGATAAAAACAACATCCCTGGGCTTCCTATTTTCCAGATCGGTCGTTACACTTCATGTGAGACCGGCTGAGTAGCAGACACACTGCTGGAGAGAGGCTCCTCCACGCCGTGCGCTGTGCATTAGGCAGCAGAGTACAGGATGCAAATGGGCTTCTGGTTGTTTTGATCTGTTGTTGCAGTCCCCTCCCTACACACACACACACACACACACACACAGACAATTGGCCAATTGTTATACCGCAACTGTGAGATTAGATGTGGCCAGGTGTCGTGACATAGCGTTTAGAAGTTTTCTCTTTGAGTATTGGGAATACTAACAAACTAATTTAGTTTTTTCTTTTGTTCCGCTTGCGGTCCAACAATCAAATATATTAAACTTACATTTGTATATAACTAAGAGAGACAGCAACGTCTGACGTCTTTGGTAAATGTTTACATGTTTGGTTTTGTATACAGGAATTGATCATGTTGTCAACTGTTATGTTTACAGCAGTGGATTGAGGGATGGGCCAAAAGTTTGGCATGATGCAGAAATCAAACTATAGCCAACTATAAGACTAGGGGAATTGTATTTTAGCTGAATGACATTTCATGATGAGAATAAATCAGAGTGAATCCATAAACATCCCATTGCAGCTCAAATGGCTCCTGCAACACTAAATGGATTCCAATGCTCTCTTTTAAATGTGTTCAACCAGCGTTGGTATTTACAGTGGAAAAGCTCATGTATTGATCAAATGAGCCATTAGCACTTTGAACCAGGTCTTTATTGGAAACGCTTAAAGTGAATCCCTTTATAATGTTTTGAGAAAATGGATCCCCTGCACTACAGCCATTGGATAATGCACTCATTGTGGAAACATGGATTCCATTAGGCTGGAGACTATATGAAAATTATCAGTAATGCAAACATGAACAAGAATGTCTGACCTTGAAGGGTACAATCTAAATATTCTTCTACACTAATAATGCAGTGCACTGTTGTTCAGAGTGCATTCTTAAGAGGGAAAGTTTGAACGTTTTCTTGAGTCTTGTAAATGTATTCACTTGGATGTCAAGAACAGGAGGGGGCGGGAACTGTGAGGAGTGTGTAACAATTGGGCTTTTCTTCCCTAAATCTGCATAATTATTGAGGCTAATTCAACGCAGAGCTTGTGCACCATTGTCTTTGAATGTGGCTGCCACTGCTTAAATGAATAAATTAGTAACAAAACGAAGCTGACAGACAAGCTGTGCCTGAATGCACGATGTCAGAGAAACTGGCTCTGAAGATAAGCAGAAGCTGCGAGAAACTGCCTTCATTTGATTTGCTTGAGACAACAGTCTCGTCATTTACGGGAATTTGGGCCGGAGTTTCCCCCGTGATGCGATTTCTCTGGTATCTGTGCTGCATGCTCAGTTATTCCCAACCACGGCAAATATCATGCAGCTTCCCCTGTATGAGTGTTGGTCTCTGTTCCCTCTGCTTCATTCTTGATAAGCAAAACTAACATTGCTGCAGTTGTGACAAGACACCTTGTAGTCTTCAGGGAAATACAGTAAAATTGGACAGGTGTTCAAAGATGAAATATCCTAGATGGCAGCATAGACAGCTGCATAATAAGAAAAGTGATGGAATGTGTTTTGGTTGAATAGATCAACGTATTTTTTTGTCAAATATTGGCTGGCAGGGATTCGTTGTGCGTTTGCTACTTATGCATCCACCCCAGATGTCTTTTATGGATAATTGATTATAGCAATCGATATGCAAGAAGCTCTCAAAGATACTGTGCAGCATATTGAAAGAGATGGGCTGTATTGCAACAGTGCACACTAAAAACAGTGCTTTACACTCTAAAAGCTGAAATATTTTATAAAAGGCATGAATCACAAATTTAAGCTATCCCCTAAGTTATCAAAAATGAATCCTGCATGGAATATAAATGTTTGTTCCATAGTTTACGAGATATTTCACCAAAAACCTGATCCCCATGATGGAAATGAAATGTCACCAAAACCAGAGGCCTTCATCCTCTGGAGACCATGAATGTATGAGCAACCCTTCGTGGAAATCCATCCAATAGTTGTTGAGATATTTCAGTCTGGACCAGAGTAGTGGATGGACCAACCAACCGACACACATTGTCTTGGCCAAAACGTGCAACACATGTATTAATGCAAAGCTCTGCTCAAATATCTCCTAACTCAAGGCAGCAGTGAGTTCAGCTGCACATTCACCCAGCTGCTTTGCCATTAAATCACCTCGAAGGAAAAAATGCAATTATACACTTGGTTTATACACCCACAGTAACGTCCTTATTTCCCATAGTGACAACCACAAGCGAAGGAGTTCAAGTATCTCGGGGTCTTGTTCACGAGTGAGGGTAAACTGGAGCGGGAGATCGACAGGCGTATCGGTGCGGCTGCAGCAGTAAAACAGGCGTTGCACCGGGCCGTCTTGGTGAAGAAGGAGCTGAGCCGAAAGGCAAAGCTCTCAATTTACTGGTCGGTCTACGTCCCAACCCTCAACTATGGTCACGAGCTTTGGATCGTGTCCGAAAGAACGAGGTCGCGGATACAAGCGGCCGAAATGAGTTTCCTCCGTAGAGTGGCCGGGCTCAGCCTTAGAGATAGGGTAAGGAGCTCGGACATCAGGAGGGAGCTTGGAGTTGAGCCGCTACTCCTTCGTGTCGAAAGGAGTCAGCTGAGGTGGTTCGGGCATCTAATTAGGATGCCTCCAGGACGCCTCCCTTTAGAGGTTTTCCAGGCACGTCCAACTGGTAGGAGGCCCCGGGGAAGACCCAGGACACGCTGGAGGGATTATATCTCCCAGCTGGCCTGGGAACGCCTCGGGATCCCCCAGAATGAGCTGGTAGATGTTGCGGGTGAGAGAGAGAAGTCTGGGTCAGCCTGCTGGACCTGCTGCCTCCGCGACCCGACCCCGGATAAGCGGTGGAAAATGGATGGATGGATGGATGGACATCCTTCTTCTGAAGTGGGACTGGAGTTGGGTTAATGAAGTTAAACGCGTCCCCGTCTAGGCTTTTATGTGCGTGATGCTGCTCTTATTTCCTCAGGCTCTTGACGTGATGGATGCGTGTCCTTGACGTGACTGATGGCCAGTTGAGGGCCGGAGCTCTCGAGGAGCTCTCATCAGGGAGGATAAGCCCTCTGAGAGGTGCTGGGGGGCCAAGGGGACCGTAGCGTCAGGAGGAGGTCTGAGTGCTGCCTGTCTCCAGCAGGCCCTGAAACCACGTCTGGGGTGGGGAACAGTGAAGAGTGACTGACCAACTAGACTGTCTGGCCGGGTACCTCTGGCCTTTCAAGGTCCCTCTCTGCTTGAGTGCTCAATTAGTGACTAAGAGCCTTGCTGACAGACTACCAGTAAGTCCAACAGTAGTGCTGGTTCAACACTGTTTTATTTGTCTTTCTATAAACAGGGAGGGGGCCTGAGGGCAGGCAACCCTGAACCAGGAAGGGGAGCCTCTTGAACCCACCGACAACAAACAGCAAGACAAGAGAAGACAGGTTCTAGTCACACAAAGGAGGCTAATCATTTAACTGCAGGGCTTTTCTGTTCCGCCGGTTAAGCCTCTGTAGTCGAGCTGTTTTCACTTCTTAGTTCTTCATGTGTTGACTTTCAGTGAAAGGGGTCTTAAAAGATCAGCGTCCTCATCCGGAGGACACCTGCTGCAGCTGTGTTAAGGTAGTGTTAACTCAGTCAGAGATGAGGAATCCACTGAAATTATTTTTATAGCACAACAATATTTGACAGGATATTCTGTTTTTTTAAGGTGGACCAACTCCTGAATTGTTTTTTTGCCTAGTCATATGTAGTGGGGGTAACTGCTGACAAGCTCATTTGATGTCACAGTAATCTCTGTATTCTAGTGCATATAAAAAGGCCTTGGAAGAATAGCCTGGATCAGCACTATATACTGCATTTCCTCTCTCTATGCAGTGATCACAATGCCAGTTAAAGCGGCCAGCGCCTTTTCCTTCCAGTGTGTACTCATTATAGAGTGGCAAGTCAAAAAGCCTCACACAGTGGAAGGCATCCTGATCCCGGTGTGCCTTTCACATGGTAAACAGTTTCAGATGGGCCCAGTATTGTGCTGCTATAATACAGCATCTGCTTTATGGCACGGAAAAAATGCATTGTCACCAAGCGGCAGTGAAAGAGCCATTGAAGGACGGCCAGGGTTTCAACCCAATGCTGAGGGTGTGACCGTGACACAGGCCGGTGGGTGGTGCTCCAACGGCCTACATGCTGCTCTGACGCAGAGGTTGTGAAGGCGACGGCAAGAAAATGAAATACAGGTGCACAAGAGTCAAGAAGTTTATAATCAGGCCAAGTTTGAGAACAGTAGCCTGGGCTGCAAAAAGTAGTCAATATACCGCATAACTTCAGAGCAGTGCACGAGTCTAAATGAGGCTTTGTATCCGGTCTCAATGCAGCAGCATAGTGGGTCAGAATGCTGCAGTGAGCACTGGAGCTTGGCCAGGTGGGAATGAGACACGATGCTCACAGAGAGACAGGAGATGCCCCTTATTCCTTAACTCCCCATTAAACATTTACAGCTGCACTCGGCACAGCTGAGAGCTGCTACTGTGTGAAAACATCTCAGTGTCACAGAAATGTTCATTTATGCCACATCTACCATCAGAAATCATACAACACAGTGGTCTATTCTGTGTGCGGGTTTTAAAAACGCTTTGTTCTGAGGAGACGAGGTGAAAGAAGCAGAGGGAGAAACTGCATGGTAACATGAATAATACTATTTAAATTGGCCCACGGGGAATAAGATGATATCTTGTGTTATATTTAATCCTCACGCTTCCATATCTGTGGTCAGGATGGTGAGGCTAATCATAGGGATCCTTGTTTAAGGCAGAGCAAATGTCCCTTTTACAATTATCTGATCAGTTCATGAGAGCAAGACAAAGATGGAATAAAGCCATGACTTGATAACCGGCCAAAATGAAAGTTGACTGTTGGGTCTGTGTGCTCTTTGTAGCTGCTGGCCGTTCTCAGCCAAAGATCGTTTGTGTGGGAAGAACCGCTATCGCAAGTGTTTCTTTTAGTAATACGTCTTCTCTCATGCACAAATGTCAGGAGTCGGGTTGGATCAAGTAGCTTGTGAAAAACAAGGTGAATTAAGTTCGCTACAGCTGATATTTCAATATGTCAGGTACATATTCAATCAACAATAAATACATAAAAGTATTGGATTGGACTCAAATTGAAGGTTAGGCCAAAGAAATAGAATGTGACTTCCCTAATTTAACACAATTCATTACTTCAGTTACCTGAAGGCACAGTGGACCTCCTTTTTTGTCAGTTTACATTTACAATGATCAACATCACTGCAAACATGGAAGGGTTCAGTTGTTGCTGCTTGGCTAAATGTTAAATAAACCACTAAAATAACCAAAAAGCAAGTGACAAGAAAGCAAAAAAGCTACTGTATAAAGAGTAAGACAAGCAAAATGCAAAGTGGGACAAGAAATGAATACAAAACAAAAACATTCTAATCTGACAATCAACATATAATCACATAAAGTGGACACAATCAGACAGTCAAGACGAGCATGCTGCAATGTGGTGATGTGTTTGGTAGTAATGAGATTATATGCAAAATAATGGTAATAATGTGAAGTGATTTGTCAGATGTTTAACTAAAGAAAACGGACATTCACATTGTATAACAACCACAACAATCTCGAGGGAACCTTTAAGCTGTATTAGATCAATTGATTGACCAGAACATTGTTTATACATCTTGATGCATTGATATCAAATTACTTGTCCATATTGCTTCATCATGTTTCCCCAAATAAAATGTCCAACCAACACCAACAACTTCCAGTCTAATTTAAGAAGTCAAAATATATTAAAATGGAAAACGCCAACTCAAAGACTTTTCCTGCCGTATTACCCGATCAACACATGCCTCCGATTCTGCAGATTTTAGCATTACAAAACACAGATATGTTGAGGTTGCTCCATCTATATTCCACAGAGGCCCAGTGCTGAATGAAGGAGGTTAGGCATGCAATTGTCCAATGTTATGTAAAAGAGCCACTTTTATACCATTCCACCACGTCTGAAGTTGGATGTCAATCAAACTGAAGTGCTATGACGAGCCGTCCCGGGTGGTTTCTCCGTGGCCACCTACTCCATTATCCTTCAATTCCACACAATATGAGTCACAGGGATAAAAAGAGATGCTTTCATAAGGCACTATGCGTAAAAATGGACACCCATCATAGTGGTGCATTAGATCAGTAGTAAGTTTGATTCAAACCTCCTCTTTTCATTCTTTCAAACCAGCTATTTGGAAGGAATTAATTCAAACAAGGCTGTCAAGGACACGGGCCTGCCACTGCTGCCAACGAACGCTCTGCTTCCACTCCAAATTCAGAAACCCAGAGTCCCATTTCGGTTGAATCACAGCTTAGATAAACAGAGCGGGTGCAACAGATTCAGCGACTTTTGTTTTGAGGACAAAACCTCATATTCAGCTCTCAGCTCTCACTCCGGCTGCATTCTGATGCTCGACTGGGAAAAACAACTCACAAACAATGGAATCTCGTGAGAGGGCAAGAACAGGTGACAAGCAACTTTCTTTGTCCAAGTTAAGGCATTGATATGGTGATAATAGAAAACCAGAGTCCTTATTCACAAGGGTACAGGTCAGCGATACCTGGGAGACATGGGGAAGGGCACATGGGGAGAGGACATGTCCTCAGGCCTCGTTTCCAGGATCAAAAGAAACTAGCAATATTTCAGACGTGGCTGCATCCTGGTGAGAAGAAGAGCGCGTCCTGGTTCCCCGTCTCTCACCCCATCCTGACCCCCTCACCCCCCTCACCTCTTCCCCCCTTCCTTTTGGCAAACACCTGATCAATAGCAGCCTCCTGCTGTGAGTTATTCTCCTCCCAATGACCACAGTAAACATGGACTTTCACTCAACGGACACCAAAACAAAAAGACTGAGTGAAAAGCAAACCCTAAAGTTTTAGAAATTCAGAGCATACATCCAACCCACATCCTAAAGTTGGGACAAAGGGGGAAGACACTTCGTTGGATTTTATTTTGTCTCAAAAGATGTGAAGGGGAGGATGAGAAGGGGCGTTAAAACGCTCTTCCAAAGCGTGTTTTCTGTTCTCTAATCTGTCTGTCGTTTCCATCCATACAGACACACTTCTAATTTCACTTCAAAGCATGGGGGATTGTGAGCATTACGGGTGAAACTGCATGAAATCAGTTTTTTCTACAATTATCTCCCCAAAAACACGCTGATGTTACTGTAGCTCCGTGCACTACTTTGTGTCATGGTGATGCACATTGACACACACTGCACTCACTCAAGCTGTGCAGTTTGATTTTGAACTTTATTCCCCCCGATATGGTTCAATGCGTCCAGGTTGACGTGACTGATATATTGCTGAGCCTGTGGTGACGACAGCCACCCCTGTTGGGTTGGTAGGTTTGCAAGGATTTCATCATCAACCGCACGCCCCCCTCCCCAGTCAGCCCCAGCTTCAGATTATGGGAGTCTAGTTATCACCCTCTCCCAGGGTTGAGTTTGGGGTGCAGGGCCAGAGTAATCCTGGGGAGTTTGACTTGGGACGCTTAAGGCTTAATTAGATTTCTTTCCACTGCCGATGACTGTGGAGAATCCAATCAGTCCCACCTCTGTGCAGTTCCACAATTCTGGTCCGATTAGGCACTATATCAGTGAACAACGCCTACGTTTATAGGCAATGTTGGAAACTGGGAATCTATGAGTTCATAAAATATGCATGGCTTTAATGAACGCTAGCAGTTGGCCTCAGGCTTTGCCCCCGATAAGGCAGCGTAAACATGGAAGATATAATAGCATAACATGGACCCAGATGTGTGTATATAACATGTACATTTTTGGGGTAACAACATGTGAAGTCAGATAGTGTTGATCAGAATTCCCTAATGATTGCGTGACAGAGTCATATGGTGAAATGTACTTTTAACAAACCAGGGAAAGGTAAGAAAGAAGTGGAGGAAAATGTGATAGCGTATCTTTTCTTTGTAACAATAATAGCGTGATGGACTGGAAAGGGAGGGAAAGAGAGAGAGAGCAAGAGAGAGAGAGGACGAGTTTTTACTTTTTTATGATGACTTTCTTTATTTGTAAAACTAATTCCTCGAGACAACGACAGCAGCAGGAGAAACCCCACTGTGCATATCCAGGGGGCCGCGGTCGCGTCCAGAAGGAAACCCACTAGTTGTCGCAACTTTTGCATATTGTTGCCGCGCAGCAGTTTCCACACATTTTCACAACTTGTGGATAACCATTTATACGCAAGTGTGGGCCGACGAACAAGAAGTAAACCCAGAAGCTATAAAGCGCGTTTGCCGCATGCACTAGGTGAGCGATTCTCATTGAGTGAAAAGGCGCAATTTTGGAGTCGAGGATCCGGTTCCTGTAATCCATTGTTGTGTCGTGTTCTTACATTTGCTATTTAAAGCCGTTGTCAACATGTAATTGTACTCTGTGGAGCTCTAAGCATCACTTATTTAAACGGGTTGCGCCACACAAACTAATTCTTACATTGAGATGAGTTGTTACTAAACATTTACACCTTGTGTAGCTGCCAGAAGCCACTGACAAAGACCAATGTAAGCTTACTGAAACATTACCATTGGAAGTCAGTAAAACATGACACTTGATCAATATAATGTTTAAATATGAAAAACTAGGGAGGTTTTAAATGACATATCAGAGGAAAAAAACACTACCTCAAATAAAAATGACAGCAGCATAATCTAAGGTCCCCCTCATTCTGAAACACATGAGGCTTAAAGACTAAGTTTATGCAACAGCTTTTGATGCAGACTGTTGACTGCCTTCATGTTTCTATTACTTCAGTGTACGTAAGTTGTATAGCTAGATGAGTAGTTTCTAAGAATTTAAGAAAGACATTATTCATTATGTAGCTGTGTAGATATGAAATATAGTCAGTGATTGGTATATAGAAGGAAGAGGTCAAACCCAGAGAAGAACAGAGAGAGTAAGAGACAGACAGTCAGAGAGATCAACGCAATCTGCTCTCTATTTAAATCACATGGCTACAAACTGAGATTATAAAATAGGTTTTAATAATTCCATAAGCGCCGTGCATATCAGAATCTCAACGGCTGGCTGCGGAAATTTTAATCACTCAATCAAGGGGAACTGAGATTTTTACTGAGATAATGGTTTTGTAAATTATGTAAAAGCCTCAGACGTGCACTTAGGTTTTGCTCAGATAGCTGACAGCATATAACCCAACAGTGAGTTCTGCAGCCATACAGCACATTCACAATTTCATCTATTATGCCGCACCAATCCCGCTTCATGAGCCCAGCGCTGAACATCTAAAGAGTGCCCCTTGACTCTGAGCTGCATACCACCAAATGTCAACTACAATCAAGATACTGACTTCAGACACAAGAGCTATATGAATTCCACCGCAGTGACACATCACAAATGACCAGTCAGTGAAAATGTCCTATTTTGCTCTCACAGGATCTGTGGAGGCGTGCTCTCTGTCACGCAGTAACCCCTTTGAGTAACATGTCCACCATGGCTCCGCTCATACAGAGAGGTGGTCATTGTGACTTGAGCCCTCAGAGGCCCAAAACCAGCCAACCTTGAAGACCCGAGCCTTAGGTCTGCTTCGGACCCGAGTCTTTTCAACCTCTGCCAGAACAATACCAACTAAAACCAATATAAGGAATGCCATTCATCGCCAATATCCTAATATACAATGGTGTAATTGTGTGATAGAGTATACAGGATATGGAGCACATGGAAAAGATGATTTTTTTTGTGCTTCTGAAACAGAATTTTCTTTTATTTTTAGTGTGCTTTGAGAGACTTTAAGCTCTTAACACCATGGGACTTTGGCTATAAACCACGGCACACTGACAAAGACTCATTGATATTTCCACATAGACAGAGAGACAAACACAGAGCTAAAAGTGTTGGCCCAGACAGCTCTCAGACACACTAGACGTTTGATTGGGTTTTCAGGCCAGCCAGCCTCAGAGGAGATCCTGATAAATGAAGTTGCCATTTGTTCATCCTCCCCTCCTCACGGGGAGCCCAGCTAGCCCACAGCAAGGAATTATCTTAGTGACAATTACATTCTTCCAGCTCCTCAAGAAGGCCGGAGCTGAGAAACCAGTAAAGGACTGACCGCAAGGAGATTATACTGATTGCTATTCCATTGCCCGCAATTGATCCCAAATTGCTTTGGCACAGCGCCTGAACACAGTCATTTCCATGGTGGATGTTCTTGGGTTTTTATTAATCAATCAAAATTAAACAAAATTTTACTGTAAAAAAATGATGTCAGGAATCCTGAAAACTGTTTGGTGATCTTTGTTTTCAGGAAAAATAAGGGAAATTGAACATGGCCCACATACAGTATAAATATTAAGAGGTATGTTTCACTGTAGGTCTGTTTGATAAATTCAGATCAAAAATATATTTTGTCCAACAGTCAAAACGCTAAATTCCTTCAATTTATAATTTAAATAAAACAGAGAAAAAAAGCTAGTCCTCACATTTGAGAAGCTGGACCAACACATTTTGAAAATGTCTGCCGATCAACTGAACAGATCAATTGACAGCTTTCAGAACTAAAGAAATTGTAATACTCAGACAAAATTAATGTGGCTAAACAGCAACGTTATTGTGGCTCCTCCCAGTGACATACATCAGTGTGGCAGCGTGATCGGATGGGAAAAGGAGGATGTTGCCTGGCAGACGTGTCTGGTGCTCATTGTCGTACCAATGGCGACTATTGGCCCATCTGTGGTCTCTGGACTGCTCAGCTGATTGGTGTAAAGGAGGGAAAAGGGATCTGGTTTGACAGACACAACATTTTATGATTCTAATGGTTTTCTGACCTCAATCTTCCCTAATTATTTCGAAGCCTGGACAAAGATTATCTGGGTATAGATTATGTTTTTTACAACACACGTGGCACCAGGACAAAAAAGAACAACAACAAAGTAACCCAAGCCTGCATTGTATTTTGTGCTTTTGATATCTCAAAGAACACGCACATTTATCTTCTGCTAAATGGAGGAATCTCAGATCTACACTTGGATTTGTTTACCATCCCGTTCCTTTGTTTCCCCTGGGAGAATTTTCTTTTTTTCCCCCAGGATTCCTGTGGCTGTGTTTGGGGGGGTTTAAGAGATGAAAAAGGGAAAGAAAAGCCCATTGGTCTCAGCGCCACAGAAACAGCATATAGAGCCAAGCTGTCATCCCACTTGGATTAAGGGCCCTTCAGTGGTGGCTGCTGAGCTGCTAACATGGTGTCTTACCCTCGGCCGGGGTGTGGGAAGGGGTAGAGGGTGGAGCAGTGGGTAAGGGTATTGCAAGGCCTGGCCTAAATAAGACCTCGAGGTCAGCGAGCCTCCTGAACCATGGAAAAGCCACTTTGTGTTTCCATGTCAACTTTATTCATGAGCTGACAGCTAAGTGTCCCCTTCTTTCCTGTTGATTCAATCACTGTTGCATCATGTGACAGGCGACAAACATAATCTACGCCTTCGCACCGCTTATCTCTGCAGACTCCTGCTTTTACAAGTTTATAACGTTCAACAAAAACAGACTGGAGTGTGGAGGCTTGTGGTGGAATTCTTGGCAGGGCCCATTCTTTAACCTTTCAAAATTATAAGCAGAAAAAGAGCTGCTTGGTGATGTATTTGCTGAGCCATTAGGCAACACAAGTGGGCTGCATCCCTGTGCCAACACAGAGTGGGATGTGCGGCCGAGTTACTCTTAAGCTCTATGCAAATAGGAGGAAGATGGACGCTTGAGAACAGGCTAGAAAGCATTCAAGTGCACACTCTTCCTGAATTCTCTGTTATTTTGGCGAGCCTTCACCCTGCCGGTGGAGCCTTGCCCACCTCCTGTTGTTTTCAGGACGGGAAAGGGAAGCAGTGGCCCTTGTTATGTGATGCCACTGGGCCACCAACTACCTCTCCAACATCTGCTGCCCATCCAAAGTTGGCCAGATCGTCAACAGGCCTGAAGCCTGTCGGTAGCAATGACTGCCTCTCCAGTCCTCTTCAGCATGAACAGCAGTGTGTTCCAACAGAGAGGCTCTAACACCCGAGTTTGTATTGTGGCTCTCCTCAAGCATAACCCTGCATCACCCCCCTATACTGCAAGAAAGAGGCGAGGACAGCCGTCCCGCCAGTACAGACAGAGAAAACAGACCCCCTTTGTTCGCCCTGCCCCTTCTCAGCGTCGACCGAGGTACATGATCCACCCCTCCTCCCTCCTGCAACCCTAAAGCTTCAAAACACTCCCACTCCCCTTTCCCTCTCTCCACTTGTGCTACTGGGTGGCAAGACAGCAGATCATCTTATGCACATTCAGAAAATATATGGCCAGCGCACGTCTCGTCTTCATTTGTACGTATCGAGTCTCTAAAGTCAAGGTTGACTGGGAGTCAGATCTAGCAGTATGTGGAGCGAGTTAACCTGTCAGGCGCTCCACGGGGGCGTAGAGGGAACATAAAACCCACAACATTACGTTCCATTACCCAAACCACCCACTTCAAAAGGGGGCTCTATTGCTGTCACTCCCTGGCAGTTGGTTAGGATAGAAAAGAGCATCTCTAAATGCTTTGTTCTCACCAAGGGGTGTAATAACCTGACACGCCGATAATGGCGTTCCCTGGGCAACCTTGAGTGATTGGGCTTGATGACTGTCATGGTGTAAAGCTCTGCTGTAATGACTCCACCATCACGGTGAGCTGTTCAGGGACATCAGCACTGACCGCTACTCTACTCATCCCCCATCTGTCCATGTTACCTGCTGCCCAAGAAATACGACCCAATGTAACAGTACAGCTCTTTAATTCATACAAAACTTGAGATTAAGGCTGAAACAAAAAAAATCAATTTACTCGATTTTCCAGAGCCCAAGTTGACATACTTGTTAACTTTGTTTTTTTTCTTCAAAACACAGAGATATTAGGTTTACTATCATAGAAGACTAAATCAACAGAACATATTCACAGTTGAGAAGCTAGAACCAAAGAATTTAGGGCATTTTTTTCTCATCTATTAATCATTAAATGTCTTACTTGGCATATAGTCTTGCATAGCTAGATCTCGACAGCACAGTCTACAGCCCAATTTGCCAGAATCCAAGGACGTCGTCAAATGGCTTGTTATGCCCAACCGACAGGCACAAACTGCAGGATGGTAAATGTACAATGATGCCAAACAGAAAAGAGCGACTAGCTGGAACTAGAGACGGTTCTGCATTTTCTCTTACTTACAATTATTTGTTTGACCCACTAATCAATTTTAAGATAGGGTTGGTAATCCCCAGAAACCAGCAAAAGATTTAAAAAATGTTCAACTGAAAACTCTTTTCCAGTGACAGCAGCATGAGCGCCAAAAGATGCTAAATCTAGCAAGAAAGTACTGAAGTCCTCAACACTGACCGCCTAACCCTTCAGGCCTCCCTCCAAAGCCACTCCCCAATAAATGATCATTCTAAACGTGAATATACAATGAAAGTAAATAACGAACCATTTAGGAACTTCTGGAAGACTCCAGTGACAAGCATTGAGTGCATAGGCAGAACAGACAGAGGCTGGCAGGTAAACAGGCAGGAAGGCCGTCCAATCATTGTATTCGGGCCAAATTAAATTATTAGACAGGCTTATTACAACAACCACACTAGATATTTTTCTTTTTTGTCAGAGCATTTGATTGATGCCGTTTGGATAGCATAAGAATTTCAACAAATGTCACAAAAATGTTTTTGAAGATTACCAACGCTACCTCGAAGCAATAACAAAATAAGTATAAATCATTGAAAGCTATTTTGCTGCAGGAGTTGAGAAAATAGCAAAGTATCTCCACATCTTTTTTATCTAATTACTCAGAAAACCAGTCTTGCTATGAGCGACACATCAATCATCTAATATCCATTTACCTTACTCATCTGTCACCATCCAGTCCAGATAATATAACAGAAGTCTAGTATGTTAACATCAACAGTTGCAGCTGTGAGGAATGGATTTGCAGGAACGTGTCAATCCCCATTAGAGACGGCTGCCTAACTGAGTGTGAAACTCTAATTGCAGACACCAGCTTGCAGCCATACAGGCCCCACACACCGAGAGGGAGATAGAAAGTGTGTGTGTGTGTGTGTGTGTGTGTGTGTGTGTGTGTCTGTGTGTCTGTAATGAACATATATGTCCTTCTTTGCATGTTCTCATCTGCCCCTGCATACACTTGTCCAAATTACAACAGGGGCAAGTGTTCAAGCCCCCGTGAAGCAGTGGGGGACAGCGTTCCCTCTGTGGTCCCCTAATGAGGCGCTCATCAGTCCCAAAATGAGACGAACATGCTTTTGACAAGGAGGTCCAGGCGATGTCAGTGTGCTGTGCTGCTGTGTGTGACTGGCCCACTGGGATGAAACACCCACACCGCGGTGACACTAATAGATAGGCATGGGCCTCCATCAGTCCCCGGAGATTCATCTCATCACAGCTGAGCAGCACAGCCCTTCTATTCACAACGACTGCAGGACCGGCTCTGCTCGGGGCGAGTACACGTGTCTGCAGGACACAGTGAATCATTCAGTCAATCAGCTGGAGTGACCGATAATGGGGCCATATTTGACTGCGTCTGTGCCGCTCTCAATTAAAAATAAATGATCGCATTACTTTATTAAGAGCAAAATGTGTTGTCGTAGTGATAACACTGTACTAAACGGATGAGATCTAAGAACTCTGCTACAGGGCTTAAAACAGGCCAGTCAGGGCGGGAAACACAGGAAGTCAGATGACCATATAAGGCTATACAAAACAAACAATTAGACAAACTTAATTGGAAGAAAACCTGATGGCAAACTGTAAAGTTATTACTCAGTTGTAAACATCATCACAGTAAACAGACCAACACACTGGTTGAACTTTGACCTCCTGTACTTATTGTAGTTGAAGACACACAGTTGTATTACCAAAACAGTGTGCTCACTAGCAGTTATCTTGGCTTGTTTACAAACTGTATAATTGTCTGATCCAGGGCTGAAACTAATGACAATGTTTTCATCCATTTTAACTGGGGACTGTTTACTCAGTCAATAAATTGTTTTGTCAAGAAAATATTGATGCCTATTACAATTACCCACAGCACAATCGTATATCTTCAAATGTATTGATTTCTTCAACCGTCAGTCCAAAGCCTAAATATATTCAGTTTCCAATCATCAAATTGTTACATTTGAGAAGCATTATACATTAGAGACTTGTTGGCATTTTTGCTTGAAATAATACTTGATTATAATTTTAAAAAATCTGATACATTTTCTGTCACTCAACTGATTGATGGAACAAATAATTTCAGCTCGAGTCTGATGGCTCATTTCTTGCCCTGTTATTGATTTCTTGCCCTGTTAGATGTTTATTGTTCTCAACAATTAGTTCGATTGGTAAAAATCATAGAAATAAAGGTTAAAACTATAAAAGTAAGACCCAAGTTGAGTCATCTTCTTTTTAAATATCTGTTAACCTACGATCTACTGACTTCAGCTGCAGTAAGTCAGGTTCATTTTATTATTCCCATCTTTGAAACATCATACAACATAAATGAAACGTGTCCTTGATCAAATGAATCACCCAGGGAAACTCAGGTTCAGATCAGTTCCTCTCAGTAATGATGTCATCACCACCACAAGCGACACACAACAAGTCCTTCTATCTGTGAGACACTGTGTCCCCGTCCTGCGGTTGGCGGAGTTCATGAAGCCACAGACGGCCGCTTACAGAAGGAGCGTTGATCGCGTCTCGCAGAATAGTCTGCGTGTCTCTGCGGCCCACAGAGGGAAATTAGTGGCATTTTCCCTCCAACACCCAAGCTTTTCCCATAGCCCCCGCAGCGGAGCGGCCCGCCACTGGTTTTAGGTCAGCGGTGTGACTGACTGCTGCTCTCACAATAACTCCGGCCAAACGTATGTCATGATAATCCCGGAGTTATGCAAATCTCCCCGCCTAGTGCCGTTTGAGCTGAGGGTGAAAGTAAAGATGGCAGTACAATGTAGGTCACTATCTTGTCCTGATTTCTCCACATTGGTCAAATGAGCCTTGAAATGTCCTGTCGGTTGAGCTTAAGTAGCTGCAGAGTAGTGGCTCTCCGGGAAGCAACATCCTGACTTACCATAGTGAAGATATGACTGAAGAGCCCATCAAAAGACAAACAGACACACAAACACACACATAGTCATGGATATGCATATGTAAAGTGGTATTGCACATTTTGCCGCCTCTTTGAGAATGAACGCAAACGAGACATAAGGCAGGGTTAGGGGGATATTGTTATCTTCTTAGACAGATTAACAATAGTCTGCCTGCAGTGAATAAACATTACTGGAAAGTGTGTCAGACCTTTCAGAGAGAAAGTAAGAACAAGAGCTTCGCACAATGAAGCAGGCATCATTAGCATTTTATTAATATGGCTATCCGAGTAGGCAGCGAAAGTGTGCAGCTGAGGCATGTGTGTGTGTGAGTGTGTGTGTGAGTGTCTGGGGATGAGCGGAGGAAGAGGGGTGGGGGGGTGTTGTTGTTGCATGATGGTGAGTTCCCCCTTGACTGAAGCTTTGACCGAGGGGAGACAGAGGGGGAGAGGGGGGAGGGAGGAGGAGGGGGGGGAGTAAGCAGAGGATTTGGGTGGGAATGTGATTTTTTTTCCTTTTCTTTCTTTCAGTAACGCAATTGCTCTGCTTGTATAATAAATGGCAATGGATGTAATTGGTGAACCTCTGGGAGCTGCCATAATCTGATTGAATCTGATTCTGAGGAAATTAGACTAAACAAACTGACGGGTCAGTGAAAACAAGAGAGTTGTGATATGAATATGAAGGGAATTAAACATGTGCGGAGCAAATCAGCTTAGGGCATGAGGGATTTCGTGTAAGAGGACAGCTATTTCACCAACACAAGTCACAAAGAAAGAACTGACAAATACAGCAGATATATCTATCTATCTATCTATCTTTACCTACAGCGGGTAATGTGAGCATCATGGAGCAAAGGACAGATGACATTAAAGGTTCAGATCGGAAGTGACAGCGACTTGACACAGCATCTTGTGTCAAGCCCTGATTTGACAGTCACACCTGCACCTCGTCTCACTGATGACCACGAGCTAACACGTAAATGTGTCTTGAACTATCTCTGTTTTATTTAGAGATTCGGCTCCGAAAACAGCCCCCGCGGGCAGTGCTCTCTCTCCCTCTCTCCCTCTCTCTCTCTCTCTCCTCTCTCCCTCTCTCAGCCTTGCAGCATCCAACTCAACGTGCTGCTCCCCTCTCCACAAACTCCTGACAGTGAACCGTTGAGCTACGCGACACGTGTTTATTATGAATGGTATCGTTCCGCTCACCTTATCTGCTCCCTCGGCGGAGTGAAACACGAAGCCGAGGCTGTGCGTCCTCAGTCCCGCTGCGCAGGAGCGATAGCGTCGGCTGGGTTTATTTACGCGGAGTCCCGTTCAGCGCCGAGCCTCTCATGCACTTGCCTCTCCTCTGCCTCAGTCACTGGTCCTCTCCTCTCCCACCAGTTTACCGACACACGCGCACGCACACACAGGCGGGGGCGCGCAGCAGCACTCCGGGGGCGTGCGCACGGCCATAGCGCGCGCTACAGCGCCGCTGCCGATGTGTGGTGGCCTCGAGGCACTGAACCGTTCGGGCAAATTGTTTTCCAAATAGACGCGTTAATAGTGCTTCAGCCCCCTGCAGGCCCGAAACCACAGATGGACAACAGCTGGACGAGTTTTAGGATGAAACAAGCCAAAGTTGTCTCTTAATGCTCGGCAATGCCAGTTTATGTTATTAAACAGCAGGGAGCTCTTTTTTTTATTTAGCTGCAGTATTATTACTGTTAAAGTTAAGCATCGCAAAAAATGCTTCAAGCAGGAATAATGTTCAACACTGAAATAATTCCCAGCCTTAAAGGCTTAATAATACTGTACATTTTCATTAAGTAGGCCTGCAAAATGAGAGAGAGTAACTGAAAACAAAATAAAACCTAAAACCTAAAATCCACAGACTATTAGTCCAATATTATGAGTGCTTTCACCTTTTAGACAGTGGACTTCATTCCAGCTGTTATGGGCCGTAATTGCTTGGAGCCATTTGCATGCCCTGATACCCTCCACCACCAGTTTGCCCTGAGAGCCAGATTGCACTAATAATCATACAGTAGCCTGTGGGATCAACCGAGACTCTGCTGGATGAGCACACGTGACTTTAAAAGCAACATTTCCTCTTAGTTCAATCTGCTGCCAGCCAGCCATGGTCTCTTCTCTCAGTGCATGTTACACACATGCACTATCTCAGGCTTAGCAATGGTAGCCATCTGCAGCCAAAGAATCAGACACTGAGAGCAAGTGATGCAGTTATTACTGTGATAAGCTTGGTTTGGCAAGAAGACCAGGAGTTGCCATCAAGAGGCTGGTTGACTGAGATTAGCTGAAATTAGGTTGTTGCACGGATTTGAAGCAAGATGAAAATGGGTTTATAGATATATAATCATTTGGAAACAAGCCAAAGTGTAGTTCATCACAAGAAGCCTAAATAAATTACCTTTTTAAAGGTTAACAAAATCCCTGATCCCCCACACACACACACTTTAATTTCTCCTCACATCTGTTTTTATTTGTGTGAAGCCACAACACGTCTGCTTCACTTAACAATAGGCTTTATATTAAAATGTGGTTGAAAACAGAAAAAGAAAAAAGGGTGCAAACAAGGTCAGGACATAATTCCCCAGCGTCGATGGAACCAGTTTCCCTCATCATGAACTGAAGGGGACCAGGGGACTCTTATCCACATCTGTCGATGGTGCCCCACTAGGAAGTATTGTAATCGTCCTCCCCTCTCATTTCAGACCGCCTCCAGATATGTCTGCATACCTCTTGAATCTCATTAAAAACGTTCTCTTAATTTCCCTCATGCATATTATCCGTGAAATACTCTGAGGGATTTTCACAAGTTCAAGGATATACAGCTCCGTGGAGACAAAGCACTTGCAAGGCTGCAACGTGAATCATGTCAGGTCTCTGCGTTGAAGTGCAAAATAGAGAGAAGCCGACTTCTCTGCCTCGTTGGTAACTCCAAGTCCAACTGTTTTCTTTACTGATTATCTTGTTTGATTCGATTTTGAGAAGAAAAAAAACACAACAGATGCAGCACCAAGCCAGCCAACCAACCAATGACCTGCCTCCCATCAGAGGTGATGATTATGGTGAGTAACACAGATTCAACACAGACCAGCCGGCTCCCAGGAATAATATTTATACATTTTAATAGCGGCTGTGAACAAAAAGTAAACTGTGAACAATAAGTAGTTACAATACTGTGCATCTACTATATTAAAGTGTATGACTTAGTCGCAGGCAGTAAGTCACTATCTTTATTATCCATTCAGACTGTCAGTTTCCATAACTTGTTTTTCTGTCACTTTTCTCTTTTTTCAAAGGAGGCAATCAAATTTCGCAATTAAACTCCTCACATCTTATCTCAATATCTGCAGCTCGCTTCTAAACTAATTAAGTGCTAATGAGCTGGGTTTATTTGCCGCAGCTCCATGAAGTGAGGTGTGATTGAGCGGCAGCCACCCCGAGGATAAACCGTTACACAACCAAGATGGGAGAACACACCACCTGTCAAAAGCTCCGTGAGATATGCTCCCGACATGGACGGGAGAGGCGTATTAATACTCAGAGTCTGGAGGTTTGGCCAAAGGTGCAATAGAAATCAAATTACCGATGTGATTACTGCTCGGGGACAAGTTCATGAGTTAGATCTGTTTACATCGACGGAGGAGGCTTTTCCTCTCTCAGTCTGCTGCATTATTACATTATGCTTTTCCTATATTGAGTGGGAGCAGCCTTTACTGGCTGCCTAACCTTGTTACCACACACGGGGCAAAAGCATGACATGAATGCACTAAATGCAGCGCAGTGAGCCACTATGGAGCACCTGTGTAACTATTATTCAGGCAAAGTAGTTGAGTTCATCTCTTTGAAACACTAGTGCTACATTTGCAGATGCTTTTGGTTATTTTCCACAATATTCATTAGTTTTTTAAGAAATTAATTAGCACGCTTGTATCACAAAATGAAGCCTTTTGGGCCATCCCATCTCTCATCGGTGGAGAGCATGATTCACTGATAAATTGAGAATAACAAGTGTGCTGTGACCATGATTCTGTTTATTTAGCCTTTAAACATTTTAGCTTCACAAAATGAATTTGTTCTGAAAGAATCTACTGGACCAAACCATCAAGAAGAAAACCAATTTTAAGGGTCAAGAAGATTGAAAAATAAAGTAATCAGTTTTAGAGGCTGAGTGAAGGGACGCAAATAAAGAGGATAGTGTGCTTATTCTTCATGGAGAGTGAACAGTATCAACCTCAGAGTACTTGAGAAGACCTTCCTTGTGATTTAGAGTCAATACACTTGACTCTCTAGACTCTTTTTGAAAATCTCCTTGATAGTTTGTGACTGTAGTTTCACATCAACAAGCTTAAAACCAAGTCAAATGTGTCATTTGCTCGATATACCCACATCTCCATCACGGCGTTCCTTTTTTTGTGTGTATAACAGTCAGAGCAAAAATACTTGCTTATTCTACATAAATAGAAATAGCCAGGAATGCTGCATTTAAGGGCAGCCTTCAGTATTATGGTGCCAGTGACTGGGATCAGCTGAATACGTCTACTCTACAAAGTCTACATGCTCTCACAGGTTAAACGAAAACTGGAGCAATTGATCGACAGATGGATCATCCTGATGAAATAAATCATTTCTGGATGAAGAGCCTCATTTTTTTTCACAGTTAACTGGTACTCCGGGCTAGAAATCCAAATATCCAATTGAGCTTAGTCAGGATCTATTACGATGTATTTTTTACTGAACCATCAGACTGACACCTCTAGATAACTGCAGCTGCTGTAATCCTGAAATGTCACCACTGCGAGACTAATAAAGGAATATCTAATCTAACAGGGTTCAGTGTATGGTCGTGCATGTTGCACCGAGTATGACATCATCTTTAACAATTCAGTTAATTTAGAAATGTGTCTAGTATTTTCATCTGCAATATATATATATATATATATATATATATATATATTTACAGTCATTAACAGTCAAAGTCCATCTTATGCATGCAATGCTAATGTCATTTGCTCTGTAATATTTTTAATTTCCAGGTAAAACAAAACATGCGATAGTGAACGCCGTTGATGCTTCCTGTGGTTTTCATGCGTGTAAGCAGTTGGTGGAGAGCTGTGTCAGTGCATGGTGTTTACGCTGGAGGGAAACGCCATCCATCACATCCAGGGCTGTTACCCAGGTGCCCGAGCAAAGCCTTGCACAGTCATCTCATCTCACCGTCCTATCTTTTATGACAGGCGGCTTGGGGAAGGGCCTTCAAATGAGTTTCCCCTGAAAAATACACTCCTTTACAACAGGTTACAGATACAACATAAACACACAGCCTGTCTAGATAGTGTGCGCCTGCAGTAGTAATTTCCCCAATCAGAATTTGCCTCAATCAAGCCAATCACCTTGGGAATTAGCAGAGGAGGCGCATTATCAGTCTAGATCTCCGTTTGAGTAATGAAACGGTTGTAAGTACAAGTTAGCAGCTTCATAGCCGCCCGGCTCCTCTCCCCGGGACGATCACGAGCCGAACAGCAGGTTCTCAGATCACAATCAGCTAATCTTCACATAATTGGAGGCAAGATGCAGCGAGGTTCACTGATGGGTTTTAATTACATACACTCTCAAACAGTCTTTACACAGAATCAACGGTGGAATTATAATAATCTGGGTAAAATCTACATCCACTTCACCTAATTTGTTCCAGGAGTGACCGACACATTGCTGTATCTGTTATACAGTACGTGGCCAGGTTAGGCATGAATGTCTGAAGTGCTTTTTTTTTTTAATTGTTTTATAACAGTACATGTGATTGAGCTAATTTAAAGCCATGACAAATCAATCAAGCAGCAATCTGTTTTACACCCGTCCCTCAGCTATGACCTGTGGGATTTTATCAAATGTCATAGCACAGCAGTGTGGGGCTGACAGACAAGGTAGAGGGGGAGAGGCTTTAGAGAAGGAGGCAGCAAAGGGAAGGAGGGCACACTGAAGACAGCGCATCGCCTGTGGGGAATCCATAAAACCAAACAATCAAGCAACATGAGGATAAAAGCGTTTAAAACAAGTTAACTTAAAATAGTCCCGAGGCTAAAATAACTCATAAAAGTTACATCCTTATGCCAGCGCGCCTCCATTTATATTCATCTGCTAGTCATCCTTACAGCTATTATGGAAATAAATATTGAGGTAAATCTTTGCAACATACAATTCTTTAAAGTTTTCCACTAGACTTTTCTTTCCATAAAATCTTAAATATAACATGCACTTACATAGAATTACACACTGTAATGCTTGAAGTGGGCCCTCATGTACCAAATGTTATATTACCATCAGCAGTATACCATTACACAGTTGAACAGTAGCTGCATTGTTAAGAAGTGCACATTTCAGTCATTACATTTGAGAATCGTCAGTTGCATTTAGTGCTGAAATAGACCCATTTACAAAAATAAGAAGAATGTTTTGGCTTTTACTTGATACAGTACTGGTGTTTTGCAGATTTGCTTAACAAATAGTGAAAGTACAAACACAAGTTTGTGAAGATGTATTGTCTGTCATAACATCTTCAAAAGGTAAAATAAGTGCTTAAAAAGAGTTCACACTTGGTAAAACAGTCGGTTACTGGCTACTGTAGAACTTAACAGTATTCTGTCTATTTTTAGAAACAATCTTTTCTTGCTTTATTTGACAAAAGCTAGATGAGAATGATGCCATTCTCGTCGTTACGTGGCACAAATCCTCTCGTCTAACTTTGGGCAAGAAAGCAAAACAAGATTATTTCCTAAAATGGTGAACTATTCCTTTATTAATTACTAATCCTTATTTAAAGAATTCCCAAACCTACATGTCATTTGACACATTTTCTTTAAACGCAACAGAGTGCCTAGTCGAGTGTTGCCAACCACAAAGACAGCCGGACACAAAGTGTGAAGTCAGAGTGAGGAGGAAGGTAGTGTTTGGCTTGTTGGACACATTACTTGTGCATTTACACGTTTTTACAACTAGGACACACCAATGATGGTAACGGGACATATTCTAGGCAATTTCAAAGAAGGGGAGAGTTCCCAAGTGAGGTAAAGGTGTCTTGTGTTGGACTTAAAGCTTCGAGGGGTTAAAAGTTATACATGTCAGCCCTGAGCTTGGCCCACTCCGTCATCCTCTGGACTGAGCTTTTCTCCCGGGTGAGGATGCGAGCGACCTTCTTCAGCTTCTCCTCGTTCCTCTCCAGATAACGGAGGCCGTCGGCCTGCAGCAGGTTCAGCTTCTCGTGGCGGTTCTCGTCCATGGAGATGTCCTCGTTCATGAAGGGGTTGAAGCGGTAATAAGTGGCGGGAGGGAGGAAGGCGTCCAGCATGGCGTGAACCTCTGGAGGCAGGAAGAGAGGTGAGGGTGAGGTCGCGCAGAAAGCATACCCGGCATCTTCCGTACAGATCGAAATCGTAAACACACAATTAGCGCCCTAATAGCCTCAGTCTGTTCAAACATCCAGATGTTGTGATAAGAGGCAGAACGGGCGTGCGAATCCAAAACCTTCCCGTCGGAGCCGTGACAGCTTTACATGTGTTACGGAGTATAAGCACTTCAGGGCTGAGAGAGTGAGGCAGTGCAGAGTGAAAGTGTCTGGCTTGTCCTTCAAATGCTACGTCTGAGATGTTTAAAATCAACAACATGCAAACAGGCAGGGCGTAGCAATAACAGGAAATATGCCTGAAGGATCCAAAAAGGTGACGGAGATCGTTTCCGTCTGTGTTCCCACGGACAGGGTTTACACACATTTTGACCGATGGATTTCCATGACTTTAAAACATATTTCCATGAACAAACATTTTGTGAAATCTGGGTATATACACACACACACACACGAAAAAGTGATCAAATGTAGCATTTAAACTGACAATGAGGATTCCAAAGCATACAGTATTCCTTAAATGACACAAATGAATGAGACAATAGTTTGATTAAAAGAATAAACATTTATAGATATATTCAGCGTATGGCTGCTTATGTCTTTCTTTTAAAAGGAATATCAATTATTTAAAACACAGCGTAAATGAACGACATGAATATATGAATATAACAAATTTCCATGACTTTTCCAAAACTTTTCTTCAAGGACTTTTCCAGGCCTGGAAATACCAAAAACCAAATTCCATGACTTTTCCAGGTTTTCCATGACCGTATGAACCCTCAGACATAGATTCAATCAGAACGAGCCGCTTTTGAGGACGTGAACTAAATCTGTATTTTGTTTAGAAGGTTATATGGAGAGTGTTATCGACTTTGTGTTTTTGTATCCAGTTATGTACTGGATGCATTACCACATTTTGAGAAGTGATACACTGAGAGGAAGTATATTTACAACATTCCTGAGATGAGGAATGCCTTCCTGTTGAAAAGATAATGTGGTTAAAAAAGTCCAATGTGTAAAACCTGGATAACCACAGCCCCAGCCGGCAGTTCCAAACTGCAGCTCCACCTGACGGGGAACCCAATCTGTGGCCTGCTAAACATGACTGAGCGAGTTTGTTAGTGAGTAACAAGCCAGTTTCATCAGGAGCCGTTTACGTCCAGCAGCCCATTAGCTGAGCCTCATCCGTCTACAGCAGCAAGCCGAGCTCTACCGATACACCCGAGACAAAGCAGGAGGCGTGTGAACACTGAGGCAGGAGGGAAGCTTTGGAGAAGGAGGAAATATGTGATAAACACTCGCGCTAATCTGCGGTTTCTAAATAACAAAGCCTGTAGGATAGCTGGGGAGAGCTTAATCCCAAAGACAGGAAGAACAAGCGCAGAAAAGCATCTAGGTCACCCGCTGCACCGCAGCAACAGGGAGGGGGCCGGGCCAAATTTAGGCACAGCAGTGGTGGCCATGTCCAGAGGTGATAAGGAGACGGAAGAGGTTGCCACAATGGGACGCGTCCAGCACCAAGGCGACCTGCAGTGCCATGTTTTCTACACGGGCGACATCAAAGCCCAATTCCATCCCGCACAGAAACAAAAGTCTTTGCACATTTCGATGATAGTTTGTATCACTTTAACCTCGATGCGTTGACATTTACCATGAAGAGAACAGCATTGCAAACACTTTGTAGATGGCACGCAACATTAGTTTGGCTTATCCCCGTCGGGGAGGTTCATTTTTTGCCTGCGTTCTTTGTTGCAGCAGCTCGTCTGCGTTTGGATCGTAGTGTTGGGACATATGGAGTACTGATTCCACATGTTGGACTGTGGTCTTGCCTGATGTTTTGTTTGACCTCTTTTACAGTTATTCAAACCAACCATATCTATGTTTCTTTTGCTGCAGTGCTTATAATTGTTATTTGTGACATCAGTTGCATATTTAGTAACTGCGTAGCCACGCTGGCTTTCCAACTCGGAAACATTCGCCAGAACATTCGTGCAGAAAGAACGCAGACAATTTATTTCAGTGTCTGTTCACTGACTGTTGTTCTCCTCCTTTGTGCTCCAGGAGCAGCACAGATTCTCCTCAGCACTTCAGCCCTTCGAAATACGATTTAAGCGTCTGGACGGAGACATACGACTGCAGTCGTCTGCCAAACTGCCTCCAAATGTGGTGCGTAAACAATTCTTGTAAATCCCATTTTATGTTGTTTTCTTTTTCTGTCAAGACTTTCTATACATCTTCTGGACAGAAAATGGTAATCTGAACAATGCCTTGATCTCTAGTATGGGTCAAGCTAAAAATAAATGGACCTTCAACATCCCATAATGCAACAGACAGCACTTTTTAAATCAGACACCCCCGCTTGGCCTTTCTATTGTAAATGTGTATTAGAGATAGACCTGAGAAGATCTTTAACACAATTTTCTCAGACTTTCTCAGAAGCTCCATTCAGAGACACAGAAGACATCATCATGGAGTGTCCCTTTAAATGACATAAAGTTATTGCTTAACCTACTTTAAAAAAACATATGTTGGGGCGACTGTGGCTCAGTGGTTAGCAAGTCAGTCTTTGGATCAGAGGGTCATAGGTTCAAACCCCGGCTCAGCCAGTCGTTGTGTCCTTGAGCAAGACACTTAACCCTCATTGCTCACCGTTGCTGTGTCTACTGTCTACTGTATATCATGTAAGTCGCTTTGGATAAAAGCGTCAGCTAAATGAACTGAACTGTAATATGTAATATTTCAAAGCGAACAATAAAGTCAACCAAGACAAAGTTAGTTTGAATATGGCTGCCCACTTACAGTTCGACAAATCTGTGAAACGCCACTCTAAAAGCATCTTTAACGTGTGTGCAGTGACGGCCACTCACCCTCCGTGTCCGTGGCGCTGCTGATGACGTTGGTGAGTTTGGCTTTGAGGCTCGTGTAGGTGGCGCTGTTCTTGCCGGCGGTCTCAAAGCGGCCCGTGCCGAGTGAGACCACACACTCCAGGGGCGTGTTGGGCCACAAACACTTACACTCGTGGATCGCCAGCGCTGTGGGGTTGTTAACCAGCAGACCTCCATCCTGCGCACACAACAGAAGAGCCGCGCGTTAGAGAACTCATTTACACGCCGAGGACGTTTGCCGGTGCCAAGACCACAGTCAGCGAAAACAATTAATTGGCTTTTGAAACCTCAAACTCTTTTATTTCAACAGTCAATAGATGGCATTTTTGAAGAACATCTGACGAAACAAGAAAAAGAACAGATCGATGGACAGTTTCAGAGCTGCTTCCAAGTCTACAAAGCATCGAGCTAAATTGTTGTTTTTTCCACCTCTCTTCTCTTACAGTTTCAAGGAGACTGGCTTTGATATCGAACAACCGCCTAGGAGTGTTTTTGCTTTGGATCCATAGTCTACCCAGGGCAATAGAATAAGGGGGTTGGGGGGTTATGAAGAGGCTGTGGGGATTGTTGAATAGGCATGAGGCTGAGGGGCCGCAGGGCTGTCGGCTGGCAGCAGGATCAAACACACAGGGGCCAGTCCTCATTAAAGAGGCCAGGCTGGGGGGTGGGAGCCGCCGGCCCCAGGTGTCTAGGGACACACTACGGGGACAACTGCTTGTTTACGTGACTGTGTGTGTGTGCGCGCATGTTTGATCGAGAGCTCACGCCTGCTTAGAGTCAATGCATATAATAATATGGGTACGCGTTGGTGACAGCATATGTCACACGGATTCAAACACAATGGGCCTCTGGGACGGGAGGGGAGGGAACGTCCCATCTTTTCCACACAACATATCTGTACAAGTCTGTAGCCGCACATGTCGGGATGGGGAGTTTGAGGGCTGCCTACCAAGGTAGAGGTCTGCTTCATCCGAGGAGCTGCACTGAGAAATTCCATCATCAATCAAAATACCAGGAAAACAGAATCACAAAGGGAATTGGTTATTGTAGTTTGACTGGGGGCAGACTGGACCGAGTAATAGCTCCCGTGATAGAAAAGCTTCGTGAGTCACTTGTGGCTTTAAATAAAGGAGTTCTCTATAAAAAAAGTTTGAGCTGCATTGAAAAATTACAAAAGATCTGTCAATTAATCATTAAGAATAATCTTTTAAGAAAGTTTGCCAAATTATCTGGTCGGACAAAACAAGACATATGAATGGGAATTCAATATAGGCATTTTTCAATTTTTTTATAGACAAACAACATATTAATTAATCTAGAAAATAATTAACAGATTAATCAATAATGAAAATATTTTCCCAGAACTATACAATAGACCTGATGATGGCACCATATAAAGGTGTAAGGAGTAACAAGTAATGTACCAAATGTTGAGCCAATTTACTTAATGTTGAGATATGTCACCAAATAAAAGAAAATAAAAACTGACCTGCTGGTGCGGCTAGATGAAAGGTCAAAGGATCGCTAAAGTCTTCCTTTGGGCACCATAACATTCTGTACCAAGTTTCATGACAATGCATCCAATAGGAATAGAGACATTTCAATAGATATAACTGAATGTCAATCCTGTGGTGGCAAGAAAAGTTGGGAGGGATTACCAAAATGATTCGGACTCATCCTCTGGGGACCATGAATGACAAAGTAGGTGCTATTTTAATCCGAGCGGTGAACATTGCTGGCATGGCTAAAAATGAAGAAAATACAAAACATTACAAAGGCAAATGACTCCAAACCCTCTGAGTCACACCGTCTGATAGAGGAACGCTCTACGGTTTAAAAGAAGTCATCTTTTTTTAATGATAATGAACTGTCTGAATCATTTAAAACCTTATAGTTATGAAGAGAATTTCCTGTGCGAGCCAGAGAGAGGGCACTGGTCCCACTGGCTCACTGGTGTGATGAAAGTCACACAAAGAGGGTTTCACTGTCCCACAAAGCATGGAGGAACTGCTGAGGCAGCCGCTTGTCCAGAGCACGTCATTATGCACCAGTAGGGTATCTGGCAGACCAAGAAATGAGCACAGAAAAAAGGGAGAAAGTGCCTGGATTGGAGTGGCTCCTAATGGCGACTTGGAGGGACTGGCGCTGTGGAGAGCACCAGACGAACCCAGCTGGAAACAAAACAACTAAGCAGTTTTCTTATCACTCACACCACTGTGAGAGGCTCCATTCTCTGAACTCAGCGGCAATTACGGCAGCGGCCTGGGACCAGTCACGGGTTCTTTGTGCCGATAGCCGGGGGCAAGTTCCACAAGCACAGTGGCCGGCCTTGCACACAGAACCCCGGCATGTAACATTAGAGGCTAACTGCACAATGCGCCTGTGAGCCGGGAGTTGAAAGCTATAACTTGTCTCCATTTCAGTGCACCTGCTTGGGCAATTCAAACACATAGTCGAGGCCTTCAAGGAAAGGCTGATTTCTTTTTTCTTTTCTTTTGGCAGTGAAGAAGCTTTGTGGTGCCACTGGAAGACGGTAGGTAGGGTTTATTTGTGTGTGTGTGTGTGTGTGTGTGTGTGTGTGTGTGTGTGTGTGTGTGTGTGTGTGTGTGTGTGTGTGTGTGTCGCTCAGAACTTATTCGTAGAATCAATCATTTAGGAGATAATTTGCATCCGTCATCTCCCTCCGCAGCAGTCATGAACAAACAAGCGAGCTGGAGGAAGACTGTGTCGGGCTCCATCCACACTGAGAACCGTTTGACAGATGCTGATGCTGCAGCGGTAGAGCCGGGGCTCTTTATAGCCACTTTTCTGGGGAGATATCCCCACTTGGCTCGCTGCCACGTTCTCTCACCGGGGCCAGGGCATATTTGGACGCCGACTTAGAAACAATGATCTACTTAGGGCTAACTGCAAATGAGCTTTGCATACAGAAAACGGCCAAAAACAAGCCGTCAGTCAAGCGCTCAGCACGACGCGAGGCAAAGGTCACTTCCATTTATGTGGATTTAGAGCTGTAATGCTGCTCCAACTGACAATGGCTCAATCTCACATGGAGAAAAAGAGCAACGCATCATTGTGTAAATGTCCTCAGGGGGCACAACCCTGTCAGTCGAGACCACGTGACCTCAGTCTGAAAGGAAGCGGAATTTTGAAAATTCCGAGTTTGAATAATGCCTTCCTGAAAGGCTTAAGGAGTTCCTTTGACGCCGTTCCTCGATTCCGGCGGAGCCCGTTTTGTTGACGCTCCAGAGGATCACAGCTCCTCTGGCCTCGCCTTTTGCCCTCGAGGGTCTGACGGCTGTGATTCACAAATCAGCTCCTCGTTTCCCCGTCGCTCAAATAAAAAACACTTTTCGACTAATTAGGGCTCCGACACCTTCAGGATCATGTTTCCCTTCTTCCTACGGCCAATTAAACTGAAATAAGGCTTTTAAAAAGAAACCGTTCTTGCAACGTATTACTGAGAGGATACGAGCCGTGATAAATATACAAAATTAAGACGTGAATGTTTTTACAGGTCCCTGGCTTTGCCGTTTGAAATTCCTCGGCTGTCATTAACTTTCGGAGGGCTTATCTTCATTGTGCCAGTTAAAGCCGTCTTGGAGAGTGATTTGAATAGGAAAGAGGTGCTATCGCCGGGATCAGTAGAAGTCATTTCACGCCCCAGTGTATGTCAGCTCCCATTAGCCGGGACAGCGAACTTCCTCCTCTTCATTCAGCCGGTGTGCCTCTGCATCGCTCTCGGCCTCTCTAGCCCGTGGGCAAAGCTTCAATGGCGTCCTGTGCGACGGTCATTACGAGCAGCCACAACACAAGAGGAGCACAGAGGGCTCGCTCAAATCTGGAATGAGGTGAGCCTTTCCACATACATCACAGTCCCAACGAGCAGCTGTGGGCATTAAGACTTCTGTGAGCGGGCTGGCCTGAGGGGCACGGAGCTCCGTCGTGATTTATCACGAGGCTCGGCCAATGAGGCTCCCCCTCTTTCAAATGATTCATTAGGGAAGTGTTACATAAGTTGTGGACATCCGATTATGACAATAACCAGACTGTTTCCCAGAGACGCTCATTCAATCGATAAAGCAGATAACTAGGCTGCTATAAGGGACTTGGCAGAAATCTTCCAAATCAATCCGTTTGCGCCTTAAAAGCTACGTTCTGTGTCATCAACAAAATAAATCTGCGCATTGAGTAAAAGTAATTGCCTAAATGGCATCCCATCCACATAAAGGCCACCATTGTCACCCGCGAGGATGAGAATGACAACATGGTCAGCGGGGTGAGTGCCACTCTTAAGGTCAAGTCAGAGGGCTTCATGCCTTATTATGCAATTACCCCGACCAGTTCTCCCCTTTGCCTTTTTCCTTTATGGGCCTCAAAGGGTCACATGGAGGCTGTCAATAGAGGAGAGACCCGTCTGTGTGTGTGCCAACTTTGCCCCGGGGCAGGAAAAGGGAAAATTAAGATCTACCGTTCACGCTTACCTTTTCCCACACATTTCAGTGACCACACATGTTCGCCCAGAATTGAAACAATGAATCATCTCGGCCAACTGTGGCCCTTCAGATTAAACTGTGACAATCGCTGCAGTGATATAAATGGCTGCAGGACACCCCTTTTGAAATGTACTCAGTCCAGGATCCCTGGAGGCTTTATGTAAATATTTGACAACTTCATATTAGACGGCATAATTTTTCTGTCCGTCATCTACTGAGCAATTTAAAGCTCATTTCCCCGCTGTACACGGGAGACGCGAGTGAACACATGCTCTTGCATACCAATACAATGCAAAGCGGCGATTTATTCCAAAGCGTCGGTGGGGCCACTGCAGCGAGAAGCGTGGAGCGCCGTGCGAAGACAAGGTGGTTAGGGACGGAGAGGAGAATTCAGGAAGGCTTTCACACAGCAGTCACTCAAGATAATCAGTGGACTGGCCTAATCCCCAAACAAGTGGGGCAGTGCAATCAAGTGTTTGTGCAAACATACGAATACAACAGGACAAAAAAGGAGCAGCCAGTGGGAGAAAACAAAAGGTAAAGTGATAATGAGAGAATCCACGTGTGCGTGTTTATGCTCGAGGGACAAAAAGATCCAGAGACGGTCTGGGAGGAGGAAGCCGTCTGCAGACGGGCTCAAAGGTCTGAGCTCCATCCTCCGACAGCCTCCAGGCCGAGCTCCCAGGCCGAGCTCCCAGGGCTTAACACGGGAGGAGAGGACCGGGATGAGGAAGTGGCTAAAAAGCTCAGATTTATACTCGTTGTCGCCTCCCTGAATCCACCACCTCTCCTCCCCTCTGCCTCGTCTGAGAAGCACTGCAGTGCTGAGCATGTCATTTAAGACCAATAAATCCACCTACAGTGGCCTTTAAAAAAACCCAAAAGGTTATGGTTTTTTGAACTGCACTTTTGGAACGGCACTTAGTTATGTAAGACCGCATGCTACCGTCTCCTCTTTTCCTCACACAGAATCATAACAGTCTCAGTTCTTGAGCCAAAGCTGCCACATTTAATGACTTCTTGGACTCATTTATGACTCAATCCCTCCGTCATCTACGAGCAACACGAAATATGGAAGATGCCGATGTGACCGACTCCGTTTCAGGCTGTGTGAAGTCTTTCTGCCGAGCATTGTGCCACGTTCCCAGGTCTCTCAGGAGATCACACTCTGGTGGTGGCCAACTGATTCCATGCCTCCCATCGAATGCTGGCAGAGGTGGGTACAAAACATGCTCCCATTCCTCCCCATCGCCTCAGGAGACGCCATGGCAACAAGGCAGACAGAATTGGGCCCTCCTCGCCATTCCACGCATGCCCTGGCATCCATTGTGAAACGTCTGAAGTCTTCTACTTTTTTTAGAGCGGAGATAACTGAGAGCTTTAATGTGGAACCACCCTCCGTTCATCGCCTCCATTTTTTCCTGCCTTTCCCCCCCTTGTTCCCCCTCACTAAGGCGTCCTCTCCGTGGCTCTGGTAGCGACTGTGAGGCTTTGATAACACCGCGGCTGCTCGGCTTCAAAAAGGTCTTCCTCCCAGTTACAATTTCCCCGGCGCTTCCAGTCGGGATCTAAATTTCTGGCTCTGTCAGATTTCAATTTGCAGAAATCACAAAAGCATCAGCAAACAATCCCAACTTTCTTGAAGCGCTGCCTGAGAATTCCAGCATTCGTTCAGCACATGGCACCGCGGCAGTCCTGCTCTCACCGAATCAAAGGCCGATTGTTAAGGGCTTGAATTAAGTGGAAAACTCTGTGGGCGTTGGTGGAAAAGAGCGAGATGACTCTCTCTCTAGGGAATCCTGACATCACACAGACAGAACGTTATGCTCATGACTGGTTTCAGTGGCTCAAGCCAATAAAAATTAAAAGAAATCCATAAGGCTGGGTGGCATTTTGAAGCTGGCGAGGTTCACGTGGAAAGTAAAGCAGCTGACAGCAGTTAGGAAATGTATATTAGAAGGAACTTATTAGAAATGCTTTATCCTAGATTATACTGTCCAATCATGTTTGACAACTCATTAAAAATGACTTTGTAAAAGAGGAATTTAAGACTTTTTTTATGTGGATGTCCAATTAGTGCTGATGCTAAAGGGAGTAGATATAAAGAAGAATAAATTCTTCTTAAAATGAATAAAACGATGGAGAAAGCAGAGCTCTCCAGCTGCAAAATGTATTGCTCTTGTTGTATCCAGTGGAATTATTTGACAAGACAGTGATGTGGTTCAATATATCATCGACTGAAGAATTTGGTTAACAACAAGGTAGAAACAGATCACCCGTCACGGTGAATCCTGAAAAGAATAATTCAATTTCTCACAAACTGCTAATAAAGACACAACGGACACTTCTGTAAGCTTTGACTTAAACTAGATGGAATTTTGTTTCAGGAGGCATAAATAAGGCGGACACGCCCACCTCCTTTCACCTGTTATGGAAATTTGACGTTAAGCATTATTATAAAACAGCACACTGAATGTTTTTCAATATGTAGAGGTTGATATCTCAATAATGATGTTGTGACGTTCAAAGCAAAGAAAAATGCTGGTCCAAAATAAAAAAAAAGGGATGGAAAATGGTAGAAATGAGCAAAACAACAAATCACAAGGCCAGTCAAGGTCAAAACGCCTTCAAATTATTTTCTACATTTCTACTGGCCTGAGAAAAACACGAGCAGAGCAAAACCAGAACAGAAGCTCTCTTCTGAGAATTTCATTCACTTTTTCCCACGAGGACATTTCTTTTGACAGAAATGTAATTATAATACAACATAACAACAACAGATTTCACATGGCATATATTAAATGTATTTAACTAATGTTGTCAAATCCACTCATGGAAAGAGATTTCCTGCCGGCAACTAGCAAGAGTTTTGGAATAACTGCCATTTGTCTTAATTGTCCGTCTTTTCATTTTAACGAGGCCGACGTGGGATTCGGTTGTGTGTGATGAATGAAGCGCCGCATCGGACTAATGTATGCAGCAAGCTGAGGAAAGCTGCCGCCACAGGTGGGTTTTCATCAACCAGTCTCTTTCATTCTCTGCCCCTGAACTTCCCCAATCACCTACACAACGAACACAGCTTCCAATTTAGAGTGTGGGAGCGCGGCGACGCGGGATATTGCCTTTGAAGCAAACACATGCTCACTCACGTGTGCCGAGTCTGCGTCGAGTCCTTCTGTCTTTACCCCCCCCCCCACCACCTGTGCTTTCAATGTCGCTTCAAGGAGATGTTGAAATCTGGATGCGACGGGTCAAACGTTGGCTACATCGGCTGAATACTCAAACAGAAGTGACGCATCATGACTTGCATCTGTTTTTTCCCGTTTGCTTTTTTTCTTTAAAATCGTATTTTGTTTACCTTCGGTTTTAAACTAAATGAAATTCACAGCGACTTGTTTTCTAAGATTATACTACGCCTCTCTACTCGTGTGCTTTGTTGTTACTGACTAAGCCCTTCCTGAAAAGGTGAAGGCAATACGTATTGATCAGTAAATCGGTAGAGTGGAGTCGTGGTTTGTAATGTCACGGATGGCTAATGCATACCTGTTTAGCGGTGATGGATTTAAGTGTGTCTCACTGCGACTCACTCTCCTGCTAAGATGAAGCTGAATGTAAATAAACATAGACAAGAAGGAAATGGAGTTCCTCCCCCCCACCCCCACACTTGCTGTGTGGAGGATTTTTCTCATTAGGCTCCTCCAAATCCTTCACTCTCCACCGTCAACGTCGTCTGTACATGCATTTAAATCCAGCAACCCAACCGTAAGCACTGGATTATTGGAGCAGAGGCTTGCGGTTAAATTGTCCCTGCCTGCGTAAATAAATGGTGCTAATGTGAAGCAGAGTAAAAAATAAGCCTTAAAAAAAAGAAATGAATGTGCAATATCACAATATTTTACTTGAAGCTGTGTACATGGCGGGAGGCTGAGGACTGTGTGCACTATTTTCAGGCATCTTAGCCAAACAGTTAGGAGTGTTAAAATGTTATAGAATAGAAAGATTTGAGAGGAAATGGTGTGTTTTCCCCAATACGATAGATAGCCCCTGACCAAGTTCTATTAATTAGACTGAAGAAATGACCTTACGTCTGGCTTGAGGGCCGCCTTAGGAGATTGTGTATATATGCACACCAGGGTTACTTTGTGACTCGATTACTTCTTAAAATCAAAATCCAACAGTGTGAGACAAATGTGTTAAATAATCATAAGACATATCCCACATACACCTATTTTGTATATGGATCAGATTCAGTAACTTCTGTTTTTGACAATTTTAAAACACGAAACAAAGGACTTGGCAGAAATTGACTTTGAGTCTTCTTGATACAAGGAATTTAAAATAAAGTTCTAAAACAAAATTAAGCTTGGTCACACAAAATGGTTCAATAAAGTTACAATCCAAAAAATAGAGTCAAAATCCGACTAGCGGATGTTGCATTGACCCTTAAATGTTTACATGCAGTGTTTGGATTGGATGTCTTGGATTGACCCCTTAATAAAAATAATAAAAGCCTGGCCCATCAGCTCTGAGGGCTGCCAAAGAAAAAAATCCTGAAAGAAAACATTAAATATTCATCATGTGCTGTCACTCTGCCACATGTTCTCTTTGAATCTAAGCTTATGTAACAGTGCTCATGACAATCGTCCTCGATAAAAGCATCAGCGAAAAGCTTAAAATCTAGATGTAGCGTTTAAATCCACTGCCATGAAGCCCGATCATGTTCCCTCTTCGGTAACTCAGGAGATAATATGTAGGATTTAAATCACCCAGTTACTGACCTGGTGGAGATCATTTCCCAACGTGAACTCCTGGAAATAACCGGGGGCGGCCGATGTGGCGCGGATGGCCTGCCAGAGCTGGTGCTGGGAACCCCCCAGGTAGGGCGAGCGCAGCCCGGGCAGCAGGTTGTAGTTCCTGAACACATAAGCCTTGAGGGTCCCGCGGTTCACAATGGTGCTCACCGCTGCCACCTACAGTTAGAAGAAATGACATCCAACACCGACTTTTCCAGCATGAGGCAGCATTTTTTACAAACAGAAAACGCAAGCGTCATATCAAGATCGACATGCTGACGGATTTGTTTAATATCGTCTCTGTGCTGTGGGCCTCGCAGGAGTCTGCTGACATATGAATTCCTGGATACCTCTTCATCCACAGTATCGAGTATGGCTTTAGAGTGCATTTTATTTCCACTTGTCATTGTAGAGATTGAGAGCTTTTTTTTTGTAATATCCCATCAAGGTGGGCCAAAGGCTCAATGGTCAGTACCAGAAGTGAACAAAAGTGAAGAATGTGTGAGGCCATCTTCTAAAGCTTACCTTGGGGCATTCAGGGTTTCTTGAAGTTTCCACCAGAAGCTGAGAGCCCATTTTCTCTCTGTGGATGAAGGAAGGGAAGATAGGGTAATGTCATTTTTTGGCATTGTGAATTTTAGGCAGTAGCATGAGTAGATACAGATTTCTTTCTGCAAGCGTCACAAAACCCTCCCGCGTATCAGTGGAATTTTAAACCATAGTGTGATTGCCATAATTTTAAAAAGGATAATTCTACTGTTCGTGGGTTTTTGGGCTATCTACAGCAATCTATGAATACTTAACACGAATGCCGACAATATTTAAGCATGCAGTGGTGGTGTGTATTCTATAATATCATTTTACAATTTGTTTCAACCAGCCACTGTTTTACCGTTATTTTCAAATGTTATACAACTTTCCATATTGGGTGACCCTTGAAATTTGCTTGGGCTAGTTATCCATCACAGTGAACACCATGTCTTCTTTTATGGTTACCCATAATACTATAATATTATTGTTCCATGGCAATGCAGTACAGAATTTGTAAATTTCCTGCAGTTTAAATGCATTATCACACAAAAATAAAGCGCACCTTTGATGGATATCCTACATTTTGTTAGTAACTTCCAAATCACTGTGTGTTTACTTCTACTTCCTATTTTAACATCCACATTAACGAGCACCACTCCATAAATGACGAAGGAACTGACTTGAGGATGTTCTCCCAGGCTTCGCTGTCATAGAAAGCATGGTTCCAGCCCATCTTTACAGTGCCGACAATGACGTTCTGCTTGAAGACATCTGAACCCAACTTCCGGTAAAGATCGTCACACTCGTCCAGCGGGATTTGAAACACACCGAGCATGAACCCTAAGATAGCACCTGAGGGAAAAACACGTGCAAAAGGACTGGTGAATGCAGCGCACAATGGCACGCCACAACAAGGGAATAAAACATGCAAACAGGGAATGTACAGCTTGTTGCCGTTACTCTCAGTCTCAAGGCCTGACGTTGATGCGGCACTATTTACCGGAAGGATTATTCGTTAAGACTAACATTTCCCTCTGATGATCCATTTATAGGAAGCGCATGAAATGATCAAGCAAATACTTCTCGACTGCTTTCTCTCCGGGATTAAGGATCCCGACAGGATAACCAATCCACAACAGTGCTACAAGGCCAGAGATGGGGTGTATCTGAATAATGTGGGTGATCAACCTCGCCAGATGGGTTTTAAATGTGTGAGCAACATTCGATCGAGCCAACGGATTACATTATGCTCTGAAAACATTCAATAAATGTGAAAATTAAGTACCTCCAACTGGTGGGGATTAAGACTGAGAGAACTGATAGGAACTGGGGACAAACATAAACTTCTGGTAGTGATTAACGGCCACAGCGCTCTGCAAATAGGTTTTCAATCTGCTGCGAAATGAAAAACAACCAAGCGGCAGGTGGAAGAGACCGAGTTAACGGCCGATCCACAGCATCCCCTTGTGGAGATATTGGGAAGGATATAGGGAAAGGAATTGTTAACAATTCCTAAAACCAAATGAGGCAATGCAATTTCATGACAAATATATTTTCATGATCTATTTAACAATTGGAATCCTAACCTGAGGTGTCGGTAGTGAAAACGAGGTCAAAACAAGAGCGGAGCAACAAACGGTTCAGCATGGGATCAGAGCTGCCAGTCGCACGTGGAATGCTGCACTCTGCTCAAATAATCCAGACACATACAGAGAAGTAGGGCAGTAGGAAAACGCACCTGTGCTGACACCACATATATAATCAAACAGCTTGTAAATGGGTTTTCCGGTCAGGGCTTCCAGCTTCTGCAACGTCTGAAGTGCAACAAGTCCCCTGAAAGTACAAAGTCAGACACAGACATACACAAAGAGTTCTAAATGAAAAGGATGACAACCACCACACACCAGCTGTCTAATGTCCCACCATCATAACAAAGACAAATAAGGAAATACATCCTTATCCATTTAACTGAATCTTTCTCAGGATGACAGTTACTTGATTGAAACCGCAAACAGAAGCAGTGAATTGCTTTTTAAAACATTGACTTCAATAAATGCTATTTAGCTTCATTTGGAAAATATTTGACATCAGTGACACATATCTTGCAAAAAGAAAACAGCAGAGCTGAACTCGTACCTTAACCCTCCACCATCTATGGTCAGGATCCGAATGCCCCGGCCTTTCACGGGTTTATGGTGGCCCACCAGAGTGAGGGCTTCTCTAACCGCTGCCCTCAGGCCTGGGTCACTGGCCTGTTTCAGACGCAGCAGGCAAGGGATGACCTGCTCCTGATGAACACACACATTTAAAAAACACACTGCGGCACTCAGATGTGGAAATGAAAAACACAGCCAGTCATAAAGGATTAACATTCCCAACACTAGCAAATGGTTTGAAAGGCTGAATAAATTCCTAACGCCATCACAGTGAAGGCAGGGCCATAAATAAACACTGCAGCATGTTGTCCGTATGTACGGCAGTCGCCGAGCTCTGACATTAAACAGAGAGCAACATGTAACCAGTTGCCACAGCTGACAAACTGACATTTGCCTGGCATGGGAAAATTCCCAAAAGCAAGCAGAAGGACATTATTTACACGTTACGGCTGTTTAAGAATTCATGCCAAACATAACAGGATTATTTATGTATGCGTAAAGACATGCTGCTGTAAGTACTGTCATCGTCTCAGGTTTCTTCCACCTCTGATAACGGCTTCCGGTAAGTTGGTATTGAGTTTGCCGATACATATAGATATCTACATTTTAAGCGTCACATTTACAAGGACCACAAGTACAAAATACTTATGCTCATAAGTCTATATGTCTATTTTATTACGGCCCTTGGTCCTTGATTCCCCCATCTCACGAGCAGGTTTTAACATAAGTTATACAATATTTCAATCACTGCTCTTCCAACACTGCATAACAATTTTGGCATGTCTTGTTGTCTTTTTGTCTCTCAAACTGACGTGCATTTGTCAAAAAAAACCTTCTCAGACTTTTTTTTTTTTTTATAATCTGATTTAATAAAAAGGTTAAACAAAAAATAATATAAAGGTCATGAGTTAGTGCCAAACATAAAAGTTGCTGCTTTTGACATGCGCAGCAGAGTCGGACACATTCCTTGCTCACCTTGACTGCAACGGCACTGGTTTCTGGAAACTCCAGGAGATGGTAGCTGAGGTCCTCCACCCTGTTGATGTAGACCCTTACATCTGATGCCCTGTGGAGAGCCTGAACCAGACCCCGAGTTCGATTGTCCACACTCACCCTGGCAATGATCTGGAGACAGAAGAAGAAGAAAAGGTCAACCAGTGAGGTCCAGCTTATTATGGCTCATTCAAAAAGATAAATCTGAAGAAGATAAATCTGCTTTAGCTAATAAATTGCACCTAAGGGAGCATCAGGTCTTTATTTATATTTTAATTTTTTTAATACTTAACTGTTGTGTTAACTTCACAACATCCAAGCATCAACAGGCTTGGCCGAGAAGGTACAAACCTTTTGTGGCCCTCTAACTTCACAAGGAGGTTATTTTTGAACATAGATTCCGAGAACTCAGGCGGCACGTCAGCACGTTATACTACCCTGAGACATATAGAGTAGCAAGAGCTCTGGTCAATGTCTGGACAGCAGGCTGCATGCTGGAATATAAACATCTCAGATACTCAGAACTATCTAATGTTGGAATTATGTTTCACTATAACATAGACGTACCTTCTCTCGTTGAAGCAGCAGTTTTTTGGCCTTCTCCTCTGCAGTCGTCTGCTCCTTAATAACTGTGGCCTCAATCTGTTTGACTGGTGCATCCTCTGTATTCTTTACTTCCACTGTAGCACTTTTGTACTCTGCTGTCCTAAACCTTGGGACCAGGGGAGCAATGTAGCTTCCTACGAAGGCTTGCACAGTGGGAGCCGAGTAGGACAAGTAGTGTCCTAAACCCTTCTTCATGGAAGGTGGGGTAACTGGAGCAGCAGAGACTGTTTTACCAGGAACTGGCATGAGATCACTAGTGTGTTGACCCTGAGAGGAAGCAGAGGAAGCAGAGGAAGAGTAAACATTGTCCACTTTCTTGTTGTTTGTACTGCTGTCAAAGTAGGAGTTGATGTGATGGGCCAGATAGTTGTAAGTCTCATCCAGGTTAACTGAAAAGGTGCTGGGATGGAAAAGTGCTGTGGTTTGTTCAGAGGTTGTGCTCTTGCTCTCAGCATCACTCGGCAAAGGTTTAATCTCCTCTTGCTTCCTGGTAGAACCGGCTTTGACAGCGGAAACAACACGTCTCAGCCTTTTCTCTTTACGTTCACCCACAGTCACAATTGTGGCAGCGACAGTCGCTTGGGTAGGGTTGTGAGAATGTGTGGCGATAGTGGCATTGGCATCCAATGTAGCAGCAGGCGTAGGAACAGAAGGACTGGCGGAAGAGGAGTTACATATAGGTGTAGGTGGAGTAGATGTAGAAGGGGGAGCAGCAGGAGTAGGTGTGACTGCACTCTCCTCCGCTTTTGGGGCTGACTCAACACTCACCTCAGCCTTTTTCCAACCTTTTAAAGCATTCGGCTTGAGTTTGGCGATTTTGGAGAGAAGTTCCGTATGCGTCCCACTCACAGCTTTAGAAACTGTGTCCAGTGTGTTCCTGACCCGCGACATGTGTTGGCTCAGACCGGCAGACCACCGTGAAGCTGAAGTGTTCAAGTGCACGGTGCTGGTGTGGAGTCCAAGCCTTTGTCTAACCTGGTTAGCCTTACAGATCCATCCCTTTCGCCCGGTGATCCGAAGGTGGTGGATGTGCCTCCAGCTGAGATAGCCAACCTTGTAGCAATAGGGTTGTTGTACATGGACCCTGCAGTGAGAGGTACCAGACAAGGGAAGTGATGCTGCTGATTTCCGGGCATGCGTGGGCCACGAATGAAACGCTCTGCTTAATTTGACCCAGGTTTTTAGAGCCCATTTATGACTCATTCTTCCAGGTCTCGAGACATCCACATCAAGATTGGGTCTATGCTCTCCCTTTCATTAACCTGGTGATAAACAATAAAAAAAGAGGTTATGGATAAATGAAAGAGAAAAAAAAGTGAGAAGGAAAATAATAAACAAAATGGCATAACGTGGAATACAACTACTAACACTGCTCCTAAAAATGGCTATAAGAATTGCTGTTTCCTCAAGTTGTAAAATTATCCTGAGAGGACAACAAAATATCTAATATCTCCCGTTACTCAACATAACATGCTACAACATCAGCAACTACCGTTATCTGTTAGCTCCACTATCGCAGCTAGCTAACGTTAAGTCAGCAGCATTCATAAACACACCACACAGCATAATAGACAATACCTTTTTATGTCAACGTAAGAAATCCTTGTATACTCTCATTGAGTCCCCAACCTTCGTTAACGTTAACACTAAAGTACCACAACGTAAGTTTTGGCAACACACGATCAGTCGACCTGACACAACATCCTGAATGACTAGCGACGCCAGTCAAATGAAAAACAATGATCACGTGACACCCTATGTACTCTGCAATTGGCTGGCTATCGCTTGGCCCCTTAAATGGAGTGTGTTGATTGGTTGAGGGAGTTCTCCGCTGTATCAATAGGTTCAGTTTCTGAGAATTTGCCGGATTTCTCCCGGGTAAGCAGTAAAGAAGGTGGAGCCAGGATCAAATATTAAAAATGGAGACCCTGCTCTTCTATGTATCACGCGGGATACGCGTATGACCAAATGGAGCACTACACATACTTTTTCTGTGTGACAAAGTCATGTGGCGTTTATATATGCCTAAACTATATACCACAGCAGGCACGTGCACAGATAGACCCCTAGTGGTGCTCAAGCACCTGCCCTTTTGCCCTGAATGAGAAAAGTGCCCCTTCTACTGGAGCCCAATTTGTTCTTCATTCATCAGTATTTAAGAATAAAAATTACTCTCTCTGTCATCAATTCCCCCCAAATGTGTTTTGAAATCTGACGGGGCACTTATTTGAGTTCTTGTGAGAATTTCGCCCCGACATGCTCCGCGGCGCTCACAAGCCCCCCCCTCCCCCCCCCCCCCCCCCCTCCTCCACTTAGTGCTCATGCAGTGAGCGCCAGGCCAAACGGGTGCAGCCTACTTCTCCTCTGACCCGCAGCATCAGACTACCAGGTAATGACGGTGTTTGTGCAATCCCCACGTTGTTTGGTGATAAATGAACCACAACATTAGCGCCGTCACAACTGGTCCGACGTTTCCTAAAAAAATAAACAAACAAAAAACTCACGAAATCCGTGATTTCAAAGCCTTGTCCAGCTGTTTACTGACGTTAGTCGTGTTTAATGAAGAGAGAGAGGGAGAGATATACAGGCAGGCATCTTCTTTGTGTTGTTGTATAAATGCTGTTTAGACAATTTCGAAAGTATGTTGATCAGTATGTAGTATGTAGTCAATCATATTTATTCATAAGGAAAATGTAAGCTAGCTGTCTAATCTAGCTAGCTGTCTAGTCAGAAAACAGTAAAAAAAAATGTGTGTGTACTGTGTTGTCAGCTTTATAGAGATCATGTAAGTCACTCTTGATTATTATGCAGTGCATAATAATCAAGAGTGACTTACATGATATTCATTTATTTATTCAATTTGATAATTTGAGTTAGTTTGTTAACAACAATAAATATATAAGTTGAAAATATCCTACTGTGTTTTTTATTTATTTATTTATTATTATTTTTAATTTCATAAATCATTTTGGCGATGGGTGCCCTTTTTTTTGGTTTGAGCACCTGCCCCCCAAAATGTCTGTGCACGTGCCTGTACCACAGTATGTATAGTATAATGTTCAGACGTAGCTGGTAGTAGTAGCAGTTCTTAATAATATTCATTAAAAACACTACATAGTTGCTGTAAACACTCACTAACAGCATCAAGGTCACTATCGGACAGTTGAGGGGTGTATTACCTGCATTGGCCGACAGGGGGCAGACTAACTAGCTGATAACGTATCGTTACTCTGATTCAGTGAAGGATCGAAGAAGACATGGACGCGTTGTCCGCACCATGATGCAGCTTCTGACCGCTGCCTCCCGATAACAACAACCGAGGGTAAGAACTGAACACCATCATCATGTTGAGCGTCGGGTGGGTAAATGTTTAATTGGCAGAAAGCTAAGCTGCACTTAAAAAGCTGAGAAGGTTTAAATAAAAGGTGAAGAACGTTACCCGGTCAGTTACCTTCTACTAGCAACATCAGCTAACGTTAGGAGTGACGCTTGAAACAGTGAAACAGTCAAACACATCGTCAGGACTTAGTTACTTTCATAAAATCTAAACTGGCGTTAATCTAATCTGGGAACCATATTTGTTTTTGTTGCTGAAGTTAATTTGGCGACGTCATCTAGCTAAAATGATGGACGTACTGCTCACGAGCTAGCTATTAACTGAGGTGCCTTGTGGTTCTCCAGATGTGTCAACACTGATTAACTCGACTTTTGCTTAATTTGCATGCAAAACATTTTACTTTAATTTACCAACTGCTAATTGTCTTTTTTCAATGCAGGGGACACCGGAGCCATGGCTAGCGCGCAGTCCGCCGTTACGTTTGCAGTGTGCATCCTCATGATAACGGAGCTGATACTCGCCAAGAAGGACTACTATGATATCCTGGGAGTGCCTAAAGATGCTACCGAGCGACAGATTAAAAAAGCTTTCCACAAGCTCGCAATGAAACAGCACCCCGATAAGAACAAGAGCCCGGACGCTGAAGTGAGGTTCAGAGAAATTGCTGAAGGTAGCTACACTATTCTTTCTTTCTTTCTTTCTTTCTTTCTTTCTTTCTCATCTGTGTGTGACAATGTAATTGTTTCCGAACATACTGGAGTAATATTCTTATTTCTAATGCAACGTTTCGTCCAGTGTGAAGTTGAGAGTATTGTTCAGCCTGTCTCGTTTTCAATTAAAAAATCCTGGAGGATAAGTATATCTGAGCTTACCATATATTAGTAGTTTATTATAGTTTATAGTTAGTTGATCAAGACACTGAACCCCCAGTTGCTTCCCGGGCAGCAGCCACACTGCACCTAAATTGCTATGGATAGGACCAATTTTCATGTATGTACAAATATGTAATAAAGTTTAAGTTTATTATACTTGTCATGTCCTTAGTTAGGCCATTGTCACCAATTGTCACATGACTTTGTCTTGAGTCTTGACTGAATTGTGTCTTCTTTTTTGCAGCTTATGAAACGTTATCAGATGAAACCAAAAGAAGAGAGTATGACCAGTTTGGTGACGCCTCTGCACACTTCACTGGGGAGGCGCAAGGCAGACATCAGCAGGCTGCCCACCAACCTTTCAGCTTCAACTTTAATGACATTTTCAAGGACTTTGACATCTCCAGCCAGAACAGACACGCCCGTCACCAAAGACACTTTAATGAACACTCCAGGTCCCACAAGGAGCCCCACAGCAGACATAAGAGACACTTTCAAGGAGGTTTTGGAGCAGGTGTCTTTGATGACATGTATGACGACATAGAGAGGATGTTCACCTTCGATAGACACGCCAAACAGACTGACAACAGGTTTCAAGGTGCAGCAAAACAACACTGTAGAACAGTGACGCAGCGCAGAGGAAATATGGTAACCACTTACACAGACTGCACTGCATCTTAAGATGCAATGTAAAATGTCTTCTCGTTCAAAATTGCCTTAACGGCATACAATACTGTTGTATTGGGTAACAAGCCACTTGGTTCAAATGCTGTGAAATTTGAGCACTGACATTGATATCTGACATTCAGGCACAGAATGATTTGAACAGTGACACTGTTTACTTAGCTTAAGTCTCAATTTAATTCAAACTATTCCCTGTGCGTGCTTGTGGACTTGAACATGATTGTAGTAGTTTTTCACTTAATGTTGAAATAAGCTGATGGCGAGTATTTTTATCAGTATTTTCTTTTCTGTCATAGTGGAATTGTAGAGTTTGGGAAAAAACAATCACACTCCATTTGGCACAGGAATACCCATGTGTCAGTACACCACTAGTTCACTACTTCCACCCTGTTATTTTGGACAGTTTTGAATTTCTTTTGTATAGGTTTTACCATTGTGGTTCTCCAAACACAACTGAAGGCAGAAACAATAGCAACCAGTGGAGTTTTGCTTATGGTTGTCAAACGGATTGCAATGTCAACAGAAATCTGCAACCCTCCATGTGTTGGCTTGGTAAACTATTTGTGCTACATTTTGTTGAAATATGTATGTACTCTAGACTGCCAGTCATGTTTTTTGAACATTTACTGAAACATTTGTGGTTACATCTCATCAGTGTAATTGTAAATACTTCTGAAGTAGAGAAAAGGTATAAGTAAACAGAGAAATGCTTGTGACTCTAGCCTTTCAATTAACACAAGTATGTGTGAAGCCCATAATGTTCTGTTGGTCTAGGTGTTTGTGGTATTTTGTGCACTTTTTAGTGGCAAAGGACATTTGGGATTAGGCCATCTTTAATACAAAAAAGTCACAACCATTTCTCAATCACACTATTACTAATATTTTCTAGATGTATAGAGTTTAATTTGAATTTCCGGTTACAATGCTTGAAATTTAACCAGAAAGTCTCAAATATAGGTATTTAAAAACTTTTGACTGGCATCTCATGAACTACACTTGCAGAGGACCAATTTAGCTGTAAACTAACTACAGAATTTACTTTCATGACTTCTAATTGTATTAGTCACAAGGGTCATTGTTTATTGCATTTTGTTATTAACATTAAGTGTACAAATACTGCAGTGCTACAATGCTGAAATACTGTATGTATAAGAGCATATAATCATCAATGTTTGATTATATGAATCTGGGGATTCAATTTAGATTTGAGAAGAGAAGATAAAACTCCCAGTGCATACTGTTTTCCAGATCATCTGTTACCTTTTACATTTTAGTGTGCAATATTTATTTCCTTGAATCATAGTGTTGTAAATATTCAATGGCACTTTCAATTTTGTATAAAATGTGTTTTCGAGACATAAAAAAAATGAACCCAAACTGATTTTCCTTTTCTTTATTTGTTATATGTTGTGTGTAAGAGTGAAAATGTTATTTCATTGTTTGGGTGATACAACCAGGAATATTCTTTTTGCATTATATCATGTTAGCTTTAAACACAACTCTGGTGATGCTACATTGACAGACCACTACATATTAGACCTTTACATAAGATTATTGCTAATTCAGTGCCATAATAATAAAGTACCAATAACTGTTCATACTTTTGTTAAACATACATTTGATATTGCATTAATAAAATGCAGTTGAACCGTTTTTTTCATGTCAACTCCTTACAAAGGAATCTCACGTTTATAAATAGTTTGGTATGCATGTTAGTTATGGTTGCGTAGGGGAAAATAATAATTAACTGTATTTTCATTGGTGAACACGTGTATGACGTCACCGGGAGGAAATGTAGTTCCGTAGAAGTCAACCCCCTGATCACACGAATGTCGAGCGAGACTCCAGTGAACTACAACTCCCATAATTCCAATCTGAGCAACCGTAGTGCGCAGTTTGCTTGTCGGTCTCAAAGAGACGCCAGCAGCATTAGCCGAGAGACATTGAATGACTTTGTACCACTTGTGCTGCAGGGTGTAGAAAGTTGTCAGATTGACAGGTCGGGATTCGTATCGGAGCTCATGGAGGCCCTCATACCTGTCATAAACAAACTGCAGGATGTATTCAACACGGTCGGCGCCGACATTATTCAATTGCCGCAGATAGCTGTTGTGGGAACTCAGGTGAGGAACGTCACTTTGCTTTAAGGCTAGCGAGTTGTTTAGCCTGCGCCAACTTATTGTTTCGGTTCTTCCTGGTACGCAAAAGGTAGTTTTTCTTTACGTTTCATGCAGGTGTACAAAACCAAACTGCGTAGACTGGCCTCACGTGAGCGTGGCTTTTATACATTTACGCTAATTTACTTAGTAGCTAAATTAGCATTAGCTAGCTACATGTGATCTCACTTATGAACTCAAGGTAGCTAGCAATGTTTCTAGCTGACAGTTGGGGGACTAGCTCTTGTCCACATAGTCCTCAGATCACCCATTGTGAAAGTAAAGTATATTTATTTATTTATTTATTTAGACCATAAACCATTCACACTACCATCTCCTCTTAGTTTCCAGTTTATTAACGTTAAGCTAGATAACGTACACCTCTCTAAGACTAATGCCGGTGAAGTAAATAACTTGTAGCGTTTGTAAAGGTTGCAATGTTGTTAAGGGTTTTTATATATTATGACTGATACGTGGTATATCCGTGTTAATATAGATGGGTTGAACAAAATATGATACTGAACAAAATACAATTCAGCAGCTCCACAAACTACTAATGACACTGGAGTTGAAGCGACACCTTCCTTCTTTAATACAGTTTCACTCTGTCCACCCAACTACCTGCTGTACACATGAAAGCCTAATTGGTTTAAAGTGGCAGGTTTTTGGCTGACACATTTCCTTTCACTGGTCAGCTAATAGGATGTGGCTGTCTCAGACCTTTTGGCAGGCTTCTGAAGGTGTTACGGTGAGACGCGGCCTGCCAGAGGATGGTTTACGGGCCTGATTTGTTATGTTTGTCCTTTCCATGGCTCCACAAAGTCCCAGATCTGCAAAGACCTTCAGTTAAGGACAGCTGCAACTGCGACCATATGCCCAGTATTTGTTATCCCTGGCAGATCTATTAATAGGCCGACGTAGTGCCTATGCCAGTAAAAAAAAATATGATTTATCCTACAGTAATGTCTTCCTAGTGCTTTTGTTAATGAAAACTGTACAGTTTGAGATGCCACAAGGTTTGTGTGGCATTCAGCCAACCTCACACCAATACTCCTCGCCCACCTGATAAGAAATACTAACTTAGCAGGAACATTTTTGGGGCCCAGAACTAAATTAAAACTTTGCTCTTCTGGTCAAAATGCAGTCAAAACGGATTTATCTCTTCAACAAGTCATTCATACTTCAGTCTCCCTCACTAATGTTTTTGTATGATGATGATGTTATTGTCTACAGAGCAGTGGGAAGAGTTCGGTTTTAGAGAGCCTGGTTGGCAGGGACATCCTGCCACGCGGCACTGGCATCGTCACACGCCGACCTCTTATCCTCCAGCTAGTGCACATCGATTCAGAGGACTGCAAGAAAACCAGTGAAGAGAATGGTAACGTCACTGTCACCTTTGTTATCTCTGTATCTGTGGAGTTGTTGCATATTTATCTTTTTCTGCAAACTAAGTGAGTGACTATACTGAGTGGAAAATGTATTAATTATCAGGAAATGCTGCATGAAGCAGATTAATTGGTGTACTTATTCCACACTCCGTTTTGTCAAGTGAATGTATGGGCATGTTGCAGTTGGAGCATTAATTCAGACAGGAAGCTGTAAAGAGTCATTTAAATTTGGCACTCAGACGAAGCTTCACTTTCACTGGCCAAGAGCATCAGTTTATAAGAGTTAAAGGTAATAGAGATCTTCAACGGACACTTTATCCAATGTCAGGAGACTTCTCTGCTACGGTGCTGTAGTAATTATTTAACTGTTGAAGGTTTTTATATTTTGAAATGAACAGCTGTTTAAATAAACACTGATGCCATCGATCATTCAGTGAAAAGAACAGGCAGCAAATGTGACAAGATCCTGCATTTATTCAATACAGTCCTCTGAGAATGGCCTCAGAGCGACTCTGCATTGCTGCAGTTTAATCCAGGAGCTGCAGATAGCCAGGCTAACTCTTTTGTCTCCTGTCATCTCTCTTGAACCACAGAATCCAAGAAAAATGGACGCCTTTACAGAGGTCTCCGTTTCTTTTTTCTTTGCCTTTATTGTGTTTGTATGGTACATAACCTGCCCAGTCCCTGCTGCCCATTCTGCCCCATCCCGCCTTGCATTTGTGCAGCTTTCTTTACAAAGCTGCCAAACCATGTGGCTTCACTTTATTCAGTTCAAGCGTCCCCTCAAATTAGGATGGTCTCTGTCAGTTGAAGTTAGACGGATAACATTTGCAGATTCCTGATTTTGTGCTTCGTTTTATATTTTTAAAGTCCACCTACGATGTCCTGAATACCAACTTCCTCTAAGATGACTAACAGATTCCACCCATGTAATGTTGTTTCCTTCTTTTTGTTGCAATGTTGATTATTGCAGCTGAGATAATTGCTTCGTTTTTTTAAAGACTCTGGGTTCTCGCTTCCCCAAATACACATGCTTTTTGTTTTTGCTTTAGGCTTTTATTTGCTTCCACGAGTTTTGTGTGAAAACCACTCTCTTTTTTTAACTCTTCCTCTGTGGAGTTTTGCTGTGGGGAGTATTTTTCCATCCCATGTTTGTCATTAGAGAAATCATCCCATGAGACATAGCACTAGTAATAATAGTAACACTGATCTCAAGGCCACATCTCCACTTCTGTCATATCAACTAAAACATCTGTCCTCAACTTTGTGTTCCTGCAGGCATTGACGGAGAGGAATGGGGCAAATTCCTTCACACCAAAAACAAGGTAGAGTTGCCCCACTCATGTCCTCACACTCTTTGAGAAAACAAAATTCTCTGTGTATGTGTGTGTATGTATATATGTATATATATATATATATATATATATATATATATATATATATATATATATATATATATATATATATATATATATATATATATATATATATATATATATATATATATATATATATATATATATATATATATATATATATATATATATATATATATATATATATGAGACAAATCTGAATATTCAATGAACTGTGTCTGGTTCAGCATCCTGTATTGATTCACTAACATTTATGGATTAGCAACATAAAGACATTCTGTGGTTTTGGGATGTTTAAAACCGCAACATCTATAATGAGGTCTGGCACACACTCTCTTAGTAGCTAAAGATGTTTTTGTGGGTAAATGTCCTTAAAGGTTGATTTGGGTCTCTTTAGCTTTACATGGTTCATTGTGTTCGAACAAAGACACCCTCATGATGGGCTGTGAGCCTCTCATGACACAGAACAGGAAGTCTCTTTGAAAACCAATCCTGTCATGTCCTGTTTTTTGTTTGTCTATGTTGTTATTGTTGTTTGAATATCAAAAACTGTGTATTGAAGTCTTTATATTTCTTGTTTAAATTGCTCTTCCAGACCTACACAGACTTCGAGGAGATCAGGCAAGAAATTGAAGCGGAAACTGAAAGAATCTCCGGCAATAACAAGGTATGCTTAGAGGGAACCTCAAAACAAGAAATTATAACAATGGATGATTTATAAATATCAGCATCAACCTGAGACTTTGACTCAACCTCGGAAATAATAACAGTGACCGCATTGTTTTTCCCAGGGTGTAAGTGAGGAGCCCATTCACCTGAAAATCTTCTCACCACACGTTGTGAACCTCACATTGGTGGATCTGCCTGGCCTTACAAAGGTGAGATAGGTTTTTCCTTTTTCCTCTCCATGGCCAAACCAGACTGATCTATGAACTCAAGATGATCCTGCTGATGAATGTCAGGTTTTGAAGTCCAATGTGTGTGTCTTTGTTGAAACAGTTGCCGGTGGGAGACCAGCCCAAAGACATAGAGCTCCAGATCAAAGAATTGATCTTCAAGTACATCTCCAACCCCAACTCCATCATCCTGGCTGTGACTGCTGCCAATACAGACATGGCGACCTCAGAGGCCCTTAAAGTAGCCCGTGAGGTTGACCCTGATGGTAAATGGCTTTCTTGTTGATTTATTCTTACGTTCTTCTGTTGCTCTTCTTGACCTTTATTACATTTTTCCCCATTAAAAGGATTTTGGAGAGTTTATTCTTATCAGGACAGAGGGTTTTGTATGCTGTACACAGATTGTAAAGCTGTTTTTGTTTTCAGGCAGGAGGACGCTAGCAGTGGTGACCAAGCTGGATCTGATGGATGCTGGCACAGATGCCATGGATGTATTGATGGGCAGGGTCATTCCTGTCAAACTGGGCATTATTGGAGTCGTTAACAGGTGACACTGCACATTTGGGCCTAGTTAGTCAGTTAGGAGGGAAGTAAGGAAGGAACTAACTAGCTTTATAGTCCATGTTGTGGAAAAGTGTTTTATTGCTTTACCACTAAATTATTTTAAAAAAATTCAGTAAATAAATAATAAATTCAGTACACAGCTTACCTGAAGAAAGAGCTAATACTCTGGAAAGCCTCACTCTTTATAATGCATTTAATTCCTATTTACTTTGTTGCATCTGGGTCTTCCCTGCTATTTACCTAACTATATTTGATATTCCCTATCAATTTCAAGTTATTCATAGCATTGAGATTTTCATACCTCATGAGCATATTAGAAAATGAAATGCTGTCCACCAGATTCTTAAACGCCATTTCCTCAAATATCGTCTTGATCTGAGAGTTTGTGTCCATAATACTATCGTCACATGGGTGGCGTGTCACAGACCGACTCACCTTCATGAGTATGTGTGTGTATTGTCTTAGGAGTCAGTTAGATATCAATCAGAAGAAGTTGGTGGCAGATGCCGCCCGTGATGAATACGCCTTCCTACAAAAGAGGTACCCCTCGCTCGCAAACAGAAATGGAACCAAATATCTGGCCAGAACATTGAACAGGTATGGAGTTGGAATTAATCTACTTTGTTTAAAAGATATATTTATTTGTTTTTTTTGAATGTTTGAGTTGCCTATTGACCTTGTACGTTTGAAGGTTACTTTCTGTCTGACATTGATTTATGACTTTGACTTCTAAATCTTCCATTCTCATGCCGTGCTGTTACAGACAATAACGAATCTCCCTCCTAATTTCCAAATCGGAGCGTAAACTGATTTCTTATCAAAGGTTACTCATGCACCACATCAGAGACTGTCTTCCCGATCTGAAGACGAGGATCAACGTGCTGGCGGCTCAGTACCAGTCGTTACTCAACAGTTATGGCGAACCCGTCGATGACAAGAGCTCCACGTTGCTGCAGCTCATCACCAAGTTCGCTGCAGAGTACTGCCACACCATCGAGGGCACGGCCAAGTACATCGAGACAACTGAACTGTGAGTTGCACAACAACAAATTGCATGTCCTTCCATACGCCACTAAGGGGTGCTAGCATCAATACTATCCTGAGTCGTCAAGTTCAACTCCTGCCTGTATCTTTAATGTCGTTTCGTGTCCGTTTTTCAGATGTGGTGGAGCGAGAATCTGTTATATTTTTCATGAAACGTTTGGTCGCACATTGGAGTCAGTAGATCCTCTGGGTAATCTGACAACCATCGATGTGCTCACAGCGATCAGAAATGCGACGGTGGGTTTCTGCTCCCTGTTTAAGTTGTAATCTGTGTTTTTTAAATGACCCATTTCTGAAGACTCATAGCGTCATTGTATTTCACAGGGCCCGAGGCCTGCATTATTCGTGCCTGAGGTTTCATTTGAGTTGCTAGTAAAGCGGCAGGTGAAGCGGTTGGAAGAGCCCAGTCTACGCTGCGTGGAGCTGGTTCACGAGGAGATGCAGAGGATTATCCAGCACTGCAGCAACTACAGCACACAGGTGAGAAACACAGTCTCACATTTACACATTAAAAACCAAAGCACTCTGTAAAACCCTGTTTTCACGCTCT